>JAIOJX010000028.1:140571430-141771430 GCA_022376925.1 Tragulus kanchil
ATTCTCAATGTGATTTAAAATGGTAAAGCAGCCAATTCCACCTCCTGCAACAGCCAAATAAGCTCCTGTCAGAATGATCCTTCTGAGGGTAACAATAATAAACCCTGGACAAAGTATTAAAAAAAGCCCTACTACCTAAAGGCACCAAAGAGAAACCAACAGAAGGTACACTGTGGAGAGTGTTGGGAGAAATGACCTGCTGTAAACCCTGAGTGTCCCTGCATGTTCTTTCTGGGTATGTTTAGGAGGGAAGGCCCAGACTGCTCATAACCTGGGCCATTACTCAGGGATGAATTTACAGTGAGAAATCTTTTTTTTTTTTTTTTTTAATTTTTGGCCTATTTTACTGGTTCTTATTTGTTTATTTTCATCTATCTTTATTCTTTGGCCTGTGTGGGCCTCCCATTGCAGTGGCCTCTTTCATTGCAGAGTACCAGCTCTGAGCGCATGTGCTCCAGAGCACTGGCTCGACACACCGGTCCAGCTGCTTGGCAGCACATGGAATCCTCCCGGGCCAGGGATCTAACCAGCGCCCCTTGTACTGCAAAGTGGACTCTTTACCCACGGGACCATCAGGGAAGCCCTGCAGTGAGAAATCTTGAATGACTTATATATGGTCTCCCTGAGGGACAGAGTGGGCGTAACTGCTTAAATGTAGAAGAGGTAGATTCTCTAATCTCTGTATTCTTTCCCTGTAATGAAACCTACTGTCTTTGCAGGCCTCCACCTGGGCCCATGAAGCCATTCATGCGTGACCTGAGGACAAGAGAAATCAATGCCTGTATGTTGATACTCATGATGCTTGAGGTACCCTTGTTCATGACCCATGAAATAGTCACGGGCTTATTCACTGGCTTATGTGTACATACAATCAAATCACAGATCTTGATAGAGAGAAGCAGACACTTGAAAGAAGGGAATGGCATCCGATCAGTTTCTCATTTTCATGACTGCTGGTCTGATAGCAGGTCTATGTTATGTGGAATAGCTAAGACTCTGATAGAAATCCTGCAGTTTTTCTGGCTTAAACAACCAGAGAGCAGAGTTTGGGACAACCATAGCCACTGGAAAGTGAATGGGAAATCACAGAAATCAGAGATTCAAAGGGAGGAACTATAAATTGCGTGTACTAATTCCACCCAAATGTCTGCTGACTCTAAACCATGCATTTGCAAAGCAGACTCCAAATGGCCCAGGAGAGACTAAAATTTCAGAAGTAAGATTGCAGCAGCTGTCCAACAGTAGAGTTTGCATTTCAAATTCAGTCAAGTGAATTGCCTACTTTAAAACAACAACAAAAACTCTTTGGAGAAATGTGGCAACATTCAGAGTTTTTACAACATATTTACAGTGTCCACAAGATAATCCAAAATAATTTTACATACAAAGAAACAAGATAATATGAGCCATTCTCAAGATAAAAACAACCAACAGAGAATGACTCTTGAGATAATCTAGATTTTTGAGTTAGCAGACAAAAAATTTAAAGCAGCAATTATAACTCTGCTCAAGGATGGAAAGGAAAATATCCTCATAACAAGAAAAAAAGATCATTTCAGACAATAAATATAAGCTACATAATTTTAAAAGATGCAATTTCAAAACTGAATAATTCAATGTATGAAAATACAATTACTAGACAGGTTTAACATCAAAACAGAGATAACAGAGGAAAAACTCAGTAATCTACACTCAGTAACTGAAGTTGCATTAATAAAAGATGCTCAATTAAAGGAAAAAAGAGGTAGATTCTCTAATCTCTGTATTCTTTCCCTGTAATGAAACCTACTGTCTTTGCAGGCCTCCACCTGGGCCCATGAAGCCATTCATGCGTGACCTGAGGACAAGAGAAATCAATGCCTGTATGTTGATACTCATGATGCTTGAGGTACCCTTGTTCATGACCCATGAAATAGTCACGGGCTTATTCACTGGCTTATGTGTACATACAATCAAATCACAGATCTTGATAGAGAGAAGCAGACACTTGAAAGAAGGGAATGGCATCCGATCAGTTTCTCATTTTCATGACTGCTGGTCTGATAGCAGGTCTATGTTATGTGGAATAGCTAAGACTCTGATAGAAATCCTGCAGTTTTTCTGGCTTAAACAACCAGAGAGCAGAGTTTGGGACAACCATAGCCACTGGAAAGTGAATGGGAAATCACAGAAATCAGAGATTCAAAGGGAGGAACTATAAATTGCGTGTACTAATTCCACCCAAATGTCTGCTGACTCTAAACCATGCATTTGCAAAGCAGACTCCAAATGGCCCAGGAGAGACTAAAATTTCAGAAGTAAGATTGCAGCAGCTGTCCAACAGTAGAGTTTGCATTTCAAATTCAGTCAAGTGAATTGCCTACTTTAAAACAACAACAAAAACTCTTTGGAGAAATGTGGCAACATTCAGAGTTTTTACAACATATTTACAGTGTCCACAAGATAATCCAAAATAATTTTACATACAAAGAAACAAGATAATATGAGCCATTCTCAAGATAAAAACAACCAACAGAGAATGACTCTTGAGATAATCTAGATTTTTGAGTTAGCAGACAAAAAATTTAAAGCAGCAATTATAACTCTGCTCAAGGATGGAAAGGAAAATATCCTCATAACAAGAAAAAAAGATCATTTCAGACAATAAATATAAGCTACATAATTTTAAAAGATGCAATTTCAAAACTGAATAATTCAATGTATGAAAATACAATTACTAGACAGGTTTAACATCAAAACAGAGATAACAGAGGAAAAACTCAGTAATCTACACTCAGTAACTGAAGTTGCATTAATAAAAGATGCTCAATTAAAGGAAAAAAAAGATTTTAGGAAATGATCAGACCTTCAAGGACTTGAAAGATAATATTCAAAAATCTAATAATATGCAACTGAAAATGAAAAAAATATACCTTAAAAAGTAATGACGGGAAGAATTAAAAAACAAAACAAACAAACAAAAAAAAGTAATGACGGGGCTTCCCTGGTGGTCCAGTGGGTAAGGACACCGCCTTGCAGTGCAAGGGGCGCCAGTTCGATTCCTGGCCTGGGAAGATCCCACGTGCTGTGAACTGGCTGGACCGACGTGTCCAATTACTGAGCCAGAGCTCTGGAGCGCTTGCACCCAGAGCCGGTGCTCTGCAACAACAGAGGCCACTGCGATGGGAGGCCCACATGGGCCAAAGAAAAAAGATGGATGGAAATAGATAAATGAATGACCAATAGAAGTGGCCAGTCCGCCCCCGTCCCTCCCCAACCTGCCCTCCACCCCATCTTAAAAAAAAAAAAAAAAGTAATGACTACTCAGCTGTAAAAAGAAATGCAGAACAATCAGTCCTAATGAGGTGGATGAATCTAGAACCTATTATACAAAGTGAAGTAAGTCAAAAAGAGAAAGACAAGTACAGTATACTAACACATACATATGGAATCTAGTAAGATGGCAATGATAACACATTCAGTGAAGCAATGGAAAAACAGACATGGAGAACAGACATATGGACATTGTAGGGAATGAACAGTGGGTGGCAGGCGTAGAGGGAGTAACTTAGAAACCTATACTATCATATGAGAAAAAGATCGCTGTTGTCACTGCACTGTGGGAATAGGGGATCCTGCAGGGGTGCTGTGTGACGGCCTGGAGGGGTGGGATGGCGGGGATATACATATGACTAATCTGAGATTATACATATCTGTAAACAACAAAACTCTGTAAAAGTAAGAAGTAAAATAAAAATTTAAAAAATATATATATTCCATAGCTGTCACTTTTCAAGAGAGACTGGGGCTCTAAGGTTATCTTTTTTTTTTTGGTTACCATTTTTTTAAAGTCTTTGCTTCACTGCTACACATAAACCCAAGTCAGTCATATGCATAGTTATAAACAACAAAACTCTATAAAAGTAAAATAAAAATAATTATTAAAAAAAAGTAATGACTAAAAATTCCTTCAATTTGATGAAGACATTAACTTACAGATTCAAGAATGTTAGCAAACCCTACATAGGACAAATACAAAGAAAATCATCTCTAGGCAACTATTAAAGACCAAGGATATAGGAAAAACTTGAATGCAACCAAAAACACATGACACATAATTGACGGAGTAACAAATTTTCCAATCAACTAATTTCTCAGTAGAAAATATGAAAGCCAGAAATCAATAGAATCGTATCTTCAAATTAGTGGGGAAAATTTTCAAAACTTTTCAGAATTCTACAGTGTATGCTACAAAACAAATACAAAATAAAAATATTTTTCAGATAAAAGAAAATGAATAAAATGTATCACTAGCAGATCTTTAGTATAAGAAATGCTAAAAGGAGTTTCTTAAAGTAGAAAGAAAATAATACCAGACAGACCTTTAGGAAGGAATGAAGAGTGTTAGAAATAATATGTAGGTAAATATAAAAGATGATTTTTCTTTCTTAATTTCCTTAAAATATACTTGACTCGGGCTTCCTTCGTAGCTCAGTGGTGAAGAGTTTGCCTGCTAATGCAAGAGTCATGGGTTTGATCCCCTTTCCAGGAAGATCCCACATGCTGCAGAGCAACTATGCCCATGAGCCACAACTATGAGCCTGTGCTCTAGAGCCTCGGAGCCGCAACTATGGAACCCACATGCCGCAACTACTGAAGCCCGTGAGCCCTAGAGCCTGAGTTCCACAACAAGAGAAGTCACTGCAACAAGAAGCCTGCTCACCTCAACTACAGAGTAGCCCCCACTCCCTGCAACTAGAGAAAACACTATGGCAGCAGTGAAAACTCAGAGGAGCCAAAAATAAATAAATAAATAAATAAATAAATAATTTTTTTTAAAAGTTAAAAAATAAATACTTGACTCTATAAACTAAAAATTATAACAGTATATATTGAAAGCTTAAAATGTATATAATCTAATGCATACGCAGTAGCTATAAGTGGGTCTATATGTTTGCAGTTTCTATATTCTAAATACAGTTTTAAAATATTAACTCTAAGTAAATTACAAAAAGTTAAGGGTATGAATTATATGCTTTAGAGCAAGCACTTAATGCAAGATTACAGTATAGCTAAAAAGATAATAAACTAAAATGCAAATTTTTTATAAATGCAATTTTAAAATGGTACAAGACAGTAAAAAATGATCAAAACATCAAAAAAAGTAGACAAACTGAAAATATAATTGAAACGTAAATGCAACATATCACCAATCACATTAAATGTTAATAGACCAGACGCTCCAACTAAAAGGCAGAGATTGTTAGAATGGATAAAAAAGCAAGTTCCCAATATACATTTTCTTCAAGAGATGTACTTTGCATATAAAGGTAAACTGAAAGTAAGTAGATGGAAACACTTATATCATGCCAACAATAAGAAAAAAAACATTGGGGTGGCTATATTAATACATATTAATATTAGATAAACATCAAGACAAAGAGTATTATCAGAAATAAACGGACACATCTTATAAGGATAAAAATGTTAATCAGAAAAACATACAACAGACTCCAAAATATATGAAATAAAAATTAAAAATTAAAGAGATAAATAATCTCACTTTAAGCCATAATTCCACTTGATAGAACAACTAAGTCAAAAACAACTCATTAAAAACATCATAGTCTACATTGAAAGATGCCAACTAGCAAGCCTAATCTGCTCAGTTGTCAATAGCAGTGTTTTGGAGGAAATTTTGAAATTGTACCTATGGAAATAAGAATTCAAAATAAACTAGACATGTCCATCATGGCATCAATCCCACCTATAGTTAGTTCCCCTTAATGGAAAGCATCCCACTCCTGAACTTGCTCTAGAAGTCCTGAGGAAGTCCTGTTTTCAACATCAAGAGAATCCACTCCCTGCTTTTATCATCCTTGTACACTGAGAGCTGCTGGGACTAGAATGGGTGAGCACCTTCCTCCAGGGATTGAGATGTCTATATACTTGCCAGGGTTCTGACACATGGTGTCAAGGATTCTTCCTGAACAGAGATGATGGTCATAAACTGGACCTATCTGATGCTTTCTTGCAGAAATTCTAGCTAGGAGATACTAAGAAAATGAGGTGATTAGCAGGTAGTATGAAAAGATGCATAAATGTCATGACAAAAAAAGTTACAAGTTATACGTTATGAATAAGCAGATCCGACGTGACAGATGAAAAAAATACAGCAAAGAAGAAACAAATAAGCAAGTCAGAGGTACAGAAGGCAGCAGGCAGCTGGAGAGCAGCTGAGTTATAACTAGGGGAAAAGTACTTGCCATAGGTGGATGATGCATGAACTTCTGCTTCTGGGTTTTCTAGAGCTGCCCGGCACCTACTTCAAAGGTGCGCTGGCTGTTCTATGGTTATTTCTTGAGCCCATGAGACTCTTTTCTTTCATGGTCCATTACATTCTAAGAATCCTAACAGTAAACCCCGTCTTCCTTTAGGGCAAAGCAAAGGGGCCTTTGTGCAATTGAAAAATCTAATTAGGCCAAAGTTATTAGCAAAATCCAGGCTCTACTCGGTGTTTACCAACTCTAGTAGTTGGTATTAAAATTTTAATTTAGTGAAGACATTAATTTACAGATTCAAGAAGGTCAGCAAACTCCAAGCAAGATAAATACACAAAAAACAAAATCCCTAAGCACATCATAGTCAAACTGATATAGAGAAAAACTTGAGAGCATCAAGGACACGTGACATATTGTAGGCTTTCATGTTATGCTGAGCCTTTATATTTTCTTAATGTGGAAAAAGCACTGTTTTTAAAAATAAAATATGCATTTCTTCATATATATAAAGTTCATTTGTTAAAAAGTGGAACACATATCAAAGGAAAGAAAAGCTATTTAATTCCTAAGTCTCTCTGAAATGCATTAAATAATAGTCCGTACTTTTTTTGGCTCTGAGTTCCATTTATTTGGAAGGAGACTTTAAGAGATATATGTTTCTCAATAATGTATAACAATAAAAATAGTGGCATAGATATCATAGTTTATGGTAATGGACACTAACTAGAATTAGACCCATCACTTGCTGTAGAGGAATTCTGGCTGCACTGCGAAGTTTAACAGCTTGGGCAACAGAGTCAGACAAAACTGAATTCAACTCTCAGCATTTCTACTTCTCTACCTAAGAGATGTCAGAATAGTTTCTCTGAACCTCAGTTTCTTCATTTGTAAGGCAGGGATAATAGTAGTCTCTACCTCATATGGTTTTTGTGAGAACTAAATGAGATAATATGTGTAAAGTGTTTCACATCACACAACAAATTCTCAATAAATGAACATTGCTGTTCCTGTACTGTTGGGCACACCAGGTAGGGCCATGATTTTAGGAACTGCAACCTCATCAGCGCTTGCTTGGAAGAGGAAAGGGAGGGGAGAAACGAAGAGATGTAAGAGTTTGAAGGAAGCATAAGTATGGCTGCAGTGCAGACAATAAGAAAACAAGCTCCTCTGGGTTCGCACTCTCAAGGACAGGATTACAAAAGGGTGTCAAGGATTCCTAAGCCTACTGGGGCAAGGACTACACTTGCCTTTATATGCCTGGAGCATGGTGGAGAACCGGTCCAATAATTTGCTGGTTGAACAAATGAATGGTGTAAGGAAGAGTCACTGCAAAACAGCAATACTGTGAGGGTCTGGAAGAAAGCACCAAAGCCACCAAAACCCCAGGAAGTAAGAGTGGCTTTTGACCACTGGCTTCCACTTGGCACCAGTTCTGAACTTGAGAACTCCAGGTGAGTGTATGGCATCACATTATCATCTTTGGCACAAAGTAGGTATTCAGTAATATCTACTGAATGCATGACTACATGAAGAAAAAAGGCATCCTTTGAAAAACCTGTTCATCAAAATCACTAAAATGTCACTGATTCATGAGAAACATATGGGCAACATTTTCCTGGAGATGGATGGAAATTATAGAACAAGGTCTTAATGAAATCACTTTGTACTTATCTGTTATGCTTCCTAATTAAAGTGCATTGCAATATAGGCCAATTTAGAAAATACAGTTTGGCCTTCCAAAGCCATGAGTGAGCCAAACTGTTACCAAGGACAGGATGAACTTGAATTTTTGGAAGGAGACTTTAAGAGATATATGTTTCTCAATAATGTATAACAATAAAAATAGTGGCATAGATATCATAGTTTATGGTAATGGACACTAACTAGAATTAGACCCATCACTTGCTGTAGAGGAATTCTGGCTGCACTGCGAAGTTTAACAGCTTGGGCAACAGAGTCAGACAAAACTGAATTCAACTCTCAGCATTTCTACTTCTCTACCTAAGAGATGTCAGAATAGTTTCTCTGAACCTCAGTTTCTTCATTTGTAAGGCAGGGATAATAGTAGTCTCTACCTCATATGGTTTTTGTGAGAACTAAATGAGATAATATGTGTAAAGTGTTTCACATCACACAACAAATTCTCAATAAATGAACATTGCTGTTCCTGTACTGTTGGGCACACCAGGTAGGGCCATGATTTTAGGAACTGCAACCTCATCAGCGCTTGCTTGGAAGAGGAAAGGGAGGGGAGAAACGAAGAGATGTAAGAGTTTGAAGGAAGCATAAGTATGGCTGCAGTGCAGACAATAAGAAAACAAGCTCCTCTGGGTTCGCACTCTCAAGGACAGGATTACAAAAGGGTGTCAAGGATTCCTAAGCCTACTGGGGCAAGGACTACACTTGCCTTTATATGCCTGGAGCATGGTGGAGAACCGGTCCAATAATTTGCTGGTTGAACAAATGAATGGTGTAAGGAAGAGTCACTGCAAAACAGCAATACTGTGAGGGTCTGGAAGAAAGCACCAAAGCCACCAAAACCCCAGGAAGTAAGAGTGGCTTTTGACCACTGGCTTCCACTTGGCACCAGTTCTGAACTTGAGAACTCCAGGTGAGTGTATGGCATCACATTATCATCTTTGGCACAAAGTAGGTATTCAGTAATATCTACTGAATGCATGACTACATGAAGAAAAAAGGCATCCTTTGAAAAACCTGTTCATCAAAATCACTAAAATGTCACTGATTCATGAGAAACATATGGGCAACATTTTCCTGGAGATGGATGGAAATTATAGAACAAGGTCTTAATGAAATCACTTTGTACTTATCTGTTATGCTTCCTAATTAAAGTGCATTGCAATATAGGCCAATTTAGAAAATACAGTTTGGCCTTCCAAAGCCATGAGTGAGCCAAACTGTTACCAAGGACAGGATGAACTTGAATTATTTAAATGAAAACACTTGTCTATCCATTCAGCTCAGAAAGGCGCTGACACAGCAGCACCTAGATTATGGTTTTCTATTTGTCTATTAATCTGACTCACATATCTGATCAGACCCTGAAAGCACACCCAATTCCTCATGCATTTGCAGAAAACATGTATGTTTTGAGCGAAAAGAACTGAGTGAAAGTTGAAAAGTGCAAAATATACTGTCCCACTCCTTGGCAATTGTTCTATGTCATGTTCCTTGACTTCAAGTAGTAACAGTGCATAAGTGAAGGAATTAAAAAGAAAGCACTCTAAATGTTTGAAATGCTGCAAAAGTCATGAGAAATTCTGTTTCTCATTCTGTAACACCTAATACAAAGCCATTTCCATAATGATTCTTTTTTTGCATGTTCTAAAAGCAGCACAGGTAGGAAAAAGGCAGCCTTGGGCTAGAAAA
The DNA here is from genome assembly GCA_022376925.1 of Tragulus kanchil. NCBI lineage: Eukaryota > Metazoa > Chordata > Mammalia > Artiodactyla > Tragulidae > Tragulus > Tragulus kanchil. The sequence goes on from JAIOJX010000028.1 coordinate 140,581,081, forward strand.
GGAAATACCTGTTATTATAAAGTATGGAAAGATTGTTTAGAACCAAGAAAAGTCAAGTTCTGCGCAGGCTATAATAACAGGAACCAAATATGGAGTTGCCACATGCAATGTTTCTAATGTACTTCTCCCAGTATTTCACAATAAACCATTACCATGGCAACTTAACCTCCACCACACAAAAGAAACACCTCAAATTCTTTCTTCAGAATGACACAGATTTCACACAAAATCAAGGGATTTGTTTAAAAAATACTTCTTTAATGCTATTTTTAGTAACCGAAAGATAGATTTTAGGAAGCAGGTAGTCAATGTATAATATAAGCAAAATGAAGAACCAAGTACGTGAATGATTATTATACATTTTTGCAGGTTTAAGCAGCTTGATGGACATGAATGTGAGCAAACTCTGGGAGATGGAAGACAGAGGAGGCTGGCGTACAAAATCTATGGGGTTGCAAAGAGTAGGACATGACTTAGAGACTGAACAACAAAGTGGCTTAGAGTTCTACTGTAATGATGTACATTATACAAATCTGTGTACACCGACTAGAGGAAAAACTTAACGAAGGCACTTGCCATTCCTACCCTCACCTCTCCCACAAATACCAAAGGAATAGAAGTATTTCAGTTTTATGCTGCTTTGAAAGGCACATCCAACCCACTCCAGTCATTCATTGGTCCCTAATATCTACCATTTTAACTAAAGATTCTTTCTGGCAACCAAAACTCATTTCCTGTGTGAGTTTCAAATCAAAAAAAATGAGAAGGATTTAGGAGTTAAACTGTGGAGGGTAAGTCCATCAGAAGGCTGAAGGACCTCTTGATTAGGGCATCAAGCAAAGACCAAAGAGGAGGTGGGGCTGGTTGGTGTAGATCCACCATCTTGGGAAAAAATCACTTAAAATGTGGGACAACTCTTGGCACATCTGTAGCATCATCTTTTAGAAAAAAACAAAAGCTTTTACTCACAATCCAAGAAGTTCCCTTTCTAGCATAAAATCTCCTCAGACAGTTCGACTTAAAAGACCTGAGGCCCAGCGTGGGCTAAGAAAGCAGGCTCACTAAATGAGACATGGGACCCCAGAGGCCCCTTGAGCCCTCCGGTAATTCCTCTGTTCCTTGATGTCATGTTTCTAGTAGAAATCCTCTTGGAACTAGCTAAACATTAAAGTGCTCTTTACCAATGAATGGAGATGTAAGAATGAGAGCTTGTGTGAAGCTTAAGGTAATTTTGAGGCCCTAAGTTTTCCAGTGTCCTGCTTATTCTGCACATATTTCGAGTTCAGTCACATCAAACATCCATTTAACATACTCAGATTCAACAAAAGGCACTGGATCAGCATAGATTCAAGCCATTCTACTGGTGATTTCCTTCATTTAAGGACTGTGCAGAACGTGGGAGAGTCTGAAGTTTCCTCACCTGAACCCTGTTTCTCCTGACTGACACAGAGTGACCACATTACTGGGCTTAAGCTCTCCTGAAGTTCATAGCCCTAAACAGAAGCTCACTACTTCACCTGGTGTCCACTACTGGAGGAAAAAGGAGGCTGGGAGGTGGTCTATTGGCCTCCCACATGGAGGCTTCCTAAAGGATTTTCAAAGGTAACTTTTTTTTTTTTAAGAAGGAAGCGTCTTTTTTTTTTTTTTTAAGATTTATTTATTTTATTTATTTTTGAGTGGGGGTCAGGTTGGGGAGGGATGGGAGCAGGCGAGCCACTTCTATTGGTCGTTCATTTATCCATTTTCATCTGTCTTTGTTCTTTGGCCTGTGTGGGCCTCCCATCGCGGTGGCGTCCGTTGTTGCAGAGCGCTGGCTCTGGGCGCATGCACTCCAGAGCTCCGGCTCGGTGATTGGACACATCAGTCCAGCCGCTCCGCGGCACGTGGGATCTTCCCAGGCCGGGGATCGAACCGGCGTCCCTTGCAATGCAAGGCGGTGTCCTTACCCACTGGACCACCAGGGGAAGCCCTCAAAGGTAACTTTGACTATACCTGATTTTCTTCTTACCCTCTGACTTTGGGACACACCTGGCATGTAAAATGCATCTCTGCTATTTCTAATTCCAGGATATGTCAGAGGACCTTGACTTTCTGGAACCAGACTCTCTGGTTCCTTTCCAGTGCAATTTTTACTACCTGAGATTTAAAATGAAATTCAAAAAATATCCAGCTTATAAATAGAGTGAGGTTCAAAAGTTTGTTTGCAAGCTGGCTGTTTGGAACTCAGAATGCATTCTGCTGTAAAAACAATGTTATAAATGGTGCAAAAGGTATGTGGGTTCCAAGAATAGACTGCATACATCTTTGTACTGAGACTCATGTATCTGCCAAAGGAAAATGTAACGAAAAGGGGTATAGAGAAGAAAATGTAATCCAGTGCCTGAGAGTGCTCAGCCACATTGAGTTCAAAGGCCATCACTCACTAACATTTGGTCTTAAGCAAGTGCTTCAGTTTGCTCACCTATAAAATGGGGCTAATAGAGTATTTCTCTCAGAGACATGTGTGAGCTTACAGCCAGCCAATATAATAAATATCACACATTAAAAGCTCTGTGTTTGCTCTACAATTGTATCTCTGGAAATAATTATTTCATACTGTTGTTGCACACTGCAACATTTCCACTACTGATATTTCTTTAAACACCAGCAGTTCCTGAGAATGGGAAACTCAGGAATCTTAACCAAACCAGTATTTGAATTTGAAAAGTAAAAAGGATAGGGGTGTGCTGAGGGAAGGCAGCTGGGAGAAGTTCCCCTCACCATGTTTCTACACCTGCTTCTTTCCTTCACCTGGCACACAAAGTGTCACCACACAAAGTGTGTCCCAACACTGTGCTGCCCCTATTCAGCTTCCCTCCAGTCTAGGGGTGCCTGCAGCCAGGATATGAGGTGATGAAGAGGAGGAGAATTCCTCCAGGCTTCCCAAAGTCCCCTGAACAATCCTCCTTGGAGGTGTCTTAGTAGAAGAGCCCCAGAGCAGTGAGGATAGGGAGAGCTTTCCCAGCTGCTTCTGGGTCTTCCCTTCAGCCCTGACTCCCTGCATCCTCCCTCCTCTTCACCACATGCACCCACTGGCTGGTCTCCCACTTCTAGATCTTCTCAAGGTCAGCCAAATGTCCTCCACGGAGAATGGCAGAAGATTGTGGGTTATACACAAGTGAAAACACCCACAATCTTGTGTGGACTCTTATCACTTTCTCCATCTCAGCAAACATATCTTCCATTAAAACATATTTGGGAAAGAAAAAGATATTTCCAGAGTTTTACAGTGCATTTAAGTATATCCTAATTGCCTGCACTGTTCATCCATTTATTCATTTACTCAGTAACTCTTTTATGTTTAGCTGCTGAGAATACCTCTTGGAACTTCAATAGTGCATATGTGTAATATATTTAAACTTTTTAACAAGTTCAGCTTAAATATAATTGCCATTAAAAATCACATTCAGGGCTTCCCCTGGTGGTCCAGTGGGTAAGGACACCACCTTGCAGTGCAAGGGGTGCCGGTTCGATCCCTGGCCTGGGAAGATCCCACGTGCCGTGGAGCGGCTGGACCGATGTGTCCAATTACCGAGCAGGAGCTCTGGAGTGCATGCGCCCAGAGCCGGTGCTCTGCGACGACAGAGACCACCGTGGTGGGAGGCTCACAGGAGCCAAAGAACAAAGACAGATGAAAAATAGAGAAATGAAGTAACCTCTGTGTTTCCCCTTTCCTACCCAATTGTATCTCTGGAAATAATTATTTCATACTGTTGTTGCACACTGCAACATTTCCACTACTGATATTTCTTTAAACACCAGCAGTTCCTGAGAATGGGAAACTCAGGAATCTTAACCAAACCAGTATTTGAATTTGAAAAGTAAAAAGGATAGGGGTGTGCTGAGGGAAGGCAGCTGGGAGAAGTTCCCCTCACCATGTTTCTACACCTGCTTCTTTCCTTCACCTGGCACACAAAGTGTCACCACACAAAGTGTGTCCCAACACTGTGCTGCCCCTATTCAGCTTCCCTCCAGTCTAGGGGTGCCTGCAGCCAGGATATGAGGTGATGAAGAGGAGGAGAATTCCTCCAGGCTTCCCAAAGTCCCCTGAACAATCCTCCTTGGAGGTGTCTTAGTAGAAGAGCCCCAGAGCAGTGAGGATAGGGAGAGCTTTCCCAGCTGCTTCTGGGTTTTCCCCTTCAGCCCTGACTCCCTGCATCCTCCCTCCTCTTCACCACATGCACCCACTGGCTGGTCTCCCACTTCTAGATCTTCTCAAGGTCAGCCAAATGTCCTCCACGGAGAATGGCAGAAGATTGTGGGTTATACACAAGTGAAAACACCCACAATCTTGTGTGGACTCTTATCACTTTCTCCATCTCAGCAAACATATCTTCCATTAAAACATATTTGGGAAAGAAAAAGATATTTCCAGAGTTTTACAGTGCATTTAAGTATATCCTAATTGCCTGCACTGTTCATCCATTTATTCATTTACTCAGTAACTCTTTTATGTTTAGCTGCTGAGAATACCTCTTGGAACTTCAATAGTGCATATGTGTAATATATTTAAACTTTTTAACAAGTTCAGCTTAAATATAATTGCCATTAAAAATCACATTCAGGGCTTCCCCTGGTGGTCCAGTGGGTAAGGACACCACCTTGCAGTGCAAGGGGTGCCGGTTCGATCCCTGGCCTGGGAAGATCCCACGTGCCGTGGAGCGGCTGGACCGATGTGTCCAATTACCGAGCAGGAGCTCTGGAGTGCATGCGCCCAGAGCCGGTGCTCTGCGACGACAGAGACCACCGTGGTGGGAGGCTCACAGGAGCCAAAGAACAAAGACAGATGAAAAATAGAGAAATGAAAGACCAATAGAAGTGGCCCAACCATCCTCCTCCCTCCCCACCCCACCCCCCAAAAATATAAATTAATTAATTTTTTAAAAATCACATTCATAATAAAATAGTTGCTATAAAGTTTTTAACATTAAGGAAATCATTGAGGAAATCAAAGGAGAAATTAAAAAATTCCTAGAAGAAAATGACAATGAACACACGACAGTGCAAAACCTATGGGATACTGCAAAAGCAGTTCTAAGAGGGAAGTTTATAGCAATTCAATCCCACCTCAAGAAACTAGGAAAATCTCAAACAGACGACCTTACCTTACGCTTAAAACAACTGGAGAAAGAAGAACAAAAACACCCCAAAGCCAGCAGAAGAAGGGAAATCATAAAGATCAGAGCAGAAATAAATGAAAAAGAAACAAAAGAAACAATAGTAAAGATAAATAAAACAAAAAGCTGGTTCTTCGAAAAAGTCAATAAAATCGACACACCACTGGCCAGACTCATCAAGAAAAAGAGAGAGAAGAACCAGATCACCAAAATCAAAAATGAAAAAGGAGAGATTACAACGGATAATGCAGAAATCCAAAGGATTATAAGAGACTATTATGAACAACTCTATGGCAACAAACTGGACAACCTGGAAGAAATGGACAACTTCTTAGAGAAGATTAATCTCCCAAGACTCAACCAGGAAGAAATAGAAACTATGAACAAGCCAATCACAAGCTCAGAAATCGACCTTGTGATCAAAAATCTACCCAAAAATAAAAGCCCAGGGCCAGATGGTTTCACAAGTGAATTCTACCAAACATTTAAAGAAGAGCTAATGCCTGTCCTTCTAAAACTCTTCCTAAAAATTGCCCAGGAAGGAACACTTCCAAACACATTCTACGAGGCCACCATCACCCTGATACCAAAGCCAGGCAAAGACATCACCAAAAAAGAAAATTATAGGCCAATTTCACTGATGAATCTAGATGCCAAAATCCTCAACAAAATCCTAGCAAACAGAATTCAGCAACACATCAAAAAGCTCATTCATCACGATCAAGTTGGGTTCATCCCAGGCATGCAATGATTCTTCAACATCCGCAAATCAATCAATGTGATACACCATATCAACAAATTGAAAGACAAAAATCACATGATCATCTCAATAGATGCAGAAAAAGCCTTTGACAAAGTACAGCATCCATTTATGATAAAAACTCTTCAAAAAATGGGCATAGAAGGAACTTATCTTAACATAGTGAAAGCCATATATGAGAAGCCCACAGCAAACATTATCCTCAATGGTAAAAAACTGAAAGCATTCTCTCTAAGATCAGGAACAAGACAAGGGTGTCCACTTTCACCACTCTTATTCAACATAGTCCTGGAAGTTCTAGCAACAGCAATAAGAGAAGAGAAAGAAATCAAAGGAATCCAAATTGGAAAGGAAGAAGTCAAGCTCTCTGTTTGCAGATGACATGATATTATACATAGAAAATCCCAAAGACACTATTACAAAACTACTAGAGTTAATCAGCGAATTCAGCAAAGTCGCAGGATACAAAATCAATATACAGAAATCACTGGCATTCCTATACACAAACAATGAAAAATCAGAAAATGAAATCAAAGAGACAATCCCCTTCACCATCGCAACCAAAAGAATCAAATATCTAGGAATAAACCTACCCAAAGAAACAAAAGAACTGTACACAGAAAATTACAAGACACTCATGAGAGACATTAAAGAAGACTTAAACAGATGGAGAAATATTCCATGTTCCTGGGTCGGGAGAATCAATATTGTGAAAATGACCATACTACCAAATGTCATCTATAGATTCAATGCGATCCCTATCAAACTTCCAATAACATTCTTCACAGAACTAGACCAACAAATAACACAGTTCATATGGAAACACAAAAGACCTCGAATAGCCAAAGCAATCCTAAGAAGAATGGAGCTGGGGGGATCAGCCTCCCCAACTTCAGACTCTACTACAAAGCAACAGTCATCAAGACAGTATGGTACTGGCACAAAAACAGAACTATCGACCAATGGAACAAGATCGAGAACCCAGAGATAAAGCCACTCACCTATGGCTACCTTATTTTTGACAAAGGAGGCGAACATATAAAATGGGACAAAGACAGCCTCTTCAACAAATGGTGCTGGAAAAATTGGACAGCTACATGCATGAAAATGAAGTTGGAACATACCCTGACACCATACACAAAGATCAACTCAAAATGGATTAAAGACTTAAACGTAAGGCCAGAAACCATCAAACTCTTAGAGGAGAATATAGGCAAAACCCTCAAGGACATCAATCAAAGCAAGATCTTCTCTGACCCACCTACTAGAATATGAGAAGCCCACAGCAAACATTATCCTCAATGGTGAAAAACTCAAAGCATTCCTTCCAAGGAACAAGACAAGGGTGTCCACTTTCACCACTCTTATTCAACATAGTCCTGGAAGTTCTAGCAACAGCAATAAGAGAAGAGAAAGAAATCAAAGGAATCCAAATTGGAAAGGAAGAAGTCAAGCTCTCTCTTTTTGCAGATGACATGATATTATACATAGAAAATCCCAAAGACACTATTACAAAACTACTAGAGTTAATCAGCGAATTCAGCAAAGTCGCAGGATACAAAATCAATATACAGAAATCACTGGCATTCCTATACACAAACAATGAAAAATCAGAAAATGAAATCAAAGAGACAATCCCCTTCACCATCGCAACCAAAAGAATCAAATATCTAGGAATAAACCTACCCAAAGAAACAAAAGAACTGTACACAGAAAATTACAAGACACTCATGAGAGACATTAAAGAAGACTTAAACAGATGGAGAAATATTCCATGTTCCTGGGTCGGGAGAATCAATATTGTGAAAATGACCATACTACCAAATGTCATCTATAGATTCAATGCGATCCCTATCAAACTTCCAATAACATTCTTCACAGAACTAGACCAACAAATAACACAGTTCATATGGAAACACAAAAGACCTCGAATAGCCAAAGCAATCCTAAGAAGAATGGAGCTGGGGGGATCAGCCTCCCCAGCTTCAGACTCTACTACAAAGCAACAGTCATCAAGACAGTATGGTACTGGCACAAAAACAGAACTATCGACCAATGGAACAAGATCGAGAACCCAGAGATAAAGCCACTCACCTATGGCTACCTTATTTTTGACAAAGGAGGCGAACATATAAAATGGGACAAAGACAGCCTCTTCAACAAATGGTGCTGGAAAAATTGGACAGCTACATGCATGAAAATGAAGTTGGAACATACCCTGACACCATACACAAAGATCAACTCAAAATGGATTAAAGACTTAAACGTAAGGCCAGAAACCATCAAACTCTTAGAGGAGAATATAGGCAAAACCCTCAAGGACATCAATCAAAGCAAGATCTTCTCTGACCCACCTACTAGAATAGTAGAACTAAAAAGACAAATGAACATGTGGGACCTAATGAAACTTAAAAGCTTTTGTACAGCTAAAGAAATTACAAAAAAGCTGAACAGACAGCCCACAGAGTGGGAGAAAATCATAGCAAATGAAACAACATACAAAGAATTAATCTCCAACATCTACAAGCAACTCAGACAACTCAGCACTGGAAAAACGAATAACCCAATCAAAAAATGGGAAAAGGACCTAAACAGACACCTCTCCAATGATGACATACAGATGGCCCAAAAACACATGAAACGATGCTCAACTTCACTAATAATTAGAGAAATGCAAATCAAAACTACAATGAGATATCACCTCACACCCGTCAGAATGGCCATCATACACAAATCGACAGACAATAAATGCTGGAGAGGCTGTGGAGAAAAGGGAACACTCCTGCATTGCTGGTGGGAGTGTAAATTGATACAGCCTCTATGGAAGACAGTCTGGAGATTTCTTAAAAAACTAAAAATAGAAGCACCATATGACCCAGCAATCCCACTCTTAGGCTTATACCCTGACGAAATTAAAACTGAAAGAAGCACCTGTACCCCAATGTTCATTGCAGCTCTCTATGCAATAGCTAGAACATGGAAGGAACCTAGATGCCCATCAACGAACGAATGGATCCAAAAGCTCTGGTACATATATACAATGGAGTACTACACAGCTGTAAAGAGAAATGCAGAAGAATCAGCCCTAATGAGGTGGCTGGATCTAGAACGTATCATAAAAAGTGAAGTCAGTCAGAAAGAGAAGGACAAATACAGTATATTAACACATATATATGGAATCTAGTAGGATGGTGATGATGGCACATGCAGTGAAGCGACGGAAAGACAGACATGGACAGTGGACATATGGACATTGTGGGGAAGGAACAGAGGGTGAGAGGCGTAAAGGAAGTAGCATGAAGGCCTGTACTATCATAAGTGAAGAAAATAGCTCTAGTCATTGCTCTGTGAGAAAAGGGGATCCTTCAGGGGTGCTGTGTGATGGTCGGGAGGGGAGGGAAGGGGGGGATATACATATGACTAATCTGAGAACATACATATCTGTAAACAACAAAACTCTGTAAAAGATAAAAGTAAAATAAAGGTTTAAAAAAAAAAATGTTTTTTAACATTTACTTGATTGTTTTTGCTTAAGGAAAATTCCATACCCTTGTTTTTGTTTAAGAAAAATTTCCTACCTTCCAAGAGCTCATAATTTAGATCAGAGAGAACAAAGAGTCAACTTTGATTAGGGGCAGCTTTATTTTAACTTCAGCTGGGACACAGCAACACAGCCTGCAGTTCCAAAAGTATGGATGGCTTCCTGGCCCTCTCTGGGCACAGCTCTGCTGATGGCCTGAAGGTTGCTCAGAGTTTGTAGAAAGGGCATACGGTGTCTCTGCATACATTTTTCATTTTCTGGAGTGAACTCAGCTCTGCTCTTGCCTGGAGTGACTCTACCCATCATATGTATGTTTAAAGATGCTCCTGGAGTAGTAGGGAGAAGGCACTATAGTTAGCATTAAAACTGGACTTCAAGGCTTCCCCAGTGGTCCAGTGGGTAGAGAGTCTGCCTTGCAGAGCAAGGGGCACTGGTTCAATCCCTGGCTGAGGAAGATCCCACATGCCGAGGACCGGCTGGGCCAGTGTGTCCAATTATGAGCCAGCACTCTGGAGCGCGTGCGCCCAGAGCTGGTGCTCTGCAACAAGGGAGGCCACTGCAACGGGAGGCCCACACAGGCCAAAGAATAAAGATGGATGAAAAATAAACGATGACATAGAGGCAAAAAAAAAAAAAAATCTTAAAAAGAAACAAAAACTGGACTTCATCAAAGCAGACTGCATACTTGTTTATTTATTTGGAAATTTAAAGTATTAACTATTAAGTTAGATATCTAAGCTTTTTATCTCCTTCCATCTGCTTAAGCACTTCATTACCAGGATATTTGGAATTACTGTTAAAAAAGTAAGAGTATAAGAGAGAATATTCAGTAGGAAATTTTGACAACAATCTGGAGATTTTCCTTTTACTAAGAAATAAAAGTTAGGCCTGTCAGTGTGTTTCAGGGGGTGTCTTTTCTCCTAGGGCTCTTGAACTGTGTTAAGCAATGTCTTAATGGTGGCTCTGCCCACTGCATTCCTAGCATGTGGTAAAACTGTTCCTTGCTGCCCTTTTTAAGGTAGGTGTGGCCCTGTGACTTGCAAGGCCAATGTCATACGAGCAGAGATTCACAGACATCACTTCCGGGCAGAAGCTCTAAGATCCGGTGTGCCATTTGCCATACTCTCTTTATCAGTCTGCCAGAGCAATGGGCAATGTTCCATAGGTGGCTGATTGTTGACATGGGTCCCAGAGAGGGGACAATGCAGAGCAAACCCAGTGGACCAACGAAGAAAGGCAGTGGAAGGGAGAAATAAACCTTGTGCTTGAATCCACTAAGATCTGGGGGCTGTTTGCTCCTTCAGCATAATCTGGACTTTAGGTTCTCATAGATAAAGAGTAGCAGAAGAAGAGTCTTTCTCACTGCCGGGATGGCTGTGCAGGAATCCTGGAGGGCCCCTCCTGTGCCTTTCTAAATCACTTCGTTGACCTCCTTGCAATTATCTTTCAATTTCAAAGTGCTTATCTATGTGGTTTGACCTCTTATGAAGGCATACAACTTTATTTCTTGATCCTTCATTGTTACTTTTGTTGTTTTTGAAGCAGTATTAAGGTATGAAGGAGGAAATAGCTCTAGATGGGGAATTAGAAGGGAAAGGGTGATTTACTGGCTCTGCCAATAACCATCTGTGGGACCCCTAAACAAAGCAGTAATGTTTGGAGGCCTCGGTTTCCTTGTCTATGGCATAAGGATATTGAATTAGATCCCAGGTAGCAAAGTAGCATCCAGTGATGATTTGTAGCCCTGAGATAGGTTTGGTTCACTCCACCCACATAGGTGTGGCTTTTCTCCATCTTAATCAGATATCACAACATTAAAAATCTATTTGCTAACATTATAATTCAAAAGAATACACATAAAATCCAACTTGCTTATTTTTCTATGTGCATCCATTCAACAAGTATTTATTAAGTGCTCACTAAATACACTCTTCTAAGTACTGGATCTAGTTATTTACAGTACAAGCAAAAAAAATCCATGCCCCCTCACCAACCCTGAGAGTTGACATTCTAGAGGATTTCCAGCTTATCTTGAAATTTTTGGAAGAACTGGTAACATGGGACCCATACTTCAACAGAGCAAGAATTCTTGAGAAGCTGAGTACTAACTGTACCCTTAGACTAGGCATGGGGTCCCACCACTGTGGGTGTGGGCATGCCCAGCCAAGCTCTCCCTTTAACTGTCCAGACCCTGGTAGGCTTCTGAGCTTGTGACACTTGGACTAAATGACTTCTCAGGGTCCTTTATTCCTAATAGCCATGGTTCTTATTTTTTTTCAACTTTTTTTTCTTTTCCCCATGATACCTCTTTTATTTATATTTATTTTCATCCATCTTTTTGTTCTTTGGCCTGTGTGGGCCTCCCACCACAGCGCCCAGAGCCCCAGCTCGCAACTGGGCACACGGGTCCAGCCCCTCTGTGGCATGCGGGATCCTCCTGGGCCAGGGACCGAACTGGTACCTCTTGACCACTGCAAGGCAGACTCTCCACCCACTGGACGACCAAGGAAGCCCCTCTAATAGCCATGATTCTAAAGTACACACAACATAAGATGAAAACTAAGTATATTCAAGTTTGTTATGGGAAATCTACATCTTAATACTGTTACTTATTGTACATGCTGAGATGTGGACATATGTTAAAAAGGGGATGGCATGGTCTCTGTCCTCTCTCCCTCCTAGCCCCACTATCTTTCACTTGACTGTCCAATTCTGGAAAGACAGAAATATGTCCAGCACATGCCATGCCTCCTTGGCTTCAATCTTGTTCCTTTCCTCTCTCCGCTGTTGTCATCCTGGCAGGTTTTTCATTTTGGAAATGCAGATTAGTTTTGTAAATAACCAGGGGTGCACATACCTTAAGTATCTTAAATATTTAACTACCTATCTAAAATGTTAGTTCAGCAGTTAGATGGAAATTAGCCTATGCCTTTAACAAGATTCTGGAACATCCTCTGTTTGCCCTGCAATGCTATTTAGTAACTGCATCATTGTTCTTCTTCATAGCAAAAGCAAGAACACACTAAATACACTCTTCTAAGTACTGGATCTAGTTATTTACAGTACAAGCAAAAAAAATCCATGCCCCCTCACCAACCCTGAGAGTTGACATTCTAGAGGATTTCCAGCTTATCTTGAAATTTTTGGAAGAACTGGTAACATGGGACCCATACTTCAACAGAGCAAGAATTCTTGAGAAGCTGAGTACTAACTGTACCCTTAGACTAGGCATGGGGTCCCACCACTGTGGGTGTGGGCATGCCCAGCCAAGCTCTCCCTTTAACTGTCCAGACCCTGGTAGGCTTCTGAGCTTGTGACACTTGGACTAAATGACTTCTCAGGGTCCTTTATTCCTAATAGCCATGGTTCTTATTTTTTTTCAACTTTTTTTTCTTTTCCCCATGATACCTCTTTTATTTATATTTATTTTCATCCATCTTTTTGTTCTTTGGCCTGTGTGGGCCTCCCACCACAGCGCTCCAGAGCCCCAGCTCGCAACTGGGCACACGGGTCCAGCCCCTCTGTGGCATGCGGGATCCTCCTGGGCCAGGGACCGAACTGGTACCTCTTGACCACTGCAAGGCAGACTCTCCACCCACTGGACGACCAAGGAAGCCCCTCTAATAGCCATGATTCTAAAGTACACACAACATAAGATGAAAACTAAGTATATTCAAGTTTGTTATGGGAAATCTACATCTTAATACTGTTACTTATTGTACATGCTGAGATGTGGACATATGTTAAAAAGGGGATGGCATGGTCTCTGTCCTCTCTCCCTCCTAGCCCCACTATCTTTCACTTGACTGTCCAATTCTGGAAAGACAGAAATATGTCCAGCACATGCCATGCCTCCTTGGCTTCAATCTTGTTCCTTTCCTCTCTCCGCTGTTGTCATCCTGGCAGGTTTTTCATTTTGGAAATGCAGATTAGTTTTGTAAATAACCAGGGGTGCACATACCTTAAGTATCTTAAATATTTAACTACCTATCTAAAATGTTAGTTCAGCAGTTAGATGGAAATTAGCCTATGCCTTTAACAAGATTCTGGAACATCCTCTGTTTGCCCTGCAATGCTATTTAGTAACTGCATCATTGTTCTTCTTCATAGCAAAAGCAAGAACACACATAAATGCCAAGTAATGGTTTGCGTTTCAGCCTCACTGGCAGTGCGCCTTATAAAAAAATATATATAGGCTGGTAGATACTAGAAAATTATTTGCAAGGTTATTATAAGTCATCTATTCTATAGCTATTCTTTTTATTTCTTTCTTGTTCTTTTGCTCTTTCTCTTTTCTTTCTTCCTGAGGGGTTGTAGATGAGTCATCTTTCTGAGTCATTTCCTTATTAAGTAGCAGGGTTAATGGTATCAAGATAGGGAAGAAGTAAGTCAAAACGCCACACATATTAATGGATATATACACACATATCTACATCCACGGCACATATGCGCGCGCGCGCGCACACACACACACACACACACACACACACATTCCATTACTCAAGTGAAAGACAATTAAAGAGATCATTTTTCTCTGTAAAATTTTTCTTCTAACAGCTGACATACAGTAAGCCAAGTTTCTACCAGAGAAAAATTTTATAACCAAGTTATAAAAGCTTGAAAATAGCAAGACACAATAGAAACCCTGACACAATCTTAATTACACTGTCACCAGACACAATGTTAAAATGTACATATAAATGTTCCCTTTTAATCCTATGAATTAGTCCTGTAGATGTGTCTAGAATTATATTTCTAATGTCTGACATATCTATCCCACCTCTGAGTAGAATAATTATTCTAGGTTCCAGATTTAAGTGAGTTCCTTTCAGTTAAGTTTCTAGAAATATCTCCCTGAAGCTGAAAAACAGTATCAAGTATTAATGGTAATAATAAAAATAATCTCAACGATTAACATTTATTGATAACTTACTATGTTCTAGACCCTGTGCTAAATAGGGTACCTTCCTTATGTGGTATAATCAGCACAACTACCCTAAGACATGGGTCTTCTGCTGTTTATTCTCCATTTGCCCCTTTGGCACCGTCTTCCACCTTTTTGTTACCCTATTCTGTGCCCTGGGTGGTGACCTTTACAGATGTCATCATCAAGTGCCCATGCCTTCTGGCTTCTGTTAGATTCCCAGAACAGGATAAAAGTGAAGTCTAGGCATTTATCCTTCCATCTCTGTCTCTTTGGGACTCTGACTTAGCTTTCTCTCTGTCACCCCAGCTCCTGGTCTAGGGCCTTTTCCTAAAGCCATTACACTCTATTAAGCTTCCAGTAATTGCTCCTTCCTCATACCTTCAGATATGGGAGTTACTTTACTATTTCCAGGATGTTTCATCATCCTTTTCTGAGCCTCTTATTTTTGCCTATACTCTTGTCATTAGTCCGTCATTAAACTCTCAGTTACTTTGAGTGTGCCATTAATTTCCCAAACTCTGAACAATGTAGTACTCCATTTTGCAGGATGAAAAAAAAATGAGGCTTTGACGTGTTATCTGACTTTTACAAGACTACACAGCTAATAAATACTAGAGTCTAGATTTGACTTGAGGAGTCAGCCCAAGTTCTTATCTAATACTGTCGAAAATCTGTAACAGGATCCCCATTATGGTGATTTTCTGCAAAGTGTTACGAAAAGCACCTATACAGTAAGCCAAGTTTCTACCAGAGAAAAATTTTATAACCAAGTTATAAAAGCTTGAAAATAGCAAGACACAATAGAAACCCTGACACAATCTTAATTACACTGTCACCAGACACAATGTTAAAATGTACATATAAATGTTCCCTTTTAATCCTATGAATTAGTCCTGTAGATGTGTCTAGAATTATATTTCTAATGTCTGACATATCTATCCCACCTCTGAGTAGAATAATTATTCTAGGTTCCAGATTTAAGTGAGTTCCTTTCAGTTAAGTTTCTAGAAATATCTCCCTGAAGCTGAAAAACAGTATCAAGTATTAATGGTAATAATAAAAATAATCTCAACGATTAACATTTATTGATAACTTACTATGTTCTAGACCCTGTGCTAAATAGGGTACCTTCCTTATGTGGTATAATCAGCACAACTACCCTAAGACATGGGTCTTCTGCTGTTTATTCTCCATTTGCCCCTTTGGCACCGTCTTCCACCTTTTTGTTACCCTATTCTGTGCCCTGGGTGGTGACCTTTACAGATGTCATCATCAAGTGCCCATGCCTTCTGGCTTCTGTTAGATTCCCAGAACAGGATAAAAGTGAAGTCTAGGCATTTATCCTTCCATCTCTGTCTCTTTGGGACTCTGACTTAGCTTTCTCTCTGTCACCCCAGCTCCTGGTCTAGGGCCTTTTCCTAAAGCCATTACACTCTATTAAGCTTCCAGTAATTGCTCCTTCCTCATACCTTCAGATATGGGAGTTACTTTACTATTTCCAGGATGTTTCATCATCCTTTTCTGAGCCTCTTATTTTTGCCTATACTCTTGTCATTAGTCCGTCATTAAACTCTCAGTTACTTTGAGTGTGCCATTAATTTCCCAAACTCTGAACAATGTAGTACTCCATTTTCCAGCATGAAAAAAAAATGAGGCTTTGACGTGTTATCTGACTTTTACAAGACTACACAGCTAATAAATACTAGAGTCTAGATTTGACTTGAGGAGTCAGCCCAAGTTCTTATCTAATACTGTCGAAAATCTGTAACAGGATCCCCATTATGGTGATTTTCTGCAAAGTGTTACGAAAAGCACCTGGACTTCCAGCCCAGAAGAGGAGCTGGCTTTACTTTACCACTGTTGACCTGGGCCTTGTTGGTTTTCTAAAACCATCTGGGTTTTATCATCCATAAAATGGGGGAAATTCATGTTAATAGACTTACTGTGGTGATCATTTGCTACATGTACAAATATCAACTTGTTATGTTGTACATACAGGCAGTCCCTGATTGGTAAAGGTTCAACTTAAAATTCTTTTAAAATCTTTCTACACATTCAGTAGAAGCTGTATTTCAAATTTTGAATGCTGATCTTTTCCTGAGCTAGTGATATGCGGTATGATACTGTCTCTCAGGATGCTGGGTGGCAGCAGTGAAAGCCACAGCTCCCAGTCAGCCATGACATCATGGGGTAAACAACTAATAGAACCATTCTGTACCCAAAAAACCATTCTGTTTTCACTTTCAGTACAGTTATTCAATAAATGACATGAAATATTCAACACTTTATTATAAAATGGTCTTTATGTTAGGTGATTTTTGCCCTCCTGTAGATTCATGTAAGTGTTCTAAGCATGTTTAAGGTAGGCAAGATTGAGCTATGATGTTCAGTAGGCTATGTATATTAAGGGCAATTTTGAGTTACTAATAATGAATGTATCAGGACATAAGTTCACTGTAAGTTAAGGAAGATCTATAATGGTATATGTCAATTATACCTCAGAAAAAAATTAATATATAAATAAAATGGAGGAAATAGACATATTCCAATTATTGCTCAGGGTTCTTTTAAGGATAAACATAAGGTAATAGATGTGAAAAGACATTAGAAGGATGTGAGTGCTATGAAAGTTATTTTTCCTTGGGTAAAAGGAAAAATACGTATGGGCTTCCCTGGTGGCTCAGTAGTATATATTCTGCCCTCCAATGCAAGTGAGGTGAGTTTCATTCCTGAGTCAGGAAGATCCCTTGGGTAGAAGAGAAGTGGCATTAATTTCCCAAACTCTGAACAATGTAGTACTCCATTTTGCAGGATGAAAAAAAAATGAGGCTTTGACGTGTTATCTGACTTTTACAAGACTACACAGCTAATAAATACTAGAGTCTAGATTTGACTTGAGGAGTCAGCCCAAGTTCTTATCTAATACTGTCGAAAATCTGTAACAGGATCCCCATTATGGTGATTTTCTGCAAAGTGTTACGAAAAGCACCTGGACTTCCAGCCCAGAAGAGGAGCTGGCTTTACTTTACCACTGTTGACCTGGGCCTTGTTGGTTTTCTAAAACCATCTGGGTTTTATCATCCATAAAATGGGGGAAATTCATGTTAATAGACTTACTGTGGTGATCATTTGCTACATGTACAAATATCAACTTGTTATGTTGTACATACAGGCAGTCCCTGATTGGTAAAGGTTCAACTTAAAATTCTTTTAAAATCTTTCTACACATTCAGTAGAAGCTGTATTTCAAATTTTGAATGCTGATCTTTTCCTGAGCTAGTGATATGCGGTATGATACTGTCTCTCAGGATGCTGGGTGGCAGCAGTGAAAGCCACAGCTCCCAGTCAGCCATGACATCATGGGGTAAACAACTAATAGAACCATTCTGTACCCAAAAAACCATTCTGTTTTCACTTTCAGTACAGTTATTCAATAAATGACATGAAATATTCAACACTTTATTATAAAATGGTCTTTATGTTAGGTGATTTTTGCCCTCCTGTAGATTCATGTAAGTGTTCTAAGCATGTTTAAGGTAGGCAAGATTGAGCTATGATGTTCAGTAGGCTATGTATATTAAGGGCAATTTTGAGTTACTAATAATGAATGTATCAGGACATAAGTTCACTGTAAGTTAAGGAAGATCTATAATGGTATATGTCAATTATACCTCAGAAAAAAATTAATATATAAATAAAATGGAGGAAATAGACATATTCCAATTATTGCTCAGGGTTCTTTTAAGGATAAACATAAGGTAATAGATGTGAAAAGACATTAGAAGGATGTGAGTGCTATGAAAGTTATTTTTCCTTGGGTAAAAGGAAAAATACGTATGGGCTTCCCTGGTGGCTCAGTAGTATATATTCTGCCCTCCAATGCAAGTGAGGTGAGTTTCATTCCTGAGTCAGGAAGATCCCTTGTAGAGAGAAACGGCAACCCAATCCACTGTTCTTGCCTGGGAAATCTCATGGACAGAAGAGCCTGGCATGTTGTAGTCCATGAGGTTGCAAAAGAGCTGGACATGACTTAGTGACTGAATAACAAGAAAATAATTTGTAACAGTATTAAGATGTAGCTCTCTCTATAAATACTTAAATACATGTGTGTGTGTGTGTGTGTGCTCACACATGTTGAATGTGTCATAATCATCCTGTGCGTTAGAACATCATTGTTCTTCCATGACACAAACTCTTTGCTAGGGCATCCACTACCATTTGTCCACAGTTCAAACCTGTATAAGTCCTAACTATTAGGATCCAATATTTACATACAATTATTTTAAAAAGTTAGAAGATTCACTGACCATTGTTAATTATCTGTTTAACAAGACATACATATAATTTTAGGGAATATGACAATATAGATGGGAAGATACATTTTATAAAATGACTTTCCTCCACAAACAGTAATGAGGAAATTTTTGGATTCCACTCCTTTACATACACTGGGAAGTGGGTAAATATTTGACAATATTTGGGACACTGGCTTGGGATGGGAATCAACATTCCAATTTATAAAGCCTCAGGTCATGAGGAATTCCAGGACACCTCAGTGAATAGGGTGCTCCTTGCCATGGAAGTAGCATCCAGGGGCCTCCCAGAGAACTCAGCAATTTGGCTGTGTTCATTGTCAAGTGGAGACAAAGCCAGAGCCTCTGACTGCACCCTAGTCACCAGCCTACTTTGCTTACAGACCCATTAACAGTGACCTCCTCCCCTACTGCTGGCTGGTCACAGCATCTGGTGGCAAAAAAGGGACACTCAGTACCATGGAGATTAGCCCCACCTTCCTTTAACCTCTTTCTGGCTCATTCTCTGATACTGTGAATATCATTTAACTGTCTGATGACTCAACTTTCTTATCAACAAATTATGTACCAGCCTCCAGCCTCTTACTTACAAGATTCCTAAAAACAATTTTTGGAGGCCCCAAGAAAATGCTGTCTCAGAAAGATGATGGACAATTAAGTTTTTGTATCTTGAGCTGGAGTTACCTATGCACTTATACAGGCTTTTTATGCTAGTACAATCCATGTTCTTGCCTGGGAAATCTCATGGACAGAAGAGCCTGGCATGTTGTAGTCCATGAGGTTGCAAAAGAGCTGGACATGACTTAGTGACTGAATAACAAGAAAATAATTTGTAACAGTATTAAGATGTAGCTCTCTCTATAAATACTTAAATACATGTGTGTGTGTGTGTGTGCTCACACATGTTGAATGTGTCATAATCATCCTGTGCGTTAGAACATCATTGTTCTTCCATGACACAAACTCTTTGCTAGGGCATCCACTACCATTTGTCCACAGTTCAAACCTGTATAAGTCCTAACTATTAGGATCCAATATTTACATACAATTATTTTAAAAAGTTAGAAGATTCACTGACCATTGTTAATTATCTGTTTAACAAGACATACATATAATTTTAGGGAATATGACAATATAGATGGGAAGATACATTTTATAAAATGACTTTCCTCCACAAACAGTAATGAGGAAATTTTTGGATTCCACTCCTTTACATACACTGGGAAGTGGGTAAATATTTGACAATATTTGGGACACTGGCTTGGGATGGGAATCAACATTCCAATTTATAAAGCCTCAGGTCATGAGGAATTCCAGGACACCTCAGTGAATAGGGTGCTCCTTGCCATGGAAGTAGCATCCAGGGGGGCCTCCCAGAGAACTCAGCAATTTGGCTGTGTTCATTGTCAAGTGGAGACAAAGCCAGAGCCTCTGACTGCACCCTAGTCACCAGCCTACTTTGCTTACAGACCCATTAACAGTGACCTCCTCCCCTACTGCTGGCTGGTCACAGCATCTGGTGGCAAAAAAGGGACACTCAGTACCATGGAGATTAGCCCCACCTTCCTTTAACCTCTTTCTGGCTCATTCTCTGATACTGTGAATATCATTTAACTGTCTGATGACTCAACTTTCTTATCAACAAATTATGTACCAGCCTCCAGCCTCTTACTTACAAGATTCCTAAAAACAATTTTTGGAGGCCCCAAGAAAATGCTGTCTCAGAAAGATGATGGACAATTAAGTTTTTGTATCTTGAGCTGGAGTTACCTATGCACTTATCACAGGCTACTATTCCATGACAAGTTTTTAATTAGACAATAGGCACTTGGCATTCTTCTGTCTTTGATGGGGAAGATTCTGACTCAGGGCCATGGAGACTACTTACACCTGAAGCCCCTGCTCATAAAGCTTTTTAGCTGGGCAGACATATGGAAGTAATAAGGCAAAATGGTTATGAGGTGACCTCTGGAGTTGGCAAGGTAGATGACCTCAGACTGATTTCCCCTCTGAGCCTCAGTTTACTTATCTATCATATGAAGATAAAAAGCACCAGCCTCACAGAGGTTTAAATAGAAGAAAGACAAGAACCTAGCAATGTGTCTACACATAATGCAATGAATGGTACCTTCCACCTGTACCCTTTTTTTTCAATTTTAATTTTTTTTTAATTTTACTTTTTACTTTTACAGAGTTTTGTTATTTACAGATATGCATAATCCCAGATTAGTCACATGTATTTCCCTGGCCCCCTCCCTCTTCTACCCCCCTCCCAGTCTAGCCCTGCTCTTCTCATCCCTCCGGGCTGTCTCACAGCACCCCTACAGGATCCCCTATTCCCACAGCACAGTGACAATAGCTATCTTTTTCTCATATGATAGTATAGGTTTCCAAGTTACTCCTTCTATGCCTGCCACCCACTGTTCATTCCCCACAATGTCCATATGTCTGTTCTCCATGTCTGTTTTTCCATCGCTTCACTGAGTGTGTTATCATTACCATCTTACTAGATTCCATATATATGTGTTAGTATACATGTTACTTTGTTTTCCACTAGTACCAGGCACGTTTAAACACCTCCTCCCCTACTGCTGGCTGGTCACAGCATCTGGTGGCAAAAAAGGGACACTCAGTACCATGGAGATTAGCCCCACCTTCCTTTAACCTCTTTCTGGCTCATTCTCTGATACTGTGAATATCATTTAACTGTCTGATGACTCAACTTTCTTATCAACAAATTATGTACCAGCCTCCAGCCTCTTACTTACAAGATTCCTAAAAACAATTTTTGGAGGCCCCAAGAAAATGCTGTCTCAGAAAGATGATGGACAATTAAGTTTTTGTATCTTGAGCTGGAGTTACCTATGCACTTATCACAGGCTACTATTCCATGACAAGTTTTTAATTAGACAATAGGCACTTGGCATTCTTCTGTCTTTGATGCGGAAGAATCTAACTCAGGGCCATGGAGACTACTTACACCTGAAGCCCCTGCTCATAAAGCTTTTTAGCTGGGCAGACATATGGAAGTAATAAGGCAAAATGGTTATGAGGTGACCTCTGGAGTTGGCAAGGTAGATGACCTCAGACTGATTTCCCCTCTGAGCCTCAGTTTACTTATCTATCATATGAAGATAAAAGCACCAGCCTCACAGAGGTTTAAATAGAAGAAAGACAAGAACCTAGCAATGTGTCTACACATAATGCAATGAATGGTACCTTCCACCTGTACCCTTTTTTTTCAATTTTAATTTTTTTTTAATTTTACTTTTTACTTTTACAGAGTTTTGTTATTTACAGATATGCATAATCCCAGATTAGTCACATGTATTTCCCTGGCCCCCTCCCTCTTCTACCCCCCTCCCAGTCTAGCCCTGCTCTTCTCATCCCTCCGGGCTGTCTCACAGCACCCCTACAGGATCCCCTATTCCCACAGCACAGTGACAATAGCTATCTTTTTCTCATATGATAGTATAGGTTTCCAAGTTACTCCTTCTATGCCTGCCACCCACTGTTCATTCCCCACAATGTCCATATGTCTGTTCTCCATGTCTGTTTTTCCATCGCTTCACTGAGTGTGTTATCATTACCATCTTACTAGATTCCATATATATGTGTTAGTATACTGTACTTGTCTTTCTCTTTTTGACTTACTTCACTTTTTATGATAGGTTCTAGATCCAGCCACCTCATTAGGACTGATTCTTCTGCATTTCTTTTTACAGCTGAGAAGTACTCCACTGTATATACATTCCAGAGCTTATTTATCCATTCATTCACCCATGGATATCCAGGTTGCTTCCATGTTCTAGCTACTGTATAGAGAGCTGCAATGAACACTGGCGTACAGGTGCCTCTTTCAATTTTGATTTCGTCAGAGTATAAGCCTAATAATAGTGGGATTGCTGGATCATCGCCTGTACCCTTTTGACATAGCATTTAATATATTATATAAATTTAATTTTTGCTTTTTCACACCCACTCTATTCCTCCAGTGTTTTGAACTGTGCCTAGTATACCGCAGGCATTCAATAAATGTTGGATGAGTGAATCAAGGAAAAGTATAAGATGGGTTTTCTGTTCTTCATAAATTTACTATCAACTTGACAGATAAGACATTTACCATGCTTGGCAGAAAATGAAGTGATCTGTGAGTTGTACACACAGAGGCAAAACAGAGAACTCCCTTCTGACCAGATGGGAGAGAAACAGTCAACAGAGAAGGGAGTTTAGAGCTTAAATCATTCCTTTCCCCAATGCACAAAAAGAATGTCACTCCACACTCTGGTCATTCAAATACTGACAATGTTTCTCCTCCATTTTCCTCGGCTTCACTTGGTAGGAAGCTGTATTAGTTTCCTATGGCTGCTGTAGCAAGTTACTACAAACTTAATGTCTTAAAACAACACAGATTAGTCACATGTATTTCCCTGGCCCCTCCTCTTCTACCCTCCCAGTCTAGCCCTGCTCTTCTCATCCCTCCGGGCTGTCTCACAGCACCCCTACAGGATCCCCTATTCCCACAGCACAGTGACAATAGCTATCTTTTTCTCATATGATAGTATAGGTTTCCAAGTTACTCCTTCTATGCCTGCCACCCACTGTTCATTCCCCACAATGTCCATATGTCTGTTCTCCATGTCTGTTTTTCCATCGCTTCACTGAGTGTGTTATCATTACCATCTTACTAGATTCCATATATATGTGTTAGTATACTGTACTTGTCTTTCTCTTTTTGACTTACTTCACTTTTTATGATAGGTTCTAGATCCAGCCACCTCATTAGGACTGATTCTTCTGCATTTCTTTTTACAGCTGAGAAGTACTCCACTGTATATACATTCCAGAGCTTATTTATCCATTCATTCACCCATGGATATCCAGGTTGCTTCCATGTTCTAGCTACTGTATAGAGAGCTGCAATGAACACTGGCGTACAGGTGCCTCTTTCAATTTTGATTTCGTCAGAGTATAAGCCTAATAATAGTGGGATTGCTGGATCATCGCCTGTACCCTTTTGACATAGCATTTAATATATTATATAAATTTAATTTTTGCTTTTTCACACCCACTCTATTCCTCCAGTGTTTTGAACTGTGCCTAGTATACCGCAGGCATTCAATAAATGTTGGATGAGTGAATCAAGGAAAAGTATAAGATGGGTTTTCTGTTCTTCATAAATTTACTATCAACTTGACAGATAAGACATTTACCATGCTTGGCAGAAAATGAAGTGATCTGTGAGTTGTACACACAGAGGCAAAACAGAGAACTCCCTTCTGACCAGATGGGAGAGAAACAGTCAACAGAGAAGGGAGTTTAGAGCTTAAATCATTCCTTTCCCCAATGCACAAAAAGAATGTCACTCCACACTCTGGTCATTCAAATACTGACAATGTTTCTCCTCCATTTTCCTCGGCTTCACTTGGTAGGAAGCTGTATTAGTTTCCTATGGCTGCTGTAGCAAGTTACTACAAACTTAATGTCTTAAAACAACACAGATTTAGTACTTTGCAGTTCTGGAGGTCAGTCCCAAGTCAGTTTTACTGAGCTAAAGTTCAGATGCAGACAGGACTGATTCCTTTTGAAGAGGTCCTAGGTGAGAATTTATTTCCTTGCATTTTCTGGCTTCTATAGCTTTTTCATTCCTTGGCTCTTGCAAGGCCTTGTCCTTCATCACCGAAGCCTGTCGCATAACATCTTCAGATCTCTGCATTGCTTCTGTCATCACATCACCTTGTGTTTGACCCTTCTGTAGTCAAATCCTTCTCTGCCACCGTCTTGCAAGGATACTTGTAATTGCCTTTAAATTTCACTCAGATTATCCAGGATAATCTCCCCATCTCCAGATCTTCAACTTAATCAGATTTGCAAGTTCTTTTTGCCATAGAAGACAACATTCACAGATTCTAGAGATTCAGACTTGGATATCTTTGAAGGCCATTATCCAGTCTTCCACCATAGCCAGAATAATAAGGAGAAAGGAAGTTCCTATTCAATAAAACAGGTTTATCTCAGTCCATCTTAATATTGAATTCAGAAAATGCCAGTGAGTCAGTAAGACATATACCCAAGTCATACTGTGTTTCCTATTAATTAGTTATTAAACTATTAAAAATTAATTATTTTTTTCCACTGAATTTCATTTGAATGTACGAACTTAAGCTAGTGTTGTTTGCTACTGCTGCCATGGTAAGATACTCAATATTTCCTAAGAAATAGAAACATGAAGCAAAAAAATCCAATCAGAGATCCTGGGTGGACTCAGGAGTGGAATGCTCAAAAAAGTGAGGGAAGGCTTCAGGGCTCAATCTGGCTGGACCCAGGCCTGTGGTCATTTCTGACAAAAAAGGCACTTGCTGACATTCCTTCCTCCTTGAGAGAAATTCCTCTTCCTTGGGAATAGGCCCAAATGAGCAGTCAACCTGCACCCTCTGAGCTTGCAGTAATAATCTCATTTCTTCACAGTAGAGTATAGGCCATTCAAATACACATAGGACTCTGCTCATTATACCCTGGAGGAGGAAATGACAACCCACTCCAGTGTTCTTGCCTGGAAAATTCCATGGAGAGAGGAGCCTGGCAGGCTACAATGGTAGGGTTGCAAAGAGTCAGACACACTGAGCACACACAACACGCACACACACACCCCTTAATTTTGCTTATCCCATCATGCACATCTCTAGGCTCTGCTCATTTTCAAAGCATCACATTTCCATGGAGACTAATGCACAGAGCACTGTAAAATTACAGATAACAGGAGAAAAGTAAGTAGCATAAATCATATGGATGCTGCACATTTGGGGTGCTCCAAAGCTGATCACGGCACAGTCGAGGACAGGGAGTCTGGATTTCTGTATGGATATCTATCAACAGGCTATAGGGCTTCAAGCCCCCACCTCTCTACTCAGTGAGCTCTTTAGCTGCCTAAAAGCAGGGACACATGCACAACTGTATTATTTTTAACAAATTATATTATTTCAACAAATGGGTCTCGATAAAGGTGCAGTGTAACAAGGCAGAGTCATGCTGCTGAGTCCCTCTGCCTCACACACTGTGGGTGGAATAGCTTCCAAAGAGCACCTTTGCCTCTTCTCTCTTCCACAGTCTAGTCGTTTTCCTTAGGCGTTCTTCTTGTAATATCACACAGTGACAAAGGACATGTCAGCTTTCTGGCTGAGCCCCAATTTCTCATTTGGGAGTTTGAGGTGCCTCTAGTCCAGGTGTGCAGTCTCATCACATTCCCTGAGGCTGGACTCCATCCAGGCTGGGCTCCTCACCACCCTACATGGCTCACTTGTTCCCCCGGCTCCACTCATCAACTGCCCACCCTTCAGTAAAGGACTCAAACCTCCTCGTCTTGAAGCCTTCTTGATACCTCTCTGGTCAAACTGACCTCTCCCTTCTCCGCCCTCCCACCACAGACTCTTTTTTTTTTTTTTTAGGAGGGGTTGGGGAGGGAGAGGGGCAGACGGGCCACTTCTATTGGTCTTTCATTTATCTATTTTCATCCATCTTTGTTCTTCAGCCCGTGTGGGCCTCCCATCGCCGTGGCCTCTGTTGTCGCAGAGCACCAGCTCTGGGTGCATGCACTCCAGAGTTCTGGCTTGGTAACTGGACACATCGGTCCAGCCGCTCCTCAGCACATGGGATCTTCCCAGGCCAGGGATTGAACCGGCGCCCCTTGCACTGCAAAGAGGTGTCCTTACCTGGACCACCAGGGGAAGCCCCACCACAGACTCTTACCTCAGCAGATTATAAATATTTTCCCCAGTCACTGCTTCCAGCTCTACTCCTTGACCTGCCCCACCTCCTTCACTGGATAATGTTTCTCATGAGGCAATGTTGGCTCAATTCCGTATCTTTCTAGGTAATTTTCTTAAAACACTTTCTAGATTCAGCTCTGCTCCTTTTAAAATGTCTATCTCATATTTAATTCACATCTCTCTTCCCTTCCCATCCCTGACTCTATCCTAATCAAGACACTGTTGGCACATGAGAGTGGAGGACGATGGAGGCCTTCTGCCCCTCATATACCTCTCCCCTCTCTTCCTTGCATGTGTCTCCTAGTGCTAGTCCAGGAGAACAAGGGAAAAGAGAGAGAGAGAGAGAGATGTCTCCCTGCTTCTCTGCCTATGGAGATTTCCTGTCCTCTCCACATCCAGGACCTAACTATGCCCCACACCCTTTTATGCCCCTTCATGCCCTTGCTCCAGGTTGCACCAGCCAGCTCTCCCCTGATTTTTCCTCCACACCCTGGGAGTTGCCAGTGGCTTGGTAACTATCAAAATAGTATTCCACACTGTCCCTGATGTTGAGGATGGTGGACAGTTTGGCAGGTTGGTGAGTGATTCTCCTGGAATCTCTCTCTTGGCTTTGGGATAGGAGGTGAAATACCCCCTTCCCTTGAAGGGGGTTAGTGAAAGGAGGAAGACGACTGTACTACTTAACAAAGAGACCCCTCATTCTCTCCATAGTCAGTCCCTTTATATTAGCTTGGATGAGTGGGTAGTAGAGATGGTCCCAGGGCTGGTTCTGCTGAAATCCCACTTCTCAGCATGCGCTACTGGACGTGTTTGACCATGACACTCGGCAGCTGTCTGTATGGGATTAATTTCAATCTCTGAGTAATGGAAAACTTCACTCGGCACCTAGCTTTTTCTCTGGTTCCTAGAATTGTGAAGCCACAGTCTTTTGCCCCTTCATCCTCTGGCAAGTGACACTTGATAGATCAGGTTAGACACAAGAGGGCAAGGACAGCGGAGCCTCAGACTTCTCTTGACTGCCCCTTTTGTGAGGTCAGCTAACTCCTCTTTCTTTGATGCTGACCACAAAAACTGGTTGAGTTGGAATCCATGGTTTATATCATTCATCTTTATATACTGCTATAAATATACTGTGCAATCTATTTTATATCACTGCTATGAGGCAATGTTGGCTCAATTCCGTATCTTTCTAGGTAATTTTCTTAAAACACTTTCTAGATTCAGCTCTGCTCCTTTTAAAATGTCTATCTCATATTTAATTCACATCTCTCTTCCCTTCCCATCCCTGACTCTATCCTAATCAAGACACTGTTGGCACATGAGAGTGGAGGACGATGGAGGCCTTCTGCCCCTCATATACCTCTCCCCTCTCTTCCTTGCATGTGTCTCCTAGTGCTAGTCCAGGAGAACAAGGGAAAAGAGAGAGAGAGAGAGAGATGTCTCCCTGCTTCTCTGCCTATGGAGATTTCCTGTCCTCTCCACATCCAGGACCTAACTATGCCCCACACCCTTTTATGCCCCTTCATGCCCTTGCTCCAGGTTGCACCAGCCAGCTCTCCCCTGATTTTTCCTCCACACCCTGGGAGTTGCCAGTGGCTTGGTAACTATCAAAATAGTATTCCACACTGTCCCTGATGTTGAGGATGGTGGACAGTTTGGCAGGTTGGTGAGTGATTCTCCTGGAATCTCTCTCTTGGCTTTGGGATAGGAGGTGAAATACCCCCTTCCCTTGAAGGGGGTTAGTGAAAGGAGGAAGACGACTGTACTACTTAACAAAGAGACCCCTCATTCTCTCCATAGTCAGTCCCTTTATATTAGCTTGGATGAGTGGGTAGTAGAGATGGTCCCAGGGCTGGTTCTGCTGAAATCCCACTTCTCAGCATGCGCTACTGGACGTGTTTGACCATGACACTCGGCAGCTGTCTGTATGGGATTAATTTCAATCTCTGAGTAATGGAAAACTTCACTCGGCACCTAGCTTTTTCTCTGGTTCCTAGAATTGTGAAGCCACAGTCTTTTGCCCCTTCATCCTCTGGCAAGTGACACTTGATAGATCAGGTTAGACACAAGAGGGCAAGGACAGCGGGAGCCTCCAGACTTCTCTTGACTGCCCCTTTTGTGAGGTCAGCTAACTCCTCTTTCTTTGATGCTGACCACAAAAACTGGTTGAGTTGGAATCCATGGTTTATATCATTCATCTTTATATACTGCTATAAATATACTGTGCAATCTATTTTATATCACTGCTATGCTCATTTCATTTAAACAGGTGAATGTTAACTTTTCAATAAGGTAAAAGTTGAGATGATCCTTAAAAAACAAGCAGTGTTCCATATTTCCTTTGCTTTATGCACAGATCCTACCATATAAGAACTAGATAAAGATCTGCTGACTTGAGCCAGGAGCAACAGGAGCTATATCCCCAGAAGGCAGTGCTGTTGGAATGTGTGATGGCTACCCACTACCACGTGGAGTCAGAGAGGGCTGCTGCCTCATACTGACCTATAAGGCTGTGTATACATGATACTCAAGATTAATTTTAGTCATCAAAAGCTTAACCTATCCAGAATTAAAATTCAAATTTATGGCATCAGGGAAATAAAATTTACATATGATTGGATGTTTCATATATATATATATATATATATATATATATATATAATTGTTTATATATTATATATATATAATTGTTTATACATTATATATATATATATATAATTGTTTATACATTATATATATATATATATATAATTGTTTGCAACTCAGTAGAGTGCCAAAGATAAACAGGTAAGGTAAGAAAAAGTAACTTGCTAGCATTCCTAAAGAAATATTGGCTTTCCAGTTTTGCAATCTGGGGGAAAGGGATGGGTTTTTTCTCTTCAGAAGGGGAAGAATAAGAAATGGATCCCTATGTAAAAGGTAAAAATAACTTTCAGTGCAAATCTGAAAACTAATAGTAATAAATCCTCAAGATATATGTGTATTCTGATTTTTTATGTTGATACCTTGCATTTCTTAAATTCAAACATTACATCAGTTCAAAATGCATGGTCTACTTGATAATAGCTATTCAGAAAAAAGAAACATAACCACAATAATCCTTGTTGTTGGTTGTAAGAAGCGTCTTAACATTTACAAAATGGAGTTAAAAGGCTGAAATGTTAAGATCAGTGCTGCGCTAAGCTCTTTATTTAACACTCTTAACAACCTTTAAGATAGGTACTGTCATCCTCCAGACTGATAAAAAGCTAACCCAACATCAAAGACAGTATAAGTGGCAGGGCTGAATTCAAACTCGAGTCTGCGTATTCCAGTGAATAGACCTAGACTAGGAGCTCCACTTTTGAGGGGATGTCTGCATGGTCTTCAGGGCTTATCTACCCCAGATCTGACCACTTCCCTTCATAGTCTCTCAGTTCAAGCTAGCTTTATTCTCCTAAGCTGACTTCAGCATCCTCCTGGGTGGCCTCTTGACTTGCACTTGTACCCTACAGTCTATTATCCACTATGATACCCAGGCAATCATTATAAAGCCTATAACAGATTTGTCACACTTCTGCTCAAAATCTTGTAATGGCTCCATCTCACCCCAAATTAAACCCAAGGTTCTCATGATTGCCCATGAGGTCCTCCAGATCTGGCTGCTCCTCTCCTTACCCAGCCCATTTCAGCCTTACTGGACTCTCAACCATTCCCAGATGCAGCAAGGTCACTCAAGACCTTTGTACTTGCTATTTCCTCTGTCTGAACTATTCTTTCCCCAGATACTGAAAAGTTTCATTTTCTCATCTTCTTTCCAGTCCATGATCAGAAGTTATCAAAAGACATTCCTATCTATCCTTCTTATTTTTTTAAATTTTATAAAATTTTTAAAGGTTACTTTCCATTTACAGTTATTTCAAAATATTGGTTATATTCCTTATGTTGATAATACATCCTTGAGTCTATCTTACACCCAATAGTTCATACCACCCACTTCCCTATTCGTATTATCCATCCCCTACCTCCCCACTGGTAACCACGAGCATGTTCTCTGTATTTGTGAGTCTGCTTGTTTTGTTACATTCACTAATAAGTTGTGTTTTTAAGATTCCACATAAGTAATAGCATACAGTATTTGCTTTTCTCTGACTTATTTCACTTAGCATAATGTCCTTCAAGTCTATCCATGTTGCTGAAAATGGCAAAATTTCACTTATTTACACTGAGTAGTATACTGTATACACATATCACATTTTCTTCATCCATTCATCTACTGATAGACCTTAGGTTGTTTTCGATAATAGCTATTCAGAAAAAGAAACATAACCACAATAATCCTTGTTGTTGGTTGTAAGAAGGCCTTAACATTTACAAAATGGAGTTAAAAGGCTGAAATGTTAAGATCAGGCGCTAAGCTCTTTATTTAACACTCTTAACAACCTTTAAGATAGGTACTGTCATCCTCCAGACTGATAAAAAGCTAACCCAACATCAAAGACAGTATAAGTGGCAGGGCTGAATTCAAACTCGAGTCTGCGTATTCCAGTGAATAGACCTAGACTAGGAGCTCCACTTTTGAGGGGATGTCTGCATGGTCTTCAGGGCTTATCTACCCCAGATCTGACCACTTCCCTTCATAGTCTCTCAGTTCAAGCTAGCTTTATTCTCCTAAGCTGACTTCAGCATCCTCCTGGGTGGCCTCTTGACTTGCACTTGTACCCTACAGTCTATTATCCACTATGATACCCAGGCAATCATTATAAAGCCTATAACAGATTTGTCACACTTCTGCTCAAAATCTTGTAATGGCTCCATCTCACCCCAAATTAAACCCAAGGTTCTCATGATTGCCCATGAGGTCCTCCAGATCTGGCTGCTCCTCTCCTTACCCAGCCCATTTCAGCCTTACTGGACTCTCAACCATTCCCAGATGCAGCAAGGTCACTCAAGACCTTTGTACTTGCTATTTCCTCTGTCTGAACTATTCTTTCCCCAGATACTGAAAAGTTTCATTTTCTCATCTTCTTTCCAGTCCATGATCAGAAGTTATCAAAAGACATTCCTATCTATCCTTCTTATTTTTTTAAATTTTATAAAATTTTTAAAGGTTACTTCCATTTACAGTTATTTCAAAATATTGGTTATATTCCTTATGTTGATAATACATCCTTGAGTCTATCTTACACCCAATAGTTCATACCACCCACTTCCCTATTCGTATTATCCATCCCCTACCTCCCCACTGGTAACCACGAGCATGTTCTCTGTATTTGTGAGTCTGCTTGTTTTGTTACATTCACTAATAAGTTGTGTTTTTAAGATTCCACATAAGTAATAGCATACAGTATTTGCTTTTCTCTGACTTATTTCACTTAGCATAATGTCCTTCAAGTCTATCCATGTTGCTGAAAATGGCAAAATTTCACTTATTTACACTGAGTAGTATACTGTATACACATATCACATTTTCTTCATCCATTCATCTACTGATAGACACTTAGGTTGTTTTCATGTGTTGGCTATTATGAATAGTGCTGTTATGAACACAGGAGTGCGTGTATCCTTACAGAATTAGTGGATACTGAGGAACACTGTAGTTAGTCTCTGCAGGGTGAAGCCTGGACCCTGATGTCTCTGTAGCAAGAAGCATTTATCCTCTTCCTTGTCCTTCTTTCTTTGGTTGGCTAGTTTCTCATCTTGAAACGATGCCTGGATTGTCCTTCCTGCTCAACTTGTCCACTTTCCAAAATGTAAATAAAACAACTAAGATTCTCAGGCCACAAACTGGTGGGTGTTCAAGAAATACAGCGTGTTAAAATTTTCTCTATAATTTTATTTAATTTCAACTTAGAGAGCCCCTCCTGTCAAGCTGACAGGAAATATAACTTTCAAACAACACCAGCTCTCTACTTACTCTCTCTCTACTGCTGAGGTCAGGCCCAGGTCCCAGTCTTACCCTCCCAAGGCATTAGGTAATCCCTCCCATAATTAGTCATCTGTCCACTGTTATTCCAGAGACAGCCTTTGTCTCAGATCATACAGTCCTTGACTCGGCTACCTTCAAGCCACACAGGTAGCTTCACAGATCTTGGGAGAAGCTGAGCCCCTGGCTGAGGACCCAGTCTCTCTGACACCACAGGGCCATTTTCTCTGAGACCCTATCATGTTCATTGAATGCTATCAGGGAAGAAGACTCATGGGGTCATGGACCTTCCACTGAGCCTCCCATCCAGCAGAATCTCAGCTTAATATGGGAAGTGCCTTTGCTCTCAAACCTTGAGTCTATCTTACACCCAATAGTTCATACCACCCACTTCCCTATTCGTATTATCCATCCCCTACCTCCCCACTGGTAACCACGAGCATGTTCTCTGTATTTGTGAGTCTGCTTGTTTGTTACATTCACTAATAAGTTGTGTTTTTAAGATTCCACATAAGTAATAGCATACAGTATTTGCTTTTCTCTGACTTATTTCACTTAGCATAATGTCCTTCAAGTCTATCCATGTTGCTGAAAATGGCAAAATTTCACTTATTTACACTGAGTAGTATACTGTATACACATATCACATTTTCTTCATCCATTCATCTACTGATAGACACTTAGGTTGTTTTCATGTGTTGGCTATTATGAATAGTGCTGTTATGAACACAGGAGTGCGTGTATCCTTACAGAATTAGTGGATACTGAGGAACACTGTAGTTAGTCTCTGCAGGGTGAAGCCTGGACCCTGATGTCTCTGTAGCAAGAAGCATTTATCCTCTTCCTTGTCCTTCTTTCTTTGGTTGGCTAGTTTCTCATCTTGAAACGATGCCTGGATTGTCCTTCCTGCTCAACTTGTCCACTTTCCAAAATGTAAATAAAACAACTAAGATTCTCAGGCCACAAACTGGTGGGTGTTCAAGAAATACAGCGTGTTAAAATTTTCTCTATAATTTTATTTAATTTCAACTTAGAGAGCCCCTCCTGTCAAGCTGACAGGAAATATAACTTTCAAACAACACCAGCTCTCTACTTACTCTCTCTCTACTGCTGAGGTCAGGCCCAGGTCCCAGTCTTACCCTCCCAAGGCATTAGGTAATCCCTCCCATAATTAGTCATCTGTCCACTGTTATTCCAGAGACAGCCTTTGTCTCAGATCATACAGTCCTTGACTCGGCTACCTTCAAGCCACACAGGTAGCTTCACAGATCTTGGGAGAAGCTGAGCCCCTGGCTGAGGACCCAGTCTCTCTGACACCACAGGGCCATTTTCTCTGAGACCCTATCATGTTCATTGAATGCTATCAGGGAAGAAGACTCATGGGGTCATGGACCTTCCACTGAGCCTCCCATCCAGCAGAATCTCAGCTTAATATGGGAAGTGCCTTTGCTCTCAAACCTGAGTCTCTTCAACGGGCTTAGATTTGGGGAAACAAAATCACACAGAAAACACAAGCTGCTTATTTGAATGGAGAAAAGAAAGTAGAGAGATGCAGGGAGAAGCCACACATTTAACACCTTTCAGTGAATATTGAAAGCCCTTACTGCAACCAAACCGGAAGACCCCTTCTCTCTTTCTGCACCTCACAACACAATATTGTAGTTCACTGTGGCTGGAATGAGTGGACCTGGACTTGGGGTTTCAAGAGGACCTGTTACCTGGATCCCTGAGGAATTCAGGCCCTCAAACTGCTGTAGCCCTTGATAAAAAGCCAGAGTGGTTGGAAATGCCATGAGAAGGCTCAGCTAGCACCATATGCACATCATGGTGTGTTCAAAATCCAATTCACTGAAGGAGTTTTGAAACAGTTATCATTTTTAATTGATCAATATGAACCTGTGAATATTATCTATCAATATAAATTATTTGCCTACAAATTCTAGCTTGCATTCAGGTATTATTTTTATGACTTAATCTATTTACTACCATAAAGATTATGGTTTCATAAACTATCTTGCTTTCATTATTCCCTTCTTTGTAAAGGATAAAGTGATAACTTGAGAATCACCATCTTATGCAGACTCACATTCTTGGCAGAAAACCAACAAAAGCAAAGACTCAAATGGTCTCTGCATAATCGTCCCAGGAGCCCACACATAGCATTTTAAAGTCCAAGACGGTGCATCTCTACTCTCTCTCTACTGCTGAGGTCAGGCCCAGGTCCCAGTCTTACCCTCCCAAGGCATTAGGTAATCCCTCCCATAATTAGTCATCTGTCCACTGTTATTCCAGAGACAGCCTTTGTCTCAGATCATACAGTCCTTGACTCGGCTACCTTCAAGCCACACAGGTAGCTTCACAGATCTTGGGAGAAGCTGAGCCCCTGGCTGAGGACCCAGTCTCTCTGACACCACAGGGCCATTTTCTCTGAGACCCTATCATGTTCATTGAATGCTATCAGGGAAGAAGACTCATGGGGTCATGGACCTTCCACTGAGCCTCCCATCCAGCAGAATCTCAGCTTAATATGGGAAGTGCCTTTGCTCTCAAACCTGAGTCTCTTCAACGGGCTTAGATTTGGGGAAACAAAATCACACAGAAAACACAAGCTGCTTATTTGAATGGAGAAAAGAAAGTAGAGAGATGCAGGGAGAAGCCACACATTTAACACCTTTCAGTGAATATTGAAAGCCCTTACTGCAACCAAACCGGAAGACCCCTTCTCTCTTTCTGCACCTCACAACACAATATTGTAGTTCACTGTGGCTGGAATGAGTGGACCTGGACTTGGGGTTTCAAGAGGACCTGTTACCTGGATCCCTGAGGAATTCAGGCCCTCAAACTGCTGTAGCCCTTGATAAAAAGCCAGAGTGGTTGGAAATGCCATGAGAAGGCTCAGCTAGCACCATATGCACATCATGGTGTGTTCAAAATCCAATTCACTGAAGGAGTTTTGAAACAGTTATCATTTTTAATTGATCAATATGAACCTGTGAATATTATCTATCAATATAAATTATTTGCCTACAAATTCTAGCTTGCATTCAGGTATTATTTTTATGACTTAATCTATTTACTACCATAAAGATTATGGTTTCATAAACTATCTTGCTTTCATTATTCCCTTCTTTGTAAAGGATAAAGTGATAACTTGAGAATCACCATCTTATGCAGACTCACATTCTTGGCAGAAAACCAACAAAAGCAAAGACTCAAATGGTCTCTGCATAATCGTCCCCCCAGGAGCCCACACATAGCTACACTTTTCTCTTGTGGAGCAACACAGTCCAAGACGGGTGCATCTCTCTCAAGGAATGTGCATGTTTTAGAACACATGATTACAAATGTCCTTAATCCCCGTCTTTACTCTATCGTTTCACTTTTCTTTTTTCATGTTGTAATCCATGACATTTTGGGAACAACTTTACATTCCTTTTTGGTTCAAGACTGAGTAGAAATAGATATAATAAAAAGAGTAGGGAACAACAAGGATATGTCAGGCTCTTCAGTAGCCAAGGTCAAAACAGACAGGATTCCTGACCCCCAGGAGAGAAGAACTCATTATGAATGTGCAGAGGACAAGTCTGATAAAGAATGAAGCCTGTAGAGGAAGCCAAGTCTTATATTGTAATACAGAGCCTTAGAAACTGATGAAAACTAGCTCATTAATGAATCCAGTTATTCATCCAACAAACTTATTCATCACCTACAAAATGTGAGATGCTGTGCTAAGACTGGGATTGATTAAAATATGAATAATTCAGAGCAAGAAAAAAGATTAAAGAAAGATCTATTGTGGGCTCCCATGGTAGCTCAGTGGTTAAGAGTTCACCTGCCAGTGCAGGTGACACGAGTTCAATCCCTGATCTGGGAAGATCCCACATGCCGTGGAGCAACTAAGCTCATAAGCAACAACTATTGAGCCTGTGCTCTACAGCCTTGGGGCTGCAACCATTGAGCCCTCGTGCCACAGCTACTGAAGTCCGTGTGCCCCAGAGCCCAAGTTCCACAACAAGAAAAGTCACTGTAACAAGAAGATGCCACATGCTGAAAAGCAACAAAGCCTATGAGCCACAACTATTGAGCCCATGCTCTAGAACCTCGGATTCCACAACTATCAAGCCCTTGTGCCACAACTACTGGAGCCCATGAGCCCTAGAACTTGAGTTCCACAACAAGAGATGTCACCGCAGCAAGAAGCCTGCTCGCCTCAACTAGAGAGTAGCCCCAAATCCCTGCAACTAGAGAAAAGCCTGTGGCAGCAGTGAAAACCCAAAATAGCCAAAAATAAATAAATAAAATTTAAAAATTTTAAAAAGAGAAAGGTCTATTATGATATGACCATGTGTTCATAGAGCCTCATTCATTCTTGCCCCCTTTGTTTTTGATATTATTGACAATTCTAATGGACAACAGTAGGAAGATCACAGGCAATCTTCCAAAGCAACCCCATAAAGGATTACCAGGTCCATTTTACAGATACTGGAACACAGAGAAATTAAGGAATTTGCTAGTAAAGACAAAGCTAGGTACAGTTCCACTCCTAGGCACATTTGTCTCAACAAAACTATAATTCAAAAGGATACATGCACACTGTGTTCACAGCAGCACTATTTATAATAGCCAAGCCATGTAAACAACCTAAGTGTCCATCAAAACATGCATGGATAATGAGGATGTGGCACGCACACACACACACACACACACATAATGGAATATTGTTTGTTGTTCAGTTGCTAAGTCATGTCCAACTCTTTTGAGACCCCATAAACTATAGCCCACCAGGCTCCTCTGTCTATTGGATTCCCTTGGCAAGAATACTGGAGTGGGTTGCCATTTCCTTCTCTAGGGGATCTTCCCAACCCAGGGGTCAAAATCATGTCTCCTGCACTGGCCGGTAGGTTCTTTACCACTGAGCCATCAAATAAGCCCATAATGGAATATTAATCATCCATAACAAAGAATACTGCCATTTGCAGCTACATGGATGGACCTACAGATTGTCACACTAAGCAAAGTAAGAAAAATAAAAACAAAGACCATATGACATCACTTATATGTGGAATCTAATGACACAAATGAACATATCTACAAAATAGAAACATACTCACAGACATAGAGAACAAACTTGTGGTTGCCAAGAAGGAGCAAGGCAGGGGAAGGTTGACTTGGGAGTTTGGGATTAACAGATGCAAATTATTACAGATATAATGGGAAAACAAATAATTCTATTGTATAGCACAGGGAACTATATTTAATATAGTTGAAAATATATAAACCAGTTGAATATATATATATAAACCTGTCATAATCCATAATGGAAAAGTATGAAAAAGAATATATATATATATATACATATATATATACACACACAGTACATACACACACACACACACACACACACACACACATATACATATATACACACACACAAATCCCTTTGCTGTACACTAGAATACAGCACAACACTGTAAATCATCAACTTTTAAAAAGGCAAGGCTGGTAAATGAATGCTGCAGTATCTTGAGCTATTGGGCATGTTCCTGAAACCCTGTTTGCCTCCATATTGTGTGTTTGCACCTTAAATACACACACACATCTTGCTGGACAAAGTAAGTATAATGAATACTTGCCAAAAATTCACCTTTAAAATATTTGTTACCTTCTTGAGCTGTACATAAATTTACCTACAAAGACCTGAAGATATCCTTAGTCCCTACTTGAGGAAAAAGCTTCTAATAGTTTGAACTACCAAACATAAATATAATGGCTGAACTTCCCATGAGTCAATGGGTCCTGGAGCAGCCCTGAGCTCTTGCATATATGTTCTGTGTACCTGCTCTGCTCCAGGTCAACCTCTGTCCTGGTTTCCTGGCAGAGTAATGACAAAGGTTACCATGCACCTGGACCTTTCCATGGCTCATATCAACACGGGAAAATAGAACCTTGCCAAGAAATGTCACTTGGCCATGTTTGATTCCTTTTAGTCCTCTGAGTCACAACTGGCATAAGCAAATGCTGGCCACCATAAGAAAAAGTTGGCCAGAAACTGTCTGAAGTTGGAATTGAAATGGAAAGCTGGGTATTTGGGATGGCTCAAGATGTCATTTGGTTCTCTTTTACTGCCTCAGTTGCTGTAACTGAAAACGGGCATAATACTACTTGCCAACCCCTTTCAGAATTTTGCTCAAGGACAAAAATAATACTAATTAAGCTCTTTCAACTCCTTGGTTTAAATGTTTATGTGAGGCAATCACATAAAGTGAAATTTCAGTGGAACAGAGTTATCAGATATTTTGATAAGTAATATTTGTCTTTTGTCAAACCCTGTTCCCAAGGTATTTCAATCTCAAAGTAGTATACATCAGGCTAATATCTTTAGCAAGAATAACAACCAAGAAAAATTATAATCTAATACGTTATGAATGTCTTTATTCCTAAAACTAATCATTAGTAAGAGTCAGTAATCTATCAATGACATTGTCATGTGATAATATTACTTTCCTGCTAAGAAATAAAATTTAAGTACACTTATTAAACTCATCACATTAGTGGCTTCATTACTGGCCATTAACGGCCTATAATCAGAGTTTATTTATGAAACAGACATACAGATTTCATCTTGTTTATTTATTCTTTCTGCAGTCAACATTAATCAATGTTGTTACTGTTGTTACCGTTGAAGGAAAATGTCTTCTCTGAGTTACAATACAGGCCCTGTTGGCAATAGTTTTGTGGGCATCAAGGATAGGTCTGGCTCGTCCCCTTCCTGCTCTCCATGTACCTGTTAGAGGGGCTAGGTGTCCACTGGTGGCTGTAAATACACTGTCACATCAACATAAAGATAGCTAACTGAGCTGAAAGTGCAGATGTTGTTATGCAGCCCTTTAAGTGTTCTACAACAACACTTTCCCATTCCTACTGTAGAATCAGTTTCTCCACCACTGCATTCTAACCCATTCTTTGCATCTTAGCTCTACAGTTCAGAGTGGTAGGACAGTCCACAATCAGCATGGTCCCAAAGGACTCATTTCCTCATTCTTTCTCACTCAAGTATTGAGTCCCTTAAAGCCTCCAAGAATCAACAGCTGGACATGAGCAACAAGAGAATTATAATTCAAGGTTGAATTTTAACTCTTGACTCTTCTGATTTCTGAATTCCAAATAAATCTTTTCTAACTCACTTTGATCTACAGCCATTAACACTTCTCCCTGTAACTGAAAACGGGCATAATACTACTTGCCAACCCCTTTCAGAATTTTGCTCAAGGACAAAAATAATACTAATTAAGCTCTTTCAACTCCTTGGTTTAAATGTTTATGTGAGGCAATCACATAAAGTGAAATTTCAGTGGAACAGAGTTATCAGATATTTTGATAAGTAATATTTGTCTTTTGTCAAACCCTGTTCCCAAGGTATTTCAATCTCAAAGTAGTATACATCAGGCTAATATCTTTAGCAAGAATAACAACCAAGAAAAATTATAATCTAATACGTTATGAATGTCTTTATTCCTAAAACTAATCATTAGTAAGAGTCAGTAATCTATCAATGACATTGTCATGTGATAATATTACTTTCCTGCTAAGAAATAAAATTTAAGTACACTTATTAAACTCATCACATTAGTGGCTTCATTACTGGCCATTAACGGCCTATAATCAGAGTTTATTTATGAAACAGACATACAGATTTCATCTTGTTTATTTATTCTTTCTGCAGTCAACATTAATCAATGTTGTTACTGTTGTTACCGTTGAAGGAAAATGTCTTCTCTGAGTTACAATACAGGCCCTGTTGGCAATAGTTTTGTGGGCATCAAGGATAGGTCTGGCTCGTCCCCTTCCTGCTCTCCATGTACCTGTTAGAGGGGCTAGGTGTCCACTGGTGGCTGTAAATACACTGTCACATCAACATAAAGATAGCTAACTGAGCTGAAAGTGCAGATGTTGTTATGCAGCCCTTTAAGTGTTCTACAACAACACTTTCCCATTCCTACTGTAGAATCAGTTTCTCCACCACTGCATTCTAACCCATTCTTTGCATCTTAGCTCTACAGTTCAGAGTGGTAGGACAGTCCACAATCAGCATGGTCCCAAAGGACTCATTTCCTCATTCTTTCTCACTCAAGTATTGAGTCCCTTAAAGCCTCCAAGAATCAACAGCTGGACATGAGCAACAAGAGAATTATAATTCAAGGTTGAATTTTAACTCTTGACTCTTCTGATTTCTGAATTCCAAATAAATCTTTTCTAACTCACTTTGATCTACAGCCATTAACACTTCTCCCTTAGTCTGATATCATCTGGTACCTAATTGCTTGCAGGCCAAGAGAAGGTACGCAAATTTAAACAATGTGACATCAAGAGTGTAATTCTTCAAAATACAATACTCTAGGCATTGATAGAGGAGCCATGGGTCTTAGAAAGGGATAAAGAGAACTAAGAAACAACCAGCTACCTTGTATTGGTATGTGAAAGAAGCTTCACAGAGGAGGAAAATTGCATGAGAGTTAAAACATTTGAATATCTGGGGCTTCCCTGGTGCTCCAATGGTTAAGAGTCCACCTGTCAATCCAGGGAACATGGGTTTGATCCCTTGTCCGAGAAGATCCCACATGCCTTGGGACAACTAACCTTGGCATAGAGTTCATGCTGTGTAACAAGAGAAGCTGCCTCAAGGAGAAGACCATGCACTGTAACTAGAAAGTAGCCCCCATTTGCCCTAACTAGAGAAAGCCTGGACAGCAACAAAGACCCAGCACAGCCAAAAATAATAAATAAATGAAACACCTGTTAAAAATTTTGTATCAGAACATGTACAAATTTTATGAATAACAATAAAAGCATCTTTGTGATTAAAATAAAATGACTGGCAAACCTAATGATTTCAAGAAAATAATATTTGATAGAAGGGTTCAGAAAAGAATTTCATATCCCTGCAAGAAACTACTACTTTCCTGTCCCTAACGCCACCATTAATCCTGACAGGCACTTTAAAAAGAGGCAGTGTCCTGAGCTGTAAATCAGTATTAGCTCCAAACGATGTTGTTATGCAGCCCTTTAAGTGTTCTACAACAACACTTTCCCATTCCTACTGTAGAATCAGTTTCTCCACCACTGCATTCTAACCCATTCTTTGCATCTTAGCTCTACAGTTCAGAGTGGTAGGACAGTCCACAATCAGCATGGTCCCAAAGGACTCATTTCCTCATTCTTTCTCACTCAAGTATTGAGTCCCTTAAAGCCTCCAAGAATCAACAGCTGGACATGAGCAACAAGAGAATTATAATTCAAGGTTGAATTTTAACTCTTGACTCTTCTGATTTCTGAATTCCAAATAAATCTTTTCTAACTCACTTTGATCTACAGCCATTAACACTTCTCCCTTAGTCTGATATCATCTGGTACCTAATTGCTTGCAGGCCAAGAGAAGGTACGCAAATTTAAACAATGTGACATCAAGAGTGTAATTCTTCAAAATACAATACTCTAGGCATTGATAGAGGAGCCATGGGTCTTAGAAAGGGATAAAGAGAACTAAGAAACAACCAGCTACCTTGTATTGGTATGTGAAAGAAGCTTCACAGAGGAGGAAAATTGCATGAGAGTTAAAACATTTGAATATCTGGGGCTTCCCTGGTGCTCCAATGGTTAAGAGTCCACCTGTCAATCCAGGGAACATGGGTTTGATCCCTTGTCCGAGAAGATCCCACATGCCTTGGGACAACTAACCTTGGCATAGAGTTCATGCTGTGTAACAAGAGAAGCTGCCTCAAGGAGAAGACCATGCACTGTAACTAGAAAGTAGCCCCCATTTGCCCTAACTAGAGAAAGCCTGGACAGCAACAAAGACCCAGCACAGCCAAAAATAATAAATAAATGAAACACCTGTTAAAAATTTTGTATCAGAACATGTACAAATTTTATGAATAACAATAAAAGCATCTTTGTGATTAAAATAAAATGACTGGCAAACCTAATGATTTCAAGAAAATAATATTTGATAGAAGGGTTCAGAAAAAGAATTTCATATCCCTGCAAGAAACTACTACTTTCCTGTCCCTAACGCCACCATTAATTGACAGCACTAAGAAGGCAGGGACAGTGTGAGTTTTCTGGAAAGGTTAAGTTCTATAATCCAAGTGCACTGAGCCTCACAGATGCATCATATCAGGAAGAAAGACAGGCTGTCATGGCTCCCACACCCCAGGTGCTTGGAAGAAGCAGGGTTCCATAGCTCACTGACTGCAGTCACAAAATTTAGAAGTAATTATATATTTTTCTGTATTCATGAGAATTTTAATTATAGTTTGATCTTTATGGCTATCCATTGACTTTTCTATTATTGTCTACTTTCCAATGTGTACTTAGGTCTTGGAAACAGCAAAAAGGAACATTTCTAACAGATGTTGCATTAAGGGGCTTAAGAAGCATAGCAGATTTCAAGCAATAGCTGTTATTACGGTAATTGCCAAGGTCAAGATAAAACTGTTTAAACTTTCTCACACTGAAGCTACACACTGTAAATATGAATTTTTATTCTGATTCAAACCTAAGCTATAGCCTTTGATAGAGAAAATCTCCAATGCCCTGCATTTTCCATGACTTCATTATTCCTTTTGTTATTTTGCCTCACCTGAATGAGTCTGAGCTGCTAGAGAAAGTAATGAGGATGTAATGTTTGATATTTTGATTTCCTTTACTCTGCCCTCTTTTGTGTTAACATATTTGCATGATACATGGTAATGGCCCCAAAAGATGTTCACAAGCTAATCGATGGGAACGTGTGAATAATGTTACCTTTCATGGTAAAGGGGGTTTTGCACATGTGATTAAGTTAAAGATTTTGAGATGGGGTGATTATCTTGGATTACCTACCTGGAACCACTGTTGTCTCAGCAGTCCTTATAAGAGGGAGGCAAGAGGGTCAAAGTGACAAAGAAGAGATCTCTCCAGAAGTTGGAGAGATGTGCTTAGAAGATGGAGGAAGGATCCATGAACTGAAAAATACAAGTGTCCTCTGGAAGGTGAAAAAGGTGAGGAAATAATTTATCCTGTGGGGCCTTCAGAAGGAACAGAACCCTGCTGACAACCTGATTTTAGACTTCAGGCTTCCAGATCTGTGAAAGAATACATTTGTGTTGTTTTAAGGCACTAACTTCATGGTAGTTTGAGGAGCAATAGGAAACCTACAGTGTAAAATGCCCAGCTTGGCTTCCTAAAGACAACTAGCCATGTCCCCTTCTACATTACTTCCTGTTTTGAAATACGACCAAAGAAACTCCTGATGAAGAACTTAGGAAACATCTGGTGGAGTCTGGAATCTTAAGGCAAACATATATTTGCTTCTCTGGTTAAGGAATGGTCCTGTGCTTTGATGGACTAAGACACCCAAATCTCCTATTTCCAGAAGACTGTTTCTGGAAAAATTGTATTTGAGTGTAACTGAAACTTTGAACTTCTTTTTAGAAATGAAAGATAAAGTCATTTTTGAGTGAGAAGCTATATGTTAGATCATACATTTCTGAACTCCCACTTTCTATTTGAGCCTCCTTGAGCAGTTGGCTTATTTTCTCTTCATCAAAATGGAACAAATATGTGTTCTATAAAGATGAAAACCCTTTGGAATCAGAAGACATCTTCTGAGCATTTCCACTCTTTTCAGTAAATCCGAGAACTCTATAATGCAGAAGTGCTTGTTCATACAGAGGTAGAAAATGGAAGAGTAAGTCAAAAGATCTATTTTCATCAAATGCCTCAGAGGAATTCTTTGCTGGTTCTTGTTGACAGAGAATAGCATTCATTAAAGCCATGTTATTAACGCAGTTGATTTTTATAATGAGCTTGCTGCTATGATCTCAGGCCAAAGATACTAACAACAAAACCCGCATAACAAAAAACCCTGTTTAAAGTGGAAATTAATTTCAAAGAATGTAAGAGGGTGCTTTAATAGCATATGTTCTTCAGGGAAAAGCTCACTTTTCTTATATAAGAGCTCTGTCAAAGCAGATGGGCCTTCCAATAGATACACACTCATAATGGAGAACACTGTGCTTGGAATTTCCTGTGGTTAAGTCCCTTGAGGGCCACTGTCTTGGAAGATGTTAATTAACAA
Organism: Tragulus kanchil; assembly: GCA_022376925.1. Taxonomy (NCBI): domain Eukaryota; kingdom Metazoa; phylum Chordata; class Mammalia; order Artiodactyla; family Tragulidae; genus Tragulus; species Tragulus kanchil. The sequence continues at coordinate 140,625,567 of JAIOJX010000028.1, forward strand.
TACAGAAAACCTTTTCTGTTAATAAAACTAGTCATGCACTGTTAACTTTACATTTAAACCTACTAGATAAAAAAAAAAAAAACTCTGTAAGAGCATGCATGCTAAGTCACTTCAGTCCCATCTGACTCTTTGCAACCGTTTGGACTATAGCCTGCCAGGCTCTCTCAGGGAAGTCCATGGGACTTCCCAGGCAAGAATACTGGAGTGGGTTGCCATGCCCTCCTCCAAGAGATCTTCCCAACCCTGGGATCAAACCCAAGTCTCTTATTTCTCCTGTACTGGCAGGTAGGTTCTTTACCACTATCACCACCTATAAAAGAAATCAACAGGCAAATTAAAGTCATTTTGAGGGGGAGATAGCTCTATTAAAATTTTTGAAAAATTGTATTTGAGTGTAACTGAAACTTTGAACTTCTTTAGAAATGAAAGATAAAGTCATTTTTGAGTGAGAAGCTATATGTTAGATCATACATTTCTGAACTCCCACTTTCTATTTGAGCCTCCTTGAGCAGTTGGCTTATTTTCTCTTCATCAAAATGGAACAAATATGTGTTCTATAAAGATGAAAACCCTTTGGAATCAGAAGACATCTTCTGAGCATTTCCACTCTTTTCAGTAAATCCGAGAACTCTATAATGCAGAAGTGCTTGTTCATACAGAGGTAGAAAATGGAAGAGTAAGTCAAAAGATCTATTTTCATCAAATGCCTCAGAGGAATTCTTTGCTGGTTCTTGTTGACAGAGAATAGCATTCATTAAAGCCATGTTATTAACGCAGTTGATTTTTATAATGAGCTTGCTGCTATGATCTCAGGCCAAAGATACTAACAACAAAACCCGCATAACAAAAACCATGTTTAAAGTGGAAATTAATTTCAAAGAATGTAAGAGGGTGCTTTAATAGCATATGTTCTTCAGGGAAAAGCTCACTTTTCTTATATAAGAGCTCTGTCAAAGCAGATGGGCCTTCCAATAGATACACACTCATAATGGAGAACACTGTGCTTGGAATTTCCTGTGGTTAAGTCCCTTGAGGGCCACTGTCTTGGAAGATGTTAATTAACAATACAGAAAACCTTTTCTGTTAATAAAACTAGTCATGCACTGTTAACTTTACATTTAAACCTACTAGATAAAAAAAAAAAAAACTCTGTAAGAGCATGCATGCTAAGTCACTTCAGTCCCATCTGACTCTTTGCAACCGTTTGGACTATAGCCTGCCAGGCTCTCTCAGGGAAGTCCATGGGACTTCCCAGGCAAGAATACTGGAGTGGGTTGCCATGCCCTCCTCCAAGAGATCTTCCCAACCCTGGGATCAAACCCAAGTCTCTTATTTCTCCTGTACTGGCAGGTAGGTTCTTTACCACTATCACCACCTATAAAAGAAATCAACAGGCAAATTAATCATATTGCAAGCTGTTCATTTTTTGATCTAGATACTCAACTGAAACCTATGTGTCAGAACTGACCTTTTAATAGTTCTTTAACCCAAGAGATTTCAATTGTCATCATTAGAACCTTCAGAACAGACGATCTCATAAGAGTTGCTACATATTATGAATAGAGTGATCCTCCATTATTCAAATAAATGGGTTAGAGCATTTTTAAATGTTTCAGATCAATTTTTCCAAGGATGGTTCAAAATGTTAAAAATTATTGTTTTCTTCTAAAACAGTAAGCATAACAATGGAATGTAGACAAGGGGACAGAGCATGCTTCTGTTATTATTTATAGGCAATCTAGTGATTCTGTACTGAAAAGTCTAGATCTTTACTTAGAATTATATACAGCTCTGGGGCTTCCCCTGGTGGTCCAGTGGATAAGGACACCGCCTTGCAGTGCAAGGGGCGCCGGTTCGAGCCTTGGCCTGGGAAGATCCCACGTGCCGCGGAGCGGCTGGACTGATGTGTCCAATCACCGAGCCAGAGCTCTGGAGTGCATGCGCCCGGAGCCAGTGCTCTGCGACAACAGAGGCCACCGTGATGGGAGGCCCGCAGGAGCCAAAGAACAAAGACGGATGAAAATGGAGAAATGAAAGACCGATGGAAGTGGCCCGCCCACTCCCCTCCCTCCCCAACCCGACCCCTGCCCAAAAATAAATAAATAAATCGTTAAAAAAAAAAAAAAGAATTATATACAGCTCTGGATGAATAGAGGGTTTAGGTGAGAGTCATAATTACAGTTGGGAATCAGAAAATGAAGTCTAGAAGGTACTAGCCTAGAAATTAGGAGGCTGAGTTGTAGTAATGGTTTTTGAGTACCAGAAGACTCATGAAACAGGTAATTATGGCTATCTTATGATCTAGGTTCAATCCCTGGGTTCAGAAGATCCCTTGAAGAAGGCAGTGGCTACTCACTCCAGTATTCTAGGGGCTACCCTGGTGGCTCAGACAGTGAAGAATCTATCTGCAATGAGGGAGACACAGGTTTGATCCCTGAGTTTGGAAGATCCCCTGGAGAAGAGAATGGCAACCCATTCCAATATTCTTTGCTGGAGAATTTCATAAACAGAGGAGCCTGGTAGGCTACAGTCCATGGAGGGGTGGGGGTTGCAAAGAGTCCGACACGACTGAATGACTAACACTTTCATTTTCCTTTCAATTGAGGATGAGTCAAAGAGCTTCCAACTCAGCTTGAAAGGAGCTGAGTTGATAGCAAAAAGGAATTTTCTCATGGTGAAGTATCTTTTTTGACTCTTGGATGGTTTAGCAGTAGAACAGTCACGCCAGGTGAGCAGGTGCTAGGACCAGACAGAATGGGAGGGAATCTCCCTCCACAGGTATCAACAGGACGTTGGGAGCTTCTGGCACACTCCTGTGCTCCTCCACTTGCCTCAGTGCTATGCTCTCGCCTTCTTGCCTCCCAATTTTCTATCATCATTTTCAGCCTGACTTCGACTGTTACGGTCCAGACAACAGACAAAATTTTAAGAGCCCTCACTTTATTGCTTCTCTGAGGATTTCAGAGCTTAATGAATGATTCCAATTCTTAGAAAGACAAGCCAAAAAATCTTTTTTTCATGATTGCCGTGAGAGGAGATTACAAAATATTTCTTCAGGGGCCTTTACAAGTAGTTGCTGCACAGTGCAAACTGGAAAAACAGGACAGATTTCTCATGAGGGCTGGACCAGATGGCCTGTGCGAGGGCTCTGAGTCCTCCCTAGTTGTCAATTCCAAGAAAAAAAAATCGCTGCTGGGCTTCTGTTTTGGTTTCCAATCTGAGTAACTGAAAATCAACCTGCAAGGAGGCTTTTTTCTTTTCTTCTTCTTCTTCTTTTTTTTTTTTTTAATGTATTTTGATTCTGACTCTCAGGAGGACATTTTCAAAGTAACCTCTCAAAGCATGGAGGGGAGTGAAGAATGTTCAGTGCTGAATGTCCTAAGAAGCATTCCATATCCAGGGTAGACATGTAGTCCTGTCCAATCATCTGAGCCCATGGGTTTGTAGACTGCTTTCTGAGACACCAGCTACTTAGAAACTGTGACACCAAACACAGTCATCTGAAAGTTAACTTACGTTCAGCTTCAGAATTAGTACAAGTAGAGAGCTGCTGCAGGGGCACTTTGGGGTCCTCACAGCTCAGCAGGAGACGAAGGAAGCCAGTTTGGCTTTTTGAGTGCACAGAAGGGTCTTCCTTCTTCTAGAGATAAAAGCTTGTGCATGCATATAGAAAGGAACTGTCCCTTCTAGAGGTGTTTCATGCCTTGTGCTTCTTTCCTGTGTTAAAAAATGGGGTATGATCAAGGAGCTGCAGTGTAGAAGCTAACAGAGTATAAGGAATCCTGCTCTTGGAGCCAGGACCTGAGTTTGACCTTGATCCTTACATCAGCTCCTTGAGTAACTCTGACCAAGGAACTGGTCATTCTGCATAAAATGATGCGACTGAACTAGATGGAATCTGAAGTTTCCTCAGTGTCAACAACCACTGCTAACTCGCTAATTTCTGTGATTAAAAATTCATAGGGGGCTTCCCTAGTAGTCCAATGGGTGGGGACACCACCTTGCAGTGCAAAGGGCGCTGGTTCGATCCCTGGCCTGGGAGGATCCCACGTGCCACAGAGCGGCTGGACCAATGTGTCTACTTACCGAGACGAAGCTCTGGAGTGCACGCGCCCAGAGCCGGTGCTCTGCGACAACAGAGGCCACTGTGATGGGAGGCCCACACGGGCCAAAGAACAAAGATGGATGAAACTAGACAAATGAAAGACCAGTGGAAGTGGCCCGCCCACCCACCTCCCTCCCCAATCCGCAGCCCCTCCCCCCAAAAAAAGAATTCATAGGATTAAAAATTGTAAATGTTGAAGTAGAAATTTTGAAAGATTTTTTGGCCTTAATCCTTCGGTCTCTGTCACCCTATTTTCTAATTCTAAAAGAGTGGTAAACTAGTCATAGAAATATTTTTAAGCATACAAAGTGATTAAATTGCAGCATCAAATTCTTTTTTATCATTTCTTCTGACTATCAAAGTGGCTTTGACATTTTTATAAGGAAAAGTATGAATCAATACTTGTGAATTAAATTCTTCTCATAAAGTGGTATTCTTCAAAAAAAAAAAGTTTTGAAGAATACTCAAAGAAACCAAGAGTCCTATATTTTGATCAGATTCACTGAACCGAAATCTCATCTCTTCATGAATTCATACAGTAATGATAAACTATGTATCTGATGAAATGAATTTAAAAATTCAAAGTAAAACTTATGAATCTGATTTTCCTTTTTAATGTACTGTGATTTTTTTTCTCCTTCTCTAAGAACATTTCTCAAATTACCGCAAGCGCAAATGTGTACAAAAATTTTTTTAAAAGAATTTCTATAACAAGTGTGCTTCTAAAGAGGGTCATTGAATGAATTTGGGATTAAGGGCTCCAAATGTATGTAGCAACTCAACTGAAGATCTCAACTAGAAGACAAGTTGTTTCTGGAAGCACTTTGGATAGATACCTCTACTTGCATGTGTGCACACACATATTGTGCACACACACTTCCAGAGCTGCAGACCTGGAGCTACATTTGCCTAACAATTTCAGGAGGCTTCCTCCCCTCCTACCATTTTCTCACTATCCCATGGATGCCAGACTTCTGACTGGTGCCTTGCAGAGGTGGAATAAACTCTATGAGACTGAATCAGCAACTAACTTTCAGAAAGGCTTTTCCACCTCCCCCATTCTCATCATTTTGCTTTGAGGAAGAGAGGAAAGCCCACATCCATGGTTGTAAATGAAAATGACAATGGCATCTTTATCCCCCAAAATGGCATTTTAAACCAAGCTGCTCTCTTCTTTGTACTAAAATCAAATATTTCTATTTGAAACACAGCCACAGAGCTGGCACTTCTCCCCTTCCTCCTCTTCAGCCCACTATTTCCTCCCACTTTTCCCCATACGGAGGCTCACAAGCGCACATACGCACTCACATATAATCACTGTCTTTTACGTAATCGGCTGACAAGATTGATCTTTTACTTCAATTGCTTTGATTCAAAATCTGCCCACCATTTGTGGGAGGTAAAGAACTGTGGATGAGATGTGTGCTTTAATAAAGAGGCTAGAGGAGAAAGAGCCTGGGAAAGGCATCTGGTCTGAGCCTTTTTGATGTAGTCTTGATTCTCTACAGGAAAATAGAGAGTTCTTTGGAATTCAACACAGATTGTCTTGTTTCAAACTTACAACTCTTAGATTTTTTTTGGTAAAAGCTGCCAGATTAATTTCTTCTTGACAGAACTTTGTAACCAGACACCTTGTTCAAAAATCTGAAATGTTTATTCCATTGTTGGTGTTAACCTTACACCTAAATGAGATACCTTGACTTCCAACGTATCACAGCCAACTCTTCTTTGCCTCTACAAGATGCTCTCTTGCCACTTTGCAGGCTGCTCCCTCTTCTGTAGTCTATCCTCTCTCATCCTTTCTGCTCATCTTGATGTTTCTCCTTTCTCAATATCAAGTTTCCCTGATCTTTCTCATGAAAATACTTCCTGACTCCTACGGCCCCTGATGAATGCTGGCTCCTCAAACTACAGTAACAGTTATTCTTTGTATCACTTAAAATATGCAGTCTTTTTTTGTATGTATCTTGCTAAATCAGGCTTCCCAGGTAGCACAGTGGTAAAGAATCTACCTGTCAATGCAGGAGACACACATTTGATCCCTAGGTTGGAAAGATCCCCTGGAGGAAGAAATGGCAACCCACTGCAGTATTTCTGCCTGGGAAATTCCATGAACAGAGACGCCTGGCAGGCTACAGCCATGGGGTCACAGACAGTTGGACATGACGAAACACACACACCATACCACCACGCTAAACTGGAAACCCCCAAGAGAGGACTCTCATTCTTTGCATCCCCAGAATTTCATACAGTGTCCTTCATGTGTTGTCATTCATTTTCCAAGCATTTGTTGAATAAATGGAGAAGGAAATGACAACTCACTCTAGTACTCTTGCCTGGGAAATCCCATGGACAGAGAAGTCTGGCAGGCTGTAGTCCATGAAGTCACAGAGTCAGACACAACTGAGCGCACACACACACACATACACACACACACACATTGAGTAGTTATTATGTCCCAGGTGCCAGGTTAGACTCTGGGGTTATAGAAATGAGCAAAATTCAAACCTCAAGCTACTTACAGACTAATGAGGAAGATACAGATGCAAATGAATAGTAACAACATTATATCATCAATAATCTCCATAACAGGAATAAGAATCAGATGCAATGGAAGCACTAAAGAACAAGTATTTAATACTATATGGGGTGGAGTCAGGAAAGGTTCACAGAGAAGGTTAGGCTAGAAATGGGCCTTGGAGGATGCAAAGGAATTTGCCTAACTGTTCAAGGGAAGTAGGAGAATTCTAGAGTAGAAGGACAAGCATGGAAAATGGTACAGAGGCATAGAAATCCAAGAAGGTTCAGGGTATTATAAAGAATTCTCTTTGAAGTGGATACTTCTAATAAGACAAGTGGTCAGAGATAAGAACAAAGAGTAGTGACTGTAAGGGAGGATCAGAGGACCTTGGGTTAGGTAATTGGGATTTTATCCCTGTAAAATGGCAAGAAGAAATGTTTCCCTGATCTTTCTCATGAAAATACTTCCTGACTCCTACGGCCCCTGATGAATGCTGGCTCCTCAAACTACAGTAACAGTTATTCTTTGTATCACTTAAAATATGCAGTCTTTTTTTGTATGTATCTTGCTAAATCAGGCTTCCCAGGTAGCACAGTGGTAAAGAATCTACCTGTCAATGCAGGAGACACACATTTGATCCCTAGGTTGGAAAGATCCCCTGGAGGAAGAAATGGCAACCCACTGCAGTATTTCTGCCTGGGAAATTCCATGAACAGAGACGCCTGGCAGGCTACAGCCATGGGGTCACAGACAGTTGGACATGACGAAACACACACACCATACCACCACGCTAAACTGGAAACCCCCAAGAGAGGACTCTCATTCTTTGCATCCCCAGAATTTCATACAGTGTCCTTCATGTGTTGTCATTCATTTTCCAAGCATTTGTTGAATAAATGGAGAAGGAAATGACAACTCACTCTAGTACTCTTGCCTGGGAAATCCCATGGACAGAGAAGTCTGGCAGGCTGTAGTCCATGAAGTCACAGAGTCAGACACAACTGAGCGCACACACACACACATACACACACACACACATTGAGTAGTTATTATGTCCCAGGTGCCAGGTTAGACTCTGGGGTTATAGAAATGAGCAAAATTCAAACCTCAAGCTACTTACAGACTAATGAGGAAGATACAGATGCAAATGAATAGTAACAACATTATATCATCAATAATCTCCATAACAGGAATAAGAATCAGATGCAATGGAAGCACTAAAGAACAAGTATTTAATACTATATGGGGTGGAGTCAGGAAAGGTTCACAGAGAAGGTTAGGCTAGAAATGGGCCTTGGAGGATGCAAAGGAATTTGCCTAACTGTTCAAGGGAAGTAGGAGAATTCTAGAGTAGAAGGACAAGCATGGAAAATGGTACAGAGGCATAGAAATCCAAGAAGGTTCAGGGTATTATAAAGAATTCTCTTTGAAGTGGATACTTCTAATAAGACAAGTGGTCAGAGATAAGAACAAAGAGTAGTGACTGTAAGGCATGCTGGAAGCCAGATCATGTAGGACCTTGGGTTAGGTAATTGGGATTTTATCCCTTAAGCTACAGAATGGCAATGAAGAAATTTGGGAATAATTTTGTAATCTGAAGTTATCTAATGATGACAGCAACCTGATTGTTCTTCAGTGAAATAATGTTTAAAAAAATTGTGAAACATCCCTACCATGAGCTACTATCCCAGCAAGAAGAAGGAATGAACTACTGATACACACAACAATTTGTATGTGTCTCAAAAGAGTTACACAGAATCAGAAAAAGAAGTCAATCCCAAAATATTATGAACTGTATGATTCCATTTATATGATATTCTTGAAACAACAAAGTATAGAGGATCAGAGATTAGTGGCTGCTAAGGATAAGGGACTGGAGAAGAAGACATGGATGTGACTGTAAAGGGGTAGCATGAGAAAATCTTGCGGTGACGAAACAATTCTAATGCTTCATTGTGGTGGCAGTTACACAAGCATCTCCATGTGGTAATACTGCACAGACAGAAACATACACACACCTAAATGTAGAACATGTAGAACGAGTAAAATATGAATAAATTCTGTGAATTGCACTAATATCAGTTTACTAGTTTTGATGTTGCACTACAGCTATATAAGATGTTGCCATTGCAAGTGCATGCCCCCTCCTACTACATCACAGAGGATGCCTTCCAATCTGACCAATAACCCTCGCTACTTCTTACCTGCAATTCTCAATTACAGAGTCCAGGAGACCTGGGACATCTTGCTCCAAAAAGGATCAAATGCATCAGGATGAAGCAGAAAAGGGGCCTCTTCAGGCTCTGAAGCTGTAATATTAGACACCATATTTCTTTACATCTCAGTTGCTTTACTGGACACACAACAAACTCATATTTTCCTGATATAATCCTCCTGAGCTGAAGCTAAGGCTTTAATAACCAGCATTCTGTACGGAGCCCCTTTCTGCATCCATCAAGGATAAGCAATCATTCCTCACAACAACTCCAGTGCTTTTTTCCAGCAAGGAGCAATATAAAGAACACAAAAAATAAAATAAAAAATAAAGAGCACATACACACACACAAATATGCTGCCATTGAAAAACATGGTTGAATTACACAAAAGACTCACTTTATCCCTTAAGTAAAATGGCAATGAAGAAATTTGGGAATAATTTTGTAATCTGAAGTTATCTAATGATGACAGCAACCTGATTGTTCTTCAGTGAAATAATGTTTAAAAAAATTGTGAAACATCCCTACCATGAGCTACTATCCCAGCAAGAAGAAGGAATGAACTACTGATACACACAACAATTTGTATGTGTCTCAAAAGAGTTACACAGAATCAGAAAAAGAAGTCAATCCCAAAATATTATGAACTGTATGATTCCATTTATATGATATTCTTGAAACAACAAAGTATAGAGGATCAGAGATTAGTGGCTGCTAAGGATAAGGGACTGGAGAAGAAGACATGGATGTGACTGTAAAGGGGTAGCATGAGAAAATCTTGCGGTGACGAAACAATTCTAATGCTTCATTGTGGTGGCAGTTACACAAGCATCTCCATGTGGTAATACTGCACAGACAGAAACATACACACACCTAAATGTAGAACATGTAGAACGAGTAAAATATGAATAAATTCTGTGAATTGCACTAATATCAGTTTACTAGTTTTGATGTTGCACTACAGCTATATAAGATGTTGCCATTGCAAGTGCATGCCCCCTCCTACTACATCACAGAGGATGCCTTCCAATCTGACCAATAACCCTCGCTACTTCTTACCTGCAATTCTCAATTACAGAGTCCAGGAGACCTGGGACATCTTGCTCCAAAAAGGATCAAATGCATCAGGATGAAGCAGAAAAGGGGCCTCTTCAGGCTCTGAAGCTGTAATATTAGACACCATATTTCTTTACATCTCAGTTGCTTTACTGGACACACAACAAACTCATATTTTCCTGATATAATCCTCCTGAGCTGAAGCTAAGGCTTTAATAACCAGCATTCTGTACGGAGCCCCTTTCTGCATCCATCAAGGATAAGCAATCATTCCTCACAACAACTCCAGTGCTTTTTTCCAGCAAGGAGCAATATAAAGAACACAAAAAATAAAATAAAAAATAAAGAGCACATACACACACACAAATATGCTGCCATTGAAAAAAACATGGTTGAATTACACAAAAGACTCACTTTTTTGTGAATTCCTGTACCTATAATTATTTGAATTAAAATTTTTCATAATGACAAAAAAGGTAAAGTGGATTGACTCCAAAAAAACAGAGAATTTTTTTACTGGAATTAAAGATTATTGCTCAATTTCCTTCTTATAAATAATTCTCTTAAGAATTTCAAAGCATGTGTCACACAATTATAGAACACAGAATTATACTGACATAAATATATATGTTACAAATAATACTTTACTTCATGAAATTGGGTTCATTGACATTCAACTTGTTCTGGAACTAAAGTAACAATTTTGGAATAAGGGAGTAGCTTATCAGCACAAATGTGCTCAATTCTGGACAACAAAATTCCTGAAGTCATGTACATCACTAGCAGATGGATCTTTCAAAAAGAAAATCTTAAAACAACACCCAACCAACCAAACAAGAGAAAACAACCAAACAAAGCTGGCTTAACTTGCATTCTGAGAGATATGTCTTTTCTAGGATGAAAGGTTCATGTATGTATCTACATCTATGTGATATATATCATGTAAACATTTATCATGCATAGCTACAGAGTGTATATCAAACTCTAACATAGTGTGATAAACTCTAATATTAAAAACATATACGAAACTGGGCTTCCCTGGTGGTCCAGTGGGTAAGGACACCGCCTTGCAGTGCAAGGGGCGCCGCTTCAATCCCTGGCCTGGGAGGATCCCACGTGCGGCGGAGCTGCTAGACCGATGTGTCCAATTACCCAGCCAGAACTATGGAGCGCATGCGCCCAGAGCCGGTGCTCTGCAACAACAGAGGCCACTGCGATGGGAGGCCCACACAGGCCAAAGAACAAAGAAGGATGAAAATAGATAAATGAAAGACCAATAGAAGTGGCCGGCCTGTCCCCTTCCCTCCCTAACCCATCCCCCTCCACACACACACAAAAATATATATAGACAAAACTAAAATAAAGGACTTCTCATTTACTAACAATGCACAAGTATAAAATCTATAAGAAACACAATCGTCCTATGTTATCTACACAGAAGATAGTCCCCGAGATAATGGTATGTGGAACTGTATCCTCTTGTTGAATTACACAAAAGACTCACTTTTTTGTGAATTCCTGTACCTATAATTATTTGAATTAAAATTTTTCATAATGACAAAAAAGGTAAAGTGGATTGACTCCAAAAAAACAGAGAATTTTTTTACTGGAATTAAAGATTATTGCTCAATTTCCTTCTTATAAATAATTCTCTTAAGAATTTCAAAGCATGTGTCACACAATTATAGAACACAGAATTATACTGACATAAATATATATGTTACAAATAATACTTTACTTCATGAAATTGGGTTCATTGACATTCAACTTGTTCTGGAACTAAAGTAACAATTTTGGAATAAGGGAGTAGCTTATCAGCACAAATGTGCTCAATTCTGGACAACAAAATTCCTGAAGTCATGTACATCACTAGCAGATGGATCTTTCAAAAAGAAAATCTTAAAACAACACCCAACCAACCAAACAAGAGAAAACAACCAAACAAAGCTGGCTTAACTTGCATTCTGAGAGATATGTCTTTTCTAGGATGAAAGGTTCATGTATGTATCTACATCTATGTGATATATATCATGTAAACATTTATCATGCATAGCTACAGAGTGTATATCAAACTCTAACATAGTGTGATAAACTCTAATATTAAAAACATATACGAAACTGGGCTTCCCTGGTGGTCCAGTGGGTAAGGACACCGCCTTGCAGTGCAAGGGGCGCCGCTTCAATCCCTGGCCTGGGAGGATCCCACGTGCGGCGGAGCTGCTAGACCGATGTGTCCAATTACCCAGCCAGAACTATGGAGCGCATGCGCCCAGAGCCGGTGCTCTGCAACAACAGAGGCCACTGCGATGGGAGGCCCACACAGGCCAAAGAACAAAGAAGGATGAAAATAGATAAATGAAAGACCAATAGAAGTGGCCGGCCTGTCCCCTTCCCTCCCTAACCCATCCCCCTCCACACACACACAAAAATATATATAGACAAAACTAAAATAAAGGACTTCTCATTTACTAACAATGCACAAGTATAAAATCTATAAGAAACACAATCGTCCTATGTTATCTACACAGAAGATAGTCCCCGAGATAATGGTATGTGGAACTGTATCCTCTTGTGCTTACAGTGACATTTGAATAGCAGATTGTTCCAGTGGATTTTTTTCTCACCATCCGCCATGAAAAGATAGTTAATTTTATACAATGCTGATGTGAAGGTAAAAATGGCTTTGAGTATTTTATTCGTGCAAAATCCAGATGCTTCATACAAGTGTATATTAATTCTTAGTAAAATCCTGGTTAGTGAATGGTAATTACAAGCCATGATGTACATTTTGCTTTAAAAATCATAAGGTTAAATGAGTAGTAAGCATTCTAGTCAAGGTTATATGTAGGTTCTCAATGGGAAAGTAGCCCCCTACAGCAAGGTTGGAACCTGAAAGAAGTTCCTGGGATGGCAAACAGGTGGCAGATAAGGACACAATGACTCATGCCCCAAGATGCACCTACAACTCTGGAACTGGAACAGAGATGGTAACCTCGAAGTGTACAAACAGATTGGTTGAGATATGACTGTGATCTCCCTAAATATGGCCTTCATAAAAATATCTCATAGTAGATAATTACTATGTATTTGCGAGTTTTCTTATTCATGGTCTGTTTCCCTAAGAAAGCAAGCCCCAAACCTTTTCTGGTTTCAGTGTACCCCATTCTAATAGAGTTCTTGCTACATAACAGGTGCTCAGTAAATACTTGTTGATTAAATGGATACCTCTTCATTCTGTGACACTTTATAACCAAAGTAGATTTTGGAATAGAAGGAGTTAAGTCATACTCACACATACACAAAGTCACCTGCCTGTCACATATGGAACAATTCAGATTAAGAGAGGGTGTAGAAACGAGGTGACGTCCATTCACCATAAACAACAAATAAATTCAAGTTATCCTGAAGACTGCAGATGGCTAGTTTCTGCAGCCATCTGTCCATAGTTGCTAGTAATGAAAGATGCTCAAGTGAACCTTACACACTGAACTTTTGGTATGTATTATCATTCAAACTGCGCTAAGTTGTATTACCAGAAAAGAAACTAAAATAAAGGACTTCTCATTTACTAACAATGCACAAGTATAAAATCTATAAGAAACACAATCGTCCTATGTTATCTACACAGAAGATAGTCCCCGAGATAATGGTATGTGGAACTGTATCCTCTTGTGCTTACAGTGACATTTGAATAGCAGATTGTTCCAGTGGATTTTTTTCTCACCATCCGCCATGAAAAGATAGTTAATTTTATACAATGCTGATGTGAAGGTAAAAATGGCTTTGAGTATTTTATTCGTGCAAAATCCAGATGCTTCATACAAGTGTATATTAATTCTTAGTAAAATCCTGGTTAGTGAATGGTAATTACAAGCCATGATGTACATTTTGCTTTAAAAATCATAAGGTTAAATGAGTAGTAAGCATTCTAGTCAAGGTTATATGTAGGTTCTCAATGGGAAAGTAGCCCCCTACAGCAAGGTTGGAACCTGAAAGAAGTTCCTGGGATGGCAAACAGGTGGCAGATAAGGACACAATGACTCATGCCCCAAGATGCACCTACAACTCTGGAACTGGAACAGAGATGGTAACCTCGAAGTGTACAAACAGATTGGTTGAGATATGACTGTGATCTCCCTAAATATGGCCTTCATAAAAATATCTCATAGTAGATAATTACTATGTATTTGCGAGTTTTCTTATTCATGGTCTGTTTCCCTAAGAAAGCAAGCCCCAAACCTTTTCTGGTTTCAGTGTACCCCATTCTAATAGAGTTCTTGCTACATAACAGGTGCTCAGTAAATACTTGTTGATTAAATGGATACCTCTTCATTCTGTGACACTTTATAACCAAAGTAGATTTTGGAATAGAAGGAGTTAAGTCATACTCACACATACACAAAGTCACCTGCCTGTCACATATGGAACAATTCAGATTAAGAGAGGGTGTAGAAACGAGGTGACGTCCATTCACCATAAACAACAAATAAATTCAAGTTATCCTGAAGACTGCAGATGGCTAGTTTCTGCAGCCATCTGTCCATAGTTGCTAGTAATGAAAGATGCTCAAGTGAACCTTACACACTGAACTTTTGGTATGTATTATCATTCAAACTGCGCTGAGTTGTATTACCAGAAAAACCTTAATGAAAATCTTTTGCCTTCATAAAGCGAAACTCTGCCAGTACACTGATTCACAGGCAACTATGAAACTCTGCCTCAAGAAATGAAGGGTGTTACTTTTTATTCCTTCTGGTTTACAAAAAGAAAGCTCAAGGTACTGCTGAAGGCCACGGTTCAAATCACCTCTGCGATCTGCCTTAACCCCCAGTGTCCTGTTCCCAGGGACCCTGCCCAGGAAGGCAGAAGCTCCTCTCCATCTCCACTGGGGCAGCTGAACTGCATGCAGAGCAGCATCATGGTCATGGGGCAGGGGCTGGGTGTGTGTCACAGAAGCAGCAACAGAGAATGCCAGTGCACTCGAGACTGCAGTCCTAGTTATCAGCCTGTCATGGGACCCCATTCTCCATCATGGAAATATCAAGAAAAGCAGAGGTCCCCATACCCGTGATACTTCAAGGAGTTGCCTATAGTCAGACTGCTTGCACTGTACTGCAGATGGGGCAAAGAGCTCTAGCTATAATTTTTAGTGAATCTATCTCATCCAATTCATAGCATTCTTTCTTAATGGCTCAAATATATATATATATATATATATAACCAGAACTTGATATTTTACAATATTTCCTATTAACTCAGAAACTTTTTTTCAAGGACAACTTTTTATAGAAATTAGTTTGATTGTCTATTTCAGAAACCCCATAAGGAAAACCTAGTCTTAGGTGTTCATGGGCATTATTTTAATTCCGTTAAGCTCCTTTCATCCTAAAACTTGGTTTCTAACAAAGATGACGGATAGTTAAATATATATAATGAATGAAATAATATCTGAAAACTAGAGTCACCAAAGCCTTTGGAAGATGCAACATAAGCTCTTCTCTACATCTGCAAAGACTTTTTGAGACTAGAAGCACAGGAGTTTTAAAGAAATAAAGTCAGAAAGATTCAGCACAAAGCAAATACAATGAGGAGGCAGGAGTCACAGAACAGAATAATGAAATTTTCTACTTATCAAATTTCAGTCATTTCCTATTAAAGAGAGCATCAACTATTACCGGGAAGATTTCCAAGTCTGAAAAGCAACATAGAGGAAATGAGAGTTTTAAAATTTATGAAGAAACCAGTATTTATTACAATTGACTTTTTCTCCATATTTCACAGCCAGCTCTACATTGTAGCTCAGGAGTAATTTAGGCTTAAGTATGTCAATGTTCTAACTAACTTACCAGCATAGGTGTTTCTTCCCTGTAACAAAACTTCCTTAAAAGCTTGCACAACATTAGTTTCATTGGGCTTTCAAAAGATAAATAAGAATATAGTACTAGATGGAAAACTATTTTTAATAGTATTATCACAGAAACTACAGCCTGTACCATAAAATAGGACAAGCACATTTGCTCTTGAAAAACTACCCTGATTTCAATGCCCTTTTCAACCAGCTGTGTTTCCAATTCATTCAGCTCCTAAGGTGTTGATAACACTTTAGAATACACAAAATGGGCCACATTTTAAAAATCCTATACATAGACAACACAACACCCCAAAACCACCTTGGGTTTCCCAATTTTCTAAGGAGCTATTTTAAGGACACTTGAAAATTCTAAATTAAGCAGCCGACCAGTGAGTAAGTCACTTCACAACCGCTGAACTGTCTCCACTGTATAGAACACAGAAACCCGGGGCAGGGGGGATCTTATCAATACATCCATACCTATATTTCATGCCAGTCTGCTTTGCAGTGGACTCTTTGAGAGAGATGTGATGCTGAGGGTGAAAGTCCCCAAGCTGCGTGCGATGATAGCGACCGTGCGGAATTTGGCCCGGGCTGCGTTCACCACATTGGGGGCGGTGGAGCTCTGCTTGCTCAGAAGTCGGTCCTCACCATTCCGACTCTTCAAATTATGCTCCGTGCAGGCTATGGAGACTTGCATTGCTTCCCCGGGGAACCGCACGACACCTCTCAGAACCCCAGAACACAGGCAGTCAGGAGAGGTCGAGCAGTTGGGAGGGTCTGCTGTCTTTTAACCCCGCCTTGCTCCCCTTCCTTGGGATGCCGGCGGAGGAGTCCTCGCGGCCGAATGACTACAGAGCCGGGAAAGTGGAGGAGAGGCTGCGGTGCAGGACGGAGTCTCAGACACCCAGAGAAGTAAACAGCCAGCCCTGAAGTTGTCACGGCAGCTGGAGCTAGGATCAGGCCAATTTCCAGCAGAAGGTAAAACTATTTATTACAATTGACTTTTCTCCATATTTCACAGCCAGCTCTACATTGTAGCTCAGGAGTAATTTAGGCTTAAGTATGTCAATGTTCTAACTAACTTACCAGCATAGGTGTTTCTTCCCTGTAACAAAACTTCCTTAAAAGCTTGCACAACATTAGTTTCATTGGGCTTTCAAAAGATAAATAAGAATATAGTACTAGATGGAAAACTATTTTTAATAGTATTATCACAGAAACTACAGCCTGTACCATAAAATAGGACAAGCACATTTGCTCTTGAAAAACTACCCTGATTTCAATGCCCTTTTCAACCAGCTGTGTTTCCAATTCATTCAGCTCCTAAGGTGTTGATAACACTTTAGAATACACAAAATGGGCCACATTTTAAAAATCCTATACATAGACAACACAACACCCCAAAACCACCTTGGGTTTCCCAATTTTCTAAGGAGCTATTTTAAGGACACTTGAAAATTCTAAATTAAGCAGCCGACCAGTGAGTAAGTCACTTCACAACCGCTGAACTGTCTCCACTGTATAGAACACAGAAACCCGGGGCAGGGGGGATCTTATCAATACATCCATACCTATATTTCATGCCAGTCTGCTTTGCAGTGGACTCTTTGAGAGAGATGTGATGCTGAGGGGTGAAAGTCCCCAAGCTGCGTGCGATGATAGCGACCGTGCGGAATTTGGCCCGGGCTGCGTTCACCACATTGGGGGCGGTGGAGCTCTGCTTGCTCAGAAGTCGGTCCTCACCATTCCGACTCTTCAAATTATGCTCCGTGCAGGCTATGGAGACTTGCATTGCTTCCCCGGGGAACCGCACGACACCTCTCAGAACCCCAGAACACAGGCAGTCAGGAGAGGTCGAGCAGTTGGGAGGGTCTGCTGTCTTTTAACCCCGCCTTGCTCCCCCTTCCTTGGGATGCCGGCGGAGGAGTCCTCGCGGCCGAATGACTACAGAGCCGGGGAAAGTGGAGGAGAGGCTGCGGTGCAGGACGGAGTCTCAGACACCCAGAGAAGTAAACAGCCAGCCCTGAAGTTGTCACGGCAGCTGGAGCTAGGATCAGGCTCGCAAATCTTCCCAGGCAGTAATCTCGGTTGATTAAACAGCCAAATCCATGTAGTCGCGAGGCTTGGGCAGACGCCTGGAGCTAAGCATTCGTGCTGACTGCACGCAGCCCTGCCAGGAGCTCGACCGCCGTGAC
This sequence comes from Tragulus kanchil, assembly GCA_022376925.1. Taxonomy (NCBI): domain Eukaryota; kingdom Metazoa; phylum Chordata; class Mammalia; order Artiodactyla; family Tragulidae; genus Tragulus; species Tragulus kanchil. The sequence continues at coordinate 140,643,514 of JAIOJX010000028.1, forward strand.
CGCCGTGTCTGAATGCGGGCTCACCTCTGGGCGATGGCTCAAATCCACGCAGGCATACCGCAAGATGCACCGCCAGCACCCCTCCGGACCACAGGCAGGATGCTCCAGTGGCGCGTGGAGCATCCCAAGAAGCAGCTAGCCGCAAGCCGCTCTCCAGGGACCTGGGTCTCCGTCCACTCCGGTTGTCAGCTCCCTCCAGGCCCCGACTCTGGGAGGTCGTGGGGAACTCCTCAAGACCCCTCCCCACTCATTGTTAGGCGAAAACCTGGGTAACTGAGTCTGTATCCACAGGGTTTGCGGCTGCACAGAGGAGCAGGAAGGTTCCTTTAAAGAGCTCCTTGCCTTTGTGTGCGAAGGGAAGGCAGAAATCACTTCTACCAGACTCTTGGCTGAAATAGACGCCGGAGAGCTGCTTCTAAAGAGGGGCTCTGCCCAGACTCAGAGCTGACTGTGCTGCAGCCTAAGAGCTGGAATGGGGGGGAGGGTAAAGGAAGGACGGGGTGCTTCTGCCAGAAAACAGGCCAGTGAATTAGCACGTGAATACTCTGTGGCTGGTTTGTTAAAACACAGCTTGAAATCCCTGTTACTAGCCTTACCAGCATTTATTTCACCTTTGCATGCTGCTTCTTTAACAAATTAGTTTGAAGTTTACTGAAAAGACAGTGCAGACTTTTCAGTCAAGTCACCTAACTTGCTGCAATATCTGTTCTGGAAGGTGAGGGATAGGAGAGGAGGCAGCGATTTGGTACCACCCAGAAGGGCGCCACACTGGGTAAGCAGAAGGTCCAAGTCTCCATCTAGAAAAGTCCAGGCCAGGTGACTGCGTACACTGCCCACTGGTCATCTATGACCAGCTGATGAGGACAAGTATTACCTCCAGGTCAAGGGTGGGCAGTAAGGCACCCCCTGTCATCTCTGATGTTCCTGTGAGGCAGAAGTATTGTCTGGTCAGTATCAGGGACAAAGCAGTGTGTTCAGCTGCCCAGTCGTGCCTGACTCTGCCATTCATGGACTGTAGCCCGCTAGGCTCCTTTTCCATGGGATTTTTCAGGCAAGAATACTGGAGGGGTGGGATAGAGAGGCAGATGGGAGGGAAATTCAAGAGGGAGGGGACACATGTATACCTATGGCTGATTCAGGTTGATGTGTGGCAGTAAACAACAAAACTTTGTAAAAAAATTTTTTAAAAAGTCACATGTGCAATATGGGTATATGAGGAACCAGGGGTAAGTCTGCCTTGTGATTAGGAAAGCATCTCTAAGGACAGGATATTTGAGACCTAAAGAAAATGGGGGAGCTAATTATGAGGTACTAAGGAGCAAGTGCTGACAGAAAAGAGACTCTGCTGTCTGTATTCCCTTTGACTTTGAGGTGTTCTGTAAAGCTCGAGAGGAAAGATGTTAAATAGTGTCCCTCAATCATCAAGCAAAATTTTAATTTTGTTCAATGAACTGGACTATGCATAAATGTAATATGTAATCTCCCTATTTAAAATACCTAAAATAACTTTCAGTAACAACAGCAACAGAAAAGAACACTAGAGTGAGTTGCCATTTCCTTCTCCAGGGGATCTTCCTGGCCAAGGGATCGAACCTGGGTCTCCTGCACTGCAGGTAGTCTCTTTATTGGCTGAGCCACCAGGGAAGCCCCAGGTACAAGTGCTCAATAAATGTGAACAAACCAAGCAGCAGAGGTCTAATAACTTATCTGTTTGAAATGCCTGTCAATCAGAGATTTTTTAAAATAGATACGCTTACAATGAAAATATGGGGCTTCCCTGGTGGTCCAGTGGTTTATAATCCAACTGACAATGCAGGGGACACAGGTTAAATCCATGATCCAAGAAGATCCCACTTTCTGGGGAGTAATTAAGCCCTAGCACCACAACTACTGAGCCTGCGTGCTGCAACACCTGAAACCTGAGTACTCTAGAGCCTGTGCTCAGAAACAAGAGAAGCTACCTCAGTGAGAAACCCTTGAACTGCAATAAAGACCCAGAGCAGCCAAAAATAAAGTAAAATTTTAAAAATTAAAAAATGTTTAAATGAAAACTGTTCCTTCTGCAAAATTAGTTCTCTAAAGGTAGTTTTCAGCAGAAACTGCTGTCAAGCAAAAAGGAAGCGTTTAAATCAATGATATTTGTGGGCATCATCTCTTTACTAGGCATTAAGAAGAAACATGGGTGGTGGGTGGGGAATAAACCACTATTCTTCCCCTCGAGGGACTGGCCACCTGGATGGGAAGGATAAAAAATCAGCCTTAAAGAGATTAATTAACAATGTGAGAGGCACATTTGTGTTTGAATAAGTGGTACAGACACCAAGTACACTAGATTTAAGCAGGGGAGTGATTACAAGGGGTTAGAGAAAGTTCCTTCATTTTGATTCATGCCCTACACTTCTACTGAATCCCTATTATGGACCTGACTGTTCGTTGCTGGGATACAAAGATAGCTTTGATGGATACTAGACCTCAAGAAGCTCATGGATGCCCAGGCAGTCGTCATAGGCTACAGAACTTTGCCTGAGACATGAATTTGATTAGCTGGAAAGGAGAAAAAAAATTATATATATATATAGTAGTTCTGACCACTTCTCCCCAAATTGTAGGAATGCCATTTGTAAATAGAATACATATCTATTTTGAATTTTATTCCAGACATGAATCATAACATTTTATGACCTATATATGAGGTTTAAATGACATTGTAGAATCTCATTCTCTACCCTCTATACCCTTCTCACTTCTTATTTTACACAATAAATACACTGCCTACTGTTTACTGGCTGGGAAATAATTTTAGGAAGGGGTGAGGGTTGTGGAAAGGGACAAATGAACCTAGGCTGCCTTCTTTTCACCATCTGCTGCAAGGAAGTAGTTCCTGAAGTGAAGCTCTGTTCCCTGAGATAAATAACAGTAGGCAGAGAGGAAGCAGATCATTAGAACCCTTTCTGGGAGTAATTAAGCCCTAGCACCACAACTACTGAGCCTGCGTGCTGCAACACCTGAAACCTGAGTACTCTAGAGCCTGTGCTCAGAAACAAGAGAAGCTACCTCAGTGAGAAACCCTTGAACTGCAATAAAGACCCAGAGCAGCCAAAAATAAAGTAAAATTTTAAAAATTAAAAAATGTTTAAATGAAAACTGTTCCTTCTGCAAAATTAGTTCTCTAAAGGTAGTTTTCAGCAGAAACTGCTGTCAAGCAAAAAGGAAGCGTTTAAATCAATGATATTTGTGGGCATCATCTCTTTACTAGGCATTAAGAAGAAACATGGGTGGTGGGTGGGGAATAAACCACTATTCTTCCCCTCGAGGGACTGGCCACCTGGATGGGAAGGATAAAAAATCAGCCTTAAAGAGATTAATTAACAATGTGAGAGGCACATTTGTGTTTGAATAAGTGGTACAGACACCAAGTACACTAGATTTAAGCAGGGGAGTGATTACAAGGGGTTAGAGAAAGTTCCTTCATTTTGATTCATGCCCTACACTTCTACTGAATCCCTATTATGGACCTGACTGTTCGTTGCTGGGATACAAAGATAGCTTTGATGGATACTAGACCTCAAGAAGCTCATGGATGCCCAGGCAGTCGTCATAGGCTACAGAACTTTGCCTGAGACATGAATTTGATTAGCTGGAAAGGAGAAAAAAAATTATATATATATATAGTAGTTCTGACCACTTCTCCCCAAATTGTAGGAATGCCATTTGTAAATAGAATACATATCTATTTTGAATTTTATTCCAGACATGAATCATAACATTTTATGACCTATATATGAGGTTTAAATGACATTGTAGAATCTCATTCTCTACCCTCTATACCCTTCTCACTTCTTATTTTACACAATAAATACACTGCCTACTGTTTACTGGCTGGGAAATAATTTTAGGAAGGGGTGAGGGTTGTGGAAAGGGACAAATGAACCTAGGCTGCCTTCTTTTCACCATCTGCTGCAAGGAAGTAGTTCCTGAAGTGAAGCTCTGTTCCCTGAGATAAATAACAGTAGGCAGAGAGGAAGCAGATCATTAGAACCTTTATTTATTTATTTTTTCACATTAAACTGGCTCATCAGGGATGTGAATCAGGAAAAGAGTCAAAGTGAGAAGAGGAAGCGTTAGGAAGAATCAGAAGGAACAGCTCAGAAAAGGAGGAAGGGGCAGAATAAAGCAGCCTGGGAAGCAAGGCCAAGCAGCATGGTGATCACCACTGGGCCAGACAGGTCAGGAGTCCGTGGCCCTGTCTTGGGCACTGACTGAGGGGAAGAGTTATGGCAGGCGGCTAAGGGCTGAGGTAAGAGAGCAGCCAGCTCTATAGAGAGGAGGGAGAGTGTCAGAGTGTGTGGAGGTCTGGACACTGTTAACTGAGTGGCTTTCAGGTTTGCTAAGGACTACCAGAGCAATGCCTGAAAGCATAACCAAAACCAGAACAGGGACTAGGTTATCAGAGTAAAACAGGCAAGCACAGTACTTCCAAGTCACTTCTGTATCCCCCTGGAGGACCAAGCAAGGCGCCTTGTTAAGAGCAGGCCTTTACTCTATAAATATTAATAATCACAAGAGGAAGATAAGGAAGCTTAGGGAGGAAGAAAGGGAGAGAGGAAAAAAGAAGGTTGTGGGAAAAACACCAAAATCTTCTGTATACTTGAATCCTTTCAAAAAAAAAAAAAAAAAAAACAGGAAAGAGAAAGCCCTGCACATTCTAGTTGCACACAGCTTGTTCACTTGAAAGGCATGAATAACTGCCCCCACATTCATGTCTGCACCTTGTGTGTGGACAACTGTCTGCCTTTAGTACCTGCCTCAAAGAGAATCAAAGGACTGAGGCAAGAGCAACGCTCACAGTGCAAGCCTCTTTCTGGCTGCCTGCAGTGAGCCTTTCCAGATCTAATGCTCCATGGGCCTTCTGGCAGCCAGCCAGCAGCTTGGTGACATACCCCTAGCTGTGCTCACCCTTCCAAGCATTAATGGGCCAGTTGGTCTCAGAGGCCCAGAAATTAGATAATGGATGCTGCAAAAACACTCTTTCCTCGTAAGTTTGTGCTAATGGGCCACATGCTAATTAAGCTGGGAAAATTAGATTTCAAACATGTATCTTTCCACTGTCACACAATCAGATTGGAGGATTCTCACTATTATTATTTCAGGTTCAAATAAGACACACAAATACTGATATAGATATAGATGTATTTATTGCTATGAGTTGAATGTGGTCCCCCACTCCAAACTCGTATGTTGAAGCCCTAACTCCCAGTTAAGTATCTCAGAATGTGACTGTATTAGAGACAGGTTCTTTAAAGAAGTAACTGAGTTAAAATGAGGTCATTAGGGTGGGCCCTAATCTAATACGACTGGTGCTTTTATAAGAAAAGGAGATCAAGACACACACACAGAGAAAATCATGTGAAGACACAGAGAGAAGGAATCTATCTGCATGTCAAGCATAGGGGCCTCAGAAGAAACCTGGTCTGCCAACACCTTAATCTTGGGCTTTTAGCCTCTAGAATTGTGAAAAAATAGACATGTTGCTTCAGCCACCCAATCTATGGTGTTTTGTTATGGAATTCCTAACAAACTGATACAACTATGAATATTTTTTTTTAATTTTAATTCTTATATTATTGGTCAAGAGAAACCAATGGAATTCTCTAAAGAAATGCTCGTAAAAGTCATTATTAGACCATGAGGGATATCATTATCACACTACTCTACACATTCTAAGCAAATATTGCAAATGTGCTCTAAGGAAGAGCTCCAAATACAATCCATTTATTCCTTTCCACCAAGCCACGAAGCCTCTACATGGTGACTCTTGACACAAGAGGTAGCGGTTTACAAGGCACTTCTAGTACTTGTTCTTAATGATCTATTTCTTCAGTGAATTCACCCTTTTAATACTTTGCTTTATTCTGGACATCCAGAATCAACGACCTCAGAAATGTCATGAGGCAAAATGGAGGCCTAGGCCTGCTTGCAAACTCAGCAGTCACCTTGCCTGTGACTTTAGGTGTCTTTATCATGCCGTCAAGTTCTGCCCGGGGCCAGCCAGGCCCACCCCATTGGTGACATACCCCTAGCTGTGCTCACCCTTCCAAGCATTAATGGGCCAGTTGGTCTCAGAGGCCCAGAAATTAGATAATGGATGCTGCAAAAACACTCTTTCCTCGTAAGTTTGTGCTAATGGGCCACATGCTAATTAAGCTGGGAAAATTAGATTTCAAACATGTATCTTTCCACTGTCACACAATCAGATTGGAGGATTCTCACTATTATTATTTCAGGTTCAAATAAGACACACAAATACTGATATAGATATAGATGTATTTATTGCTATGAGTTGAATGTGGTCCCCCACTCCAAACTCGTATGTTGAAGCCCTAACTCCCAGTTAAGTATCTCAGAATGTGACTGTATTAGAGACAGGTTCTTTAAAGAAGTAACTGAGTTAAAATGAGGTCATTAGGGTGGGCCCTAATCTAATACGACTGGTGCTTTTATAAGAAAAGGAGATCAAGACACACACACAGAGAAAATCATGTGAAGACACAGAGAGAAGGAATCTATCTGCATGTCAAGCATAGGGGCCTCAGAAGAAACCTGGTCTGCCAACACCTTAATCTTGGGCTTTTAGCCTCTAGAATTGTGAAAAAATAGACATGTTGCTTCAGCCACCCAATCTATGGTGTTTTGTTATGGAATTCCTAACAAACTGATACAACTATGAATATTTTTTTTTAATTTTAATTCTTATATTATTGGTCAAGAGAAACCAATGGAATTCTCTAAAGAAATGCTCGTAAAAGTCATTATTAGACCATGAGGGATATCATTATCACACTACTCTACACATTCTAAGCAAATATTGCAAATGTGCTCTAAGGAAGAGCTCCAAATACAATCCATTTATTCCTTTCCACCAAGCCACGAAGCCTCTACATGGTGACTCTTGACACAAGAGGTAGCGGTTTACAAGGCACTTCTAGTACTTGTTCTTAATGATCTATTTCTTCAGTGAATTCACCCTTTTAATACTTTGCTTTATTCTGGACATCCAGAATCAACGACCTCAGAAATGTCATGAGGCAATGAAGAGAGACCTGCACAGGCAGGCCTAGGCCTGCTTGCAAACTCAGCAGTCACCTTGCCTGTGACTTTAGGTGTCTTTATCACTCTCTATGCCTCTGTTCTTTCACCTGAAATAGGAGACGGATACATATCTATTTCCAAGATCCTCTCTTAGGCTATAAGATTCTATGAAGTTCTATTATACAGAGATATGGAGGTTGCAAAATTACAGAGTTAAACTATCATTTACTCTGCAATTCTGCCCGGGTCTTAGCTAGTCTGTATTCATTACCTGATATTTGGGATTCTACAGTATTTGTGTCAAAGAGTCACTGGGTCATGGTAAGAGAGCTGGTTGGGAAGAGACCACAGGCTGCTTAACTTGCACCCTATCTTCTCATGCTCATGTACAGAGTCTTTGTGGTAATATGGAAAGACTCTAGGGTGTGGGGTCAGATGCAGCTGGGTGTGAATCCCAGCTCTGCCCTGCCCCTTCCTTCCACATCCCACTGAGAGGGACATTTAACCTCCTTATGCCTCTATTCTCATGGATAAACTAGATACCTGAACATGTTCTTTAAATGATTGTGGGAATGGTGTGAAATAATGCTTGACCCACAGCAGGCACTTGATAACTGCTCAAGATCCATCGAAATTTATTAAGGGAAAGTTACTGGGAAGTCATTAATCTCCTTGCAAACAAGCCTACCCAGAGACCTCAGCAATCACTAATATCAGTGATACTCACACAGCACTTCCTATGTCCCAGGGACTCTTACGAACACTTCACATATATTAGTTTACTTAATCCTCACATAATCCCAAGGGGAGGTACCATGTTATCAACTCCAGTCTACAGGTGACAAAATGGAAGACACAGAGAAGTCAAATAACTTGCCTGAGGTGATACAGGTGAAAAGCTGAGATTGGAGATTTACCTCAGGGTACCTGCCTCCAGAGACTTGGTTCTTAGCCACTGTGCATACTACTCTTCACTGCAAGGACTTCCTGTGAGAAGGGATATAAATAGTGCCATTTTATGACTATAATTTGAAGGAAGTCCTAGTCTTATTATGAGTGAGAGAGAAATTCAATACTGAAAGTCTAAAAATTTCACAGCAGGTAACTCAGCCATGTTTGGTAGCTTTCAGTATACCTTTTTATCAACCTTTTCAAATACTTAATAATACGTTACTCTTATTACCCAAGATGGACTTAGGTGTCTTTTTTTCACTCTATGCCTCTGTTCTTTCACCTGAAATAGGAGACGGATACATATCTATTTCCAAGATCCTCTCTTAGGCTATAAGATTCTATGAAGTTCTATTATACAGAGATATGGAGGTTGCAAAATTACAGAGTTAAACTATCATTTACTCTGCAATTCTGCCCGGGTCTTAGCTAGTCTGTATTCATTACCTGATATTTGGGATTCTACAGTATTTGTGTCAAAGAGTCACTGGGTCATGGTAAGAGAGCTGGTTGGGAAGAGACCACAGGCTGCTTAACTTGCACCCTATCTTCTCATGCTCATGTACAGAGTCTTTGTGGTAATATGGAAAGACTCTAGGGTGTGGGGTCAGATGCAGCTGGGTGTGAATCCCAGCTCTGCCCTGCCCCTTCCTTCCACATCCCACTGAGAGGGACATTTAACCTCCTTATGCCTCTATTCTCATGGATAAACTAGATACCTGAACATGTTCTTTAAATGATTGTGGGAATGGTGTGAAATAATGCTTGACCCACAGCAGGCACTTGATAACTGCTCAAGATCCATCGAAATTTATTAAGGGAAAGTTACTGGGAAGTCATTAATCTCCTTGCAAACAAGCCTACCCAGAGACCTCAGCAATCACTAATATCAGTGATACTCACACAGCACTTCCTATGTCCCAGGGACTCTTACGAACACTTCACATATATTAGTTTACTTAATCCTCACATAATCCCAAGGGGAGGTACCATGTTATCAACTCCAGTCTACAGGTGACAAAATGGAAGACACAGAGAAGTCAAATAACTTGCCTGAGGTGATACAGGTGAAAAGCTGAGATTGGAGATTTACCTCAGGGTACCTGCCTCCAGAGACTTGGTTCTTAGCCACTGTGCATACTACTCTTCACTGCAAGGACTTCCTGTGAGAAGGGATATAAATAGTGCCATTTTATGACTATAATTTGAAGGAAGTCCTAGTCTTATTATGAGTGAGAGAGAAATTCAATACTGAAAGTCTAAAAATTTCACAGCAGGTAACTCAGCCATGTTTGGTAGCTTTCAGTATACCTTTTTATCAACCTTTTCAAATACTTAATAATACGTTACTCTTATTACCCAAGAAAAAAAATTTTCCCAGTTATCTGGTAAATTTTTGATTGATTCAATTTCGCACAAAGTCAGAGCCTGCCTTGTGCTCAGTCCACTTAGAACCTGTGTTTTATACTCCACTGGAAACCACAGCCCACAGGTGCCAGGAAACATTTAATTATGCAGTGAGGCAAAACCAGATTCATTCAAAACAGAAAAGAATCTGCTAATATCTGAAGAATTTGAAACATACAAATGTACAGATGGCAAGCCACATTATGTGCCTATTATTTGTGATTAAAAGAGGAATTATTAGGACGAGAGTTTCCTATTTATTAGAAATACTTAACACGTGGGTTTGAAGAACAATTTATAAAATTCTGACAAGATGAACCAGCCATGAAAAATTAGCATGGGCTTACATTTGCATAGGCACAGGTTTTGGAATGACAGAGAAAGTAAAATTGAGAGGCCAAACTGAAAACACTCAAGGCTATGCTAAATAGAAGAAACTTCCAGATGCCTACGCTCCTGCTTCCCTGGAAGAGATGTTTCAGGAGAACTCCTACCAGAAACCCTGAGAACAGGCTCAATATAGGCTTTCTCATATCCCCAGCCACAAGTCCAAAACTAAATATAATTAAAGGATAGTTAAGATTTTTCAATGAACACAGACTCTGCCCTCAGCCACTCGTAAGTATTTCCCTAATATGACACTTCTGACACATCAGAAATATTAGCAAGATCTTTAATATTTATTGATCACTCTATACATTCGAGAGAAGGTGTCATAGTGCTACAGAAAGCAGGTGTGGAAGAAATTCACAATTCAGATTATTTTGCTCAGGTTTCTTCATGGAAAGTAATTCCTCATAAGCTTGTCTGGAACCTGGATGTAGATCTGGGAGGAAATAGGGTCAGAGGTCTGTTTATTTTTTTAACAAATGCCATTAGTTCATCTAAATTATTAGCCTTCAGTATAATTTCTTCCATTGCCTTATAATATAATCTGGTCAGAAATATTTGCCATGTCTTTGGATAAAAGATTTTTCTGAAAAGCTTAATACAAAAAGAATTTGTTTTCAAAGATAATTAGAATTATTATACTTCATCCAATTTAAAATACCATTAACCACAAGACACATCATTACTTTGTACACCACTAAAATAGAAATTTTGGCCAATTAATTATAACACAATGCTTTCTCATCTCTAAAACGTTCAATTTTAATTTATCAGAGTCTTTTTACACTTATATTTTTCCGCCCAAAATTTTATTCTTGTACATACATAGCTACAAAAGAAAACATAAAGGCAATATACTGGTTAAAGCATTCCCAAAATGTGTTCACATTCAGAATTTGATGCTTGGGCTTCCCTGGTGGTCCAGTGGGTAAGGACACTGCCTTGCAGTGCAAGGGGCGCCAGTTCGATCCCTGGCCTGGGAAGATCCCACGTGCCCCGGAGTGGCCGGACCAATGTGCCAATTACCAAGCCGGAGCTCTGGAGTGCATGCACCCAGAGCCGGTGCTCTGCGACAACAGAGGCCACCGCGATGGGAGGCCCACACGGGCCAAAGAACAAAGATGGATGAAAATTAGATAAATGAAAGATGAATAGAAGTGGCCCGCCCATCCCCCTCCCTCCCCAACCCACTCTCCACCCAAAAAAAAAAAAAGAACTTGATGCTTCTGGATGTTTAATTCAGAGTCATCAAGGTCCTCGTCTCTCCATACAGTCATCCTTTGTGTTGGTATTGCACGAATTTTAAAAAAGAAAAGCTAAACTATAGTCTTTTGGAGTTTATTCTGAGCTGTTGATACCTACTCTGAAAGTTTCAGTGTACCCTAAAGGACAACCACATCCCAATGGTCACACAGCCAGGAGCAACTAGAGACCAAGTCACTATTCCAGCAAAGGAAAACTATGTGCTTCAAAGAACTGATGATCTCTAAGGTAGTACATTATAAACTTATACTTGTCTGGAACCTGGATGTAGATCTGGGAGGAAATAGGGTCAGAGGTCTGTTTATTTTTTTAACAAATGCCATTAGTTCATCTAAATTATTAGCCTTCAGTATAATTTCTTCCATTGCCTTATAATATAATCTGGTCAGAAATATTTGCCATGTCTTTGGATAAAAGATTTTTCTGAAAAGCTTAATACAAAAAGAATTTGTTTTCAAAGATAATTAGAATTATTATACTTCATCCAATTTAAAATACCATTAACCACAAGACACATCATTACTTTGTACACCACTAAAATAGAAATTTTGGCCAATTAATTATAACACAATGCTTTCTCATCTCTAAAACGTTCAATTTTAATTTATCAGAGTCTTTTTACACTTATATTTTTCCGCCCAAAATTTTATTCTTGTACATACATAGCTACAAAAGAAAACATAAAGGCAATATACTGGTTAAAGCATTCCCAAAATGTGTTCACATTCAGAATTTGATGCTTGGGCTTCCCTGGTGGTCCAGTGGGTAAGGACACTGCCTTGCAGTGCAAGGGGCGCCAGTTCGATCCCTGGCCTGGGAAGATCCCACGTGCCCCGGAGTGGCCGGACCAATGTGCCAATTACCAAGCCGGAGCTCTGGAGTGCATGCACCCAGAGCCGGTGCTCTGCGACAACAGAGGCCACCGCGATGGGAGGCCCACACGGGCCAAAGAACAAAGATGGATGAAAACTAGATAAATGAAAGATGAATAGAAGTGGCCCGCCCATCCCCCTCCCTCCCCAACCCACTCTCCACCCAAAAAAAAAAAAAGAACTTGATGCTTCTGGATGTTTAATTCAGAGTCATCAAGGTCCTCGTCTCTCCATACAGTCATCCTTTGTGTTGGTATTGCACGAATTTTAAAAAAGAAAAGCTAAACTATAGTCTTTTGGAGTTTATTCTGAGCTGTTGATACCTACTCTGAAAGTTTCAGTGTACCCTAAAGGACAACCACATCCCAATGGTCACACAGCCAGGAGCAACTAGAGACCAAGTCACTATTCCAGCAAAGGAAAACTATGTGCTTCAAAGAACTGATGATCTCTAAGGTAGTACATTATAAACTTATACTTTGTGGCAACTAAAATCTAAAATACTGCAGAAGGAAGGAAGGGAGGAAAACAGTTTGAGCACCCATTATGTGCCAGGCATTGTGCCAAAGCCACCTACATCCATTATCTCAACTGCAGAAGAAAGTAAGAGAAAAAGTTGGCCTTTAGTAAACATCTAAGTTAACTGAGTTCTCAATTAAGTATTCTATAGGCAGGTTTACACAGTCATTCATTTTCACTCTTGCAGAACTAAGAAGTAAATCAAACTCCACAAGAGCTTTCCACATAAATCACCCTTGCCAGATGGGGCTGAAAAAACAAGCAACCTAAAGGTCATTCCAAAAATATGTTAATGGGTAAAAATTCCTGTTTCAGTTCAAATTTGTTGGTATTCTTAAGGTGAGAAAAGCCATTATAATACATGTTACTCTATGGCATAGTACCCAATGCATTTTTATAAAAGATGCATCCTCTCACCTCTTCACTCTGTTCATTTTCAAAGGGAAGGTGTTCTAAAAAAGCAGATCTAAATCCTATGGGGTTCTTTCTCATTTAAATCTTTCCCTGTGACAAGATCACAGCAAGTTCTTATGGGAGACACTTCAATCTTTCATCACATTTAAATGAAACTCATTTTGGACTAAAACATCAAGTTCTCACCTTATGCTTCATCAAGGGGTGTATTGTCTGAAGTTTTTTATAATTTACACGTGTTACTCTTACAAGCAAAATAAAACTTTAAACTTATGTTATTGTATTTATTATAAAGTTATCACAAATTCAGCTAAGAGGAAACAGAGAGACATGGAAGCAAGAAAGAAAAAATGTCATGCATTTACCCAGACTTCCAGTTCTTAACATTTTGCCAATGTCTTCTTGGTTTTGGGGTTTTCTTTTCCATGCATAGTTTTCTGGTGGTTGTTACTGACACTGCTGTTCTAATTGCATAAAATTAAATACTGTTTAAGGCATGCATCAATTACCTAATGCTATCACTTGGTATTTGCTCATTTGTTTTTTTTCATTTTTGGACCTTATCTATCCTTAAGTCAACTATTTGTCATCGCCATGGATTGATCACCACATCAACATGCACTTTTCACGGTTCAGTTGACAAGTTCTATGAGGCAAGGAAGGGGAAGACTTTCCTGGCTGAGGCATGTGCAGACATTGTGCCAAAGCCACCTACATCCATTATCTCAACTGCAGAAGAAAGTAAGAGAAAAAGTTGGCCTTTAGTAAACATCTAAGTTAACTGAGTTCTCAATTAAGTATTCTATAGGCAGGTTTACACAGTCATTCATTTTCACTCTTGCAGAACTAAGAAGTAAATCAAACTCCACAAGAGCTTTCCACATAAATCACCCTTGCCAGATGGGGCTGAAAAAACAAGCAACCTAAAGGTCATTCCAAAATATGTTAATGGGTAAAAATTCCTGTTTCAGTTCAAATTTGTTGGTATTCTTAAGGTGAGAAAAGCCATTATAATACATGTTACTCTATGGCATAGTACCCAATGCATTTTTATAAAAGATGCATCCTCTCACCTCTTCACTCTGTTCATTTTCAAAGGGAAGGTGTTCTAAAAAAGCAGATCTAAATCCTATGGGGTTCTTTCTCATTTAAATCTTTCCCTGTGACAAGATCACAGCAAGTTCTTATGGGAGACACTTCAATCTTTCATCACATTTAAATGAAACTCATTTTGGACTAAAACATCAAGTTCTCACCTTATGCTTCATCAAGGGGTGTATTGTCTGAAGTTTTTTATAATTTACACGTGTTACTCTTACAAGCAAAATAAAACTTTAAACTTATGTTATTGTATTTATTATAAAGTTATCACAAATTCAGCTAAGAGGAAACAGAGAGACATGGAAGCAAGAAAGAAAAAATGTCATGCATTTACCCAGACTTCCAGTTCTTAACATTTTGCCAATGTCTTCTTGGTTTTGGGGTTTTCTTTTCCATGCATAGTTTTCTGGTGGTTGTTACTGACACTGCTGTTCTAATTGCATAAAATTAAATACTGTTTAAGGCATGCATCAATTACCTAATGCTATCACTTGGTATTTGCTCATTTGTTTTTTTTCATTTTTGGACCTTATCTATCCTTAAGTCAACTATTTGTCATCGCCATGGATTGATCACCACATCAACATGCACTTTTCACGGTTCAGTTGACAAGTTCTATGAGGCAAGGAAGGGGAAGACTTTCCTGGCTGAGGCATGTGCAGACATTCAGTGATGATTACTGTCCACTGTATACATCAGGACAAGTGGCATAGCCAATACATACTCTACAGAAAGAGGGAAAGATCATTGGGAGTTGCAGCAGTTAGAAAAACCATGGTGTGTATTGAGTACAGCGAAGCTCCAAGGCAAGGAAGGAGGGTAGAGGAGAGAAGAAGCAACCTTAGCAGAGGAGGAGTGGAGAAGCTTATTGCAGACTAACAAGTAATAACTTTAGATAGACTCTTGTTTGGGTTGAAAAGGAGATTTACATAAGAAATGGTATAAAACAAATGCATATAAATCAACTGCAGTCTGCTGAGAAAAGCCTGAGTAAGTCTGGGTGAAGACTCTCTCCTCAGGGCAGTTGGGAGAGGTTGAAGGTAGAAAGTTCATCAAGGATTCTGATCCAGGGTGTAAAGAGTATTTTTGGAAGATCCATATGGAAGCCAATAAGGCTGTCTGCAGTTGTAAAAGACTTAATACAGGAAGATCAGTAGGAGACCACTGGAATCACCCAGCCATAAGGTAATATTTGCTCATGGAGGAATGATACTTCCTACTGCCTATTCTAATAGATGGGAAAATATTCACAATGCACTGTGAGCTTAAAAAAAAAGCTCCTCATAAAATCATATGCACAGTATGAGCCTATTTTGACAGAAACAAAAATCATCTATTTCTTCAGAGAAGCAAAAATATACACCCAAGTACATTTCTAATATTAGATATATTTGATGCACCCAAATATTATCAGTAGTTACCTACTGATAATAGGTAGGGATATAGATAATGGGTGGTAGAATTATGGGTGGTTTGTATTTTATTTCAATGTACATTATTTTCTGCTATGAGTACATATGACTTTTGTATTATGGATAAAAAATGTGGTACCCAGAGAAAAGAAATGATGTTTCAAGCATGAGAAACCTATAGGCATACTTATCAGGAAGGAAAAACCAATGACTTTTTAATATTTTATTTCATAGCACCCAGTATTGCAGGGTAAATGTCACTAAGACAACTCAGCTTAATTTTGTTGTTTTGGGGTTTTTTGCCTCTAAGTCATCATTTTTTTTCCCTCAATCTTCATTCCTTGGCATGTTTGGGCCTCCCACCACAGTGGCCTCTCTCGCTGCAGAGCACCGGCCCCAGGCACACACGCTCCAGAGCGCCAGCTCGCAGTTGGACACACCGGTCCAGCCATCCATCGGCATGTGGGATCTTCCTGGGGCAGGGATCAAACCGGTGCCCCTTGCACTGCAAGGCAGACTTCTTACCCACTGGACCACCAGGGAAGTCCAACTCTGCTTAATTTTTAATACACAAGTATCTAGGAGCAGATTATCCTGAACGTGACCATTAAGATTTGCTGTTTGTTTCTCTATAGATCTGATAAGGATTCCTGTTGGAGAGGCAGGCAAGAGCTGGTCTGATGCATTAAGGACAGCAATAGTTCAGCATAGATTATTAAAGGGACTTTTGGTAAGACAGACTACAAATTCTCCCAAGTAATCCTGGTAAGACCCTTCCTGGAGCTGGCCTCTACTAAAGGGAGGGGAACTTATGCAAGTCCAAGAGGTTTTACTAATTCCCCATGACTGAATAAATGGACTTATACAACCCTGGCACAGTGCTAGAATTAGGCAAAAATCTGCCTTATAGAAATCAAACCACTATGTGGAAACTTCTAAGACATTTTTAATAGCTGTGGTTTGTCTCAAGTACTCTGCATTCAGCCTTCTCTCTACCTTTTACTTATTTTTAACATAGTTCCATGGTGATGATATGAAAGAGGGGAGGAATGTAACATGGCATTTCTGTGTAGATGTTAGAAGTACTGACAGATGAGTCAAAATGATGGGACAGAGAAAGGAGGGAAAATGTAGCTAAAATCAAGTGTAGAGACTGATTTGGAAGAGAGACACAAAGCTTGAGCATAATCTATTGACTGAACTCCATGGGGAGTTGATTGGTCAGCTTTGGGGAAAGGTTACTATGTTAGTTTTCTAGGACTTTCATCAAAAATTACTACAAACTTGATGGCTTGACAACAAATATTTACTCTCTTATAATTCGGGAGGCCGGATGTGTGAAATAACGGTGGCAGTGGGGCTATACTGTAAATGTCACTAAGACAACTCAGCTTAATTTTGTTGTTTTGGGGTTTTGCCTCTAAGTCATCATTTTTTTTCCCTCAATCTTCATTCCTTGGCATGTTTGGGCCTCCCACCACAGTGGCCTCTCTCGCTGCAGAGCACCGGCCCCAGGCACACACGCTCCAGAGCGCCAGCTCGCAGTTGGACACACCGGTCCAGCCATCCATCGGCATGTGGGATCTTCCTGGGGCAGGGATCAAACCGGTGCCCCTTGCACTGCAAGGCAGACTTCTTACCCACTGGACCACCAGGGAAGTCCAACTCTGCTTAATTTTTAATACACAAGTATCTAGGAGCAGATTATCCTGAACGTGACCATTAAGATTTGCTGTTTGTTTCTCTATAGATCTGATAAGGATTCCTGTTGGAGAGGCAGGCAAGAGCTGGTCTGATGCATTAAGGACAGCAATAGTTCAGCATAGATTATTAAAGGGACTTTTGGTAAGACAGACTACAAATTCTCCCAAGTAATCCTGGTAAGACCCTTCCTGGAGCTGGCCTCTACTAAAGGGAGGGGAACTTATGCAAGTCCAAGAGGTTTTACTAATTCCCCATGACTGAATAAATGGACTTATACAACCCTGGCACAGTGCTAGAATTAGGCAAAAATCTGCCTTATAGAAATCAAACCACTATGTGGAAACTTCTAAGACATTTTTAATAGCTGTGGTTTGTCTCAAGTACTCTGCATTCAGCCTTCTCTCTACCTTTTACTTATTTTTAACATAGTTCCATGGTGATGATATGAAAGAGGGGAGGAATGTAACATGGCATTTCTGTGTAGATGTTAGAAGTACTGACAGATGAGTCAAAATGATGGGACAGAGAAAGGAGGGAAAATGTAGCTAAAATCAAGTGTAGAGACTGATTTGGAAGAGAGACACAAAGCTTGAGCATAATCTATTGACTGAACTCCATGGGGAGTTGATTGGTCAGCTTTGGGGAAAGGTTACTATGTTAGTTTTCTAGGACTTTCATCAAAAATTACTACAAACTTGATGGCTTGACAACAAATATTTACTCTCTTATAATTCGGGAGGCCGGATGTGTGAAATAACGGTGGCAGTGGGGCTATACTGTAGGGGACAGTTCAGTCTTTGTCTCTCCCAGCATTCCTTGTGACTGTATTACTCCAGTGTCTGAATTTACCTGCAAATGACCTTCTCCATGTGTCTATGTCTTTTCTACTTCTGTCTCTTATAAGGACACTTGGCACTGAATCTAGGGCCCACTAAGCAATATGGAGTGATCTCATTCCAAGATCTTTAACTTTATTACATCTGTAAAGATACCGTTTCCACATAAGGACACATTCATAGGCTTCAGGGATTAGGACATAGACATATCTTTTCGGGGCTTCTCATTATACTGGCTGTAGGCAGTAGGAAAGGCATGGATTAAATGGGAGGAAGGTGAGAGAAATATACAGAGAGAAGAAGGCTGCGGGCTTGTTTTCCAATCTAATAAGAAGGTAAAACTGAAAACACAACAAAACAGCCCAAGACTGTTTGGGGATATAAACCCATTCAGAGTATGGGTTTGCACAGCTCTCATCTGAGAGTGGTTTCTCTGATATGGTAAGAAGAGAGAAAAGAGAAAAATTTTCCTGGGTTAAATAATGGAGGTTGGTCTGCCCATGTCCCACGCAGAAGCTGTTTGCCCAGGAACACCAGGACTGGCTTAGGCATAGAGATCACACATAAAGGACCCATATGAAAAGATCATCAGTCATCACCTTCATGTTGAGAATGGATGGCCCACTAAATAGAGGGCCTCTCTGGAAGAGACAATGGCCTAAGCAAGAGGCATGGGTGAGATAATGATGCATGGACTACTTGAGAGGTAGAAGCAGCAAAACACAAGTCAGATGTCGATGAAACAAGTCAGATGGAAGCTATGAGGCACATACGCTAGGGAGGAGCTAACAAGGCAGTGATAAAACCCCAAGAAATGGTTGGCCTGTTGACATCATTATTACCATATTCTTGATCAAGAGCAACCCCAAGGTTTTTGTTTATCTCTCTTTTTGGCAAAAATCTAAACTATCATGTAAGCAGACTGGTAGTCATATAGCATTATGTGCTCCAGGACTAAATCACAAATTTAACTGAAACTTGAATTCCAGATTCAGTTACAAGGAAACAGACTCAGTCAAATGACTCAGAAGGGACCAAGGATCCAGGAATGACATTAAATTTGTAAAGACTGAACACTTTTCATTAAAAATGAAGTTTTGGAATCTGGACAATTTAAGACAGATATTCAGGAGAATGATTCAGCAGAATGGTCACTGAGGTCAAAGTAGTGCTAAGTCATCTCAATTGTGTCAGACTCTTTGTGACCCTATGGACAAGAGCCTACCAGGCTCCTCTGTCCATGGAATTCTCCAGGAAAGAATACTGGAGTGGGTGGCCATTTCTCGCTTCAGGGGATCTTCCCAAGCCAGGGATGGAACCCACGTCCCTTATGTCTCCTACATTGGTAGGCAAGTTTGTTACCACTAGCATCACTTGGAAAGCCCAAGATCAAAGTAGACCAGTCTCTAAAATGGAAGGATAGTTCTGAAAATATCAAACCAGAGTACTATCCATTCCCTATCATTTATTTACATGAATAAAGGAATTTGGATGTAATATTAAAAGATATAATATTATATAAATTAGTAAGTTTAACACTACTTTGTTTGATTATAAGTTATAAATATATAATATATTTAGATACTTTATACATTCAGTAGTATTATATATATAATAGTACAAAGGTGGATAATGAATGGAACATGGAACTACACTGAAGCAAAATTTCTACATTTTAACAGAACGAAGCTAACTTTACTCTGAAGTAGACTGTGAAAAATTAAAATGCATATTGTAATCATTAGACCAATCAGTAAGAAATAACTAAAAGAAATCATTTTTAAAAATCAATAGAGGAACTGAAACATTTAACAGAAAGAAAGACAAATGACAAAAAAATTAGAAAGTACAAAATGACCTTAAGGTCACAGAATATAAATATACAAAAATCAATTATATTTCTATATATTAGCAATGAACAATTTAAAAAAAGAAAGAAAGGCAGTGATAAAACCCCAAGAAATGGTTGGCCTGTTGACATCATTATTACCATATTCTTGATCAAGAGCAACCCCAAGGTTTTGTTTATCTCTCTTTTTGGCAAAAATCTAAACTATCATGTAAGCAGACTGGTAGTCATATAGCATTATGTGCTCCAGGACTAAATCACAAATTTAACTGAAACTTGAATTCCAGATTCAGTTACAAGGAAACAGACTCAGTCAAATGACTCAGAAGGGACCAAGGATCCAGGAATGACATTAAATTTGTAAAGACTGAACACTTTTCATTAAAAATGAAGTTTTGGAATCTGGACAATTTAAGACAGATATTCAGGAGAATGATTCAGCAGAATGGTCACTGAGGTCAAAGTAGTGCTAAGTCATCTCAATTGTGTCAGACTCTTTGTGACCCTATGGACAAGAGCCTACCAGGCTCCTCTGTCCATGGAATTCTCCAGGAAAGAATACTGGAGTGGGTGGCCATTTCTCGCTTCAGGGGATCTTCCCAAGCCAGGGATGGAACCCACGTCCCTTATGTCTCCTACATTGGTAGGCAAGTTTGTTACCACTAGCATCACTTGGAAAGCCCAAGATCAAAGTAGACCAGTCTCTAAAATGGAAGGATAGTTCTGAAAATATCAAACCAGAGTACTATCCATTCCTATCATTTATTTACATGAATAAAGGAATTTGGATGTAATATTAAAAGATATAATATTATATAAATTAGTAAGTTTAACACTACTTTGTTTGATTATAAGTTATAAATATATAATATATTTAGATACTTTATACATTCAGTAGTATTATATATATAATAGTACAAAGGTGGATAATGAATGGAACATGGAACTACACTGAAGCAAAATTTCTACATTTTAACAGAACGAAGCTAACTTTACTCTGAAGTAGACTGTGAAAAATTAAAATGCATATTGTAATCATTAGACCAATCAGTAAGAAATAACTAAAAGAAATCATTTTTAAAAATCAATAGAGGAACTGAAACATTTAACAGAAAGAAAGACAAATGACAAAAAAATTAGAAAGTACAAAATGACCTTAAGGTCACAGAATATAAATATACAAAAATCAATTATATTTCTATATATTAGCAATGAACAATTTAAGAAAGTTTATTTGCAACATCAAAGAAAATAAAAAACTTAGAAATAAATTTAGCAAAAGAAATTCAAGTCTTATATACCAAATACTATAAATATTGCTGAGAAATTAAACATCCAAATAATGTTCATGTTCACAGACTGAAATAGTCAATACTGTCAAGATGCCATATCCATATGCAAAAAAAAAAAAAAAAGGAACTCAGGCCTTTGCCTCACATCCTATACAAAAATCAGCCTCAAATGGATCATAGACCTAAATTTGAGGATTAAAACTCTAAGTCAGCTGTGAGGAACCAGGAGAAACCTCTGTAAACTTGGGTTTGAAAAGGATATGAAGCCAAAATCACAATTTATAAAAGGGAAAAATATAAACAGGACTTTCTAAAAATAAGAATCACTTTATTTAAGAACATACCATTAAGTAATGTAAAGACAAGCCATAGACTGATTTAAAAATTTAGAAAATTATATATTTGGTAAAGGATTTGTATCCAGAAAAATAAAGAACACAAATACTAATGGGAAAGATTTACAACACAATCTTTTTAAATGGGTGAAAGATTTTAATAAACATTTCACCAAATGAAATGTACTAGGCATATGAATGGCTAACAAGAACAATGCAAAGTAGCTCAACCTCCTTAGTTACTAAGGAAATGCATAAAAAATTCAACAAGATACTCCTTCACAATCACTAGAATAGCTATGGTATTCTTTAAGCCATATAATATCAACAGTTAGTGATAATGTGGAGAAACTGGAACGCTGGTATTGCTGGTGACAATGTCAAACAGTGAAGCCACTATGAAAAATAGTTTGGTAGTTTTCTAAAAAGTTAAGCACAAATTTACCACATGACCAAGGAATTCTACATCCAGGTATGAGAACATGACCATATAAAGATGTGTGGATGGGGCTTCCCTGGTGGTCCAGTGGGTAAGGACACCGCCTTGCAGTGCAGGAGGCGCCGGTTCGATCCCTGGCCTGGGAAGATCCCACGTGCCGCAGAGCGGCTGGACTGATGTGTCCAATTACCGCGCCAGAGCTCTGGAGCGCTTGCGCCCAGAGCCGGTGCTCTGCGACAACAGAGGCGGCCGCAATGGGAGGCCCACACGGGCCAAAGAAAAAAAAAGGATGGATGAAAATGGACAAATGAAAGACCAATAGAAGTGGCCCGCCTACTCCCCTCCCTCCCCACCCCCACCCCACCAAAATAAATAAATAAATAAATCGTTAAAAAAAAAAAAAAGATGTGTGCATGAATGATCATAACAGCACTATTTATAATAACTAAAACTAGAAAAATATCTAAATATCCATAAAATGGTAAGTGGATAAGCAAAATGTGGCATTTTAATGTAATTCTAATCAGCAGTTAAAAGAACTGACTACCGATACATGCAACAATCTGAATCATCCTCAAGAACATGATAAGTCAAAGAAGCCAGACAAAAAAGCTACATATTATATAGTCCTATTTTTAAGATATGGCTAGAAAGTCAGCTTATAGACAAAACAGATCAGTGGTTGCCTGGGACTGACAGTGGTGATAGTAATTAACTACAAATAGGCACAAATTTTTTTTCAGGTTATAGTAATATTCTAAAGCTGACTTTGATTATGGGTGACAATTTTATATATACACTAAAATTATTGGGTAAAATCACTTAGGTGAATTTGATGGTATAGAAACTGTGTATCAGGGCTTCCCCTGGTGGTCCAGTAGATAAGGACACCGCCTTGCAGTGCAAGGGGCGCCGGTTCGATCCCTGGCCTGGGAAGATCCCACGTGCCGCAGAGCGGCTGGACCGATGTGTCCAATTGCCGAGCCGCAGCTCTGGTGCGCTTGCGCCCAGAGCCGGCGCTCTGCAACAACAGACGCCACCGCGATGGGAGGCCCACAGAAGCCAAAAGAACAAAGACGGACATAGAGAAATGAAGGACCAATGGAAGTGGCCCGCCTGCGCCCCTCCCTCCCCACCCCCACCCCACCAAAATAAATAAATAAATAAATCTTAAAAAAAAAAGATGTGTGCATGAATGATCATAACAGCACTATTTATAATAACTAAAACTAGAAAAATATCTAAATATCCATAAAATGGTAAGTGGATAAGCAAAATGTGGCATTTTAATGTAATTCTAATCAGCAGTTAAAAGAACTGACTACCGATACATGCAACAATCTGAATCATCCTCAAGAACATGATAAGTCAAAGAAGCCAGACAAAAAAGCTACATATTATATAGTCCTATTTTTAAGATATGGCTAGAAAGTCAGCTTATAGACAAAACAGATCAGTGGTTGCCTGGGACTGACAGTGGTGATAGTAATTAACTACAAATAGGCACAAATTTTTTTTCAGGTTATAGTAATATTCTAAAGCTGACTTTGATTATGGGTGACAATTTTATATATACACTAAAATTATTGGGTAAAATCACTTAGGTGAATTTGATGGTATAGAAACTGTGTATCAGGGCTTCCCCTGGTGGTCCAGTAGATAAGGACACCGCCTTGCAGTGCAAGGGGCGCCGGTTCGATCCCTGGCCTGGGAAGATCCCACGTGCCGCAGAGCGGCTGGACCGATGTGTCCAATTGCCGAGCCGCAGCTCTGGTGCGCTTGCGCCCAGAGCCGGCGCTCTGCAACAACAGACGCCACCGCGATGGGAGGCCCACAGAAGCCAAAAGAACAAAGACGGACATAGAGAAATGAAGGACCAATGGAAGTGGCCCAACGGCTCCCCTCCCTCCCCAACCCGACCCCCGCCCAAAAATAAATAAATAAATAAATCTTTAAAAAAAAAAAAAAGAAAGAAACTGTATATCAATAAAGCTGGGTTATTTTTAAACAAAACACAAAGCATGATTTTGTTGACTGAAAGTGTTTTTTAAGCCCCAGACTTTCCTTTCTATATTAGAAGAAAAATTGGAGGTTGGAACACAGAATTTATCAGAAATTCCCATAGGTTTGGGAAGTCTCTGAGAAGAGTTTCAAATAGCATCAGGAAAAATAGTTGAGTTTAATTGTTGTGGGGTTCCCCAGAAGAATCTGTGCTTTCTGCATCATAGGGATGAGACACTAGAAGCCCTAAACAGGTTGCAGGAGAGTCCATGGCATCCCAAAGAAGCTCCTTATATTGGACATGACCCTGGGATTGGTAGGGCTTGCAGGGATGGCAGAGCAGCAATGGGGAAGGGTTCTCCATATCAACCTAGTGGAGTCGTGCATATTGTGGAATGAGGCAACAAAGCAGCTGTCAACTACAAACTGGCCCTTGCCAGGAGGACTGTCAACGACTAGACAACAAGGGCATTTGCCATCTGCCTCTGTGAAGACTGAGCCCTGTGCTGCATCAGCTTTTGACCTTCAACATCCTCTGAGGGAGTTCAGAGTGGAGTGAGGCACTCTGTGCTCCTGGGAACCTGGTGGGACTGGTCCTTAGACAGTTGGATATTTTTAAGAACAGATTTTATGAACTCAATCCTTGCATTTCCTCATATCTAGAAAATCACTAAACCCTTCATGATGATGACATTATATCCTTGTGACTAGCAGGAACCTTTTGTAAAATGAGTGCTTAATTGTACTGAACTCCCCCTTCACCAAAATCTTATATAGTGACCTTTCTCCTACTGCCTCTTTGGGAGTAGTCTCTCGGAGCTATCTGAGGTGCTGCCTCCCAGGCTTGCAGTTCTCATTTTGCCCCAAATAAAACTTAAGTTGAAATTGCCAAGTTGTCCATATATTTTTTTTAGTTAACACAGCCAAAGATCATCAGGGCCTTCAGGGCACACAGGAGGTCACAAGAGCACAGAGCTGGAAACTGAGGCAGCGCAAGGTTTGCAAAGATACAAAAGCCAAGAGATAGCTTTGGAACACAGTCATCAGGTGAGAAAGGGACAACTCAGAAGAGAGCACCAAAAACCTGGAGAATGGCATGAAAACCAGCACTGAAAGTGTTTTTTAAGCCCCAGACTTTCCTTTCTATATTAGAAGAAAAATTGGAGGTTGGAACACAGAATTTATCAGAAATTCCCATAGGTTTGGGAAGTCTCTGAGAAGAGTTTCAAATAGCATCAGGAAAAATAGTTGAGTTTAATTGTTGTGGGGTTCCCCAGAAGAATCTGTGCTTTCTGCATCATAGGGATGAGACACTAGAAGCCCTAAACAGGTTGCAGGAGAGTCCATGGCATCCCAAAGAAGCTCCTTATATTGGACATGACCCTGGGATTGGTAGGGCTTGCAGGGATGGCAGAGCAGCAATGGGGAAGGGTTCTCCATATCAACCTAGTGGAGTCGTGCATATTGTGGAATGAGGCAACAAAGCAGCTGTCAACTACAAACTGGCCCTTGCCAGGAGGACTGTCAACGACTAGACAACAAGGGCATTTGCCATCTGCCTCTGTGAAGACTGAGCCCTGTGCTGCATCAGCTTTTGACCTTCAACATCCTCTGAGGGAGTTCAGAGTGGAGTGAGGCACTCTGTGCTCCTGGGAACCTGGTGGGACTGGTCCTTAGACAGTTGGATATTTTTAAGAACAGATTTTATGAACTCAATCCTTGCATTTCCTCATATCTAGAAAATCACTAAACCCTTCATGATGATGACATTATATCCTTGTGACTAGCAGGAACCTTTTGTAAAATGAGTGCTTAATTGTACTGAACTCCCCCTTCACCAAAATCTTATATAGTGACCTTTCTCCTACTGCCTCTTTGGGAGTAGTCTCTCGGAGCTATCTGAGGTGCTGCCTCCCAGGCTTGCAGTTCTCATTTTGCCCCAAATAAAACTTAAGTTGAAATTGCCAAGTTGTCCATATATTTTTTTTAGTTAACACAGCCAAAGATCATCAGGGCCTTCAGGGCACACAGGAGGTCACAAGAGCACAGAGCTGGAAACTGAGGCAGCGCAAGGTTTGCAAAGATACAAAAGCCAAGAGATAGCTTTGGAACACAGTCATCAGGTGAGAAAGGGACAACTCAGAAGAGAGCACCAAAAACCTGGAGAATGGCATGAAAACCAGCACTGATGAGGAATTGGAACTCTGAACTAGCTAAATGTTTAACCAAAGCTTTTATTTAAATAGGAAGTGGATGGATTACCTTAAAGGCTTCTTCCAGTCCTTAGCAGAACTAGGGGCTTTGGAAGCAGCAGAGGACAGTCAGTTAAAAAAAAAAAAAAAAACCACCAAAACTCCTCTTTCTGATCAAGAATGGACGGACATTTGCAGGATATGAAAGGCTCCCAGTGGGCTGTTACCTTTCGCCTCAAGCCTTCCAGGTTGTCCTACCAGGAACAACATTCCATCTCCCACAATGGCCAACTCTTCTGGGTTTAAAAGGACCTCATTTTATCAGATTAGGAAGTCCCCTTGCCTATCAGTGTGTGATTTGGATCTTCTTAAGCAGAATCTGAGCAGACAGACAAGGTGTCCAGCAATAATGACTGGGGCACAGCTTTGTGTCCCTGAAATCTCACTTTGAGCCTCAGGCAAACCCCCTAGCTGCAGGAGGCTCTGCCATGCTTTGCCTCTGCAGTAAACACACTGAATCAATCACTAAACCCCAAGAGTGTTCTTTGGTTTATACCCCAGGTGTTTTTAGACTCATTTGTAGATCAATTAACCCATTTGTAACTCTTTAAGCGACATTTTGAAGTGCGATATCATTAACCAAAAACCAACTGGAAGTAGTCATTCCATTTCCTTGCTAGTCAGACTGGATTGTCGGTATAAATGGCTGTTGTATTCCATCTCCAGAGGGGAATTTGCCATTCCACAGCTAACACCATTATGCAGGCCCAGCTCACTCACTCAGGAGAACAGCACATTATTTACAGCAATATGGCTGTTTGTTAGCAAAGCTTTCATGTGGGGGAAGGGGAGGAGAAGATATTTGGATTCCTGATGCTTCTGACTTGGGGCTTTTTTTTTTTAATTGAGTAGGAGTGAGTTATTTAATGTTACATGTAGGTAAACGAGAAAATACATTCATTCCAGCAAATGATTACTTGATTTTAATATCCCTGCAATCATTCTTAATTGTTAAACTGTCTTCTGAAATCAAAACGCTGTCATGTGGAGGAGGGAGGGCATTTGGGAAGGTTGTTAACATAGGACAGAATAGAACCAAGGAGAACTGGCAACGGGCAGGTTGGCACACGGAGCAAAGGACTGACAATGTGGGTTGTTCAACAGCACATCAGGCTGCCCACCTGGACATCCGGTAGGTTAGCTGTCACTGCAAGCACGTCAGTTGGCCACAAGACCAGTTGCCAGCACATGATAGAGAAAAAAGAGGATTTACTTCTCGGAATGGTAGCTGTGTTCCATGGGTTCTTTCAGGCAGTAAGAAACTGAAACAGACTTAGATGACTTGGGTTTATTTTTTGGGGAAGTCCACCATCCTTCTTTTCTTCTGATAATAGCATCCTATGTGTCGAGCGGGACAGACCCCACTCCCAAGTTCCCGGCGTGCTCATGTGATCCAGTCTAGGTAGTGAGACAGTGACATCATCCACATCATAGTGATTCATTCAGGATGGTCCCTGAACCTTGGACTTTTATTGGAAAAGTGAAACTCTTTTAGCTAATCAAGCCTAAAATCATCTAGGGCTCTTCCAAAGAAAGGACTACTGGAGCATGAACAGAAAAGTCAGTAGAGAGACCACATTCCCTAGAGGCCCCTCTCCTGGTGGCCTTCCTCAGGAGGTGGTGTGCTCTTTACTACCCTGGTGCTTTATCTACCATAATGTGGTGACTCAGTTATTTGGCCCCCACTCCCACTGCTTCTAGGACTACAGACCAACTCCAATTCAAATTCCCCAAGAAAAAGAACTTGACTGTACCAGCCAGTCACCATCTATGTGATGCACCCAGGTATAGCTCTCACACTCAGCCACTATGGAATGCTATTTTTATGTCAGGCACCATTGTGGACTGAGTATTTGTGCCCTCACCTCCAAGGTCATATGCTGAAGCTCTAACTGCCAATGTGATGGGATCTGAAGGTGGAGGCTTTGGGAGGTAATAAGGTTTAGATGAGGTTATGAGGGTGGGGGCATCCATGATAGGATTAGTGTCCTTATAAGAAGAAGAAGACACTAGAGCTTCAAACTTCTTTTTTATGTCAAAATACTGTAGATGTGGTAGCAGTTGTACATATTTAGGCTCTATCCTCAAATAAATGCCAAGGTCCTTTCCAATTTTAGGTTTCTACAATTCCTTTTTTTACTTTTTCTCTTTCCATTGTCCTGTTTGGATTTTTAAAGAAGGAAGTTACCAAGCACAGAGCCTCATGTATTCTGCTCCTTCCATTCTCTACTACCCAACACCCATTCCACTGAAGGCTTGGGCATCAGTTTTAACAATGGAAAGGATAATCAAAAACAAAACGAAATCTGGAATAGCCAGGCTTGTCTAATGTGACATGGAGATTCAGTCAGGTCCTAGCAGGAAAAGGATGGTACTCCACAGGTCATCTGGGGAGAGTGCTACAGAGATTATTGACAAGATGTAAAGGGAGTGGCCCTGAAATAGTGTGTCTGTAAACCTTGGTGCTCCAGGCTTTGTAGCAGCCTGAAAGGATGACTGGACGGAATGGTTACTAGAATCTAGAAATAGAGGGGGCTGAGTGACAGCCACCTGGCAGGCTCTGTGACCCTTACTTAGGATAGAAAAATATGGTTAGCCCGCAGGGAAGCTCAAGGAATAAATATCCATTGGCCTCAATCTCCTGCCGATTGGCCAAACCCAACTGGAAGCCAGTGGCCACAAGAGCACGGAGCAGCCTTTCGGAGTACAAAACAGAGTATAGGGCTTCCCCTGGTGGTCGGGTGGATGGGGACGCCGCCTTGCAGTGCGGGGGGCGCCGGTTCGATCCCTGGTCTGGAAAAATCCCACATGCCGTGGAGCGGCTGGACTGATGTGTCCAGTCGCCGAGCCGGAGCTCTAGAGCGCATGCGCCCAGAGCTGGCGCTCTGCGAGAGCAGACGCCGCGGTGATGGGAGGCCTGCAGGAGCCAAAGAACAAAGATGGATGAAAACAGAGAAATGAAAGACCAATAGAAGTGGCCCGCCTGCTCCCCTCCCTCCCCAACCCGACCCCGCCCAAAATAAATAAATAAATAAATCTAAAAAAAAAAAAAAAAAACAGAGTATAAAAGGGTAAGTCATGGCTCTGTTGCAGTAAACACATTGGAGGCAAAATGTATTTCAGCTACATTTTCCATCAAAACATCTCAACACATCATAGCCCACTGATACATCTTTACTGCAATAAGGCAATTCAGTCCTGACCAGACAATGAGCATCCATTCTTGTTGGCGGAGCCAGCTTGTCCTGTCTGAGGGTACCATGAAGTGAGAAATGACCCTCTCCATTAAATGAACATTGACCCTAGAGAGGGAGGAGAGTCTTGAGTGATCTGTTTAAAGATTTATTTATTTATTTTACATTTTTTGGGCGAGGGTCGGGTTGGGGAGGGAGGGGAGCGGGCGGGGCACTTCTACTGGTCTTTCATTTTCTCTATTTCCATCTGTCTTTGTTCTTTGGCTCCTATGGGCCTCCCATCACGGTGGCGTCTGTTGTTGCAGAGCGCCGGCTCTGGGCACATGCGCTCCAGAGCTCTGGCTCGGTAATTGGACACATCAGTCCAGCCGCTCCGCAGCACGTGGGATCTACCCAGGTCAGGGATCGAACCAGCGCCCCTTGCACTGCAAGGCGGTGTCCTTACCCACTGGACCACCAGGGGAAGCCCGAGTGATCTGTTTAAAGTATCACTAGCTGTAAAGGCTGGGTTTCCCATCCTTCAGGTAATTTCCAAGAGGCAGTTGAAAAGAATACTCTGCATTCTTTCAGTCAAATGCCTAATTTTAATGAAAATGTGGAGAAATGCATGTTTGAAAAGTAGGAAGTGAAGAAAAATATAGAAAAGAAAGGTCAGGTTTCTCGGAGCACTTCTTTGCACAAAGATTAAAATTGGAATACAATTCATGCTGAAAATGTAAACGCTTTCCATTTTTTAATTTAAAATTATCTCTTAAAACCTAAAGACACAAACAAATTCACTGGAATTATTTAAACTCAGTAGTCAAACTAAGGTTGCTTTTTGTCTGCCCTTTTCTAGGGAGAATCTAAAACAGGAGAGAAGTCACATTACTCTCCCATTTATTAAAGAAATATTTGCCAAACATCTACCACATGCTGAGCACCGTTCTAGGTGCTAGGAACAGAAGGAATATTCCAAGATAAACAAAATCTATCTTTCCTTTAAGCAGTTCAATTTCTAACAAGATAGACATGAAAACAGCTAACCACCATACAGGGCAGAATTGGATATATGCTAAAAGATGCTCAGGTAATTGGGGAGCGGGGGAGGTTGCCAAGCAGATTCATTCTGACTGTAGGCAGTCAGAGATGGAGGAGGTGATGCTAGCTCTAGAGTCATAAAAATGAACAGGATATTGTTACAGGGCACAGGAGCCCACTGTTAGTAAGACAACAGCCCCTCAAGTTAAGGTCAAGTGTGAGTAGAGACATGGAAGCACGATGCAGTCTGGTGGGGGCAGGGTGGCACAGGTAGATGGGATGATGAAAGAGAATGTCAGAGAGAGATGAAGCAGGATAGAGGTTTGGGATCAAATCACAGAGAATATTAAACACCAGCTTACTTGGCTCTATTCATGAAGTAATAGGGGTGCTATAGGTGCCATGCCTGGTCAGGATGAAGATTACATGCATTTTTTTATGTGTGTGGTTTTATTTTGAGCATCTCTGTCTATAACTGCTCTATCTTACTGCCTCATGTCTGTGCCCGATTTGTTTCTGTGACAGCAAAATCTATAGTGTATTCATCCCTAAGGTGCCACATTAAATCCCTTCAACCAATGATATTAATGGCCTCAAACTGTAAATAAAATTTGGCTCACAGCACCCTCATGGATAATGGAAATAGTTCAATACCAACCAGATGAAGGAGCTAGAATGAAAGTGGTTTGCTGGAACAAAGTAGCCTATAAATAGTCATAGTGGGGCAGATAGGCCACTGTTGCTAAAAAGCCTTCCAACTAATCGGCTGAATGTTCCATAATTCAGTATGCATACAGAGAGGGGGCCCACACAGTCAATTCAACTGAAGAAAGGAAAGGAGCCTGCTAATTAATCTCCAACTTCTGCCATTATAACTCTCAGCAGCTTCCTTTTTACCAGGGCAACTGGTACTAAAAATGACAAGAAAAATAGCAGTCTGCTTCCTTTATAGGCTATATTACTTAACCCCAAAGGCCAACTCAGGAAATGTTTCCAATTTTGATGTTCTAGAAGAATGGAAGATAGAAAGGAGCATGCATGAAATCAGACTGACCATTACAAAGTTACCTCTCTCACTGAGATGGAAAGGAAGCCAAAGGCCCAGCCCAGCTCTTAGCAAAAATACTTCATCTGCTTTAAGGCCCTTAAGAAAACAGAGCCAACTGAAAGGTCACATTTTCAGCAGTGAGCCTTTGTAACTAAATATCAAATACTGGGATGTCCTTGTAAGAAGTCCACACTGAAACTTCACATAAGCCTGGGAAGAACAGCAAACAGTCCTTGAAGAGAAGTGGTTGAGTTCTGCAAACACTGCTTTAGGCCTGAGCAGTGGCCACTGAGCTGCTTTGAAGGCAGCTCTGAGGACCCTCTTTGCTTTAGCATGGGAGAGCCAAGTGATATCCAAATAACCATTCTCCTCTGCCCCAGAAAAGCACTCCACTCAGAAGACAGAGCAGTTGGCAAGGGATATGCATGGAGTGAACAGTCCCATCACTGTAGCCAGTGCCTGACCTTGAGGTGACATCAGTGCATCCAGTTCTGGGCTGACTAAGGTATGGTTCTGCTAAGGATAGTCAGTGGGATAAGATCTCACCGGGTCAGAATATTCCAAATAAATTCTTTACAGAAACTACACTTAGTCCCTCCTTGTTTTTTATTTGTAACACTTTATGTTTTCCAAAGTAGTGATGACAGATGTTTGTCAAATCTCTTTATAAAAAACTCTTGTTACAATAAAAAGGATAAGCTTAACTAGCTGGACATTTACATATCCATCAGCAAAGAAAAGGAGGGAATATATCTTCCCTTTCTGAAGAAGCCCAATTTCCCTTCCCATCTCATTGACTGGGAATGTGCCCACTTAAGTCAATCACATAGCTTGCAACACAAGCCGCCATATTTGGCTCTCAAACTTGAGTGGGTGTTAGAATCATCTAGAAGACCTATGGAAACAGATTGTGGGTCTCCTTCCCCAGAATTTCTGATTCAGTTGGTCTGGAGTGGGCCCAAAGAACTTGCAGTTCTTTTTCTCAACTTTTAATTTTATGTTGGAGCATAGTTTTTTGTTTTTTTTTTTTTTGGGGGGGGATTTTTTTTTTTTTTTTAAACCTTTATTTTACTTTTAACTTTTACAGAGTTTTGTTGTTCACAGACATGCATGTTCTCAGATTAGTCACATGTATATCCCCCCCTTCCCTCCCCTCCCGATCATCACACAGCACCCCTGAAGGATCCCCTTTTCCCACAGAGCAATGACTAGAGCTATTTTCTTCACTTATGATAGTACAGGCCTTCATGCTACTTCCCTTACGCCTCTCACCCACTGTTCCTTCCCCAAAATGTCCATATGTCCACTGTCCATGTCTGTCTTTCTGTCGCTTCACTGCATGTGCCATCATCACCATCCTACTAGATTCCATATATATGTGTTAATATACTGTATTTGTCCTTCTCTTTCTGACTGACTTCACTTTTTAGGATACGTTCTAGATCCAGCCACCTCATGAGGGCTGATTCTTCTGCATTTCTCTTTACAGCTGTGTAGTATTCCATTGTATATATGTACCAGAGCTTTTGGATCCATTCGTTCGTCGATGGGCATCTAGGTTCCTTCCATGTTCTAGCTATTGTATAGAGAGCTGCAATGAACATTGGGGTACAGGTGCTTCTTTCAGTTTTGATTTCATCAGGGTATAAGCCTAAGAGTGGGATTGCTGGGTCATATGGTGCTTCTATTTTTAGTTTTTTAAGAAATCTCCAGACTGTCTTCCATAGAGGCTGTATCAATTTACACTCCCACCAGCAATGCAGGAGTGTTCCCTTTTCTCCGCAGCCTCTCCAGCATTTATTGTCTGTCGATTTGTGGATGATGGCCATTCTGACGGGTGTGAGGTGATATCTCATTGTAGTTTTGATTTGCATTTCTCTAATTATTAGTGAAGTTGAGCATCGTTTCATGTGTTTTTGGGCCATCTGTACTCCCGAAGAAGCCCAATTTCCCTTCCCATCTCATTGACTGGGAATGTGCCCACTTAAGTCAATCACATAGCTTGCAACACAAGCCGCCATATTTGGCTCTCAAACTTGAGTGGGTGTTAGAATCATCTAGAAGACCTATGGAAACAGATTGTGGGTCTCCTTCCCCAGAATTTCTGATTCAGTTGGTCTGGAGTGGGCCCAAAGAACTTGCAGTTCTTTTTCTCAACTTTTAATTTTATGTTGGAGCATAGTTTTTTGTTTTTTTTTTTTTTTGGGGGGGGATTTTTTTTTTTTAAACCTTTATTTTACTTTTAACTTTTACAGAGTTTTGTTGTTCACAGACATGCATGTTCTCAGATTAGTCACATGTATATCCCCCCCTTCCCTCCCCTCCCGATCATCACACAGCACCCCTGAAGGATCCCCTTTTCCCACAGAGCAATGACTAGAGCTATTTTCTTCACTTATGATAGTACAGGCCTTCATGCTACTTCCCTTACGCCTCTCACCCACTGTTCCTTCCCCAAAATGTCCATATGTCCACTGTCCATGTCTGTCTTTCTGTCGCTTCACTGCATGTGCCATCATCACCATCCTACTAGATTCCATATATATGTGTTAATATACTGTATTTGTCCTTCTCTTTCTGACTGACTTCACTTTTTAGGATACGTTCTAGATCCAGCCACCTCATGAGGGCTGATTCTTCTGCATTTCTCTTTACAGCTGTGTAGTATTCCATTGTATATATGTACCAGAGCTTTTGGATCCATTCGTTCGTCGATGGGCATCTAGGTTCCTTCCATGTTCTAGCTATTGTATAGAGAGCTGCAATGAACATTGGGGTACAGGTGCTTCTTTCAGTTTTGATTTCATCAGGGTATAAGCCTAAGAGTGGGATTGCTGGGTCATATGGTGCTTCTATTTTTAGTTTTTTAAGAAATCTCCAGACTGTCTTCCATAGAGGCTGTATCAATTTACACTCCCACCAGCAATGCAGGAGTGTTCCCTTTTCTCCGCAGCCTCTCCAGCATTTATTGTCTGTCGATTTGTGGATGATGGCCATTCTGACGGGTGTGAGGTGATATCTCATTGTAGTTTTGATTTGCATTTCTCTAATTATTAGTGAAGTTGAGCATCGTTTCATGTGTTTTTGGGCCATCTGTATGTCATCGTTGGAGAGGTGTCTGTTTAGGTCCTTTTCCCATTTTTTGATTGAGTTGTTCGTTTTTCCAGTGGAGTATAGTTGATTAACAATGTTGTGCTAGTTTAGTTGTACAACAAAGTGACTCCATTATGCATACACATGTGTCTATTCTTTTTACAAATTCTTTTCCGAATTAGGTTGTTACATAATGTTGAGCAGTTTCCTGTGCTATACAGTAATTCCTTGTTGGTTATCCATTTTATTTTTTCTTTATTTTTAATTGGAGGATAACTGCCTGACAGTGTTATGTTGGTTTCTGCCATGCAACAACATGAATCAGCTGTAGTATACATATATTCCCTAGAACTTGCATTTTGAACAAGCTCTCAGATCAACGTTGATGCTATGGATCCACTTGTGAAGAACACAGCTTAGACAAATCAAGGTTCTTCCTTAGGTGCAGGGGAGAAGCTGAGCCTCCCCTTAAACGCAAGGCTGCTTGGAGGAAAAGGAACAAAATCAGGGCACCCTTAGCAAGGAAAACAGTGGGTGTGTTCCTATACCCCAATGTTTATTGCAGTAATCTATACAATAGCCAGAACATGGAAGCAACCTAGATGTCCATCGACAAATGAATGAATAAAGAAGCTATGGTGCATATATACAATGGAATATTTCTTAGCCGTAAGAAGAAATGCAAAAGAATCAGTCCTAATGAGGTCGATGAATCTAGAACCTATTATAACAAAGTGAAGTAAGTCAAAAAGAAAAGGACAAATACAGTATACTAACACATATAGATGGAATCTAGTAAGATGGTACCAATAAACACACACAGAGATCAGCTATGGAGAAACAGACATAGAGAACAGACCTACGGACATTGTAGCGAGGTAAGAGTCAGTGAGAGGTTTGGAAAGAGGAACATGGAAACCTACATTATCATATGTAAAAGAGATAACCATTATGAATGCACTGTGGAACTAAGGGATCTTACCTATGGCCTAGGCAATAACCTGGAAGGGTGGGATGGGAGGGTGGGAGGGTGGTCAGGTGGGAGGGGTCAAAGACACACCTATGATGGATTTGGGATCATACTGAGCTGTAAACAACAAAACTCTGTAAAAGCAAAACAAACAAAGAAAAAGGGAGTGGGGGTGTTGCTGTTAATAGCAACCATCTGAGTCTCCTAGGCTGGAAGCCACTAAAACCTAACCTTTTTCACAAACAGCCAGTCTTCTGTGGTCTCGGTTGAGTCTGGCTTCATGCTCTCCTGATTAATAACACTCAACTTTGCTGCTCCCAACGGGCCCAGGGCAAAAACTGAGGTAGAGCTGACTGATGCCAAAGATGGCCAATGGCCCATCAGCACAGGATGTGGCCCAGAGGACCCCATGGGAAGGCACATTTAACAAAGCACAGCTGCAAGTAGCACTAGTTATGCACCTCATTCTAGTCCAGTGTCTTGGGGGAACAACTTCCATTTTCTGAGATAACATGACAAAAAACAAAGCAATTTATCTTGAACTGCCTCATTGAACAAAATGAACAGTGGCATCCACGTTGTGAAGAACACAGCTTAGACAAATCAAGGTTCTTCCTTAGGTGCAGGGAAGCTGAGCCTCCCTTAAACGCAAGGCTGCTTGGAGGAAAAGGAACAAAATCAGGGCACCCTTAGCAAGGAAAACAGTGGGTGTGTTCCTATACCCCAATGTTTATTGCAGTAATCTATACAATAGCCAGAACATGGAAGCAACCTAGATGTCCATCGACAAATGAATGAATAAAGAAGCTATGGTGCATATATACAATGGAATATTTCTTAGCCGTAAGAAGAAATGCAAAAGAATCAGTCCTAATGAGGTCGATGAATCTAGAACCTATTATAACAAAGTGAAGTAAGTCAAAAAGAAAAGGACAAATACAGTATACTAACACATATAGATGGAATCTAGTAAGATGGTACCAATAAACACACACAGAGATCAGCTATGGAGAAACAGACATAGAGAACAGACCTACGGACATTGTAGCGAGGTAAGAGTCAGTGAGAGGTTTGGAAAGAGGAACATGGAAACCTACATTATCATATGTAAAAGAGATAACCATTATGAATGCACTGTGGAACTAAGGGATCTTACCTATGGCCTAGGCAATAACCTGGAAGGGTGGGATGGGAGGGTGGGAGGGTGGTCAGGTGGGAGGGGTCAAAGACACACCTATGATGGATTTGGGATCATACTGAGCTGTAAACAACAAAACTCTGTAAAAGCAAAACAAACAAAGAAAAAGGGAGTGGGGGTGTTGCTGTTAATAGCAACCATCTGAGTCTCCTAGGCTGGAAGCCACTAAAACCTAACCTTTTTCACAAACAGCCAGTCTTCTGTGGTCTCGGTTGAGTCTGGCTTCATGCTCTCCTGATTAATAACACTCAACTTTGCTGCTCCCAACGGGCCCAGGGCAAAAACTGAGGTAGAGCTGACTGATGCCAAAGATGGCCAATGGCCCATCAGCACAGGATGTGGCCCAGAGGACCCCATGGGAAGGCACATTTAACAAAGCACAGCTGCAAGTAGCACTAGTTATGCACCTCATTCTAGTCCAGTGTCTTGGGGGAACAACTTCCATTTTCTGAGATAACATGACAAAAAACAAAGCAATTTATCTTGAACTGCCTCATTTAAACTGAAATAAGCCAGACTTTATAAATATAAGCCTGGCACAGCAACCTGCCTCCTATGTGTCTTCTCTGTATGTGCAATAATACCCAAGCATTTAATTACAGCTATGCTATGACCTGGGTCAAATATGCTTCATCACTGCCCTGAGAACACAATCAAGCAATAATCTGTTCCTTTGGTCTTTTCTTGACTGCTTCTCATACGATAAGTTTTGCTCCCTGCACAATTTTGATGCTCATTAATTTAGGGTTTAGGCTGTGTTAAGAAAGATTGCTTAGGGGAATTTAATCAAATTCAGACTGGAGTGACTGACAGACGGTCTTTCTTGTTCAGAAAACCCAGTAAGCAGGACAAAAAAGCTTATAAAACAATGTGTGCTGGGAAAACTGTTGATCCTCTTCTGCCATAAATTCCCATCCAAGCTCTCACACTAAGACAGGCGTCTCTTCTGAGTACTTTGGGAATTACAATGGAAAGCTCTATAAGCAATGCATTGTGGACACTTAGCTTTTAATAGCCAAAGCCCTGGGTATTTTCCCCCATATATTTGAAGTGAGCCAAGAGGCACTTCTAATCTATTTGCCAATTCTGGTGGACGGTTGTTCTGAAGACAGCTTCAACAACTCCATATACTGAAGGAAGAGAAAATACACTGTGTACTACACTAATATTGTCTTTTAACCAAAGGATATCAGCTTCTTGAAATAAGAGTGCCATCAAAAACAAATCCATTAGCTATTTCTGTCTCCAGTAGATTTAGGCAGAATTGGAAATACCAAAAGAATAAACGGAAAATTTCCAACGCTATCCTGAGTCTCCTAGGCTGGAAGCCACTAAAACCTAACCTTTTCACAAACAGCCAGTCTTCTGTGGTCTCGGTTGAGTCTGGCTTCATGCTCTCCTGATTAATAACACTCAACTTTGCTGCTCCCAACGGGCCCAGGGCAAAACTGAGGTAGAGCTGACTGATGCCAAAGATGGCCAATGGCCCATCAGCACAGGATGTGGCCCAGAGGACCCCATGGGAAGGCACATTTAACAAAGCACAGCTGCAAGTAGCACTAGTTATGCACCTCATTCTAGTCCAGTGTCTTGGGGGAACAACTTCCATTTTCTGAGATAACATGACAAAAAACAAAGCAATTTATCTTGAACTGCCTCATTTAAACTGAAATAAGCCAGACTTTATAAATATAAGCCTGGCACAGCAACCTGCCTCCTATGTGTCTTCTCTGTATGTGCAATAATACCCAAGCATTTAATTACAGCTATGCTATGACCTGGGTCAAATATGCTTCATCACTGCCCTGAGAACACAATCAAGCAATAATCTGTTCCTTTGGTCTTTTCTTGACTGCTTCTCATACGATAAGTTTTGCTCCCTGCACAATTTTGATGCTCATTAATTTAGGGTTTAGGCTGTGTTAAGAAAGATTGCTTAGGGGAATTTAATCAAATTCAGACTGGAGTGACTGACAGACGGTCTTTCTTGTTCAGAAAACCCAGTAAGCAGGACAAAAAAGCTTATAAAACAATGTGTGCTGGGAAAACTGTTGATCCTCTTCTGCCATAAATTCCCATCCAAGCTCTCACACTAAGACAGGCGTCTCTTCTGAGTACTTTGGGAATTACAATGGAAAGCTCTATAAGCAATGCATTGTGGACACTTAGCTTTTAATAGCCAAAGCCCTGGGTATTTTCCCCCATATATTTGAAGTGAGCCAAGAGGCACTTCTAATCTATTTGCCAATTCTGGTGGACGGTTGTTCTGAAGACAGCTTCAACAACTCCATATACTGAAGGAAGAGAAAATACACTGTGTACTACACTAATATTGTCTTTTAACCAAAGGATATCAGCTTCTTGAAATAAGAGTGCCATCAAAAACAAATCCATTAGCTATTTCTGTCTCCAGTAGATTTAGGCAGAATTGGAAATACCAAAAGAATAAACAACAGAGGAATAAAAGTGTTGCCTTATCAACTGTACACAGTACTGCTCTACTTTCTGCTCAGCGGGAAAACAGGGAGGAAAATATACTGATGAGAGGTAAAAGAAAAGACACCACTTTCAGTTCAGTGATTTAGTTCTTGTATGAATAACATTAAAGATTGTGCCAGGGGATAGATCTACACGTATTGTTCTCTGCCTGGGTACATGATTCCAGCATAGATGATGCTGAGTTAATATGCTAGGCAAGTGTCCCTGGCTGCTTGGCTCAATCATGCTCTCCATTAGGGGGACCCCAGTGCTTTTCATCTACCATGCTCAGTGTGTAAGACCTTTCCATTTCCTGGGGGTCATCAGAGCCCAAGAGAAAAGCCCAACTACCAGCAATGAGGAAACTAATATTATTACTGGAGTGAACCAAGGAAGAGGTACTTGGACAGTCAAGATCAAAGGTCACACTTCCTTCCAAAGAAGGAAGGAAGGAAGGTGAAAAATAGAAGTTCTTCGTCTCTAATGCAGCTTTGACTAACAAGGATTTTGACATACTCTCAGCAGGGTTTTTTACCTACAATACAATTAGATCCACCAAACCTTATAAATCTTTATAGACAGGTTTAAAGTATGGTTAGCAGCCTAAATTTTAATTTCATCAGGCAGCTACTCTCAAAGAGCACACCTATGGAAATTTTAGGCTATGGAAATTTGTTTTTGATGTTTAACTATACATGTAAATTTAAGAGCAAATGAATAGATTTTTCTCTTCAGTGTTAAGTCCACCCGCCACATGGGTGAGAATTCTCTACTGTATCATCCTCTGAGGCCACCTCGCTCAGGCCCAGAATTAGGAATGGGGTCAGATACGGACAAGCCTTCACCTCTCCTGCAAATGCTGACAGCTACTCTATTCAGGGGCAAACACATTTCTATATTTCTGCAAGTATGATAATATATACCCAAATAGTCAAAGCAATTGTTGCACTTTTAGAACAGAATTCCTTTCTTCCGTCCTTCCTTCCTACCTCCCTTCCTTCCCTGCCTTCCTTTCATCTTTCCTTCCTTCCTCTCTTCTTCCCTCTTCCAAGGCACATAAGGGTACAGTAAAACATAGCACCACCTTACTTCAGATGCAACAAATCACAAATTCAAATCAGAAGGCTTGCCACCACCTTGCCCACTCCTCTTCCATTAACTTCCTCATTTTATAGCACCTAACTTTATCACTTATAGTTGGAATGAAGAAATTAGCAACATAAACAAATATAATCAGTAAAAATATTAAAACATGCATCACATTTCATTAAGAATAGTTTATTCAAGTACATCCATAGAAAAAGGCTGAGTAATATTTATTTCAGGTAACTCCCGTTTTAGAGTAGGCAATTGTTCCCTTGTGTACACCTGTCTGAGCCTAAGGAGTGGGACTGGGTTTGAAGGAAGAGACAAATCTCAGCTTTGAGCAGGTCAGAAGCCTGCATGATGCTGATAGAGTCAGAACAAGGTAGCTTATAGGTGAGTTCTGAAGAGAGAGGTCCAAACCAGGCAGACTGTAGCAAAGAGTCAGCCACTGTGCCACCAAAAGGAGAGTGCAGAGTGCCAGGAAATCAAACAGCTCACACCAAGTGAGAAAGGTGAGAGAGAAAACAGGC
Source organism: Tragulus kanchil (assembly GCA_022376925.1). NCBI lineage: Eukaryota > Metazoa > Chordata > Mammalia > Artiodactyla > Tragulidae > Tragulus > Tragulus kanchil. Next base: position 140,684,257 of record JAIOJX010000028.1, read on the forward strand.
AGGCATATAGTGTCCAGAGTGGCCCCGACAGTCTGTGTAGATTATACTGTTTTTCTCCCAAGGCTACTCCCACCCATATATTTCAAGAGTAGAAGTTCTCAAGAGCAGAAGTGGTTTGACACCTCTAATTTATAAATGGATTGCATCTGATAGACACTATGACTCTTAGAATTAATCACATTTCCCATTTTCTTCTGGTCACCAAGAAGCGTAAAGCTTAATTTGTTGTCCACTATTAAGTACTGATAACTTTTTGTCATATGTTTCTCTACTAATTTTAACCCTGGTGTTAACATTACTATCCTTTGACCAGAATCCATATACTTCTGCTAATTATCTTAGATATTAGTAATATAGACAATTAGGAAATTAAGCATTCTTCCTCTTACATGAATGATTTGCATATCAGAACTTTGGCTTCAGTCCATTCTTTGGAACTCAGGACACATTTTACTATAGAAATTACTTAAAGAGCCGATTTAAACTTATGTAGTAAGCATACTTAGGTATTCATTCTCTTTGCTGGATGTGTCTCCAAGCATCAGGTTTTCACCTGGTGCATAGTAAGTTATTTATTAGTAATCCAAACTCTTCAATGAGCTGGATATATAATTTGAGCTTCTATTTTTCATAAAGATCTCTCTCTCTGAGTACCTTGCAACTTCTTATATATCAAAGAATCATGCAAGATAAAGTAGACTCAAGAAAAAACTGTGCAGATAAAAGAAAATATTGAAATAAACAGAGCTTCCTTATACATTCACAAAACCACCTGACAATTTCTACCAAGATAATTAGTCCTTAAAGGAACATACTAGTTAAGTTACAGAGACACTGTCTTGAAGATGGCTCAGGTATTAAGAGAGGTCTGGCTGTGACATCTGTCACCCATTCATCCTCAGAGTGTTTTGGCTAAGTAGCTGAAAGGGAGGAAATTCTCTTCTTACATCAGTCATTCCATAGGGTCACCCATTCATGGAAGAGGGCCCTCTTCCAGGTACAGACCTAAGAATGTGATAAGCTAGTCAAAACCGTCAGCTCTCCTGGGAATGCTACCAGCTGTTCTATCCAGGGGTGACAAGGACAATAGCTTCTCACCATTATGATAAGCACTTCTGATCCACATGCCATACCACACACTTGGGAACAGTTTGTAGAGTAGGTGCATGAAAAATCAGTTGAATGAATAAATGAAATTAATTGAAATTCTGTGATCTGAGAACAAAGGACCACACAGTGCATAACAGGAGGAGAAGGAAAAGAAGGAGGAAGAGAAAAATACTGAAATTCCCCTTCCCTGAACAAAAGCTGGCTTTGAACAAATTTATAAAATAGGATTTGAGACAAGAATGGATTTGGATCATGACTGCAGCACTTAGAAACTTTTTAAATTCGCTTTCCTTCCTGTTAAAAGGAGAGCTATCCCTGTTGCAGTCTAGGGCCAACCACTACTCCCTGATACACAGGTCCTTCCATTAATCCCTCTCAAAGTTTTTGATCTTGCCCGTTTCCTATAACTGTCTATTCTTCCTTCAAACTGGATCATTCCTGACAACATTTTTGATGCTATAAAAGCTCCAATTAAAAAAAAAAAAGATCTCCCAGACCCAACATCCCTCCAATCACCATGGTATTCACGCAAACACAACAGAAATCCTCTAAAAGTGACTAATCACTCTGATCAAATCTTCCCCGGCTTCCCACAAATAGCTTTCATCAAGGTCATTAATGAGCTTCATTTTGCTAAATCCAGTGATCAGTTTTTGGCCTACCTTGCTTTAGAAAGCTGACTCCCCCCAAGGTGTGTGTTCCCCACTCCACAGCATGCAGCCATGATAAGAGATGCCCCCTGAACTAGAAACTACCTTTCCCAGCAATTCTTACCAGCGCCATAGCCATGTGTGGCCTTGAAACTAGTTCTTGCCAATGGATAGAGATGAGATCATAAAAGGTCTCAGCAGAGCACAGTAAGGAATTTGGATTTTGTTCTACAATTGGCAGGCAATCATTGCATTGTCTTCAGCAAGGCCTGCCTTCTTGAAACTGCTAAGCTCATTCTTGGATTGGTCCTCAGTGTTTATACTCATTCCCTGTTACCAGTGACCTTTGCATGGTCAGCTGCTTCTAACCTTTCCAGGTCTCTGGTCAAAGCCATCCCCACTAACTTACCCATTCAAATAATGTGCCTTCCACCCACCCACCCTCTAACATATGTTTCTCCATAGCACTTACCATTGCCAACATTACACATTCCATTCACTTATTCTCAGACTTCAAAGTACATCAGAATCATCTGGGCACACACTTAAAATGCAAATTTATGTCCCACATCCCCAGAAACTGGGAGATTCGAAAGGCGCCCAGCAATATGCATTTTACTCAGATGACTCTGAGGCACAGATAGGTACATGGACTCCTGGTCCAGTCAAAGAAGTGTTGCCCTCCACACCTGGCCCCCTGGCAGGTAAATGATGCATTTTAAAAGAGGATGAATTTCTGCTAAGGGAGAACTTTCATTGCATAGGACTACACCTGGCCTAACTAGAAGAGAAGAACCATCTGGTTGGGCAGTTTGTTTTTTCTAGAACATTTCTGAATTATTCCAACTGCACAAATCCCATTCCTAAAGCCCTAAAGTCACTGTGCAACTTTGAGTTGCTTTTGAGTTACTTTTCTGTGGCTCTCCATTGTCACTTTAATAAAATAAGACTATATTGAACTAGGTGTTATCTCTGAGTCTCTCAACTATAAGTACTCATTTTACAGCACTTATACCCTTAAGCAAAAACATGTAATAAGAGATCAACACTGAGCAACAGAGGGGTTTGTTACATAGGGGGCATGTCATTATAAGCCCCCAGAACTATATAACAATTTCCCATAGCACCAAATGGTCAGTTAAAGTAAACTTGCACAACTGCTGGGAAGTTCTGAGCATTTGATCATAAACATTTCTGTGCTGGAAATGTTAAGAATCAGCACACTCACAACTGCACCAAAAAGGATTAAGAAGAGGGTCTCTCCCCAAGCAAAGAAAATTAAAATAGAGACGCTACATTGCAATTAGTGAACTTCACAAATGCTCAAAACTCTAACTGCAAAACGTAGAGGATTAGGTGTTATTATTCCATTGATTACAACTTTTCAAATAGTACAATTTTGCTAAGATGGGAAAAAAGAGTTTCCCCAAGATGACAGCATCAAAGAACATGGGTTGGGGAAGTAAAAGAACTGAGAAATGGCCATAAGAGCCAAACTATTGGGTAACTTACCCATTCAAATAATGTGCCTTCCACCCCCATCTACATGTTTCTCCATAGCACTTACCATTGCCAACATTACACATTCCATTCACTTATTCTCAGACTTCAAAGTACATCAGAATCATCTGGGCACACACTTAAAATGCAAATTTATGTCCCACATCCCCAGAAACTGGGAGATTCGAAAGGCGCCCAGCAATATGCATTTTACTCAGATGACTCTGAGGCACAGATAGGTACATGGACTCCTGGTCCAGTCAAAGAAGTGTTGCCCTCCACACCTGGCCCCCTGGCAGGTAAATGATGCATTTTAAAAGAGGATGAATTTCTGCTAAGGGAGAACTTTCATTGCATAGGACTACACCTGGCCTAACTAGAAGAGAAGAACCATCTGGTTGGGCAGTTTGTTTTTTCTAGAACATTTCTGAATTATTCCAACTGCACAAATCCCATTCCTAAAGCCCTAAAGTCACTGTGCAACTTTGAGTTGCTTTTGAGTTACTTTTCTGTGGCTCTCCATTGTCACTTTAATAAAATAAGACTATATTGAACTAGGTGTTATCTCTGAGTCTCTCAACTATAAGTACTCATTTTACAGCACTTATACCCTTAAGCAAAAACATGTAATAAGAGATCAACACTGAGCAACAGAGGGGTTTGTTACATAGGGGGCATGTCATTATAAGCCCCCAGAACTATATAACAATTTCCCATAGCACCAAATGGTCAGTTAAAGTAAACTTGCACAACTGCTGGGAAGTTCTGAGCATTTGATCATAAACATTTCTGTGCTGGAAATGTTAAGAATCAGCACACTCACAACTGCACCAAAAAGGATTAAGAAGAGGGTCTCTCCCCAAGCAAAGAAAATTAAAATAGAGACGCTACATTGCAATTAGTGAACTTCACAAATGCTCAAAACTCTAACTGCAAAACGTAGAGGATTAGGTGTTATTATTCCATTGATTACAACTTTTCAAATAGTACAATTTTGCTAAGATGGGAAAAAAGAGTTTCCCCAAGATGACAGCATCAAAGAACATGGGTTGGGGAAGTAAAAGAACTGAGAAATGGCCATAAGAGCCAAACTATTGGGCCAAGCACTGTGCTAGGCATCAGAGATATAAAGATGGTTAGAAAATACCCTCTGTCCTCAAGGCACTGAAAACCATAAGCAGACAATAGCAATAGAGCTCAGTGGTGACACAAAGGAAGCTGCGGTCCACTCTGTTGGGGGAGGGACTGTCGGGGGCCATGAGAGCCCTGGCCCAGCCTTACAGCCTCCAGCATAAGAGCATCATCATGTTTTCCCAAAGATGGCGCCTGGCGGATGTAGGGAGGTGTGGCTTGAGACGTGTGCTCATTGCCATGATTGGCTGAGTGAAGTTTCCATGCTCGTGATCAGCACATGTTCCCCCTAAACTCTCATGATGATGCAAACGCGTGCTTGCTTGACCTTTTACATGATTGGTCTATCGCTGGGTTCTTCCGCCTTCTGTACACTATAAGTACTGCTTCCTTTCCGCAATAAAACGAGACTTGATCAGACTCCTGTCTTGTCACCATGTCTTGTGTCTCTTGTCCTCTCAATTCCCACTCCCCAGCTTTAGGGTCTGCGTTGACGAATCCCGCGGGGTCGGGACAAGGGACCAGAGGAGGCTTCCCATAGGAGCTGATGCTTGAACTAGGACTTGAAGGATGAAGAAGGAGTTTGCCTGGGAGTATATGAAAAAAAAAAAAAATCCCTGCCAGGTACAGAAAATAATACAGGAAGATATTAACTGTGTTACTGTGTTAGTAATTTCTCTGCCATAGAATTCAGCCTGAATATGAATTGGCTTTGAGTTGCTTCGGCCAAGAGAATACAACGGAAGTGACATTGTGTCAGCTCCAAGTCTAACCCTCAGGCTTTGCAGTTTCATCACCATCAGACACCTGCAACCAAAATGTGAATAAGCGCAAACTGACTTTCAGGAGATAAAGCAGCCACATGGAAGAGAGTCCTCCTAAGTCAACCAGCCCCAGCCATCAGCCAACTGACCACAGATGTATGCCCAAGCATAGCCAAGCTGGTCAATATCACTCAGTTTTCTCCTGGTCAACCATAGTATTGCTAGGAAACCAATCAGAAGAACATGGGTTGGGGAAGTAAAAGAACTGAGAAATGGCCATAAGAGCCAAACTATTGGGCCAAGCACTGTGCTAGGCATCAGAGATATAAAGATGGTTAGAAAATACCCTCTGTCCTCAAGGCACTGAAAACCATAAGCAGACAATAGCAATAGAGCTCAGTGGTGACACAAAGGAAGCTGCGGTCCACTCTGTTGGGGGAGGGACTGTCGGGGGCCATGAGAGCCCTGGCCCAGCCTTACAGCCTCCAGCATAAGAGCATCATCATGTTTTCCCAAAGATGGCGCCTGGCGGATGTAGGGAGGTGTGGCTTGAGACGTGTGCTCATTGCCATGATTGGCTGAGTGAAGTTTCCATGCTCGTGATCAGCACATGTTCCCCCTAAACTCTCATGATGATGCAAACGCGTGCTTGCTTGACCTTTTACATGATTGGTCTATCGCTGGGTTCTTCCGCCTTCTGTACACTATAAGTACTGCTTCCTTTCCGCAATAAAACGAGACTTGATCAGACTCCTGTCTTGTCACCATGTCTTGTGTCTCTTGTCCTCTCAATTCCCACTCCCCAGCTTTAGGGTCTGCGTTGACGAATCCCGCGGGGTCGGGACAAGGGACCAGAGGAGGCTTCCCATAGGAGCTGATGCTTGAACTAGGACTTGAAGGATGAAGAAGGAGTTTGCCTGGGAGTATATGAAAAAAAAAAAAAATCCCTGCCAGGTACAGAAAATAATACAGGAAGATATTAACTGTGTTACTGTGTTAGTAATTTTCTCTGCCATAGAATTCAGCCTGAATATGAATTGGCTTTGAGTTGCTTCGGCCAAGAGAATACAACGGAAGTGACATTGTGTCAGCTCCAAGTCTAACCCTCAGGCTTTGCAGTTTCATCACCATCAGACACCTGCAACCAAAATGTGAATAAGCGCAAACTGACTTTCAGGAGATAAAGCAGCCACATGGAAGAGAGTCCTCCTAAGTCAACCAGCCCCAGCCATCAGCCAACTGACCACAGATGTATGCCCAAGCATAGCCAAGCTGGTCAATATCACTCAGTTTTCTCCTGGTCAACCATAGTCAGGAGTAATAATAAATTGTTGTTATTTTAAGCTAGGAAATTTTGTAATGGTTTCTCACGCATTTGTAGTTAATAGGAAAAGCTCCTTGCAACTTGAGTTTACAACTTTATTAGACAGGGCTAGGAAAAACAAGAATGATTTGAGTCCTCACTACTGTAGTAATCAGCTTCTCGGAGTTTCCATCAATTCTTTTAGATTGTCATGGTTTTAATTTTAAGTCCTTCAACAAGGTAATGCTTGTTCCCTAGACCAGCATCACAGACAGGCTGAAACAAAAGACTACAGGATAGAAAGAAAAATCTTTTATTATTATCATTGTTCATCAATGCCCGCTATGTTCATCACCCCCTCTGCCTGTTCCTGATCAAGCACAGTAAATGAAACCAAAGAAGAAACCTCCCAGAAGAGGCCAATACAAAAAGAGGAAAAGTACAATAATATTCCTTTTTTTTTTTTTTTTTTACTAAATACATTCAGATGCAATATACACAAATAATTAAATATAAAATGTTGGTTTTCTCTTACTACCTATGTTAACATTTAGTTTAGAGGTTGCCTGGTTTTGACGGTCTCAAACAGACTCTACTCCTACTTCCTGACTTTAAGTACACACTGAGAATTTTCCATGATACATTAAATTGAGTTCAAGTAGCCCACTGAGACAATTTAATCATCTGAGTCCAACTACTAAGAGCAATTTTAGGGGATCCAGGTAGAACTACATGTCCAAGGATAGAACTCTAAGACTCTGTTCCTACATCGTCTGGATTCTTTATCTATGCAAAATTCAGAAAATATAATTTTCTTCCTCTAGAAGAGAATGTAAACTTTAAAAAAAAATACTACGAGTCTCTTCTTATTGAAACTTAATTAATATAACCCCTCAGTTATGATTCAGCATGGACAAGGTACCTACCACAGAGAAAATGCATCATGATCCTAAAAAGCCTGTTTATTCAGTTTTGTATTCCAAAAATGTCTTTGAGTTGATGAAAAATAACAGTATTTACAACCCAGTGAGCTAAACTAAGAGCTTTGCTAGCTGATCTGTCAGTCTGTGGTCAAGGCTGTAAAGAAGACAAAACACGTATGGTCAACCATAGTCAGGAGTAATAATAAATTGTTGTTATTTTAAGCTAGGAAATTTTGTAATGGTTTCTCACGCATTTGTAGTTAATAGGAAAAGCTCCTTGCAACTTGAGTTTACAACTTTATTAGACAGGGCTAGGAAAAACAAGAATGATTTGAGTCCTCACTACTGTAGTAATCAGCTTCTCGGAGTTTCCATCAATTCTTTTAGATTGTCATGGTTTTAATTTTAAGTCCTTCAACAAGGTAATGCTTGTTCCCTAGACCAGCATCACAGACAGGCTGAAACAAAAGACTACAGGATAGAAAGAAAAATCTTTTATTATTATCATTGTTCATCAATGCCCGCTATGTTCATCACCCCCTCTGCCTGTTCCTGATCAAGCACAGTAAATGAAACCAAAGAAGAAACCTCCCAGAAGAGGCCAATACAAAAAGAGGAAAAGTACAATAATATTCCTTTTTTTTTTTTTTTTTTACTAAATACATTCAGATGCAATATACACAAATAATTAAATATAAAATGTTGGTTTTCTCTTACTACCTATGTTAACATTTAGTTTAGAGGTTGCCTGGTTTTGACGGTCTCAAACAGACTCTACTCCTACTTCCTGACTTTAAGTACACACTGAGAATTTTCCATGATACATTAAATTGAGTTCAAGTAGCCCACTGAGACAATTTAATCATCTGAGTCCAACTACTAAGAGCAATTTTAGGGGATCCAGGTAGAACTACATGTCCAAGGATAGAACTCTAAGACTCTGTTCCTACATCGTCTGGATTCTTTATCTATGCAAAATTCAGAAAATATAATTTTCTTCCTCTAGAAGAGAATGTAAACTTTAAAAAAAAATACTACGAGTCTCTTCTTATTGAAACTTAATTAATATAACCCCTCAGTTATGATTCAGCATGGACAAGGTACCTACCACAGAGAAAATGCATCATGATCCTAAAAAGCCTGTTTATTCAGTTTTGTATTCCAAAAATGTCTTTGAGTTGATGAAAAATAACAGTATTTACAACCCAGTGAGCTAAACTAAGAGCTTTGCTAGCTGATCTGTCAGTCTGTGGTCAAGGCTGTAAAGAAGACAAAAACTTAACCATGCTCTGTACTTGTTCACAAATTCAGAATACTCCATTATTTTCTGTCATTCAACTTTCATATAAACATGGCACATGGGACACAGCATCTTATGTTGTTCCTTCTAAAACCCCACTAAACAACAGTCAAGAGACTTTTTTCCCTCAAAAAAATATAAAGCACTTACTATAAAATTGCATAGAACTAAACACACACATGCACAAGTACATGTAAAACTGATGGAATGTGAATAAGATCAGTAGGTTATATCAACATCAATTTCTTGATTCCGACAGTATATTATAGTTATGCAAGATATTTTAATTAGAAAAACTCAGTGAAGGGTATATAGGATTTTCTCAGAATTATTCATTTTTTAAATTGATGTATAGTTGATGTACAACATTGAATTATTTCTCATAATTCCATGTGAATCTAGAATTATCTCAAAATAATAAATCTAAGTAAAAAAAATAAACCTGCAAAAATAGGAAGAAAAAGAATGGGTAACATCGATAAAATTTTGGAAGCTGTCAAGTAGGATGGATATGAAATAACTGTCTCAGCTGACTCCAGAAAACAAAACTCCAAGATAGCAGTAGGAAAGTTGAGAAACAACCTTATTTCTTCAAATAAGAATCTTCAAAAGGCTTGGGAATTGGTAACAAGAAGTCCCCTGGAAATGCAGTGAGGAGGAGGTAAAGGCTAATGAAAGCAGGATCTAATAAAGACTTTTGTAGAAGCACTTAGATCCCTAAAGCCCCTCCCCCTTCCCTACCACCCCACCCCCCAAAAAACTCTGCTCCTCCCCCTGACACTGCCAGAGACTGTTCTGCAGACAGTAAGGCAAAGAACCTCTATACTGGGAACACTGATGAGCAGACCAATGAGGAAAAGAGCAAAGCAGTCAGTGAATGGGTATGACCAACAAAAACCCCTCTACCATCTTTATCTTCTTGACTCCCTGACCCTTGACAGCCAAATATAAATATAGATATAGATATAAATGTGTGTATGTGTGTTTGTATTTGTGACCCTAAAGACTGTAGCTCGCCAGGCTTCTCTATCCATGGGATTTTTCAGGCAAGAATACTGGAGTTGGTTGCCATTTCCTTCTCCAGGGAGTCTGACTAGCCCAGTCTATTTCCTGACTGAACCTTGACTGAATTATTAGTGTACCAATCAGGGTTCAGTCAGGAAATAGAGTCACCATAATTATTAAAGGTCATAGATTTTTTTCCCCTAGGAATTAGATCTTGCACAAACATGGGAGGAGCTGGGGAAACGGAAGTCTGGAGGAGGGGAATCAGAAGATTAGGGAAAATCACTGCCCACTGTGATAGAATAAAACTGTAACTCTCAAAGACATCCACATCCTACTCCCCAGAACATGTTCCCTTGCATGGCAACATAAACTTCATAGGCATGATTAATCTAGGAATCCTGAGATGGGAGATAGTCCTGAATAATCCAGATGGGCTCAATATTATCACAACGATCCTAAAACGGAGGCAGGAGGGTCAAAATGAGAAAAAGGAGATTTAAAGATCCTTTGAGGAGGAAGGAGTCAGGAGCCAAGGAATGTATTAATAGTTGGCCTCTGGAAGATGAAGAAGGCAAGGAAATGGATTTCTCCCTTGAAGCCTTCAGAAGAAACACCTTAATTTTAAACTTCTGATTCCAAAATTGTAAGAGAATAAATTTGTGTTGTTTTAAACCAGTATTTTTGGTGTAATTTATTACATCAGACAGACAGCAAATACACTCACATCTTGAAGCAAAGATGTGGATGAAGCTTAAAGGAAATTTTCAGAAAGAATACATGTTTGGTTATCCAAGTGGAATGGTGAACAGGGACCCATGGCAGGCCTGTAGAAGCCATGGCCTTGATGGCTTAAGGTTACTCTCAGCAGGTTCAGTTAGCAGGATGAGAGATTGGAGACCATGGGTTGTATCTATGTGTCACTATGTCTGATCACAGTGACCTCTGAGACTAAGGGTTCCTACTTTACCTCCACTTTCCCAATCTTACACAAGTTTCCCACTCTGCTCAGGCTAATCACAAAGGAAAAACAGTTGTTTATCTGAATGGGTATGACCAACAAAACCCCTCTACCATCTTTATCTTCTTGACTCTGACCCTTGACAGCCAAATATAAATATAGATATAGATATAAATGTGTGTATGTGTGTTTGTATTTGTGACCCTAAAGACTGTAGCTCGCCAGGCTTCTCTATCCATGGGATTTTTCAGGCAAGAATACTGGAGTTGGTTGCCATTTCCTTCTCCAGGGAGTCTGACTAGCCCAGTCTATTTCCTGACTGAACCTTGACTGAATTATTAGTGTACCAATCAGGGTTCAGTCAGGAAATAGAGTCACCATAATTATTAAAGGTCATAGATTTTTTTCCCCTAGGAATTAGATCTTGCACAAACATGGGAGGAGCTGGGGAAACGGAAGTCTGGAGGAGGGGAATCAGAAGATTAGGGAAAATCACTGCCCACTGTGATAGAATAAAACTGTAACTCTCAAAGACATCCACATCCTACTCCCCAGAACATGTTCCCTTGCATGGCAACATAAACTTCATAGGCATGATTAATCTAGGAATCCTGAGATGGGAGATAGTCCTGAATAATCCAGATGGGCTCAATATTATCACAACGATCCTAAAACGGAGGCAGGAGGGTCAAAATGAGAAAAAGGAGATTTAAAGATCCTTTGAGGAGGAAGGAGTCAGGAGCCAAGGAATGTATTAATAGTTGGCCTCTGGAAGATGAAGAAGGCAAGGAAATGGATTTCTCCCTTGAAGCCTTCAGAAGAAACACCTTAATTTTAAACTTCTGATTCCAAAATTGTAAGAGAATAAATTTGTGTTGTTTTAAACCAGTATTTTTGGTGTAATTTATTACATCAGACAGACAGCAAATACACTCACATCTTGAAGCAAAGATGTGGATGAAGCTTAAAGGAAATTTTCAGAAAGAATACATGTTTGGTTATCCAAGTGGAATGGTGAACAGGGACCCATGGCAGGCCTGTAGAAGCCATGGCCTTGATGGCTTAAGGTTACTCTCAGCAGGTTCAGTTAGCAGGATGAGAGATTGGAGACCATGGGTTGTATCTATGTGTCACTATGTCTGATCACAGTGACCTCTGAGACTAAGGGTTCCTACTTTACCTCCACTTTCCCAATCTTACACAAGTTTCCCACTCTGCTCAGGCTAATCACAAAGGAAAAACAGATCTGGAAAATGTAATTTCCCATCTTAAATAGGAGTAGTAATGCCAACATGACAAAACACAGTCAAGCTTTGGGGGTTTCCTAACAAAGGGCTCAGAAAGCTCAACCCTCAGTGAAGTTCAAAGTCGACAAGTCCCACGCATATGCTTGGAGCTTTCAGTCATAGCTTTAGTTTCTCATTTCTTTGGTTGCTCAGACAGTAAAGAATCTGCCTGCAACACAGGAGACCCAGGTTTAATCCCTGGGTTGGGAAGATCCAGAAGGGAATGGAAACCCACTCCAGTATTCTTGCCTAGATAATTTCATGGACAGAGGAGTCTGGCAGACTACAGTCCATGGGATCACAAAGAACTAGACATGACAGAGCAACTAATACTTTAGCTTTTTTTTTCTTTACATATAAGCAATCTAAGATTATCAAACACCTGGGAAAGTTTTGAACAAGAAAATACATCTCAAAATGAAAAAATCAATATCAAAAAAGCAACACAGAAGAAATACAGACAATGAACAGAGAAGAAAATATACCACAGAAATAATAATCAAAATTACTGGCTTATTTGGAAGGTTAAGAGAAAAATATTGCATCCATGAAGTGACATTAATAAGATACTTTATAAACAGAATATTCAGAAAAAGACTCTTAGAAACTTAAAATATGCTATTTAAAATGAAAAAATAATGAAATCACTAAAGGGTAAAGTTGAGAAAATTTTTCAGAAAGAAGTGTTTAAAAAAGAGAGAAATGGGAAGCAGAAGAGAAAATATAAGATGACTAGAAATTCAGAGCAGAAAATTCATCATCAGAAAAATAAGAAAAGGTAAAAAGTCAACAAAATAATTTAAGAGCATCTCCCAGAACTGAGGACATTAGTTACCAGATTGAAAGGACTCAGCCCAGAGAGCACACACCACAATGGGTGCAAATCAGCCCACACCAAGTAACTTCATCATGAAGTTTCAGAATATTGGAGCCAAAAAAGAGAGATTATAAGCTTCCATAGGTTACAAATTAATGTTTACAACAGGCCAAATATAAAAGTTCACATATCAGAATTGCTTCATACTTCCTGGCAACATTGGAAGGCAGAAGACTACTGAAATATCTTCACAATTCTGAAAGTAAATTACTTCCAATGTACAACACTTATCAAGCCAATCCATCAATCAAGGGGAAAATAAAGATATTTTCAGACATACCAATACATGGACTTAAAATAATCTCCAAGACATTTTTTTTAAGACACTGGAAGGCTTATTCCATGAACATGAGTAAATAAATACAGGAAAAAGGAAAACATAGAAAAGCAAAATAAGAGATCCAACCAACACAGGAGCATTTTTTAAACTATTAATGATTATAATTATACAATATTTAGAAGTATAGAACAAAACACAATTACCAGAGGACAGCTGCTCTACAGGAGCATGTTGAAGAGTCTTCTTAGCAATAGAAGGGGAACACTAAAATGGCAGCAGTGCAGAGGCAAGTGGGGACACCAGCCAGACGAGAGCAGCATGACTCAGGAGACAAGTATTCTTCCCCAACAGTCCCCCCAGTCCCTAGCTGGATACTCTAAACAATGTGCTCCACACCAAGAAGTCAACCAAAAAAGGGAAATACACCTGGACTAGTATTAAAGAAAAAAAAAAAAACGGGGATCCAGTTAGCACCACTATCATGTCTCATGATTTTCATTTGATTTTAGTAGCTGGAATAATTAAGAATTAGGTTAGATGATTATAATACAATATTGTTGTCTATAGTCACAGAAGAAAAAAAAAGAAAAGAATGCTATCATAAACCTCTTTCTTATAAATGTCTTTGGTATACACACGCAGGTCCACAGACACGGCCAAACTATTGTAAGTGGCATGCAAAATAGATAAAGCTAATCCAGAATAATAAAAGCCTGATTAGTAACTGCCTGTCTAAATCTGTGGGTTATGACTAGGAGGGAGTAGAAGATAAGATTCTGGGGTTTTGGTGGTCTTTTCTGTTTCGACTGGGTGGTGGTTACATGGTATGTAAAGATTTGTCACCTGGAACTTAAAATATGTGCACTTTACAACTGCCTAAGTAAAACAAAAACGTTTTTAAATGAAATAAAGAAATAAACGAATCCAGGTCAGAAGGCAAAACCCATTTCTGGGATGAGAGGACAGACAGTTTCAAGATGTCAACTGTGCAAAAGACCCTGAGAGTACACAGTCCATCAGGGATGTTAGAGGCGACCGGGAGGGTCTCCATGGAAATAAAACTGGAGCTGACAGATTATTTGATGTGACTTTGTAAAATCTAGTGTTGAGAAACAGTTGGAAGTCACAGTGAGAATTTGCAACAGGTATCAAGACAATTAAGCAAATTTTAAAAGGCAATTGCTAATTTCAGGGAGAAATTATAAAAACACAATCACAATGGACTACAGGTTGGTGCTCGTAGTTTATAAAGTTTGTGTCCAACGCTTAACTGCCAGCATTTGCACACGGCAGACTAGAAGTGCTGAGGAACTAACAATGCTTGGGAGCAGTCTTCCACAGATTCCTGACAGGAGCTAGTCTATCAACACCCCAGCTTCTTCACCCTCCAGGTGGGATGCCATTGTTCCACACCATTTCCCAGAATGTCGTTCACTGGGACTGAAGGTCCTGTTTGCCCACAGTGGGGACCACTTGACAGCATACACTTTATGACTGCCTCTACTTTCTTTGATCATTTCCTTGCTTCCCTGTTGGTGCTTCCCATGCCTCCCAAATAATCTACTTGTACTGGAATCCTTGCCCCAGGGTCTGCTCCTGGGAAACCCAAGATATTATGAATTTCAGAGAATAAAACTTGCAGGCATAGTAATGTTTACACAATATATATTTAACAAAAATTTATAGTATAATTATATGAGGAGAATATGGGAGAGGAAGAGGGCATGTCAATATAAGAGAGTTAACATCTACTATATTAAAAGCTCAACAGATGATGTCTTTAATTGATGAATCAAAAGAGAGCAATAGGGCTTCCCTGGTGGTTCAGTGGGTAAAGAGTCCACCTTGCAGTGCAGGGGGCGCCAGTTCTATCTCTGGCCCAGGAAGATCCCACGTGCTGCAGAGTGGCTGGACCGGTGTGTCCAATTACCAGCCAGAGCTCTGGAGCGCATACAACCAGAGCTGGTGCTCTGCAATGAGAGAGGCCATTGCAATGCGGGGCCCACACAGGCCAAGAATAAACATGGATGAAAATAAATAAATAAATAATAAAAGAGGCCAAAAGTTTTTTTTTAAAGTGAGAGCAATATTCACATATTATTTAAAAGTATGGAAATACATAAATGCCAGAGTCAAAAGTGGGTGTTTCTAGGAAGAGGGAGTCAGCAGAATGGAGAGGTTGGGACAAGAAATTGCCATATTTTGATACATAAACCCTTTATTATCATTTGACTTTTTAACAGTACTATTATTTTAATAGAATTACTACTATCATGTACTATTTTGATATCATTTAGCTATGAGAAGAAAAACAGAAAGGAGAAAAAAAGAGAAGAATAATGACGTTTGTAAAGAAGGATAAAGGAGGGTACCTCTCTTAGAAATGTCAAAATGTTTTGTGACTGAAGCTGCCTTCCCCAGCTGCAGTTACTCCTTAACCCCAGGGCTTATGTTAAATCCAAACCTAGGCAAATATATTCTAGAAAACCATGAAATGATAAAACAGGTCTATCACAGGAAATATTTTAGACAAACACATCTGCTATTACTCACTAAAGTTATAAATGACTTCATTAATGTATGTGTATTTCTCATTCTCTTCTTTCCTCTCTGCAACATGTTCTTTTCTGGCAGCTTCTGGTATCTCTTGCTTCCCCCATGCCTCCCAAATAATCTACTTGTACTGGAATCCTTGCCCCAGGGTCTGCTCCTGGGAAACCCAAGATATTATGAATTTCAGAGAATAAAACTTGCAGGCATAGTAATGTTTACACAATATATATTTAACAAAAATTTATAGTATAATTATATGAGGAGAATATGGGAGAGGAAGAGGGCATGTCAATATAAGAGAGTTAACATCTACTATATTAAAAGCTCAACAGATGATGTCTTTAATTGATGAATCAAAAGAGAGCAATAGGGCTTCCCTGGTGGTTCAGTGGGTAAAGAGTCCACCTTGCAGTGCAGGGGGCGCCAGTTCTATCTCTGGCCCAGGAAGATCCCACGTGCTGCAGAGTGGCTGGACCGGTGTGTCCAATTACCAGCCAGAGCTCTGGAGCGCATACAACCAGAGCTGGTGCTCTGCAATGAGAGAGGCCATTGCAATGCGGGGCCCACACAGGCCAAGAATAAACATGGATGAAAATAAATAAATAAATAATAAAAGAGGCCAAAAGTTTTTTTTTAAAGTGAGAGCAATATTCACATATTATTTAAAAGTATGGAAATACATAAATGCCAGAGTCAAAAGTGGGTGTTTCTAGGAAGAGGGAGTCAGCAGAATGGAGAGGTTGGGACAAGAAATTGCCATATTTTGATACATAAACCCTTTATTATCATTTGACTTTTTAACAGTACTATTATTTTAATAGAATTACTACTATCATGTACTATTTTGATATCATTTAGCTATGAGAAGAAAAACAGAAAGGAGAAAAAAAGAGAAGAATAATGACGTTTGTAAAGAAGGATAAAGGAGGGTACCTCTCTTAGAAATGTCAAAATGTTTTGTGACTGAAGCTGCCTTCCCCAGCTGCAGTTACTCCTTAACCCCAGGGCTTATGTTAAATCCAAACCTAGGCAAATATATTCTAGAAAACCATGAAATGATAAAACAGGTCTATCACAGGAAATATTTTAGACAAACACATCTGCTATTACTCACTAAAGTTATAAATGACTTCATTAATGTATGTGTATTTCTCATTCTCTTCTTTCCTCTCTGCAACATGTTCTTTTCTGCAGCTTCTGGGGTCTAAAAAGTATCTCTGGCTCATGAAGTTTTGTTTTTCCCCTATCCCTTCAAAGGTATTTTTATTGCCTTTCTAAATAAATACCCAACATGAGGGGACAGATGTAAGTCATAGTTGGTTTGGAAGGCAGAGGATACAAAGATGATCAAGACAGAGACTTTGCTTTTATGGAACCTATGTCCCATAGAAGAGGTTGAATAAATGAACAAATGAAAAAACAAGATAATGATTATGATAAATGCCATAAAAGGAAATAACAGTGGGGTGTGACTGAGAGTAAGTACCCAAAAGTCTCACACAGATCAGGTGCCGAGCAAAGTTTCTTTGAGGATGGCAAATGTCTGAGGAAGAACATTCCAAAGACCCACCAGAAAGTCAGGGTTAGAACAGTCCTTTCAACAAGTATAAAGTCTCCACCACCACAGAGGAATGGTGGCCAGGAAAGGAAGCCTAAGTGGAGAGAGAGGAAAGCAGCATGGGATGAAAGAGGATAGAGACAAGGTTAACCTACTTCACAGTGTGACTAAGGACGGACTGCTAAACAGTTCCTGATCGTAACAGCAACAAGATGAATTTCCTTAACAGTCATTTAGAAATACAAACTACTACCTTTAGATTCATCTTTTCATCTTTATGTTACACTTGAAAGGCAATAAAAAGAAGCATTTTTCCAACCACCACAAAATACCCAGGAAAGAGGGAGAATGGCCACCTATTTGTGTATAAATCCCTTATGTATTTCACATGCAATCCAGTGTGTACCTTGACTGCTAGAGGCACTGAATATTGAATCAAATCTTCCATGCTTACTACATTTTCCACACCAATATTCAATTAAAATCTTGCTTATCAATGATCTTGTCTCTGAAATAGGAGTAATGACCTTGTTCTTTTTCCCAAAGTATTAAAATTAAGGGACCTATAATTAAATTTTTTATCTGCCTCAAGTCAAGGTCTTATGCGATGTGAAAGCAAAATATTACTTTAGACATTTTTCACAGTAACTGTGTTGTCAGCTAGCTAGTTTATAGCCTAAGCATTCATGCATAATTTCATATCTCAACATACTGTTCATTTTTCATAATTTTAGATCACAGGCAAGGAGGTGCCAGTGAGCCAAATTGAAGACATAAAAGGCAATACCATTTGGAAAAATTACCTATGTTTTTCTGGAGTCAACTACTGGAAATTGATGAGTAACCATAAATTTTTAGTGTAAACAATTAATCTGAAAGAGGCAAAGCTATAACTAAAAGTGAGGCTATGAATCTAAAAGCTCTAAGGTAATTGTAGAGTCATTTGAATTCTACCAAACCCTCAATCCAGATCTGAGACAAACTTTTTCTGTTTTGCTTTTTGCCATTTGTTAGGGCCCAAGAAAATTCCATGGACAGAGGAGCTTGGCAGGCTGCAGTCCATGGGATTGCAAAGAATCAGACACAACTGAGCAACTGAACTGAACTGTCCACATCATCAGTCTCAGAATTATCAGTATCATCTATGAACTGACACCTCCCTAATTTCTATCTCTAGGCCAGTTTTCTTCCCTAAGCTCCAGAATTACATAACCAGCAGCACACCTGACATCTCCGTGTGGATGTCTAATGGTCGTGTCTGATATTACAAGTCCAAACTGAGCTCTTGCTCTTCCCTCAGCTCACTTCCCCCACAATCTTCCTTTCTCAGGAAGACACATGTGCCCATTCCAGCATCTCAGTCTTGAAACCCTAGAGTCATCCTCAAGGTCTCTTCTTCTCGTTCCTCATATCCATTTAATCAGCAAATCCTCTCCGATCTCTTTCTTCAAAAGAGATCTAGGGCTTCCCTGGTGGGCCAGTGGGTAAGGACACAGCCTTGAAGTGCAAGGGGCGCCAGTTCGATCCCTGGCCTGGGAAGATCCCATGTGCCGCGGAGCGGCTGAACTGATGTCTCCAGAGATCTGGAGCGCATGCGCCCAGAGTCGGTGCTCTGCAGTGAGAGAGGCCACTGCGATGGGAGGCCCACACAGGCCAAAAGAACAAAGATCGAAATAAATGAAAGACCAATAAAAGTGGCCAAAAAAAAAAAAGAGATCTAGAGTCTGAGCAGCCCTCACTACCTCCACTGTGCTTCATCAGCCCAGATCACCTTGTTCTTCAACAAAGACTGGCTCTTTGCATTGCCAATCCTCACTTGATTCTCAGCTCTGTATCCTAAGACACTCCTCAATGTATGCCTTCCCTTCTCCCACATGAGAAAGCAGAAGTCCTTATGTTGGCCTACAAGGTTCTACACAACTTTGCCTATATCACCCCTGTTACTTCTAATGACCCACCTTCTCCTTCCAGCCTCACCTGCTTCCTTCTGCTCCTTCTGTTCATCAGTCAAACCCCAGCTTAGGGCTCTGCACTTGCTGTTCTGTCTGCCCAGATCTCTGTGTGGCTCTCTCCCTGTCTCCTTCAGGCCTTTATTCTGGGGGCATCTTCTCAATGAGAACTTCCCTGACAGCCCCGTTTACAACAGCTGCCCCCTCACCTTCCATATCCTCCTCCATGTTTCATTTTCCTCCTTGGTGCTTATCACTATCTACTATGTTCTATGTTTAAATTAGTATTACTGTTTTCTGTACTCTTTGCCACCCGGTACGTAAGTTCCACAAAGCAGATACTTATCTGTTTTGTTCACTCTTGTCCATGCTTAAAATTGTGCCTAAAGCAGTGCCTGATAGGTTTAGAGCAGAACTATTATTTTCTGAAATGAATACAGGAGTTGAACAATGAGATGTCAGCCTCTTAGACGGCCCTCCAAGGTATAATAACTCATGTGACTCAAGTAATACTTCAAGGAAGGAAGGTCGGAAAAGAAATAAACCAGAAAAAAAGGAGAAATCAAAGGAAAACTTTTCTCAGCAATCTGTGTTTTTCCGAAAATCAAATACCTTTATAGTGTGATTTTATTTTTAGAATGGTGACTAAAGGTATTTCAATATTTATGTATTACTACCTGCCCTTCATCCTCCCCAAATGGTCAATAAAACTTTGGTAATTGCTAGAGTTTATTTTAAAAATTCACAGTTCCAGTTTAAAATTCTTGTACACTTGGGGAAAACATTACAGTCTTACTTTGAAATGAAAAATCAGCATTGCATTCCTGACTCCTGGGGCATTCACAAAGACAGGAAAAATAATTCTATGCCTCCTTCCCATGTGGGCTTGTTTGTTGACCTGTTTATACAATGTTTTGGCCATGACCTTGCCCTCTTAGTCAAGCTTGAGGTCTAAGAGTGGTAAAGGCACTGTTGAGAAGTGTTTATTCTTGTAAACCAAGAAAGAAAGAACTCATTGGCCTCCCTACACAAAAGCATCTGGATAGAGAGAGGTAGGGAAAAGCCAGTTTGAAGTCTAGCTTCCCTGGACTTCGAGATCCAAAACAGAAGCACAAGTAGTATTGCTATGCTGAAAGGTAAAACAATATTTATCAGAATTCAGAATAGTTTTATCTATTTTAAGGTTTGTTTAAATATGTTCACCACCCATGTGAATCAAATCTACACTTCCATTTAACCAGTGTGGGGGTGGGGTGGGGGGGTGCAGCAGTGAGAATTTGCATGAGAGACTAGGAAACAAGTTATCTATCTAATTGCATAGTAGCTGGTATACTCTTTTACTATTAACTTCTAATTGATCATAGAACTTCCCTGACAGCCCGTTTACAACAGCTGCCCCTCACCTTCCATACCCTTGTTTTTTCCCGTGTTCATTTCTTTTTTCCTTTTTTTTGCCACCGTGCGTAAGTTCCACAAAGCAGATACTTATCTGTTTTGTTCACTCTTGTCCATGCTTAAAATTGTGCCTAAAGCAGTGCCTGATAGGTTTAGAGCAGAACTATTATTTTCTGAAATGAATACAGGAGTTGAACAATGAGATGTCAGCCTCTTAGACGGCCCTCCAAGGTATAATAACTCATGTGACTCAAGTAATACTTCAAGGAAGGAAGGTCGGAAAAGAAATAAACCAGAAAAAAAGGAGAAATCAAAGGAAAACTTTTCTCAGCAATCTGTGTTTTTCCGAAAATCAAATACCTTTATAGTGTGATTTTATTTTTAGAATGGTGACTAAAGGTATTTCAATATTTATGTATTACTACCTGCCCTTCATCCTCCCCAAATGGTCAATAAAACTTTGGTAATTGCTAGAGTTTATTTTAAAAATTCACAGTTCCAGTTTAAAATTCTTGTACACTTGGGGAAAACATTACAGTCTTACTTTGAAATGAAAAATCAGCATTGCATTCCTGACTCCTGGGGCATTCACAAAGACAGGAAAAATAATTCTATGCCTCCTTCCCATGTGGGCTTGTTTGTTGACCTGTTTATACAATGTTTTGGCCATGACCTTGCCCTCTTAGTCAAGCTTGAGGTCTAAGAGTGGTAAAGGCACTGTTGAGAAGTGTTTATTCTTGTAAACCAAGAAAGAAAGAACTCATTGGCCTCCCTACACAAAAGCATCTGGATAGAGAGAGGTAGGGAAAAGCCAGTTTGAAGTCTAGCTTCCCTGGACTTCGAGATCCAAAACAGAAGCACAAGTAGTATTGCTATGCTGAAAGGTAAAACAATATTTATCAGAATTCAGAATAGTTTTATCTATTTTAAGGTTTGTTTAAATATGTTCACCACCCATGTGAATCAAATCTACACTTCCATTTAAGCAGTGGGGGGGTGGGGGGGGGGGGTGCAGCAGTGAGAATTTGCATGAGAGACTAGGAAACAAGTTATCTATCTAATTGCATAGTAGCTGGTATACTCTTTTTTACTATTAACTTCTAAGTAAGATCATTATTAGATTTCTATACCTAGAGTAAACCAGGAACTACAAATCTTTTTCTTCCTTCCTTACTTTATTTTTATACTGGTACCATAACTAAATAGCTATGATATAATGTTGGGATATCTAGCACTTTCTTCCTCTCCTTCTCCCCTCTTCTTTAGCAAATTACTTTTCATTCACACATTCATATGCCATCCTAGAGACAAGTTCTTCTCTAACAGTTAATAGTTGGGGAAAAACGAAAAGTATTTTCCTTGGAAAGAAATACATCTTTTAAACAACCTACACATGAGCATTGTAGTCATGAGTTTCCCAGACTTCAGCAGGAGATTTACTCTTGAAGTTCTTAGAACAGAACTTTTAATATGTAATTTCTTCATAAGTATGTAATTCTATAAAACAGTCAATGAAAACACAATAAACAGTGCCTTAAGTGATTTGCTGAACTAAATTTAAAGTGTTTATGAAGACTGTCATGGTAATGAGACAAATTGGTATAGAAAATAGTTTTGAGTGATGAAAGGAAGTGTGGTGGCGATTGCTTTTAAGGTATTGGTCTGTAAAATTGTCTCCATGTTACTATCTGTGTCCATAAAATAAGTCAATTAACGACTTCGAATGTCACGTGAATATAGCAACTTCACTTCATTTTTTTATAATGTTGGCTGTTTGTTTGACTAAATTAACAATTTTTTTTTCTCTTAAGTAAATAAAATAAAATCAAATGCTATTAAAAACTGCTGAGAGAATGAGAAAAGCATATTTGAGAATTTTAAGATTCACGTGGGTAATTCTTAAATAAGAAAGAATGTTTTTAGATTCTGTGACTTGTTAGATTCATTCCTATGTTAAAACCCATACCTTACTGCAATGCACAGCATTACCTGGGGGAAAAGCAGCAAAAAGAAACATTTGCTTAGAGCAGCATTTGGGAATATGCCAACACCGCATTTAGCACTTTTACTCTTCTGTCGCTGAAGCACCTATAAGCTACCATCATGAAAACAAACAGCCTGGAAATAAAACCATATAAAAATTGCTTTCTCATTGTATAATCTTTGGAGCCCAGGTTTACAGAAACATCTCAGCAGCCCTGAAATGACTGATTATTTGTCCCTTATATGAAATGCCTTTATCTCTCAGCTCTCTCTATATTAGTTTATTTACACCTTCTTGCATTCAGTTATTCAAGCAACAACCATAGTGCTCACCCTTGTTCCTCCCTCTCCTTCATTTCTTACCATCAGCAAGTCCTTTGTTTGTACACACAAAACGTGCTTTAGAGTCATGTGTTTCTTTCTTTCCCTCCTGCCCCTACCTAGCCCCATCTTTATCTCTTCTAGCACAGACTGTAGCAAGTGGCCCCACCTTGCTCTTCTCCAATCCATCCTCCAACAAAGCAGAGAAATTATATTTTAAGCTGTAAATCAGCACATGTCACACCCATGCCTTGAAGGCTTCACGCAGGGGCATACAGATAAAGACAGGGGCTTAAACATACATACTGACTTCCAGTCCCTCTTGAAACCTCACTAAATCTACAGAAAGTGATTTTTCAGAAAGACATAAACCTACAAAAGGATAGGGAAAAGAGAAAAGGAAGCCATAGTAATAAAAATTTTGGAGGCTGGGAAGCAATGTAAAGTGTAAGAACTGATAGCATTTCTGAGAAAGATGCTTCCTAAGTTGGCCAACCTAGAAATTCATACAACCAAATTAATAAACAAGAGTAAAGATATATTTAGATAGGCAAAATTTCAATAACACTACTGCTCATAAACCCTTTTCCAAGGAACCATTAGAAGTATGTCCCAGCAAAATGAGCGATAAAACAAAAAAAGAAACTTTTTTGGCTGTTTGTTTGACTAAATTAACAATTTTTCTCTTAAGAATAAAATAAAATCAAATGCTAAAACGCAAATTTTGGGAATTTTTGGGCCAACACCGCCATACCTTACTGCAATGCACAGCATTACCTGGGGAAAAGCAAAAAGAAACATTTGCTTAGAGCAGCATTTGGGAATATGCCAACACCGCATTTAGCACTTTTACTCTTCTGTCGCTGAAGCACCTATAAGCTACCATCATGAAAACAAACAGCCTGGAAATAAAACCATATAAAAATTGCTTTCTCATTGTATAATCTTTGGAGCCCAGGTTTACAGAAACATCTCAGCAGCCCTGAAATGACTGATTATTTGTCCCTTATATGAAATGCCTTTATCTCTCAGCTCTCTCTATATTAGTTTATTTACACCTTCTTGCATTCAGTTATTCAAGCAACAACCATAGTGCTCACCCTTGTTCCTCCCTCTCCTTCATTTCTTACCATCAGCAAGTCCTTTGTTTGTACACACAAAACGTGCTTTAGAGTCATGTGTTTCTTTCTTTCCCTCCTGCCCCTACCTAGCCCCATCTTTATCTCTTCTAGCACAGACTGTAGCAAGTGGCCCCACCTTGCTCTTCTCCAATCCATCCTCCAACAAAGCAGAGAAATTATATTTTAAGCTGTAAATCAGCACATGTCACACCCATGCCTTGAAGGCTTCACGCAGGGGCATACAGATAAAGACAGGGGCTTAAACATACATACTGACTTCCAGTCCCTCTTGAAACCTCACTAAATCTACAGAAAGTGATTTTTCAGAAAGACATAAACCTACAAAAGGATAGGGAAAAGAGAAAAGGAAGCCATAGTAATAAAAATTTTGGAGGCTGGGAAGCAATGTAAAGTGTAAGAACTGATAGCATTTCTGAGAAAGATGCTTCCTAAGTTGGCCAACCTAGAAATTCATACAACCAAATTAAT
Organism: Tragulus kanchil; assembly: GCA_022376925.1. NCBI lineage: Eukaryota > Metazoa > Chordata > Mammalia > Artiodactyla > Tragulidae > Tragulus > Tragulus kanchil. The sequence continues at coordinate 140,708,716 of JAIOJX010000028.1, forward strand.
AAACAAGAGTAAAGATATATTTAGATAGGCAAAATTTCAATAACACTACTGCTCATAAACCCTTTTCCAAGGAACCATTAGAAGTATGTCCCAGCAAAATGAGGGATAAAACAAAAAGGAAGGACATTCAGCTGAGGAAACCAGACCAATGGGGGAATGAGCAAGTGAGGTGAAGGATGAAAGCTGGGCCACAGGCACAGAGGCTAACCCCAGATGGCATGGCTTGGAAGAATCCAAGAAAGCCTTCTCCAAGAATGTAAAACTGATGGCAAGTCTGATGTGAATAGGTATAATGAGAGGATGTATCAACAACTGCAGGGATATTTGAGATTGAATAAAGGATACTAACATGGGAAATATTCTTAGTTCAAAAACAAGATAATTATTAATTCAAGGAAAAGCAAAAAGTTGTGCAGAAAAAAAATGTCATCTTATGTGATTACAATTAATCACAGTTTAGCTATGAATAGTGTATGTGTGGTCATAATAATATGAATATTGAGTATTACTCTAATCAAACTGAAGATAAATCTGTATTAGGAAAATTGGAAAGGTACACCTATATCCAGGGTAGGAGGAGGAAGGAAAGCTAAAATACTGCAAATCATAAACACAAGCAGGTGCCAACACACCCATCTAAGAGGAAAAAACAGTTTTCCCTCAGGGAAGGGGAAATATAGGACAGAGAGAAAGGTGGAGACTGCTGTTTATCCCAACAGACCCACAGAACGAGTTGAATATCCAAAGTATGTGTGAACAATTTTGATCCAACCTTGTTAAAACAAATAAATCTTTTTTCCTGAAATATACATCCTGAAGATTGCCCAAGTATGTAATTCTCACAAACAAACACATCCTGTGTCTACTACCTGCATCAAGAAAGAACTTCCTTGGCTTCCTTTTCTGAAGGACCACTCCCCACAATTACTCTTTACTCATCATCCCATCTGTTTGTTTCTTAGCCCAGGTCATGCTGATGTATTTATTTATTTATTTATTTATTTATTTATTTATTTGGTGGGGGTTGGGTTGGGGAGGGAGGGGGGTGAGTGGGCCACTTCTATTGGTCTTTCATTTGTCTATTTTCATCCATCTTTGTTCTTTGGCCCGTGTGGGCCTCCCATCGTGATGGCCTCTGTTGTTGCAGAGCACCGGCTCTGGGCGCATGCACTCCAGAGCTCCGGCTCAGTAATTGAACACATCGGTCCAGCCACTCTGCAGCACATGGGATCTTCCCAGGCCAGGGATCGAACCAGCACCCCTTGCACTGCAAGGCGGTGTCCTTACCCACTGGACCACCAGGGAAGCCCCTGATGTATTTATTTATTCAATAGTTGGATGCTGACTTGTTTGTTGTATGTCTCTCCCTCTCATATGCAAACCCCACAAGCCAAACTCTTTGTCTTTACTTAGCACTCTTTACCCAATGCCACTATGTCTGACATGTGCGTGCACATGACACATAGCAACCTCTTATTAAACATTGTTAAATGAAGGAATAAATGAACACAAGGGTCTAAATATGACTGAATTTTAAACTGGAAGGGACACCTTGTAGCTTGTGCCTAATTTCAAATTTTGTAGATGAGGAAACAAGTTGTCAGAGGAATGAATATACTGAAGACTTGCTCAAAGGAACATATGCAGTGAGCAGCACAGCAAGAACCCACATGCAAGCCCTTGACTGCCGGGTCAATACTTTTCTATGACATGAGCGTGTCAAGTGTCCACCCTCAGACAAATGAACTCATAATTATTATAATATTCTGCAAGGTCTGCAAGGTTTTGCTAAGACAAAATGCCCACAACTCAAATTTTGATAAATTACAAGAACCTTTTATTCCTTTCTCACCCTAGCCCCTCCCATGTCTACTTACATTGGCACAAACCTTTCATTAGTTCTAACAAATAAATCTTTTTTCCTGAAATATACATCCTGAAGATTGCCCAAGTATGTAATTCTCACAAACAAACACATCCTGTGTCTACTACCTGCATCAAGAAAGAACTTCCTTGGCTTCCTTTTCTGAAGGACCACTCCCCACAATTACTCTTTACTCATCATCCCATCTGTTTGTTTCTTAGCCCAGGTCATGCTGATGTATTTATTTATTTATTTATTTATTTATTTATTTATTTGGTGGGGGGTGTGGGATGGGGAGGGAGGGGGGTGAGTGGGCCACTTCTATTGGTCTTTCATTTGTCTATTTTCATCCATCTTTGTTCTTTGGCCCGTGTGGGCCTCCCATCGTGATGGCCTCTGTTGTTGCAGAGCACCGGCTCTGGGCGCATGCACTCCAGAGCTCCGGCTCAGTAATTGAACACATCGGTCCAGCCACTCTGCAGCACATGGGATCTTCCCAGGCCAGGGATCGAACCAGCACCCCTTGCACTGCAAGGCGGTGTCCTTACCCACTGGACCACCAGGGAAGCCCCTGATGTATTTATTTATTCAATAGTTGGATGCTGACTTGTTTGTTGTATGTCTCTCCCTCTCATATGCAAACCCCACAAGCCAAACTCTTTGTCTTTACTTAGCACTCTTTACCCAATGCCACTATGTCTGACATGTGCGTGCACATGACACATAGCAACCTCTTATTAAACATTGTTAAATGAAGGAATAAATGAACACAAGGGTCTAAATATGACTGAATTTTAAACTGGAAGGGACACCTTGTAGCTTGTGCCTAATTTCAAATTTTGTAGATGAGGAAACAAGTTGTCAGAGGAATGAATATACTGAAGACTTGCTCAAAGGAACATATGCAGTGAGCAGCACAGCAAGAACCCACATGCAAGCCCTTGACTGCCGGGTCAATACTTTTCTATGACATGAGCGTGTCAAGTGTCCACCCTCAGACAAATGAACTCATAATTATTATAATATTCTGCAAGGTCTGCAAGGTTTTGCTAAGACAAAATGCCCACAACTCAAATTTTGATAAATTACAAGAACCTTTTATTCCCTTTCCCTCACCCTAGCTTCCCTTCTCCATGTCTACTTACATTGGCACAAAATTTGTTATGAGTTCCATGTTAGTATGCAAACCCTGCTAGTGCCTTCTAGGAATTCTTCTGGCTTATGCCATATAAACCAGTCCTGTGATTTTATATTTACAAGATAAATATGTAGGACAAAGCCTGAAAGGTAAGTCCTCAATAAATATGCAGCAACTTTTGAATGAAATGTTTTCTCAGATTACACCAACTATTGCATTTTTGAACATAGGAAGTCATCTGTGCTTTTAAGAAAAAATTCTCTTTTAAAATCATAAATTGCAGGGTTGGCACTACCTGCCTCCCAAAGAAGGATCTCTGGGCACAGCCAATACTCAAGCACGCCCAACTAAAGAGAAAGCACTGCCACCGTCAAAACTGGATAGTCTTTGTTACATTTCTGCTTGTATCCATTGTTTCTGTTTTCTGTACTCTCCCTACTAAACCCTTTATGTCAGATCTTCAATGCCTCTCTGCTTTCTTTACCTCACCGTCCTGTCAAATTAACAAAGGATCTTACATCTTTCACTCCTCCACTGATTACACTTCAGGATGAGTAATTGCTATCCTTTCCATTCATGCAGCCAACATAATCATGACACATCTTTAATTTTTCTAGCCATAGAATGAAAAATTGTTTTGTTTCTTGTTAAACAGGGTTTCAAACCTCTCTCTCAAAGAGACTATGTCCAGGGCTGAGCCCCTCAAGTCTTCCTTCCACAGAAGAGCGGAAGAGTGCTGTGGGGTACAGCCCAGGGCCCTCTCCCTGAACTCTGCTAGCATGGCACCCTCTCAGTGTGGTCCCAACTACCTTCTGGGGTTCAGGCATGCAGCAGAACTCATGAGTGGGCTCCCCAAGAAGCTCTGGGCCTATATTGTCAGAGGAATGAATATACTGAAGACTTGCTCAAAGGAACATATGCAGTGAGCAGCACAGCAAGAACCCACATGCAAGCCCTTGACTGCCGGGTCAATACTTTTCTATGACATGAGCGTGTCAAGTGTCCACCCTCAGACAAATGAACTCATAATTATTATAATATTCTGCAAGGTCTGCAAGGTTTTGCTAAGACAAAATGCCCACAACTCAAATTTTGATAAATTACAAGAACCTTTTATTCCCTTTCCCTCACCCTAGCTTCCCTTCTCCATGTCTACTTACATTGGCACAAAATTTGTTATGAGTTCCATGTTAGTATGCAAACCCTGCTAGTGCCTTCTAGGAATTCTTCTGGCTTATGCCATATAAACCAGTCCTGTGATTTTATATTTACAAGATAAATATGTAGGACAAAGCCTGAAAGGTAAGTCCTCAATAAATATGCAGCAACTTTTGAATGAAATGTTTTCTCAGATTACACCAACTATTGCATTTTTGAACATAGGAAGTCATCTGTGCTTTTAAGAAAAAATTCTCTTTTAAAATCATAAATTGCAGGGTTGGCACTACCTGCCTCCCAAAGAAGGATCTCTGGGCACAGCCAATACTCAAGCACGCCCAACTAAAGAGAAAGCACTGCCACCGTCAAAACTGGATAGTCTTTGTTACATTTCTGCTTGTATCCATTGTTTCTGTTTTCTGTACTCTCCCTACTAAACCCTTTATGTCAGATCTTCAATGCCTCTCTGCTTTCTTTACCTCACCGTCCTGTCAAATTAACAAAGGATCTTACATCTTTCACTCCTCCACTGATTACACTTCAGGATGAGTAATTGCTATCCTTTCCATTCATGCAGCCAACATAATCATGACACATCTTTAATTTTTCTAGCCATAGAATGAAAAATTGTTTTGTTTCTTGTTAAACAGGGTTTCAAACCTCTCTCTCAAAGAGACTATGTCCAGGGCTGAGCCCCTCAAGTCTTCCTTCCACAGAAGAGCGGAAGAGTGCTGTGGGGTACAGCCCAGGGCCCTCTCCCTGAACTCTGCTAGCATGGCACCCTCTCAGTGTGGTCCCAACTACCTTCTGGGGTTCAGGCATGCAGCAGAACTCATGAGTGGGCTCCCTAAGAAGCTTGGCATAAGGAAGGGACTACTTATAAGGGGAACTGTGGGCACAGATAGAAAACTCTCTCGATTGGAAATACATTGTGATCAGAAGTGGAGGGAAATTCTGATGACCAAATAGTAGCTGTAACTGAGGTTTGTCTCTGGCCCATTTCACATTGACTCCAGCTTGGGTTGGGAGAAGGAAAGCTAAAAATTCAACCCGAATGAGCTACTTCTCATAAACCCAGTAAGCCACTGGAAGCCCTCCAGCAGAGAGCTATACAAAAAGGCCCTCCCACCTCCTGGCCTAGCACATCAGCACTGGTTTCTGGTGGGACACAACAAAACCCAGAAGAGGCAGGCTGGAGAAGAGAAGGAAGAAACAGCAGATACTACATGAGAGCCAACCAGGATTGTTTATGACCACAAATGAGACACATCCTGGGGGTTTCCTGAAACACTTAAAGAGAACATCAAAGTCTGGGGAAAGCAAAATGATCAAATGTTGCTGTCATGTCAAAACACACCGTAGGGTTGGGGACAAGAGATATATGGCTTTCTGGGACTCACAAAGTTTCAGTTCTACTAGCTTCTTTTCTCCCATCTCTGTACTTTGAAGGCTGTGCACATCCTGAGAGTAGACTCAGTATTTAGTCTCCATCAGGATATGAGGAATGAGCAAAGGAAGGAACAGAGTAGAGGAACCAAACGTCTTTGATCCAGAAAATTATTGAGCAGAACCTTATGGGAGAGGTATTTCTGATGTTTAGTTTCATGTTATATAAGAAAAAGGTCAGGTTAAAATTGTGTCCTACAGTTCCCTGTCCCTCTTCCATGTCTCTGGGAGCCCACTGCCAAATGTGCAGCTGCTTCCTACACCAGGTGCTGACATGGTATCTCTTTCAGACTTCAAACTACTGACATGACAGAAGGGCTAGGGTAAGAGCCACATCAGGGCAGAAAATCTCTGTTCAGGGAGGTCCCTCCTTAAGCACAGCTTACCACAAAAACTCTAAACGGGCATGGAACCCCGGAAGCAATGTGTTGGGACTTGGGGTGAGAGCTGACCACTGTGCTTTCCGCCACTGAGCCCCCAGAGTCCCTATTCCAGGCCACTAAAGGTACACAATTCCCTGACAAATGCATATTTGATTGGACATTATGACAAGTCTGTTTCAGAGCCACAATGCAGGGACTTGTCATCACCTGGAGGGAGGAACAGGTGTATTAAATGACGAGCTCCCTTTTCATGCCAGTAATGGAGGCACTTGGTTCTTTACATAAGGAAGAGGGTCATCTGGTATCAGAGTAGCCAAGGTCAATGTTCAAGCATTGCTAGCCTTTTTGTTTTTTTTGACTGACCAGGGGCAACCTTTTTTACTTCTCTGATTTCCACTTTCCTCTCTTATTGAAACTGAATGATATGCCCATCTTACCTACATGACCTATCATCAAATCCAACATGAATCATATGCTAAGTTGCACATAAAAAACATATACAGATATCTCCCATTTTGGGCAAGACATCATAAGAAAAGACAATTCTGACTTAAATCAGAGAGAAAGTCTTTTCCATCCTCTCAGAAATGTTGCATTTACTGCATCCTCAGTATGGATATATTTCAACCACTTTTTTTCTCTAAGTCAAAATTTTAGGGCATACTGAATACCTTTAAGAACAATGTCCTTCGCATTTTCCTTGAAATTAGTTGTATTCTTACAAACAGCCAGTCATTTCAGTAGTAAATCAAAAGAAGTTTATGTTGTAAAAACATAAAACAGACCCTTTCCCTTGCACAAGTTACTCATCAGTGGATTAATGTCCTACTACTATTCACACAAAGACCTAATGGATATGTTTTTTTAACATTGTAACCAAGTAATACTCAGATTTTGGAAACCACTGAAAATTATAGAATAGAATTGTACTTGTAACAAAGTACTTGATTGTCCCCATGGCATTTTTTATCTATAGTTGGAATTCATTGTTTATGTGCTTCTATTTCTATGCAATCCCTGCCAGCTCCAGGCTCTGTGCTTTTCTCTTTTAATAAATGTTTATCCCTTATGTCTGTGTTACATAGTCCACCATGGTTTGACTTGCCCCAAAGTCAAAATACTCTCTTAATCATTGTGGACAGAACTAATCAAAACCAACAAGGCCATTAATAGTGCTTACATAAGAGAGAGGAAGAACCTCAAGCAGTTAGGGTTTGGCTACAGAGTGTTTTCTGAATCTGGGAGGAGAGGATCACCCCCAAAACATGGAAGGCTATTCACAAGCCTTTGGAGATAAAGCTTTCCACCACTGAGCCCTCAGAGTCCCTATTCCAGGTCACTAGAGGTACACAATTCCCTGACAAATGCATATCTGGTGGGACATTATGACAAGTCTGTTTCAGAGCCACAATGCAGGGACTTGTCATCCCCTGGAGGGAGGAACAGGTGTATTAAATGATGAGCTCCCTTTTCATACCGATAACGAATACCAAAGCAGCTCCAAGGTTGGTGTATTTTGAAAACAATAAGAAGAAAATCAGCTCTACTCACTACATCCCTAGTACCCAATTAAAGGAAGGGTTGCTAGTTTTCTTTGTTCACACCAAACTACGGTAGAAATTCAACAACTTTTAAAAAGAACAAAAATCTTTTCAAGATGAATAGACTCATTGAGACAAGTCTTTTTTTACTCAAATCTGCAGAAAGTCATTTTAAAGTGAAGAAAATGGAATTCTTTGGATATTTTACTCCAGTTTCCTGATTATGTATCTCAAAACATAATGTTATAGCCAGCTTTATTTAAGTCATATAAACTTTTGTAGTTTTTTTTCTTTTTTTAATACATTTGGGATAGAGAAGCCAAGGTAATTTACGTCACTCAAATTAACAGCATGACCTCTGGGTTGCAACTTGTACAAATTCATCAAAACAAGAACCAAATTCTCATTATGCTTGCTGACTTGAAGCAGTATCTTTGTGCTTTCTTTTAGCAGAATAATCCTTGTAGAATCTCTGACTCCCAGGAATGCCTCAACCTTGGGTCCAAAGGCATGCCTTCAACCTTGGGCACAATTTGAACCCCAAAGTACTTGATTGTCCCCATGGCATTTTTTATCTATAGTTGGAATTCATTGTTTATGTGCTTCTATTTCTATGCAATCCCTGCCAGCTCCAGGCTCTGTGCTTTTCTCTTTTAATAAATGTTTATCCCTTATGTCTGTGTTACATAGTCCACCATGGTTTGACTTGCCCCAAAGTCAAAATACTCTCTTAATCATTGTGGACAGAACTAATCAAAACCAACAAGGCCATTAATAGTGCTTACATAAGAGAGAGGAAGAACCTCAAGCAGTTAGGGTTTGGCTACAGAGTGTTTTCTGAATCTGGGAGGAGAGGATCACCCCCAAAACATGGAAGGCTATTCACAAGCCTTTGGAGATAAAGCTTTCCACCACTGAGCCCTCAGAGTCCCTATTCCAGGTCACTAGAGGTACACAATTCCCTGACAAATGCATATCTGGTGGGACATTATGACAAGTCTGTTTCAGAGCCACAATGCAGGGACTTGTCATCCCCTGGAGGGAGGAACAGGTGTATTAAATGATGAGCTCCCTTTTCATACCGATAACGAATACCAAAGCAGCTCCAAGGTTGGTGTATTTTGAAAACAATAAGAAGAAAATCAGCTCTACTCACTACATCCCTAGTACCCAATTAAAGGAAGGGTTGCTAGTTTTCTTTGTTCACACCAAACTACGGTAGAAATTCAACAACTTTTAAAAAGAACAAAAATCTTTTCAAGATGAATAGACTCATTGAGACAAGTCTTTTTTTACTCAAATCTGCAGAAAGTCATTTTAAAGTGAAGAAAATGGAATTCTTTGGATATTTTACTCCAGTTTCCTGATTATGTATCTCAAAACATAATGTTATAGCCAGCTTTATTTAAGTCATATAAACTTTTGTAGTTTTTTTTCTTTTTTTATTCATTTTGGGATAGAGAAGCCAAGGTAATTTACGTCACTCAAATTAACAGCATGACCTCTGGGTTGCAACTTGTACAAATTCATCAAAACAAGAACCAAATTCTCATTATGCTTGCTGACTTGAAGCAGTATCTTTGTGCTTTCTTTTAGCAGAATAATCCTTGTAGAATCTCTCTGACTCCCAGGAATGCCTCAACCTTGGGTCCAAAAGGCTGTTTTCATGCCTTTGGCAGATGTCAGCCTCCTGGCCTTGACATTCTAATTCTATCTCTACAGCTTGTGTTGCTATTGTCAACAAAATGGTTATGATTACACTCTTCTAGTTCCATTCTGGATGAAAAGAAAATAAGCCCTTGGACAAACAAGCATTTGATTTTCCAGGTTTGTCATGTAAAACGTTAAAATCGCTTTGTGTTATGAAAGCTGATGAAAAGAGCTAAGGCTCTGAAAACAGGTCCAGGCTTAAACCCTTGCTCCATTACCTTCCAGCTGGGTGACCCCCAGCAGTTTTCTCAATTTCTCTGAAAGCCTGTTTCCACATCTGTTAACAGGATCTAACAGCACCTAATTAGCTCAGACGTGGAGAGAACTGAAAGAAGTCCGGGGATTTTCCTAGTGGTCCACTGGCTAAGAATCCACCTTGCAACGCCTGGATCCTGTGGGTTTGATCCCTGGTCAGGGAACTAAGATCCCACATACCATTAAGCAACTAAGCCCCACGGTACAACTGTTGAGCCCACGCTCCGCAACTGGAGAGTCCATGCACTGCAACAAAAGACCTGAACAACCAAATAAACAAATAAATAAATAAATGTATTTTTTTTTAAGGTCTGGAATCAAGTTGGCCTTCAACAAATGATCCTCTTTCTCCCATTCCACCCTTTCTCCACATGGAGAGATTGCCGCATTGATGAACAGGGTTGTTAGTAGATACACTTCCTGAACAACAGTTTAACCATCTGTTATTTATTCTACTTTTACCCCTAAAACTCAAAACTGGTTTAAATCCACCATATCCCCAGTACCTAGAACTGGTCAAAAGAATTCTTTGGATATTTTACTCCAGTTTCCTGATTATGTATCTCAAAACATAATGTTATAGCCAGCTTTATTTAAGTCATATAAACTTTTGTAGTTTTTTTTCTTTTTTTAATACATTTGGGATAGAGAAGCCAAGGTAATTTACGTCACTCAAATTAACAGCATGACCTCTGGGTTGCAACTTGTACAAATTCATCAAAACAAGAACCAAATTCTCATTATGCTTGCTGACTTGAAGCAGTATCTTTGTGCTTTCTTTTAGCAGAATAATCCTTGTAGAATCTCTCTGACTCCCAGGAATGCCTCAACCTTGGGTCCAAAAGGCTGTTTTCATGCCTTTGGCAGATGTCAGCCTCCTGGCCTTGACATTCTAATTCTATCTCTACAGCTTGTGTTGCTATTGTCAACAAAATGGTTATGATTACACTCTTCTAGTTCCATTCTGGATGAAAAGAAAATAAGCCCTTGGACAAACAAGCATTTGATTTTCCAGGTTTGTCATGTAAAACGTTAAAATCGCTTTGTGTTATGAAAGCTGATGAAAAGAGCTAAGGCTCTGAAAACAGGTCCAGGCTTAAACCCTTGCTCCATTACCTTCCAGCTGGGTGACCCCCAGCAGTTTTCTCAATTTCTCTGAAAGCCTGTTTCCACATCTGTTAACAGGATCTAACAGCACCTAATTAGCTCAGACGTGGAGAGAACTGAAAGAAGTCCGGGGATTTTCCTAGTGGTCCACTGGCTAAGAATCCACCTTGCAACGCCTGGATCCTGTGGGTTTGATCCCTGGTCAGGGAACTAAGATCCCACATACCATTAAGCAACTAAGCCCCACGGTACAACTGTTGAGCCCACGCTCCGCAACTGGAGAGTCCATGCACTGCAACAAAAGACCTGAACAACCAAATAAACAAATAAATAAATAAATGTATTTTTTTTTAAGGTCTGGAATCAAGTTGGCCTTCAACAAATGATCCTCTTTCTCCCATTCCACCCTTTCTCCACATGGAGAGATTGCCGCATTGATGAACAGGGTTGTTAGTAGATACACTTCCTGAACAACAGTTTAACCATCTGTTATTTATTCTACTTTTACCCCTAAAACTCAAGAACCAGATACACAAAAAATCTGGTTTAAATCCACCATATCCCCAGTACCTAGAACTGGTCATGAAACATTTAAATACTCAGAAAGCAGTTTGTGGATGGAGAAACCTAAGTACAAGCCCCAGGACACCCAAGGTTGCTTAGAAACACAGCATGTCTGCGCTCATACTGCCTCTCCATGGCAGTCTACATCAGCCAACAATTCTTACCCTCAGGCCCTTCTCTAATCTTCATTCCCTACCCACCTCCTTCTTGGTAGATACTAGACATTTCTATTTAATCAACAACTAATCAGCACCTTTGATCCCCACTAAGTGGCAGGAGTTGCCATCCTTAGTTTCAGTCTTTAAAATAAACAAGTTTGTTTCATTATCTGATTGACTATCCTAAGATATTAAAAATAGTCATTGGATACTAACCATACTTCTGAGGACCTGCAAAGACCAGGAAACCCCAACTGTACAGCCACGCACTATAAGCAAAGGCTTTTCTAGAATCAAAAGCAAAATGGCAAATTGTAGTACATTGTGCTATATAAAACTGTCATTTTGGCAAGTCAAAATGGTGAAAGGTCAGCGATTTTAGAGTTCAATCTAGTACCTCACAGAGCACCTCGCGGCAACTCCTGAGAGCTCTGCTGTCCCACGCAAGGAGTGTGATCACGTCACTTCTCTCCTTGACAAATCTTACACAGCAGCCCCGCCCGTAGAAATCCCTCTGCCAGCACCAAAAGTCATTCTCACCCCCGCCCAGCCTCTCTCTCCACATCTCTTTCCTTCCTCCTCCCCGGAAACCTGTGCAGCCCACGCTGAAGCACCAGCCCTCCAGGCACGCTCTCACTCAGGGCCTTCCATCAGCTGCCACACGGATGTGGGCGACCCTTCTGTGACTGGTCCCTGAAGCGGCAGAAGAAAGGGGCTGCTGCTCTAGATTGGCAGGCAGCGATTCTAATGAGCCAGGGAAGTAACGTCTGAGGATTTTCTTGGATGATGCGAGCGACAGGTAGGTCTCCACACTTGCCGCTGGAATCGAAGTTTATACAGTGGCCCTAACAGAGTTCATACCATACACAATCCAGGTGGTCTCAATGGACATGTACTCTCCAAGGGTACATCCTTGGAATGCCTCCCAGTGAGGGAATGGCAACTGAACGTACATTCCTCAGACAGGGCAGAGGGAGCCTCTGCTTGCCCTGGCGCAGCTTCTGGATGAAACAGGAGGTGGCAGTCTCGAGACGCCCTCCTCCAGCCTCGTCTCCCCCATCAGATGCCTGCGTGTCTTCCAAAATGCAACAGAAAAGCGCCTCTCCAAAACTTTACCTGGTGCCTTCCACCGCACCCCGACTTTAGTCTTTACCTGTTACCTCAGTACTCCCATAACCTCTATGGTAGCATTTTGTACAAGCAGTCTTGGGTCTTGTGGAGATACAGGTTTTGAGCCTGGAGGGAAAGGGCAGGTACAACCCTTAAAGAATAACTAATAATTTTCCCTAAGTGGCAGGAGTTGACTAAACTATGTCATTGGATACTAACCATACTTCTGAGGACCTGCAAAGACCAGGAAACCCCAACTGTACAGCCACGCACTATAAGCAAAGGCTTTTCTAGAATCAAAAGCAAAATGGCAAATTGTAGTACATTGTGCTATATAAAACTGTCATTTTGGCAAGTCAAAATGGTGAAAGGTCAGCGATTTTAGAGTTCAATCTAGTACCTCACAGAGCACCTCGCGGCAACTCCTGAGAGCTCTGCTGTCCCACGCAAGGAGTGTGATCACGTCACTTCTCTCCTTGACAAATCTTACACAGCAGCCCCGCCCGTAGAAATCCCTCTGCCAGCACCAAAAGTCATTCTCACCCCCGCCCAGCCTCTCTCTCCACATCTCTTTCCTTCCTCCTCCCCGGAAACCTGTGCAGCCCACGCTGAAGCACCAGCCCTCCAGGCACGCTCTCACTCAGGGCCTTCCATCAGCTGCCACACGGATGTGGGCGACCCTTCTGTGACTGGTCCCTGAAGCGGCAGAAGAAAGGGGCTGCTGCTCTAGATTGGCAGGCAGCGATTCTAATGAGCCAGGGAAGTAACGTCTGAGGATTTTCTTGGATGATGCGAGCGACAGGTAGGTCTCCACACTTGCCGCTGGAATCGAAGTTTATACAGTGGCCCTAACAGAGTTCATACCATACACAATCCAGGTGGTCTCAATGGACATGTACTCTCCAAGGGTACATCCTTGGAATGCCTCCCAGTGAGGGAATGGCAACTGAACGTACATTCCTCAGACAGGGCAGAGGGAGCCTCTGCTTGCCCTGGCGCAGCTTCTGGATGAAACAGGAGGTGGCAGTCTCGAGACGCCCTCCTCCAGCCTCGTCTCCCCCATCAGATGCCTGCGTGTCTTCCAAAATGCAACAGAAAAGCGCCTCTCCAAAACTTTACCTGGTGCCTTCCACCGCACCCCGACTTTAGTCTTTACCTGTTACCTCAGTACTCCCATAACCTCTATGGTAGCATTTTGTACAAGCAGTCTTGGGTCTTGTGGAGATACAGGTTTTGAGCCTGGAGGGAAAGGGGCAGGGTACAACCCTTAAAGAATAACATAGCTCTTGAGAAAACTGGATATGATGAAAATCTGGTTAGTACCTACTAGATCCAAGGTAGCAGAAGGTTCCACTCCCAGTAGACCTTGGACCTCATTATGTGTGCATTGTAATATATTAGTATATGCAAAATGACACACTCACAGGTGCCATGACTGTTGCGGAGCTGACCATGAAAGGCCAAAAAACAGTCTGTGCCCCAATTTCTGGAAATCCCTGCTCCTTTTCCAGAATAGGTAGATTATTTCTCCCACTCATTAGCCTATGAAATTACCCAGGTCATAAAAACTATCCACCCTGTATTTCTGGCTGTTCTCAGTTTATGAGAGGGCCCACATTCTATGAAATGTGTATCCTCCAAGGCCACTCTTACATCCTGAGAAGAACCACATTCTGTTTCTATCTAAGTAAACTTGCTTTCACTGTACTATCAGTCACAAATTATTTCCTGCTCAAAGTCAATGACCCTCACTTGGTGGCCAGTTCCATGGATTTGCCTGAAATCTGGAGTGTGACCACCCTCTTACACTCCATTTCCTGTACAAGCTTAACTTTCCAAAAGACTTTTAAGTCCCATCAGTGAAGAAATTTTATTCACCTTGTGTTCCTTATACTGAGCACAGTACCTGGCACATAGCAGATGGTCATATAATGTTGACTGAATTGGTTACAGGCTGGGCCACAGACCAACTTGCCATGACTGATGACTTGCTCAAGATCAAGGACATGAGTTTTGTTTAACCCCTATCTCTGCCAGTTAATATCTGAGCTACATTCTATAACTTACCCAGCTTCTATAGCCTCCCTGTTCCCATCTCAAAGACAGGCTAATGGCTCCTACTTCTCTCAGTTGCTATGAAGATTAAATGAGAGAGTGTAGGAGGCATGGTTAGTATACTGCATGTCATAGAGTAAGCACTTAGAAATGAGATCAAGGATGATTTTCTTACTCTAAGAATAATTATGATTGCCTCTTAAATAATTAACTGATGGGTAATGGGTTTAAAAAAGGAGTAACAGCAGAAGCAGATAGAGGAACAGACATTTCCAGAGAAGCCTGCCTTCTTTGAGAGAATGGAGTTTTGAGAACCTGCTAATGGTGCATGACAGCCTGATGTGTTTGCATCAAACACACGGATCCCACTATCCCCAGGTGACAAGAATGAATGTTTCAACCTCTATTTCTCACATCCACTGGGAAGTTACGCCTGAATCTGAGGTTTTGAGAAATTAAGAGTTTGGCTTGAATCAAGCAGTGAGCACTTGTGAAATCATTCCATCCTGCTGCCATTCAAGAATTAGGCCGGGCTGTTTCCTGTGTCTGGGCACTCTGTGGTTGGGCCAGAATCATTTACCTGGATTGGAAGCCCTGCCTTGAGGTCGCTTGAGTAGGTAACCACTTGTTTTGAGCTGACAAAATCTCTCCTTCCAATGATGGGGACAATGACAGGATGTTTAGGAACCTTAATCTTTAACGAGGCTTCATTTTCTTTCTTGGATAGGGATAGATAAGGAAAGTGGCTTATTTTATGTTATCAGATTTCTCAAAACAAAGGCAAATCATACGGGTGGCAAGAGCCCTAAGCAGTCCCAGCCTGTAAGGAGGAAAGTGGGACATGACCCATATCCCCCTGAGGCTGTGAAGATGTGTAAGTATGTATCAGCCTTGGTGGGATCTTCCAGTTGATTAGACTGAAAAAACTCTCAGCGCTTTATCTGGGTAACTAAGAGAGTAAAGGAACAGGACTACAGAAGGACAGCTCCCAACCCCTCACCCCATACTCGTGCATGCATGCTAAGTTGCTTTGATCATGTCCCAGTCTCTTATGTCTCCTGTGTTGGCAGGCAAATTCCTTACAACTACTGTTACTACCCCACACTCAGCCCCTCACAAATCCAACTGGTTTTAGTTGCCAAATGGCTTTGAAATCTGGCCCTGAGATTCCTCCTTCCCCACGTGCCCCACTAACTCCATTCTCAAAACACCAACTGGAGTGTTTTCATTTTGAAACATCCCGCTCCATTTCTTCAGAACCTTCTGTGGCTCCCATAGCCCTGCTAATAGTCACAACTCTACACTGTCCTGCCCAGACTCCCTCCATCCCAAGCCTGAGCCCTTACTAGACCCTTCACTTGGAGTGTTCACCTCCCCTCCATGCTTAGCTTGCCAATCTCAGTCCAATTTGGTCAAGCCACTTAGCAGCACACTTTATGAGTAACGAGTCTGTATTACCTTTTGCCACCTAGCAGAGGGTGCACATTTAAAACCATGTCGCAGGCACTGCGTAGTCACTTATCCCTGATTAATAGACGCGAGGAAATGCTAAATCACCTCTATTCTACTTTCGGAGAACTTTCTACCTACACAATGTAGTTCCCTCAAACATTAGAGAATAGAACTTCAACAGTAATAAGGCGTGGAGTTCAGATCAAGATCAGATTTATTAGCATAAAGAACACAAGGTTAGCAGTTAACACATAGTCAGTAATAATTCAAAAGTTCAGAACTCAATCAACGATAACAAAATTTCTTACCCCAGAGCTGGAGAGCTTCAGTCTCACCTCAGGAGAAGCCAAGTTCTGTGAGTGAGCTCCTCACAATCTTTCTCCCCCTTTTTATAAGGAAAATTTTGCTTCTATGTGGCCTACACGCCAGTCAGCATGGTATCCTAGCCAGTCTGTGTGGTATCCTAGCCGGTCTTATCAGATTATAAGCAGTATAATATTATTTTCCTGTTAATGCATTCAAACCTATGACCTAAAGAAAAACACTACTCCTGGCTTCTTTTGTCATGGACTGCTTTACCACATAAGCTAGACCGGAGTAGGTTACTCATTCTACAAACTAAACTACCTTATTCTTAAGGAAACAAAATCAAATGGAATATTGTTATGAGGTGTTTACCTCACTAGGTACACTGCACCAGAAGAATGCCTATTCACTATCAGATCTTAGGTTTCGCTTACGAGCAGAGCTCTGCTGTACTGGCATGGGGTGAGTCATAAGTTCCTCATCATTGGAGGATAAATCCTGGCTTACTTGACTATAGCTTCTTTTAGACACAAATCTCCAGCCTTTTGGATTAATATATATCCCACCTTTGGGTATCATCATATTCACCCATTCTTCTTCTCCATCTGAGCTAATATCACTTTCCAAGGGGTGACTTCTAGGTCTCAAAAGCTCATCTGGGGTTCGAGGATCATCTAAATCATCTTCACTAGTCTCTTTATACCCTGGGGTCCAATATATTCCTAGAAATTCTCCAGAGTCTGCCCATGACAACCACTTATCTTACTCTATATCCCACTGCATCCATCAACTAAATGGTCACTTCCATGAGTTCCCCCATCAGTCTGTGGCTCTCTCTAAAGCTTGGCCTAGTGCCTGTGCATATGTATCATATCATTAGAGAATAGAACTTTCTACCTACACAATGTAGTTCCCTCAAACATTAGAGAATAGAACTTCAACAGTAATAAGGCGTGAGTTCAGATCAAGATCAGATTTATTAGCATAAAGAACACAAGGTTAGCAGTTAACACATAGTCAGTAATAATTCAAAAGTTCAGAACTCAATCAACGATAACAAAATTTCTTACCCCAGAGCTGGAGAGCTTCAGTCTCACCTCAGGAGAAGCCAAGTTCTGTGAGTGAGCTCCCTCACAATCTTTCTCCCCCTTTTTATAAGGAAAATTTTGCTTCTATGTGGCCTACACGCCAGTCAGCATGGTATCCTAGCCAGTCTGTGTGGTATCCTAGCCGGTCTTATCAGATTATAAGCAGTATAATATTATTTTCCTGTTAATGCATTCAAACCTATGACCTAAAGAAAAACACTACTCCTGGCTTCTTTTGTCATGGACTGCTTTACCACATAAGCTAGACCGGAGTAGGTTACTCATTCTACAAACTAAACTACCTTATTCTTAAGGAAACAAAATCAAATGGAATATTGTTATGAGGTGTTTACCTCACTAGGTACACTGCACCAGAAGAATGCCTATTCACTATCAGATCTTAGGTTTCGCTTACGAGCAGAGCTCTGCTGTACTGGCATGGGGTGAGTCATAAGTTCCTCATCATTGGAGGATAAATCCTGGCTTACTTGACTATAGCTTCTTTTAGACACAAATCTCCAGCCTTTTGGATTAATATATATCCCACCTTTGGGTATCATCATATTCACCCATTCTTCTTCTCCATCTGAGCTAATATCACTTTCCAAGGGGTGACTTCTAGGTCTCAAAAGCTCATCTGGGGTTCGAGGATCATCTAAATCATCTTCACTAGTCTCTTTATACCCTGGGGTCCAATATATTCCTAGAAATTCTCCAGAGTCTGCCCATGACAACCACTTATCTTACTCTATATCCCACTGCATCCATCAACTAAATGGTCACTTCCATGAGTTCCCCCATCAGTCTGTGGCTCTCTCTAAAGCTTGGCCTAGTGCCTGTGCATAGTAGTATGTGTGCATGCCCAGTCACTCAGTGTCTGATTCTTTGAAACCCCATGAAGTATAGCCCACCAGGCTCCTCTGTCCATGGAATTTTTCAGGCAAGAATACTGGGGTGGGTTGCCATTTCCTACTTCAAGGGATCTTACTGACCCAGGGATTGAGACTGAATCTCTGGCATTTCCTGCATTGGCAGGTGAATTCTTTACCATGCACCACCTCACAGGGACATCAAAATTAGCTGTTGACTGCTCTCTATACAATAGCTAGAACATGGAAGCAACCTAGATGCCCATCGATGAATGAATGGATACAAAACCTATGGTACATGTATACAATGGAATACTACACAGCTGTAAAAAGAAATGCAGAAGAATCAGTCCTAATGAGGTGGGGGGATCTAGAACCTATCATAAAAGGTGGAGTAAGTCAAAAAGAGAAGGACAAATACAATATACTAACACATATATATGGAATCTAGTAGGATGGTGATGATAACACATGCAGTGAAGCAATGGAAAAACAGATATGGACGGTAGACATATGGACATTGTGGGGAATGAACAGTGGGTGGGAGGTGTAAAGGAAGTAGCATGAAAACCTGTACTATCATATGTGAAAAAAATTGCTATTGTCATTGTGCTGTGAGAAAAGGGGATCCTGCAGGGGTGCTGTCCAGTGGCCTGGAGGGGTGGGAAGGGGGGGGATATACATATGCCTAATCTGGGATCATACATATCTGTAAACAACAAAACTCTGTAAAAGTAAAATAAAATTAAAAAAAAAAAAAGAATTAGCTGTTGACTGTCGAACGATTGAATGATTTAATTTTTATTCATAAATAGATCTGTTTTTTGTATCTTTTTCAAGTCTCCTAGGGAGGTCAATAAAATGAATGATCCCTGGGAAAGAGTAGAAATTTTTTCTCTGCTCACTTGCATGGTCCAGATGAAAAATTTACTGCTCCTTCCACAGCACCACAGCAACCTCTTTCTCTACATCACTCCCTCTTCTATATCCACATGTGTGGGTAAATTACTACCATTATTTGAAGCCAGGAGGATGCTTGATTCTTGAGAACTAACATGGTTGGGGGATATAGCATGGTAGTACAGTGGTGAGCACAGCTGCCTTCCTCATATGGTTGTGGATGATAATGTGTGCTTTCACCCCAGGAAAACAAAAATAACAGCCCTTCGATGGAGCCTTGGAGCCTTGAGGACAAAGCTCTCTGTGCATATACATTTATCAGTACCACCACCTCTGGCCTGATTTCCCTTCTCATTTTTTTTTCTTTCTTTCTTTTTTTTATTTATTTTGGGCAGGGGTCGGGTTGGGGAGGGCGGGGAACGGGCGGGCCACTTTTATTGCTCTTTCATTTCTTTATTTTCATCCGTCTTTGTTCTTTTAGCTCCTGTGGGTCTCCCATCGCGGTGGCATCTGTCGTCGCAGAGCACCGGCTCTGGGCGCATGCATTCCAGAGCTCCCGCTGGGTGATTGAACACATCAGTCCAGCCGCTCTGCCGCACGTGGGATCTTCCCAGGCCAGGGATCGAACCGGTGCCCCTTGCACTGCAAGGCGGTGTCCTTATCCACTGGACCACCAGGGGAAGCCCCTCGTTTTTTTTTTTTTTTTTTTGACTGAACTGCCAGGCATGAGGGATCTTAGTTCCCCATCCAAGGACTGAATCCTGGCTTCCTACAGCGGAAGCACGGTCTAACTACTGGACCACTAAGGAAGTTTTAGAGTTCACTTTTTAAAAAAAAACATTTCTTTTCTTTCTTTCTTTCTTTCTGGCTGTGCTGGGTCTTTGTTTCTACACAGGCTGTTCTCTAGTTGTGCAGAGGGGAACTACTCTCCAGTTGTGGTGTGTGGGATTCTTGTGGCAGTTTGGCTTCTCTTGTTGCAGAGCAGTCTCTAGTGTGTGGGTTTCAGTAATTGTTGTTCCTGGGCTCTAGAGCACAAGCTCAATGGCTGTGGTGCATGGGCTTAGATGCTCTGTGGCATCCGAGGTCTTCCCAGATCAGGGATCAAACCCGTGTTTCTTCCATTGGCAGGTGGATTCTCTACCACAGCACCACAGCAACCTCTTTCTCTACATCACTCCTCTTCTATATCCACATGTGTGGTAAATTACTACCATTATTTGAAGCCAGGAGGATGCTTGATTCTTGAGAACTAACATGGTTGGGGGATATAGCATGGTAGTACAGTGGTGAGCACAGCTGCCTTCCTCATATGGTTGTGGATGATAATGTGTGCTTTCACCCCAGGAAAACAAAAATAACAGCCCTTCGATGGAGCCTTGGAGCCTTGAGGACAAAGCTCTCTGTGCATATACATTTATCAGTACCACCACCTCTGGCCTGATTTCCCTTCTCATTTTTTTTTCTTTCTTTCTTTTTTTTATTTATTTTGGGCAGGGGTCGGGTTGGGGAGGGCGGGGAACGGGCGGGCCACTTTTATTGCTCTTTCATTTCTTTATTTTCATCCGTCTTTGTTCTTTTAGCTCCTGTGGGTCTCCCATCGCGGTGGCATCTGTCGTCGCAGAGCACCGGCTCTGGGCGCATGCATTCCAGAGCTCCCGCTGGGTGATTGAACACATCAGTCCAGCCGCTCTGCCGCACGTGGGATCTTCCCAGGCCAGGGATCGAACCGGTGCCCCTTGCACTGCAAGGCGGTGTCCTTATCCACTGGACCACCAGGGGAAGCCCCTCGTTTTTTTTTTTTTTTTTTTTTTTGACTGAACTGCCAGGCATGAGGGATCTTAGTTCCCCATCCAAGGACTGAATCCTGGCTTCCTACAGCGGAAGCACGGTCTAACTACTGGACCACTAAGGAAGTTTTAGAGTTCACTTTTTAAAAAAAAACATTTCTTTTCTTTCTTTCTTTCTTTCTGGCTGTGCTGGGTCTTTGTTTCTACACAGGCTGTTCTCTAGTTGTGCAGAGGGGAACTACTCTCCAGTTGTGGTGTGTGGGATTCTTGTGGCAGTTTGGCTTCTCTTGTTGCAGAGCAGTCTCTAGTGTGTGGGTTTCAGTAATTGTTGTTCCTGGGCTCTAGAGCACAAGCTCAATGGCTGTGGTGCATGGGCTTAGATGCTCTGTGGCATCCGAGGTCTTCCCAGATCAGGGATCAAACCCGTGTTTCTTCCATTGGCAGGTGGATTCTCTACCACGGAGTCACCATGGAAGCCCTCTCTCCCTGTTTTGATCTGAGAGCACAGCCTCCTCCTCTGATTCTAGCCCAGTCACTCATCTTCCTGTAAACATCTCTTGCTGAATCTGCTGCATCTCCACTGCTACTCCATGGGCAGCCTGCCGCATGCCTGGGCACCATCTGGGACTGTCACACAGATACAAATGTATTCCTGAGTTTCCTGGAGTCATTCATTTCCTTTGAGTAATTACCACAGAATTATTGAGAAGCATCAACATAAGCAAGTCCGTTAGCCATGGGTTAAGTAAACTAATGTTTTTCTACTACTGCATCATCTATTTCCATCTTCATTAGAACATAACATGATAGCAGTGAGCCACTCCCCTTTGAATGTCTTTTCCACAATAGTGCTTAACTGAGCACCCTGCATGTGTGTATCAGCATAGTATCTGAGATTATGAAGCTGAGGTGGTTATTTCAGGACTGAATCCATTTTATTAGGGCTAAAGGGAATTTATTTTATGATATCCAAAAGAACCAATCTCTGACTGTCCAGACATCCAACTCATTGCACTGATCATATGTCTAAATGCATGTCTGCAGATTCCAAATATTAATCGCCATAGATAATTATCCAACAAATCATAAAACAATACCTTGCTGGAAAGCATCAAGAAGTAAGCAAGCCTTACTTACTGGAGACAGTTTCTCATCAGTAACTCATTTTATGATTCTTTCCCTCATTCTTCCCTGTGATTTGTAGCCCTCTACAATAAAAATAAGTTAAAAACAGTCCAGCTTTAGGTGCTGTAATTTGGTTCCTGTCCCTGACTAAGCTACTTTTCCCCAGGACCCCACTGCAACTCCTCTCCTCACTGCCCCCACTCACACGGATCTCAGATCTTCCCTTGTAAGACATCAAATATAGCCTGACAACTCAGATTTCATTACCTCTCACAAAGGAATTTTTCTTTTCTTTCTTTATTTTTTTAATCTGAGGTTCACTGAAGTGGGGAGTAGTACTTTTTTTAAATTTTGGCATCTTTTATTGGTCCTTCATTTATTTCTTTTCATCCATCTTAATTCATTGGCCTATATGGGCATTCCCATCACAGTGGCCTCTCTCGTTGCAGAGCACCGGCTCTGGGCGCATGCGCTCCAGAGCGCTGGCTTGTAATTGGACACACCCATCCAGTCGGTCCGCGGCATGTGAGATCTTCCCAGGCCAGGAATCAAACTGGTCCCTCTTACACTGCAAGGCAGACTCTTTACCCACTGGACCACCAGGGAGCCCTTCTTTTTTCTTAGTCTTTGAAATCTCTACTTCGCATTTGTTCAGCTCTGCTTCCTACACCAAACTTTGGAAAATCATATTTGGAGGCACCCACCCACTCATTTATCCAGCCCCTGTCCCCTTTGAACAGGTAGAAAAGAAAGGGAACTTGAAAATAGGAGGGAAGTTTCCAGAAGGGCAGCATGTAGGCAAGGGAGAATGAATGGCAGTTCTGGATGCAGGTATCTGCTGAGGTCAGTCCACAGCTCACTGAAAATGACATCATGGGGAGCAGAGAAAGCACAGGGTCTGGGATCAGAAGATGGGGTTTTCAGTCCCAGTGCAGCTGCTTAGTCCTGCAATTTTAGGATCGTCTCTGGATTCAGTTTGGTGATGGGCAGAGTGCCATTTAGTTAGCATGGCTGCTCCTAGCATAATGTGATCAATAACTGTCTTTTGAGTGATCAGATAAATAAATGATGTGAATTTTGTAAATGATGGGCACTATCGCCTCCTATCTCCCTCCTATTTCCCTAATGCAGGCTGGACAAACAACATCCATCTCCTCTAGCCCTCTGACCTCCAGAAATAACAGACAGAACCTAGGGGGAATTGCTTAAATTCCCTGCACTGCAAATGCAACCCTGCTCCTGCATGGAAGAGGGGGGATCATAATCAAGGACAGTATGAAAACCAAGGATTAAGTCTGCACATATTCAAGTCTGGCCTGAATTCTGTGTTTGAGCCACAAGTACAGAAGAAGTGAAATGTACACCAAGTTAAGCAGAGGGCAACTGGCTTTTTCTTTTCTTTCTTTATTTTTTTAATCTGAGGTTCACTGAAGTGGGGAGTAGTACTTTTTTTAAATTTTGGCATCTTTTATTGGTCCTTCATTTATTTCTTTTCATCCATCTTAATTCATTGGCCTATATGGGCATTCCCATCACAGTGGCCTCTCTCGTTGCAGAGCACCGGCTCTGGGCGCATGCGCTCCAGAGCGCTGGCTTGTAATTGGACACACCCATCCAGTCGGTCCGCGGCATGTGAGATCTTCCCAGGCCAGGAATCAAACTGGTCCCTCTTACACTGCAAGGCAGACTCTTTACCCACTGGACCACCAGGGAGCCCTTCTTTTTTCTTAGTCTTTGAAATCTCTACTTCGCATTTGTTCAGCTCTGCTTCCTACACCAAACTTTGGAAAATCATATTTGGAGGCACCCACCCACTCATTTATCCAGCCCCTGTCCCCTTTGAACAGGTAGAAAAGAAAGGGAACTTGAAAATAGGAGGGAAGTTTCCAGAAGGGCAGCATGTAGGCAAGGGAGAATGAATGGCAGTTCTGGATGCAGGTATCTGCTGAGGTCAGTCCACAGCTCACTGAAAATGACATCATGGGGAGCAGAGAAAGCACAGGGTCTGGGATCAGAAGATGGGGTTTTCAGTCCCAGTGCAGCTGCTTAGTCCTGCAATTTTAGGATCGTCTCTGGATTCAGTTTGGTGATGGGCAGAGTGCCATTTAGTTAGCATGGCTGCTCCTAGCATAATGTGATCAATAACTGTCTTTTGAGTGATCAGATAAATAAATGATGTGAATTTTGTAAATGATGGGCACTATCGCCTCCTATCTCCCTCCTATTTCCCTAATGCAGGCTGGACAAACAACATCCATCTCCTCTAGCCCTCTGACCTCCAGAAATAACAGACAGAACCTAGGGGGAATTGCTTAAATTCCCTGCACTGCAAATGCAACCCTGCTCCTGCATGGAAGAGGGGGGATCATAATCAAGGACAGTATGAAAACCAAGGATTAAGTCTGCACATATTCAAGTCTGGCCTGAATTCTGTGTTTGAGCCACAAGTACAGAAGAAGTGAAATGTACACCAAGTTAAGCAGAGGGCAACTGGCTTTATAGAGCAGGACCATGCTCTAAAACAAAGCAAGAGAAAGCAGAGGGCTGGTGGAGCTAAGATGGCGGCATAGAAGGATGTGCACTCATCTCTCCTGCAAAATCACCTGAATTGCAACGAGTTCCTGAAAAACCATCAACAGGAGGAGGTTGGATCTGATCACGGAGAGGATACCCCACATCGAAGAACAAAGGAGAAGCCGCATCAAGACGGTAGGAAAGGCGCAATCGCACTTTTAAAAGTCAACCTCATACCCGCCAGAGAGGCTGCGTGGGCCAAAGGCGCAAAGATTGTTGCGGATCAAGACCCGGGAAAGGAGCGGTGATGCCTACAAGAGACTGAGCCAGACCTGCTTTGGAGAGTCCAAGTGCCCCCTTGAGCTAGAAGTGCCCTTGAGCAGTCCTCAGAAGGACGGCACTCAGTTTCCTTTGGAGGAGGTTACCATTAACCCGATCACAGAGCCACCGAGGAGGACTGGAAACTCTGTGCGCACTGTGATCCGGGAGAGGGGAATAGTGATCCTGCATGAGACTGAGCCAGACTCACCTCTGAGTAATCTGATGTCTCCCGTGGTGGCAGGGGTCGACGGTGGCCTGCAGCAGGGTCGGGGTCACTGCGGAAGTGCTTCCCATAGAGCGTGTGGGAATAAATCCTATGTGAGACAGACGCCATTTTCCGTACTGTAGTTTGGCTGCTGGTCAAACTGCAAGGCTGCTGGTCAAGCTACAGGGAGGGAATTTAGCTCCACCCAGCAAGAAAAGGGATTTGGATTAAGAAACTCCCAGGGCCAGCCTGGGCGGGCCTTTTAATTCTGGAATAGGCCTAAACAAACAAGCAGTCAAAGAGGTCTTCAGATCCAACCACTGCCAGAGGCAAGAAAAAGACTGATAATTCCTGAATAGTCAGCAAGAGACAGAAGAACATAAACACTATTTTCACGTTTTCTCTGAAGCTGGAGTTACTGCTGGATTTTTAAATTTTCATTTTATTCCTTATTCTTTTTAATTTGTTTTTTGTATTGTATTATTTTGTTTCAAGTCTGGCCTGAATTCTGTGTTTGAGCCACAAGTACAGAAGAAGTGAAATGTACACCAAGTTAAGCAGAGGGCAACTGGCTTTATAGAGCAGGACCATGCTCTAAAACAAAGCAAGAGAAAGCAGAGGGCTGGTGGAGCTAAGATGGCGGCATAGAAGGATGTGCACTCATCTCTCCTGCAAAATCACCTGAATTGCAACGAGTTCCTGAAAAACCATCAACAGGAGGAGGTTGGATCTGATCACGGAGAGGATACCCCACATCGAAGAACAAAGGAGAAGCCGCATCAAGACGGTAGGAAAGGCGCAATCGCACTTTTAAAAGTCAACCTCATACCCGCCAGAGAGGCTGCGTGGGCCAAAGGCGCAAAGATTGTTGCGGATCAAGACCCGGGAAAGGAGCGGTGATGCCTACAAGAGACTGAGCCAGACCTGCTTTGGAGAGTCCAAGTGCCCCCTTGAGCTAGAAGTGCCCTTGAGCAGTCCTCAGAAGGACGGCACTCAGTTTCCTTTGGAGGAGGTTACCATTAACCCGATCACAGAGCCACCGAGGAGGACTGGAAACTCTGTGCGCACTGTGATCCGGGAGAGGGGAATAGTGATCCTGCATGAGACTGAGCCAGACTCACCTCTGAGTAATCTGATGTCTCCCGTGGTGGCAGGGGTCGACGGTGGCCTGCAGCAGGGTCGGGGTCACTGCGGAAGTGCTTCCCATAGAGCGTGTGGGAATAAATCCTATGTGAGACAGACGCCATTTTCCGTACTGTAGTTTGGCTGCTGGTCAAACTGCAAGGCTGCTGGTCAAGCTACAGGGAGGGAATTTAGCTCCACCCAGCAAGAAAAGGGATTTGGATTAAGAAACTCCCAGGGCCAGCCTGGGCGGGCCTTTTAATTCTGGAATAGGCCTAAACAAACAAGCAGTCAAAGAGGTCTTCAGATCCAACCACTGCCAGAGGCAAGAAAAAGACTGATAATTCCTGAATAGTCAGCAAGAGACAGAAGAACATAAACACTATTTTCACGTTTTCTCTGAAGCTGGAGTTACTGCTGGATTTTTAAATTTTCATTTTATTCCTTATTCTTTTTAATTTGTTTTTTGTATTGTATTATTTTGTTTCAATTGTTTTTTTCCCTTTTTTCCAAACCTACTCAGTGCACTCCCCGTTTTTTTTTTTTTTTTTATTTGGATGTGTGAGAGTGGGTGTGTTTATTTCCTCCATTGAATTCTATTGAAACTACTAATCTTATCAGTAAGACTGAATATATTCAAGTTTACATATTTTTTTTTCTTCTTCTTTTTCCTATTAAACCACACATTTTATTTTGGTATAAACTTCTGGTTCTCCATTGGCCTTTTAAGGTACTGTGGGGGTTTTGTTTGTTTTTATCATTTTTGCTTTGTTTTTCTATATTTTTCTATATACTTATCTCTGTTTTAATTTTAAAATTTTTTCATTTGTACTACTACTTCCTCTATAATTCTTTGCTTTCTCTGAAGCTCCTTTCTTATAGCACTAAACTCTAATACATACAAATCTTTATCTCCCTATATTTAACTGCAATATTATTCTATATTTCTCTTCTATCCTCCCTTTCTTTTTTTCCTTTTTCCCACCATATTTCTTAGTCTGTTTTGTCCTCACTGCCTTATCCCCAACGGGGACCGTGCTCTAGCATTATTCTCCAATTGGTGCTCTACTTAGTTTTGTTATTAACTGGTGGATATCATTCTTGCTTTTCTCTATTTGCCGTGCTAACATATTGTACTGTATTTTTGGTTGGAATGCTTGGACTATGTTACAGATATATATGTTTGTGTGTATAATTCAATACGCTGGATAGTATTTGCATAATATTTTAAGTGCCATTTGTCAAAGGTATACCTTCTGTTTCTCATTCGCATATATATGTTTTAATATCATTTAATGCCATAACAAACCAGCCGTGAAATCATTCCGTGGTCAGGCAACAAGCCCCGGGGCTTTAGGGAGGGAGCACTGACTCCAAAACCCTACAATACTAGAGAACGCCTAACACTAGAAAGCACTACACAAGTGAGAATGCCGACAAAGGTAATCACTTGTATGCAAGTCCTGACATCACGCAATCACCAGCATCACCCAGAATAAGAAGCCCCATCCAAACAACAAACACCAACAGACGTAACTCAAAGTCTGGGAAAAGGAAATCCCAGAGTCAGTTAAAAAATTAATAATAACAATGAAACGGCAGAGAAATACCACACAAGTGAAGGAACAATCTACAAACATACAAGATCAAATCAATGAAGAGAATTTGGACAAACTTTCTGAAAGTGATTTCAGAAGAATGATAGTAAAGATGATCAAAGACACTGAAAGCAGAATGTTAGAGAAATTGCAAGACACAACTAACACACTGAATAAAGAAATACAAGAACTTACCAAAAAAGTAACAGAGACAAACAACTCAATTGCTGAACTGAAAAACACTGTAGAAGGAATCAAGAGCAGAGTATCTGAGACAGAAGACCGGATAAGTGAGCTGGAAGATAGAATGGTGGAAGTAAATGCTGAAAAACAGAACCAAGCTCAAAGAATGAAAAGAGCAGAGGATAGCCTCAGAGCTCTCTGGGATAATATCAAACACACCAATATTCGAATTATAGGGGTTCCAGAAGAAGAAGAAAACAAGAAAGGCTATGAGAAAATATTGAAGAAAAATTTTTCTATATTTCTCTTCTATCATCCCTTTCTTTTTTTCTTTTTTTCCTCCATATTTCTTAGTCTGTTTTGTCCTCACTGCCTTATCCCCAACGGGACCGTGTCAGCATTATTCTCCAATTGGTGCTCTACTTAGTTTTGTTATTAACTGGTGGATATCATTCTTGCTTTTCTCTATTTGCCGTGCTAACATATTGTACTGTATTTTTGGTTGGAATGCTTGGACTATGTTACAGATATATATGTTTGTGTGTATAATTCAATACGCTGGATAGTATTTGCATAATATTTTAAGTGCCATTTGTCAAAGGTATACCTTCTGTTTCTCATTCGCATATATATGTTTTAATATCATTTAATGCCATAACAAACCAGCCGTGAAATCATTCCGTGGTCAGGCAACAAGCCCCGGGGCTTTAGGGAGGGAGCACTGACTCCAAAACCCTACAATACTAGAGAACGCCTAACACTAGAAAGCACTATACAAGTGAGAATGCCGACAAAGGTAATCACTTGTATGCAAGTCCTGACATCACGCAATCACCAGCATCACCCAGAATAAGAAGCCCCATCCAAACAACAAACACCAACAGACGTAACTCAAAGTCTGGGAAAAGGAAATCCCAGAGTCAGTTAAAAAATTAATAATAACAATGAAACGGCAGAGAAATACCACACAAGTGAAGGAACAATCTACAAACATACAAGATCAAATCAATGAAGAGAATTTGGACAAACTTTCTGAAAGTGATTTCAGAAGAATGATAGTAAAGATGATCAAAGACACTGAAAGCAGAATGTTAGAGAAATTGCAAGACACAACTAACACACTGAATAAAGAAATACAAGAACTTACCAAAAAAGTAACAGAGACAAACAACTCAATTGCTGAACTGAAAAACACTGTAGAAGGAATCAAGAGCAGAGTATCTGAGACAGAAGACCGGATAAGTGAGCTGGAAGATAGAATGGTGGAAGTAAATGCTGAAAAACAGAACCAAGCTCAAAGAATGAAAAGAGCAGAGGATAGCCTCAGAGCTCTCTGGGATAATATCAAACACACCAATATTCGAATTATAGGGGTTCCAGAAGAAGAAGAAAACAAGAAAGGCTATGAGAAAATATTTGAAGAGATTCTAGTTGAAAATTTCCCCACCATGGGAAAAGAAATAGTCAATCAAGTCCAAAAAGCGCAGAAAGGTACCATACAGAATCAATCTGAAAAGAAACACACCAAGATACATATTAATGAAGCTAATACAAATTAAACACAAAGACAGAATTCTCAAAGCAGCAAGGAAAAAGCAACTAGTGACATACAAGGGAAAGTCCATACATTTAACAGCTGATCTTTCAACAGAAACTCTGCAGGCCAGAAGGGAATGGCAGGACACATTTAAACGGCTGAAAGAGAATGAATAATCTGCAACCAAGAATCCTCTACCCTGCATGGATCTCATACAAAATGGATGGAGAAATCAAAAGCTTTACAGATAAGCAAAAATTAAAAGAATTTAGTAACACCAAACCAGCCTTACAACAAGTATTAAAGGGACTTATATAGACAACAAGTATAAAAGGAGAAGATTCACAAAACAAACCCATCATAACATCTAAGAAGATGACAATAGGATCATTTGTATCAATAATTACTTTGAATGTAAATGGATTAATGCCCCAACCAAAAGATACAGAGAGGCTGAATGGATTCAAAAACACAACCCATACATATGCTGCCACCAGGAAACTCACTTCAGACCTAGAGACACTCATAGACTGAAAGTGAGAGGATGGAAAAAGATATTCCATGCAAATGGAAATCAAAAGAAAGCTGGAGTAGCAATCCTCATCTCAGACAAAATAGACCTCAAAATAAAGAAGATTAGAAGAGACAAGGCAGGACACTACATAATGATAAAGGGATCGTTCCAAGAGGAAGACATAACAATCATAAATATCCATGCGCCCAATGCAGGAGCACTGCAATACATAAGACAAACACTTTCAGACATAAAAGAAGACACCGACACTAACACAATCATAGTAGGAGACTTTAACACACCTCTCACACCAATGGATAGATCATCCAAACAGAAAATTAAGAAAGAAACACAAGCCTTAAATGCCACACTAGAAGAAATGGACCTCAATGATATCTTTAGGACTTTCCATCCAAAAGCAGAGGAATACACTTTCTTCTCAAGTGCTCACGGAACACTCTCCAGGATAGACCACATCTTGGGCCACAAATCAAACCTCAGTCAATTCAAGAAAACTGAAATTATATCAACCATCTTCTCGGACCACAATGCAATGAGACTAGAGATCAACTACAGGAAGAAAACCGCTAAAAACACAAATACATGGAGATTAAACAACATATACCTAAAAAACCAACTGATTACCGAGCAAATCAAAGGAGAAATTTAAAAATTCCTAGAAGAAAATGACAATGAACACACGACAGTGCAAAACCTATGGGATACTGCAAAAGCAGTTCTAAGAGGGAAGTTTATACCAATTCAATCCTACATCAAGAAACTAGGAAAATCTCAAACAGACGACCTAACCTTGTGCTTAAAACAACTGGAAAAAGAAGAACAAAAATACCCCAAAGCCAGTAGAAGAAGGGAAATCATAAAGATCAAAGCAGAAATAAATGATAAAGAAACGAAAGAAACAATAGTAAAGATAAATAAAACAAAAAGTTGATTCTTCGAAAAGGTAAATAAAATTGACAAGCCACTGGCCAGACTCATCAAGAAAAAGAGAGAGAAGAACCAGATCACCAAAATCAAAAATGAAAAGGAGAGATTGCAACAGAGAATGCAGGAAGATTCTAAGGGACTATTATGAACAACTCTATGGCAACAAACTGGACAACCTAAAAGAAATGGACAGTTTCTTAGGGAAGATTAATGGAGTAGCAATCCTCATCTCAGACAAAATAGACCTCAAAATAAAGAAGATTAGAAGAGACAAGGCAGGACACTACATAATGATAAAGGGATCGTTCCAAGAGGAAGACATAACAATCATAAATATCCATGCGCCCAATGCAGGAGCACTGCAATACATAAGACAAACACTTTCAGACATAAAAGAAGACACCGACACTAACACAATCATAGTAGGAGACTTTAACACACCTCTCACACCAATGGATAGATCATCCAAACAGAAAATTAAGAAAGAAACACAAGCCTTAAATGCCACACTAGAAGAAATGGACCTCAATGATATCTTTAGGACTTTCCATCCAAAAGCAGAGGAATACACTTTCTTCTCAAGTGCTCACGGAACACTCTCCAGGATAGACCACATCTTGGGCCACAAATCAAACCTCAGTCAATTCAAGAAAACTGAAATTATATCAACCATCTTCTCGGACCACAATGCAATGAGACTAGAGATCAACTACAGGAAGAAAACCGCTAAAAACACAAATACATGGAGATTAAACAACATATACCTAAAAAACCAACTGATTACCGAGCAAATCAAAGGAGAAATTTAAAAATTCCTAGAAGAAAATGACAATGAACACACGACAGTGCAAAACCTATGGGATACTGCAAAAGCAGTTCTAAGAGGGAAGTTTATACCAATTCAATCCTACATCAAGAAACTAGGAAAATCTCAAACAGACGACCTAACCTTGTGCTTAAAACAACTGGAAAAAGAAGAACAAAAATACCCCAAAGCCAGTAGAAGAAGGGAAATCATAAAGATCAAAGCAGAAATAAATGATAAAGAAACGAAAGAAACAATAGTAAAGATAAATAAAACAAAAAGTTGATTCTTCGAAAAGGTAAATAAAATTGACAAGCCACTGGCCAGACTCATCAAGAAAAAGAGAGAGAAGAACCAGATCACCAAAATCAAAAATGAAAAGGAGAGATTGCAACAGAGAATGCAGGAAGATTCTAAGGGACTATTATGAACAACTCTATGGCAACAAACTGGACAACCTAAAAGAAATGGACAGTTTCTTAGGGAAGATTAATCTCCCAAGACTCAACCAGGAAGAAATAGAAACTATGAACAAGCCAATCACAAGCTCAGAAATTGACTTTGTGATCAAAAATCTACCCAAAAATAAAAGCCCAGGGCCAGATGGTTTCACAAGTGAATTCTACCAAACATTTAAAGAAGAGCTATTGCCTGTCCTTCTAAAACTCTTCCAAAAAATTGCACAGGAAGGAACACTTCCAAACACATTCTACAAGGCCGCCACCACCCTGATACCAAAGCCAGGCAAAGACAATACAAAAAAAGAAAATTATAGGCCAATTTCACTGATGAATCTAGACGCCAAAATCCTCAATAAAATCCTAGCAAACAGAATTCAATGACACATCAAAAAACTCATACATCATCATCAAGTCGGGTTCATCCCAGGCATGCAAGGATTCTTCAATATCTGCAAATCAATCAATGTGATACCCCATATCAACAAACTGAGACAAAAATCACATGATCATTTCAATAGATGCAGAAGAAACCTTCGACAAAGTACAGCATCCATTTATGATAAAAACTCTTCAAAAAATGGGCATAAAAGGAACCTATCTCAACATAGTGAAAGCCATATATGAGAAGCCCACAGTGAACGTTATCCTCAATGGTGAAAAACTCAAAGCATTTCCTCTAAGATCAGGAAAAAGACAAGGGTGTCCACTTTCACCACTCTTATTCAACATAGTCCTGGAAGTTCTAACAACAGCAATAAGAGAAGAGAAAGAAATAAAAGGAATCCAGATTGGAAAGGAAGAAGTCAAACTCTATTTGCAGATGACATGATATTATACATAGAAAATCCCAAAGACACGATTACAAAACTACTAGAGTTAATCAGCGAATTCAGCAAAGTCGCAGGATACAAAATCAATATACAGAAATCACTGGCATTCCTATACACAAACAATGAAAAATCAGAAAACGAAATCAAAGAGGCAATCCCCTTCACCATTGCAACCAAAAGAATCAAATATCTAGGAATAAACCTACCCAAAGAAACAAAAGAACTGTACACAGAAAATGACAAGACACTCATGAGAGACATTAAAAAAGACTTAAACAGATGGAGAGATATTCCATGTTGCTGGGTCGGAAGAATCAATATTGTGAAAATGACCATACTACCAAATGTCATCTATAGATTCAATGCGATCCCTATCAAACTACCAATGGCATTCTTCACAGAACTAGACAAACATAAACAGCAAAAAGGAAAACACTAAAAGTCCAGGGCCAGATGGCTTCACAGGTGAATTCTACCAAACATTTAAAGAAGAGATAATGCCCGTCCTAAAACTCTTCCAAAACGTTGCACAGGAAGGAACACTTCCAAACACATCCTACAAGGCCGCCACCACCCTGATACCAAAGCCAGGCAAAGACAACACAAAAAAAAGAAAAGTATAGGCCAATTTCACTGATGAATTTAGATGCCAAAATCCTCAATAAAATCCTAGCAAACAGAATTCAATGACACATCAAAAAACTCATACATCATCATCAAGTCGGGTTCATCCCAGGCATGCAAGGATTCTTCAATATCTGCAAATCAATCAATGTGATACCCCATATCAACAAACTGAGACAAAAATCACATGATCATTTCAATAGATGCAGAAGAAACCTTCGACAAAGTACAGCATCCATTTATGATAAAAACTCTTCAAAAAATGGGCATAAAAGGAACCTATCTCAACATAGTGAAAGCCATATATGAGAAGCCCACAGTGAACGTTATCCTCAATGGTGAAAAACTCAAAGCATTTCCTCTAAGATCAGGAAAAAGACAAGGGTGTCCACTTTCACCACTCTTATTCAACATAGTCCTGGAAGTTCTAACAACAGCAATAAGAGAAGAGAAAGAAATAAAAGGAATCCAGATTGGAAAGGAAGAAGTCAAACTCTATTTGCAGATGACATGATATTATACATAGAAAATCCCAAAGACACGATTACAAAACTACTAGAGTTAATCAGCGAATTCAGCAAAGTCGCAGGATACAAAATCAATATACAGAAATCACTGGCATTCCTATACACAAACAATGAAAAATCAGAAAACGAAATCAAAGAGGCAATCCCCTTCACCATTGCAACCAAAAGAATCAAATATCTAGGAATAAACCTACCCAAAGAAACAAAAGAACTGTACACAGAAAATGACAAGACACTCATGAGAGACATTAAAAAAGACTTAAACAGATGGAGAGATATTCCATGTTGCTGGGTCGGAAGAATCAATATTGTGAAAATGACCATACTACCAAATGTCATCTATAGATTCAATGCGATCCCTATCAAACTACCAATGGCATTCTTCACAGAACTAGACCAAACAATAACACAGTTCATATGGAAACACAAAAGACCTTGAATAGCCAAAGCAATCCTGAGGAAGAAGAATGGAGCTGGAGGGATCAGCCTCTCTAACTTCAGACTCTACTACAAAGCAACAGTCATCAAGACAGTATGGTACTGGCACAAAAACAGAACTATAGACCAATGGAACAAGATAGAGAACCCAGAGATAAACCCACACACCTATGGGTACCTTATTTTTGACAGAGGAGGTGAAAATATAAAATGCACAAAGACAGCCTCTTCAACAAATGGTGCTGGGAAAATTGGACAGCTATATGCAAAAAAATGAAGTTGGAACATTCCCTGACACCATGCACAAAGATCAACTCAAAATGGATTAAAGACCTAAATGTAAGACCAGAAACCATCAAACTCCTAGAGGAGAAAATAGGCAAAACCCTCAAGGACATAAATCAAAGCAAGATCTTCTCTGACCCACCTACTAGAATAGCGGAACTGAAAAGACAAACGAACACGTGGGACCTAATTAAACTTAAAAGCTTTTGTACAGCAAAAGAAATCACAAAAAAGCTGAACAGACAGCCCACAGAATGGGAGAAAATCATAGCAAATGAAATAACAGACAAAGAATTAATCTCCAAAATCTACAAGCAACTCAGACAACTCAGCACCAGAAATGAACCCAATCAAAATGGGAAAAGGACCTAAACAGACACCTCTGGCTACACATGGCCCCAAACACAAAAGAAATGAATGCACTAGAGTTAATCAGCGAGGATACAAAATCAATATACAGAAATCACTGGCATTCCTATACACAAACAATGAAAAATCAGAAAACGAAATCAAAGAGGCAATCCCCTTCACCATTGCAACCAAAAGAATCAAATATCTAGGAATAAACCTACCCAAAGAAACAAAAGAACTGTACACAGAAAATGACAAGACACTCATGAGAGACATTAAAAAAGACTTAAACAGATGGAGAGATATTCCATGTTGCTGGGTCGGAAGAATCAATATTGTGAAAATGACCATACTACCAAATGTCATCTATAGATTCAATGCGATCCCTATCAAACTACCAATGGCATTCTTCACAGAACTAGACCAAACAATAACACAGTTCATATGGAAACACAAAAGACCTTGAATAGCCAAAGCAATCCTGAGGAAGAAGAATGGAGCTGGAGGGATCAGCCTCTCTAACTTCAGACTCTACTACAAAGCAACAGTCATCAAGACAGTATGGTACTGGCACAAAAACAGAACTATAGACCAATGGAACAAGATAGAGAACCCAGAGATAAACCCACACACCTATGGGTACCTTATTTTTGACAGAGGAGGTGAAAATATAAAATGCACAAAGACAGCCTCTTCAACAAATGGTGCTGGGAAAATTGGACAGCTATATGCAAAAAAATGAAGTTGGAACATTCCCTGACACCATGCACAAAGATCAACTCAAAATGGATTAAAGACCTAAATGTAAGACCAGAAACCATCAAACTCCTAGAGGAGAAAATAGGCAAAACCCTCAAGGACATAAATCAAAGCAAGATCTTCTCTGACCCACCTACTAGAATAGCGGAACTGAAAAGACAAACGAACACGTGGGACCTAATTAAACTTAAAAGCTTTTGTACAGCAAAAGAAATCACAAAAAAGCTGAACAGACAGCCCACAGAATGGGAGAAAATCATAGCAAATGAAATAACAGACAAAGAATTAATCTCCAAAATCTACAAGCAACTCAGACAACTCAGCACCAGAAAAATGAACCCAATCAAAAAATGGGAAAAGGACCTAAACAGACACCTCTCCAAAGAGGACATACACATGGCCCCAAAACACATGAAATGATGCTCAACTTCACTTATAATTAGAGAAATGCAAATCAAAACTACAATGAGATATCACCTCACA
Source organism: Tragulus kanchil (assembly GCA_022376925.1). NCBI lineage: Eukaryota > Metazoa > Chordata > Mammalia > Artiodactyla > Tragulidae > Tragulus > Tragulus kanchil. The sequence goes on from JAIOJX010000028.1 coordinate 140,745,237, forward strand.
CCCGTCAGAATGGCCATCATCCACAAATCGACAGACAATAAATGCTGGAGAGGGTGCAGAGAAAAGGGAACACTCTTGCATTGCTGGTGGGAATGCAGATTGATACAGCCTCTATGGAAGACAGTCTGGAGATTTCTTAAAAAACTAAAAATAGAAGCACCATACAACCCAGAAATCCCACTCTTAGGCTTATACCCTGATGAAATCAAATCTGAAAGAAGCACCTGTACCCCAATGTTCATTGCAGCTCTCTATACAATAGCTAGAACATGGAAGCAACCTAGATGCCTATCGACAAATGAATGGATACAAAAGCTCTGGGACACATATACAATGGAATACTACGCAGCTGTAAAGAGAAATGCAGAAGAATCAGCCCTAAGGAGGTGTGGTTGGATCTAGAATGTATCATAAAAAGTGAAGTCAGTCAGAAAAAGAAGGACAAATACAGTATATTAACACATATATATGGAATCTCGTAGGATGGTGATGATGGCACATGCAGTGAAGTGACGGAAAGACAGACATGGACAGCGGACATATGGACACTGTGGGGAAGGAACAGAGGGTAGGAGGCGTAAAGGAAGTAGCATGAAGGCCTGTACTATCATATGTGAAGAAAATAGCTCTAGTCATTGCTCTGTGAGAAAAGGGAATCCTTCAGGGGTGCTGTGTGATGGTTGGGAGGGGTGGCAAGGGGGAATATACATATGACTAATGTGGGAACGTGCATATCCGCAAACAACAAAACTCTGTAAAAGTTAAAAGTAAAATAAAAGTTTTTAAAAAAGAAAGCAGAGGCATTTCTGGTCAGTGAGTCATTGCTGAACAGACAGCCCACAGAATGGGAGAAAATCATAGCAAATGAAATAACAGACAAAGAATTAATCTCCAAAATCTACAAGCAACTCAGACAACTCAGCACCAGAAAAATGAACCCAATCAAAAAATGGGAAAAGGACCTAAACAGACACCTCTCCAAAGAGGACATACACATGGCCCCAAAACACATGAAATGATGCTCAACTTCACTTATAATTAGAGAAATGCAAATCAAAACTACAATGAGATATCACCTCACACCCGTCAGAATGGCCATCATCCACAAATCGACAGACAATAAATGCTGGAGAGGGTGCAGAGAAAAGGGAACACTCTTGCATTGCTGGTGGGAATGCAGATTGATACAGCCTCTATGGAAGACAGTCTGGAGATTTCTTAAAAAACTAAAAATAGAAGCACCATACAACCCAGAAATCCCACTCTTAGGCTTATACCCTGATGAAATCAAATCTGAAAGAAGCACCTGTACCCCAATGTTCATTGCAGCTCTCTATACAATAGCTAGAACATGGAAGCAACCTAGATGCCTATCGACAAATGAATGGATACAAAAGCTCTGGGACACATATACAATGGAATACTACGCAGCTGTAAAGAGAAATGCAGAAGAATCAGCCCTAAGGAGGTGTGGTTGGATCTAGAATGTATCATAAAAAGTGAAGTCAGTCAGAAAAAGAAGGACAAATACAGTATATTAACACATATATATGGAATCTCGTAGGATGGTGATGATGGCACATGCAGTGAAGTGACGGAAAGACAGACATGGACAGCGGACATATGGACACTGTGGGGAAGGAACAGAGGGTAGGAGGCGTAAAGGAAGTAGCATGAAGGCCTGTACTATCATATGTGAAGAAAATAGCTCTAGTCATTGCTCTGTGAGAAAAGGGAATCCTTCAGGGGTGCTGTGTGATGGTTGGGAGGGGTGGCAAGGGGGAATATACATATGACTAATGTGGGAACGTGCATATCCGCAAACAACAAAACTCTGTAAAAGTTAAAAGTAAAATAAAAGTTTTTTTTTAAAAAAAAAGAAAGCAGAGGCATTTCTGGTCAGTGAGACGCCCTCCTGTGCAGCCCTCTGCTTGCTATCGAGGGCTCAACCCTTGCCTCATTGCCTTCTAAGTCCGTAATCCAATATGACTTGACAGTTGCTCAGTAAGCACCTGTAATGAGTCCAGACCATTGTTAGATGCCCCATAGGGGGAAAGGGGAAATCAGCACAATCTCATGACTTCATAGTTTTAAAGAAGTAACAGCAAGGTAATATGTTTAACATCCTTCAAGAAATTTTCTCTAACGTAAAACATAGAGTTTACTCATGTGAAATTAGCTTTTTTTGATTTCTGTCACTTTCTCTAAGCCACATTTTTTCTTTCTTTCTGCCATTCTTATAGAAGGCCTACTATGCAATGAATACCATGAACAAGATGCTGGGGGTGTTTCACCCTGACAAGAGAACAAACTCTTTGAAATCAATTTCACAGGCTTGCTCACACACCAACATTAGCACCCATGTCATCCCTAATACAACATGTCTTGTTATGGAAATTTCCACACATTTGGTGACCTTGTACAAAATGTTTACATACCCATACTTCAGAAAGCCTCTGCGTTAACATGAATGGACATGCATGCAGTCTATATTGTCTAAAATATCAAAACCATAACATCGGTCAGGAAATATTTGCACAGTCAGTTCTATTCTCACAGAATCTTCTCTTATATTAAGGTTTATTGACATGGATGTTGGCTTATTAATTAATATAAATATTGATATATGAAGTAGCCCCTCCAGTCTATTCCCCAAAAGAAATCACTCTCCTGAATAAATCCTAAACAAGATACCCATCAACATAAGTGCAGTCTGCTTCTCTGCCACAGTACCTTTGCACATGCATATCACAATCCAACTCCAATTCAACTTCCACATTCCTTCCAGTAGGCTTCCTTGGCTCTTGCCTGTCTTCCATAAAGTGAAATTCTGTCTCCTCTCTTCTGTGTAGTATTAATACTGTGCACACATTGATTAGGACATATTACTACTAAATGTTACTATGTCACTGTATACAAATTTACTTCTGTTTTAAGTTTTTTAAAATAAATAAGTACATTTTAAAAATACAGAATCTATTCCTCTTTTAGCACTGAGTACATGAATAATAGTGGATAGCTATCCACAGATAAGACAGGGCTGGGAGAATACCTCCCCATTATGCATTTTTGATACAGTGTACTCCTGAAAACTATACATCTGAAATAAATATTCCAAAGCTGATATTCCTTGTTAGGTCTCATTAGCTGCCACTTTCAACTGGAATGAGTGAATAAGGTTTCAATATAGAACTTTTGGCTTGCCTTGTTTATATAGCATGTCCCTAAATAGTAAGAGTGCTAGCTAATTAGTGCCCATTGTGGGAACAGGGCAGGTGGTCAGGACGCAGGCTCCTCTGACAGCTGACTTACCCAGAATTAACATTTTGTTCTATTTGCTCACAGCATGGAATCCAGCTCATCATCAACATAGGAAACTACTTTTTCCCTTCCTTATGAACATAAACACTCATAACACACTCAAGAGTACAACACAGAAACACCTCTTTCCCTCTCTGAGTTGTCGGCTCACATAATGATCATGTACCCTAATACAACATGTCTTGTTATGGAAATTTCCACACATTTGGTGACCTTGTACAAAATGTTTACATACCCATACTTCAGAAAGCCTCTGCGTTAACATGAATGGACATGCATGCAGTCTATATTGTCTAAAATATCAAAACCATAACATCGGTCAGGAAATATTTGCACAGTCAGTTCTATTCTCACAGAATCTTCTCTTATATTAAGGTTTATTGACATGGATGTTGGCTTATTAATTAATATAAATATTGATATATGAAGTAGCCCCTCCAGTCTATTCCCCAAAAGAAATCACTCTCCTGAATAAATCCTAAACAAGATACCCATCAACATAAGTGCAGTCTGCTTCTCTGCCACAGTACCTTTGCACATGCATATCACAATCCAACTCCAATTCAACTTCCACATTCCTTCCAGTAGGCTTCCTTGGCTCTTGCCTGTCTTCCATAAAGTGAAATTCTGTCTCCTCTCTTCTGTGTAGTATTAATACTGTGCACACATTGATTAGGACATATTACTACTAAATGTTACTATGTCACTGTATACAAATTTACTTCTGTTTTAAGTTTTTTAAAATAAATAAGTACATTTTAAAAATACAGAATCTATTCCTCTTTTAGCACTGAGTACATGAATAATAGTGGATAGCTATCCACAGATAAGACAGGGCTGGGAGAATACCTCCCCATTATGCATTTTTGATACAGTGTACTCCTGAAAACTATACATCTGAAATAAATATTCCAAAGCTGATATTCCTTGTTAGGTCTCATTAGCTGCCACTTTCAACTGGAATGAGTGAATAAGGTTTCAATATAGAACTTTTGGCTTGCCTTGTTTATATAGCATGTCCCTAAATAGTAAGAGTGCTAGCTAATTAGTGCCCATTGTGGGAACAGGGCAGGTGGTCAGGACGCAGGCTCCTCTGACAGCTGACTTACCCAGAATTAACATTTTGTTCTATTTGCTCACAGCATGGAATCCAGCTCATCATCAACATAGGAAACTACTTTTTCCCTTCCTTATGAACATAAACACTCATAACACACTCAAGAGTACAACACAGAAACACCTCTTTCCCTCTCTGAGTTGTCAGAGATGTTCTTAGCCAAGCATATTAATGACTCAGAAGGGGCATTTGGAAACCTAAAGGCTCTTAATGAATATGCTTTCTGCTCTCTCCAATCCATCACCCTCCTAATCTCTAAAGACATCTTTATTTTTAACTCCACACTGCTACAGATGCACGTCAGAGAAAGCAAAGCTGAGACAGAGACTCAGCCCTCTTCACAGGATGGGAAGCAAGTCCTGGGAAGCATGGCCATGAAAGAGAGGATGTCAACAAGGGTCGGCATCTAGAAAGGAGCTCTAAACACTTCTCAGAGAACAAAGCTGTCTGAAAGATCAAGTCCAACCAGAAGACACTTTGAAAAATAGGAAATTAGGATGATCAACCCCTTTCCAAAAAGAGAAGAGGGTGTAGAACATGACAATCCCAACTCTAATCAAAGAAATGAACAAGAATTCGGGGGCTTCCTTTGTGGTCCAATGGTTAAGACTCTGTACTCCAATGCAAGGAGGCATGGGTTCAATCTTTGGTTGGGGAACTAAGATCCCACAATCTATGCACAGAGCAGCAAAAAAAGAGAAAAAAAGAATTCAGTATGGCAGGTCAAAGGAAACTAGGAGTATTGCCAACTGATAAAAGTTTTTAAAAATCTTAGAGGCCACTACATAATCAAACTTATACCAAACCTATACCAAAACCTATACTAAACTTTACTCTGATATACAACTTAGGAGCTAAAGGAGCAAATTGTAAGGCAAAATGAAGCTAACTTAGTTTAGGAATTTCTTCTCCTCTTTGCGGCTCTTCTTTTTTTTAATTGGTAGAAATTGTTTTACAATTTTGTGTTGGTTTCTACCAAACAACAACGCAAATCAGTCCATTATTTTATACATATAAAAATACAGAGAGAGGCTCCCTCTTGAGCCTCCCTCCCCTTCCCACTCCCACACCTCTAGGTCATCACCCACTTTAACCTCCTTTCACCCAGACAAAATTGCTTGATCTGCTCTCATTCCCTTCTTGAGAAGCAGAAATGGTTCTGGTTGTCAAACCTTCCTAAAGTTAGCCTGAAGCATCCTGTGAATGGCCCCCCTGGGGCTGTGCAAATGGAAGACATGCTTGAATAAAACCACTTTTTAGTCATTTTCATATAAGCACAGCTAACATAGATTCTGTTCTTCTACCAGTCATAAAAGACAGTGCTTCATTTAGCTGCATCAAAGTTCATTAAACTTGTTCTATTTTCAACTTTTAAATTTCTGAAATAAATGTTATCCCTTGGGGTCCCAACAAAAAACAGATGGCACACTCAAACTGGTCAATTCAAGTCAGGTTTATTTGCACAGGTGTTCAAGAATTATAAGAGACACTGTAGTAACCCAGGATGAACAGCAGCAGAGAGGAGGGAGGAACTGCCAAAATTGCAACCAATGAACTCTCACCAGTTAGGCTGGAGAGAGTCTTATAGAGAAGGTTGTCATGAATTCATTGCCAAGGACTTATAACCTCAACCAATCAGTCTAAGGTGATCCTCTGGAGGGAAAGTCTCAATACCTCAGTCTCACTTTCCGCCCCCGACTGCTGGGGCTTCCCATTGGCTAAACCAGATGGTAAGGACTCCCATGGAAGACACTGAGGTCTGCCTCCTGGGAGAGGAAGATGGAGAAACAAAGAGAGTGACTGTGGAGTAGCAAACATAAGATAACTGGCACAAATAGAAGCTTTATTTTAAAAAATTAAAATTTAATATTTTCCTTCACATAAAACAGTTAAAAATTCAGTTTTCTTAATTTCCATCCCTTCCAGGTACCCACAATGCCATGTTCCACAAATTTTTAAAAATGTGCTTCTGAAAAAACAGTGAAAAAGTGAAAAATAGAAATGCCAGAGGATTTTCCTTGAAAGAATCTTTTGTTTTTATGGACACATTTTTTTTCCATTCTTTGGCCAAGAATAAAATATAAAAGGATTGAAATCTAAAAATATTCGAGTGAAACTTTTCTGTTCACACAACCAAGCAAAAATGCTTAGATAAAACTATAATTCTCATTCTTTCACATGTCTTGAAACATTTATTAAGCAACTACTATGCCCTAGGTGCACTGAAACACAAAGACAAAAGTAAACAAATAAGCCTTACCTATGTTGGCTAAACCAAAAAAGATGGCAGTTAGGTGGGTAGGTACTTCCTGGTTTTGGTTCACAAACAAGGGGTTATTCAGAAAGCAGGTCTGGCTTCAGCCTTGGTCTGATTTGGGGCTCTCTAACATTTTCATGCTCCTTGTCTCAGTTCTTTCTCCTCATGGTGCTTGTATAGATGTTCAGAAAGTTTCTCTTTGTGGTGGAGGGATGGCTACAGGAATTCAAGCCTTGTACTCTCTCACCATTAAGCCCTGGAGAGAAGCAATGGCTGTCAAGTTCTGGTTCAGTTTGATTGAACAGGTTTAAGTTATCCTTGGATCAATCACTAGATCCAGGAAAATAAGATGCTTCTATTAACTTAAGTCAGTGAGAGTCCATCATTTGGACTGATTGTGGAGCCAATCTAAACCCAACATCCTGACAATGGAGAAGGGACGGATACCCAAGGACAATCTGAGGACTGTTGGCAGAATAAAAGGGGAATGAAAGCCAGGGAAACAACCATCACAAAATGAAGTCGGGTACATAAGTGTTCCAGAAGCAAAATGGAGTAACAAACTCCTCTAATGGGCTGATATTTTATGTGACTCTTAAAGGATGTATAGGACAAGGTGGTGTATGGTAATGTAGTGAAGGGGAAAAGGTGATCCTGACAAATGAAACAGCACATGCAAGTGCACAAAGGCATGAAAGAGTGCACTGAGTGCTAGGAACAATGGGACCTCCCCTGTGGCTGTGTCAAGGAGCCTAGGGAAGGTTCCAGACTATAAAGATGTTTGGAACCACTTTATGTAATAGTAAGGATTTCAGGCCTTATCCTTAAAGGCATTAAAGCATTTAGTCAGGTGAGTGACTATAACCATATTTTAAAGACAATGTAGAACAGGTAGTGTAGAGGGTGGGGCTTAGAGGAGAGGAGTCTAAAAGTTAGAGGTGCTCAGAGACCATGGAATTCAGGGACAAGAGAGTGTTTAGGTGGTAGATAAAACTATAATTCTCATTCTTTCACATGTCTTGAAACATTTATTAAGCAACTACTATGCCCTAGGTGCACTGAAACACAAAGACAAAAGTAAACAAATAAGCCTTACCTATGTTGGCTAAACCAAAAAAGATGGCAGTTAGGTGGGTAGGTACTTCCTGGTTTTGGTTCACAAACAAGGGGTTATTCAGAAAGCAGGTCTGGCTTCAGCCTTGGTCTGATTTGGGGCTCTCTAACATTTTCATGCTCCTTGTCTCAGTTCTTTCTCCTCATGGTGCTTGTATAGATGTTCAGAAAGTTTCTCTTTGTGGTGGAGGGATGGCTACAGGAATTCAAGCCTTGTACTCTCTCACCATTAAGCCCTGGAGAGAAGCAATGGCTGTCAAGTTCTGGTTCAGTTTGATTGAACAGGTTTAAGTTATCCTTGGATCAATCACTAGATCCAGGAAAATAAGATGCTTCTATTAACTTAAGTCAGTGAGAGTCCATCATTTGGACTGATTGTGGAGCCAATCTAAACCCAACATCCTGACAATGGAGAAGGGACGGATACCCAAGGACAATCTGAGGACTGTTGGCAGAATAAAAGGGGAATGAAAGCCAGGGAAACAACCATCACAAAATGAAGTCGGGTACATAAGTGTTCCAGAAGCAAAATGGAGTAACAAACTCCTCTAATGGGCTGATATTTTATGTGACTCTTAAAGGATGTATAGGACAAGGTGGTGTATGGTAATGTAGTGAAGGGGAAAAGGTGATCCTGACAAATGAAACAGCACATGCAAGTGCACAAAGGCATGAAAGAGTGCACTGAGTGCTAGGAACAATGGGACCTCCCCTGTGGCTGTGTCAAGGAGCCTAGGGAAGGTTCCAGACTATAAAGATGTTTGGAACCACTTTATGTAATAGTAAGGATTTCAGGCCTTATCCTTAAAGGCATTAAAGCATTTAGTCAGGTGAGTGACTATAACCATATTTTAAAGACAATGTAGAACAGGTAGTGTAGAGGGTGGGGCTTAGAGGAGAGGAGTCTAAAAGTTAGAGGTGCTCAGAGACCATGGAATTCAGGGACAAGAGAGTGTTTAGGTGGAAAGGAAGAAGGTAGATGGGATAAAAGTTAGGTGTTACGATCAGCTATATTTAATGATCAACTGGATTTGATAATCAATGTACAAGGGGAAAGGAGACAAGAATGATGGAGTTTTCCTGAGTCCTGGCAAGGATGCTCTGTCCCATTCCAGGCATTCTTATTATCCACTCATGTATTTCTCATGCAAACTCATTTTTACATATATTAACATCATCAATTTCTATTGTAGCTGGAGCTTGTAATGGCTTAGTCTACACATTCCAAGCAAAGTGGAGACATGGAATAACTGTAGATGAAATTCAGTCTAGATTGAATCTAAACAAAATATTTGGACTTAAATTAAAATAACCAAAAGCTCATACCAAGGTGGATTTTAGTTGTTTTTTAAATTGCCTATATAACTAAATGAACACAGATATAAAACCAATATAGCTCAATCTACAAAATTAAAGTGAAGAAAAGAGCCTTGGAATGTTGCCTTACCTTTAAAAATGTTATTTCTAAGAATCCCTTATCTACCTTAAAACTGGCAAAGAAAGGACTAAGAAGTCTTTTTTATAATTATCTTTTTAAGTGATTTACAAAAACCGCTTAAATATGTAATCACCAAGTGCCTAGGCACTTAATAAGACTAATTTTGAGGTTGTACATACTGGCTATTTCACTGAAATATTTTCTCTTTTGTCTGAATACTGCAATTTAAAAATCTAAGAAAATCAATTGACTTTGCTGACCAATTAACATACCTTTATTTCTATTCAAATGTCTTCTATATGCTTATAGCTTTGAGAATATCTATAAGATATAATACATGTAAAAGCAGATCTTAAAAAGAATTGACCAGTCAAACTTGGAATCATAACCTAAAAAGGAATTGTCCACCTGGGAAGTAAGTGGATGACACTCTGAGCCAGGCTTCTATATGATATAGAGAAAAGAAGAGTCATGTAGCAATTGCTAAGAGATGTTTGGAACCACTTTATGTAATAGTAAGGATTTCAGGCCTTATCCTTAAAGGCATTAAAGCATTTAGTCAGGTGAGTGACTATAACCATATTTTAAAGACAATGTAGAACAGGTAGTGTAGAGGGTGGGGCTTAGAGGAGAGGAGTCTAAAAGTTAGAGGTGCTCAGAGACCATGGAATTCAGGGACAAGAGAGTGTTTAGGTGGAAAGGAAGAAGGTAGATGGGATAAAAGTTAGGTGTTACGATCAGCTATATTTAATGATCAACTGGATTTGATAATCAATGTACAAGGGGAAAGGAGACAAGAATGATGGAGTTTTCCTGAGTCCTGGCAAGGATGCTCTGTCCCATTCCAGGCATTCTTATTATCCACTCATGTATTTCTCATGCAAACTCATTTTTACATATATTAACATCATCAATTTCTATTGTAGCTGGAGCTTGTAATGGCTTAGTCTACACATTCCAAGCAAAGTGGAGACATGGAATAACTGTAGATGAAATTCAGTCTAGATTGAATCTAAACAAAATATTTGGACTTAAATTAAAATAACCAAAAGCTCATACCAAGGTGGATTTTAGTTGTTTTTTAAATTGCCTATATAACTAAATGAACACAGATATAAAACCAATATAGCTCAATCTACAAAATTAAAGTGAAGAAAAGAGCCTTGGAATGTTGCCTTACCTTTAAAAATGTTATTTCTAAGAATCCCTTATCTACCTTAAAACTGGCAAAGAAAGGACTAAGAAGTCTTTTTTATAATTATCTTTTTAAGTGATTTACAAAAACCGCTTAAATATGTAATCACCAAGTGCCTAGGCACTTAATAAGACTAATTTTGAGGTTGTACATACTGGCTATTTCACTGAAATATTTTCTCTTTTGTCTGAATACTGCAATTTAAAAATCTAAGAAAATCAATTGACTTTGCTGACCAATTAACATACCTTTATTTCTATTCAAATGTCTTCTATATGCTTATAGCTTTGAGAATATCTATAAGATATAATACATGTAAAAGCAGATCTTAAAAAGAATTGACCAGTCAAACTTGGAATCATAACCTAAAAAGGAATTGTCCACCTGGGAAGTAAGTGGATGACACTCTGAGCCAGGCTTCTATATGATATAGAGAAAAGAAGAGTCATGTAGCAATTGCTAAGAGAGCCAATCGCAGCCTTGCCCTTCCTGGGAGTGGGTAGATTCTGAAAATGCAGTGTGTGACAACTGGAAAGAAGAGAGTGCTCAATGAGCTTCTGGATGCAACAATAATCATAGAAAAGAAATTTGTTCAGACAGGTGGCACTTTTGAGTTCATAGATGAACTCAACAACAGTAGATATCCCCTGACCACTTAGTTTCTGCCCTTCTTCCTTTCACACTTTGCCCAAACCTGAAGTCTTGAAGTAAGACCCAATAAATTTAGTATAAACTTATCTACAATTCTAGCAAGGTATGAAAATATCCCCTCGAAAGCATAAACAGAAAACAATCATGGAATATATGTAGAATCACAGAAGTTTAAAAGTAAATGATCTGAAGAATCAAAGAATATTTTTCTATGAAAGAGACTTGCTGAAAAGATAGTGAACTCAAACCTGTATTCCAGACAATGAGTTAAAGGACCATTGCAATACATTTTCTACCAAGTTAAAGGAAAAAAAAAAAAAACCTTTTCATTTATAATTTTAGTAAAATTTTAAAAGACATTATATTTAATTAAAAAAAAAGAATCTGGATTAAAAAAATACTTTCAGGTTAAAAACTAATATTACTGAATTTAAGAATATACTGCTGGGTTTCTCTTGTGGCTCAATGGAAAAGAATCTGCCTGCTAATTCAGGAGGCATGGGTTTGATCCCTGATCCAGGAATATTCCACATGCCATGGAGCAACTAAGCCTGTGCACCACAACTATTGAGTCTGTGCTCTAGAGCCTGGGAGGTACAACTCCTGAAGCCTGCATGTCATACAGCCCATCCTTCACCACAAAAGAAAACACAACAATGAGAAGCCCACACACTACAACTAGAGAGTAGCCCCTGTTTGTACAACTAGAGAAAACCCTGTGCAGCAATGAAGACCCAGCACAGTCAAAATAAATACATAAAATTGTTTTTTAAAAAGGAATACATCATTGGCATCAACTGGGCTACGGAGTACTACAGGAAACAAGCCATAATTTGAAAGCAATCTCAAAAACCTCTCCTGAGGAAAAAGTTGTGTTTGTCAAGAATCTATGAGTTCTTAGTATTCTGCCAAGTATCATAACATGTATGAATATATTTCATCCTCATAGCATTATTTTAAGCAGGTGCTATCATTATTCACATTTTATACTTGAGAGAAATGATCTATAGGAAGGTGAAATGGTCTAACAGCAAACACACCATTAGTAATGCAGACTGGATATGGATATTAAACCCACTGCTATTTGAATCTATGCTATGGTTTCAGAAGTTAGCTTATCTAGGCCATCAAGAAATGGATAGCATTTCTATACTACCTAAATTGTTCTAGACCTGAATCAGCAATCCTTTTCTATAAAGGGCAGAGAGTAAATATTTTCAACTCTGTTGCCCATATAGTCTCTGTTACAATCACTCAACTCCACCACTGTAATGGGAAAGCAGTCACAGATAATACATTAATAGATGTTCATAAATAATGCCCAACAGAACTTTATTTACAAAGCAAATGAGTAAGATTTGGCTGTGGGCCTTGTTTGCTAATACCTATTCTAGAACATAAAAAGGATGAAAATATAATCCTTTTTTATGAAGATATCATGGCATTAATCTCAAAATGAGTGAAAAAATGCAAACAGTATCAAAAATCATCTCATTTATGAAGATAGAAATATAATGTATTAGAGATAAATAAAATGTTTACAAATTGACACTAATAGCAAGTGAGAAATCATTACATAGAGGTCAAGTAGAGTTTATTTCAGCAATATAAGGAGATTTAACTTTAAAAATCTAAGCCTGTGCACCACAACTATTGAGTCTGTGCTCTAGAGCCTGGGAGGTACAACTCCTGAAGCCTGCATGTCATACAGCCCATCCTTCACCACAAAAGAAAACACAACAATGAGAAGCCCACACACTACAACTAGAGAGTAGCCCCTGTTTGTACAACTAGAGAAAACCCTGTGCAGCAATGAAGACCCAGCACAGTCAAAATAAATACATAAAATTGTTTTTTAAAAAGGAATACATCATTGGCATCAACTGGGCTACGGAGTACTACAGGAAACAAGCCATAATTTGAAAGCAATCTCAAAAACCTCTCCTGAGGAAAAAGTTGTGTTTGTCAAGAATCTATGAGTTCTTAGTATTCTGCCAAGTATCATAACATGTATGAATATATTTCATCCTCATAGCATTATTTTAAGCAGGTGCTATCATTATTCACATTTTATACTTGAGAGAAATGATCTATAGGAAGGTGAAATGGTCTAACAGCAAACACACCATTAGTAATGCAGACTGGATATGGATATTAAACCCACTGCTATTTGAATCTATGCTATGGTTTCAGAAGTTAGCTTATCTAGGCCATCAAGAAATGGATAGCATTTCTATACTACCTAAATTGTTCTAGACCTGAATCAGCAATCCTTTTCTATAAAGGGCAGAGAGTAAATATTTTCAACTCTGTTGCCCATATAGTCTCTGTTACAATCACTCAACTCCACCACTGTAATGGGAAAGCAGTCACAGATAATACATTAATAGATGTTCATAAATAATGCCCAACAGAACTTTATTTACAAAGCAAATGAGTAAGATTTGGCTGTGGGCCTTGTTTGCTAATACCTATTCTAGAACATAAAAAGGATGAAAATATAATCCTTTTTTATGAAGATATCATGGCATTAATCTCAAAATGAGTGAAAAAATGCAAACAGTATCAAAAATCATCTCATTTATGAAGATAGAAATATAATGTATTAGAGATAAATAAAATGTTTACAAATTGACACTAATAGCAAGTGAGAAATCATTACATAGAGGTCAAGTAGAGTTTATTTCAGCAATATAAGGAGATTTAACTTTAAAAAATCTATTATTATAATTAATAATACAGATTAATAAAATAAATAAAATTTATGGTTAGTTCTTCAGAAATATTTTTCAGAATTCAACATCCAGGACTTTCCTGGTGGTCCAATGGTTACAAATCTGCCTGCCAATGCAGGGGACATGGGTTCAATCGCTGGCACACGAGAATTCCACGTGCCACAATGCAGCTAGGGCAATGCACCACAAATGTTGAAATTAACACGTTCTAGAGCCCATCCGTGCACTGCAACAAGAGAAGCCACTCCAATGAAAAGCCTTCACACCACAAGTAGAAGATGCTCCCACTCTTTGCAACCAGAGAAAGTCCGCACACAGCAACAAAGACCCACTGAAAGGGGTCAGAATGAAAGGGGTTCATAGGCAGAATTGGCAAGGTTAGCGGGTCCCAAGGACAAGGAGGAGGTGAGGGACAAAAAGAAGAAGGACACGTATTTTTCTAACCTGAAATATTTGCTATGATAAGATCAACCCAAAACTAAGTTTATTATTTTATGTTAACACTGTGGGCCTAGAAAGGCCTTTACACCAGAATGTCTCACCTTGCCTGGAGACTAAGCCCTGGCTAATCTCATGCTAATGCTGTGGGTGTGGGCCTAGAGGGCCTTTAGAACCTTAAGATATTCTTTTGATGTATTGTTTTGGTAACTGACTGGAAGATACAAATTGTCATGCTTCAACTGGAAAAGGGGGATACTCTTCTACCCCCCTTCCAGTGTCTATGCTGGAAGCTTTTCCCTATCCTTTCTTACTTTAAGAAACTTTTCAGGGCTTCCCCTGGTGGTCCAGTAGATAAGGACACCGCCTTGCAGTGCAAGGGGCGCCGGTTCGATCCCTGGCCTGGGAAGATCCCACGTGCCGCAGAGCGGCTGGACTGATGTGTCCAATCACCGAGTCGGATCTCTGGAGCGCATGCGCCCAGAGCCGGTGCTCTGCAACAACAGACGCCACCGCGATAGGAGGCCCACAGGAGCCAAAGAACAAAGACAGATGAAAATAGAGAAATGAAAGAACAATAGAAGTGGCCCGCCCGCTCCCCTCCCTCCCCAACCCGACCCCTGCCCAAAATAAATAAATAAATAAATCTTTAAAAAAAAAAAAAAAAGAAAGAAACTTTTCACTGCACAAACTCTGAGTGACCATCACCGAGTCTTTTGATCCCAATGTGAATTCTTCTACAGTGGTGATTTAAGAATCTGACACTGTTCGTGGTAACCTACCATCATCTATCACTTATCACCACTGCATCCAAATAAATAAGTAAAAATTTTTAAAAAGAATTCAACATTCATTTCTAATTTTAAAAAATGTTGGTAAAGTAGGAACAACATTATTATCTTAATATCATAATAACATTTATGCAAAAAACTTGGCATTGTAAAGAAGTCTTTCATACTAAAGACATATTCATGAAAATCAAAAATAAGAAAAGAGGGCTTCCCTGGTGGTCCAGTGGGTGAGGACACCGCCTTGCAGTGCAAGGGGCACCGGTTTGATCCCTGGCCTGGGAAGATCCCACATGCCATGGAACAGCTGGACCGATGTGTCGGACTACCGAACCAGTGCTCTGGAGCACATGCACCCAGAGCCGATGCTCTGCAGCAACAGAGGCCACTGCGATGGGAGGCCCACACAGGCCAAAGAACAAAGATGGATGAAAAAGACCAATAGAAGTGGCCAAAAATAATAATAATAATAAATATTTTTATAAATAAGTAAATCAGAAGAAAAGATATCCTTCCCCAATACTCGTTTAATATCATACTGAGAGTTCTAGCTGAAGTAATCAGAAAAAAAAAATAGAATGTAGGAGACAAAATGACAATGATTTGTAGATGATATCATTGTTACAAAAATTAATAAGAAAAAATATTAATAAGAAAAAGGAAGTTAGGAGTTTCAGTTTCTGATCCGGCATTTTAAGAGCTTGAAGCCATCACTCACACCTAACTAGAAGTAAAATGCCGAGCAACTGAGAATCAGGAATTCTTACACATGTCAGAGACTTGAGATCCCAGGGCTAACTTCAGTCTCTAAATTAGTGATAGAGACAGGCAAATTCAAAGAATCACATTATGGGAGCACAAACCCAGGAGCAGAAACCTCCATGGATACCACACTTGTTTGGAAAACCAAAACTGTACTTAATGAAATGCTGGAGGCTTGATGTGGAAAACTTTTAAGAATTAAAAACCCAGGAAGGCGGTACTCTTATGGGGACATCCATGCTTGTTATTTTACCTCCAGGAGTCCTACCGAATCCTCACAGAGAAGATCTGAGTGACCATCACCGAGTCTTTTGATCCCAATGTGAATTCTTCTACAGTGGTGATTTAAGAATCTGACACTGTTCGTGGTAACCTACCATCATCTATCACTTATCACCACTGCATCCAAATAAATAAGTAAAATTTTTAAAAAGAATTCAACATTCATTTCTAATTTTAAAAAATGTTGGTAAAGTAGGAACAACATTATTATCTTAATATCATAATAACATTTATGCAAAAAACTTGGCATTGTAAAGAAGTCTTTCATACTAAAGACATATTCATGAAAATCAAAAATAAGAAAAGAGGGCTTCCCTGGTGGTCCAGTGGGTGAGGACACCGCCTTGCAGTGCAAGGGGCACCGGTTTGATCCCTGGCCTGGGAAGATCCCACATGCCATGGAACAGCTGGACCGATGTGTCGGACTACCGAACCAGTGCTCTGGAGCACATGCACCCAGAGCCGATGCTCTGCAGCAACAGAGGCCACTGCGATGGGAGGCCCACACAGGCCAAAGAACAAAGATGGATGAAAAAGACCAATAGAAGTGGCCAAAAATAATAATAATAATAAATATTTTTATAAATAAGTAAATCAGAAGAAAAGATATCCTTCCCCAATACTCGTTTAATATCATACTGAGAGTTCTAGCTGAAGTAATCAGAAAAAAAAAATAGAATGTAGGAGACAAAATGACAATGATTTGTAGATGATATCATTGTTACAAAAATTAATAAGAAAAAATATTAATAAGAAAAAGGAAGTTAGGAGTTTCAGTTTCTGATCCGGCATTTTAAGAGCTTGAAGCCATCACTCACACCTAACTAGAAGTAAAATGCCGAGCAACTGAGAATCAGGAATTCTTACACATGTCAGAGACTTGAGATCCCAGGGCTAACTTCAGTCTCTAAATTAGTGATAGAGACAGGCAAATTCAAAGAATCACATTATGGGAGCACAAACCCAGGAGCAGAAACCTCCATGGATACCACACTTGTTTGGAAAACCAAAACTGTACTTAATGAAATGCTGGAGGCTTGATGTGGAAAACTTTTAAGAATTAAAAACCCAGGAAGGCGGTACTCTTATGGGGACATCCATGCTTGTTATTTTACCTCCAGGAGTCCTACCGAATCCTCACAGAGAAGATCTGAGAAAAATTCCTTCCTGCTTCTCCCAAGGGTGGGGGAAAGTAACCTTTTTTGACATATATCAGAGTGGTCTGTTCAACAAGATCTGTCCTCAAAAAAAAACTATTTTACCAAAGACTAACCTATATGGGGTTTTATTAGAGCATAACTGATTGAGAGGAAGAAAGATACACAATCCAACTTCTTCCAGGCACCATGAGGGTAAAGAAAGGCATTGAGCAGGAAAAAACAACAAAGGAAACTTAGTTATGCACAAAGGAATGATGAGCATGAGAAGTGATAACTACACATGTAATTTACAGGTCAACATAAATACTTCTCTAAGTATTCAAATCTTTTAAAAAGACAACTGATTGGTTAAAATACAGATAATTGCAATTGTATACATTAAGGTGAAGTGTACGAGAACATTTGTCCCAAGGTTGGGAGCTAAGAAACAAAAGCATGCTTTGCAAAATTCTTGTACTAAATATGAAGTAGTATTTTATCACATGAAGGTTTGACTCTAAGAAAGATCTATACTAAAATCCCTAAAGTAACCCCTAAAACAACAAAAGAGTTATAGGTAATAAACAATAAAGAAAGAATAATGGAATCAATTAAAAATACTCAATTAAAAAGAATTAAAAGGGAACATAAAACAAAGGAGACAAACAAAACAAATACAGTAATGATAATTACCATACTGATAACAAATACAGTAATTTAAATCTAACCATATTGATAATCCCATTTAATACAGATGGTTTAAGTAATTCAATTTAAAAGGGCCGAGATTGTGAAATTGGATTGAAAAAAAGCAAGACCTAGTTGTATTCTGCCTAGACGAGTCCTACTTTAGAATTTAAAAAATGCACACTTAATTTGTCAGAGACTTGAGATCCCAGGGCTAACTTCAGTCTCTAAATTAGTGATAGAGACAGGCAAATTCAAAGAATCACATTATGGGAGCACAAACCCAGGAGCAGAAACCTCCATGGATACCACACTTGTTTGGAAAACCAAAACTGTACTTAATGAAATGCTGGAGGCTTGATGTGGAAAACTTTTAAGAATTAAAAACCCAGGAAGGCGGTACTCTTATGGGGACATCCATGCTTGTTATTTTACCTCCAGGAGTCCTACCGAATCCTCACAGAGAAGATCTGAGAAAAATTCCTTCCTGCTTCTCCCAAGGGTGGGGGAAAGTAACCTTTTTTGACATATATCAGAGTGGTCTGTTCAACAAGATCTGTCCTCAAAAAAAAACTATTTTACCAAAGACTAACCTATATGGGGTTTTATTAGAGCATAACTGATTGAGAGGAAGAAAGATACACAATCCAACTTCTTCCAGGCACCATGAGGGTAAAGAAAGGCATTGAGCAGGAAAAAACAACAAAGGAAACTTAGTTATGCACAAAGGAATGATGAGCATGAGAAGTGATAACTACACATGTAATTTACAGGTCAACATAAATACTTCTCTAAGTATTCAAATCTTTTAAAAAGACAACTGATTGGTTAAAATACAGATAATTGCAATTGTATACATTAAGGTGAAGTGTACGAGAACATTTGTCCCAAGGTTGGGAGCTAAGAAACAAAAGCATGCTTTGCAAAATTCTTGTACTAAATATGAAGTAGTATTTTATCACATGAAGGTTTGACTCTAAGAAAGATCTATACTAAAATCCCTAAAGTAACCCCTAAAACAACAAAAGAGTTATAGGTAATAAACAATAAAGAAAGAATAATGGAATCAATTAAAAATACTCAATTAAAAAGAATTAAAAGGGAACATAAAACAAAGGAGACAAACAAAACAAATACAGTAATGATAATTACCATACTGATAACAAATACAGTAATTTAAATCTAACCATATTGATAATCCCATTTAATACAGATGGTTTAAGTAATTCAATTTAAAAGGGCCGAGATTGTGAAATTGGATTGAAAAAAAGCAAGACCTAGTTGTATTCTGCCTAGACGAGTCCTACTTTAGAATTTAAAGACACAAAGAAGCAGAAACTAAAAGAATTGAAAAAGATAGTCAATCATAATACTAATCTAAAGGAAACTGAACTGGCCACCTTAGTAAGAGATAAAGTAGACTTTAAAGCAAAGAATATTACTAGGGTCATAGAAACTCATTTTTAATTGATAAAAGGGTCAGTTCATCCTGAGATGTAACAAAACTAAATATTTCTATACTGAATAACAGAGTTTCAAAATGAATGAAACAAAAATGGATAGAATTGTAAAAAATAATAATAATCCACACCTATATTTGGAGAACTTGATCCCTCCTCTTATAATCAATAAAACAAAGATAGAAAATCTGTTATGATATAGAAGATTTGAATGGCATTAACAACCAATTTGTCCTAACTAACATCTATAGAAAATTCTACCTAAGAACAATAGAACATACATTCTTTTCAAGCGTAGGGAACATTTACCAAGACAGATCATATTCTGGACTATAAAAATTAAATCCCAATAAACTTTTAAAAATTCAAATTATATAAAATGTGTTTTTAATCCTCTTGGAATTAAATTATAAGTTAATAACAGGAAGATCTCTAGAAACCCCTCAAGACGTGTACAAAAATGCTAACTACAGGGAATTCTCTGGTGGCCCAGTGGTTAAGACTCCTGGCTTCCGATGCAGGAGGCCTGGGTTCAAGCCCTGGTCAGGGAGCTAGATCCCACATACTACAACTAAGGTGCAGCACAGTCAAATAAGTAATTTTATTTAAAAAAAAATGCTAACTACAACTTAAAATTACACAAATACCCATCAAAAGGTGAATAAACAAATAACAACATATCCGTATAATGGAGAACTAGTCAGTAATAAAAAGAATAATTTGTGCTATACACAACATAGATGAATCTCAAAACAATTTTATTGACTGAAAGAAGTCAGACCATTAAAAAAAAAAAAGCAAATATTGTATGATTCAATTCAAACTAAAGTGACAGAAGGCAGATCAATGATTGTCTGGTGATGAAGAAAGGGGACATGGAGGGACATGCCAAAGGAATTAAGTTCTAACTGTAAAACTTCAGAGAGTAGCCAGCTGGAGAGAAAAATGTTTGAGAATCAGTTTCTCTTCCTTCATATCAACTCCAATCCCTTGTCTGGGAGGTTTGCCTCAGTCAGCATATGAGATTGTGACTTCACCTATCCTTGGTCATGGAAATAGCATTAAATGAAGCAAGGAAGCACAGGCAGTTAAGAGGAAATAAAAGTGCAACAAAAGCAAATGTTATGACCATCCAGTAGCTCTTTAGTTAGGTTTCTATCAGAAGGACAAAGTAGATTTATGAAAGTTATTTTTAATCCAGTTTTCTTAATCTACAATAACTGTAAGAGCATGGGCACATTTCGTCAATCTCTGACTGAGACCTTTTCTGATTTATAGTAATTGTATTATGTGTCTCTAAATTGGATTCGGAAAAAAAACCATGGAGGTAAATACAGATCTTACAGACAGAAGCATCCAACGTAAAGAACAAAGGTGAGAGAGAATTTAATAACACAAGAAAGCATTCCTATGAAATCCTTTTCAAATGAAACTCAGACCCAGCGCAGGAACAGCGCTGTTGGTCTGCATGGCACTGAGATGCAAGTGCAGTTTCCTGGCAAGGAAGAGGGATTACGTTCCCTGATGACAAAGCACAGTCATAAGGTGCTGACACTGGAAAACCACAGAACTCTTGTTAGGCTGCTGTCGGGACAGGGCAAACCCTCACTTGACCAGCTGTTACCATGAGATCTTTTCTGCATGTTCTCAATGTGATGCTCTGAGTTTCCTTCCTCTGTGACCTAGCCATTTGGTATTAGTTCATTTCCACAGGTGAATTACAGGTGAAATTATCTCTTCTTCAAATTTCTAGTAAGTGTACAAATACTCAAGTTAGGAGGAAGCACGCCTTTGTATCACATCTCTCCCATGTGTTTAAATTAATGAACAACATTTTCAAAGTGCTTTCCTACTTCCTAAGCATCACCCTAGTCAGCCCTCCCACAGCCCTGTGACATAAGCAAGGCCTGTGCTACTGTTCCCAGTTTGTGATGAGGAATCAGGCTGATGGAGGGCTAATGATTTGCCCTCAATCTCAAAGAGAGCTGGCAGACACCCAACTGTTAGACAAATAACAGCAATTTACTCCCTTTAATTCGTGTTTGTACTTTCTAGGTGACTATAACTTAGAAATGACCTAAATGATTCTTTATTTCTACTTTTTGAAACTGATATTTTTGTGCTTTCATGAGGAGCACATCAACTTCTATGAATGAATAATATTTTATGTTTAACAAAGAATAAGGGGGGAAATCACAATCTACTGGTCCTAGTGGTTAAGGAAGGGAAAGGATGGCAATGGGTAACAGTTTGCAGTTATACTGGGAATGGATAAGCACTTGGGGAGGAAGTAGAAGGAAAAGGAGCTTTCAGATACTCTAGGAAGTTGCCTGGGGAAACATGCAAAAGCAAAACAGGGGAGGTGAAGCTGTGAACTTCACAGAACTCCCAGGACTGAAGCTTTTGAATAATGAGTTAATACAACTCAGATACTTATTGTAGTTGAATTCCTGCAGTATATTTTTACATATTTTCCTGAAATAAAATTTTAAATTATTATTATTTATGGGGGGATATTTTTGGTTTTTAAATTAATTTTTATTTATTTATTTATTTTTGGCTATTCTGGTTTTTCACTGCTGCCACAGGCTCTTCTCTAGTTGCAGGGAGTGGGGGCTACTCTCTAGTTGAGGTGAGCAGGCTTCTTGCTGCAGTGACTTCTCTTGTTGTGGAACTTGGGCCCTAGGGCACACAGGCTTCAGTAGTTGTGGCACACGGGCTCAATAGCTGCGGCTCCAAGGCTCCAGAGCACAGGCCTAAAAGTTGTGACTCACGGGCTTAGTTGCTCCACAGCATGTGAGATCTTCCCAGACTAAGGATCAAACTTATGTCTCCTGCACTGGCAGGCAAACTCTTCACCACTGAGCTACCAGGGAAGCCCTCTTTTAATTAATTTTTATTGGTGTATAGTTACTTTACAATGTTGCATTAGTTCCTACTGTACAGCAAAGTGAATTAGTCACATGAACAAGTGTGTGTGTACTTAGTCATGCCCAACTCCTTGCAATGCCATGGACTACAGCCCACCAGGCTCCCCTGTCCATGGAATTTGCCAGGCAAGAACACTGGAGTGGAATGCCATTTGCTTCCCCAAAGGATCTTCCTGACGCAGAGATCAAACCCACGTTTCTTGTGTCTCCTGCATTGGTAAGTGGATTCTTCACCATTAGTACCACATGGGAAACCCTATGAAAACATTTATCCCCTCTTTTTTGAGTAAAGTTCCCTGAGCTATACAGTAGAGTCTCATTAGTTATCTATTGTATACACAGTATCAGAGTGTATATATGTCAGTCCCAATCCCCCAATTCATCCCACCACTTCTTCCTCACTTGGTGTCCATACATTTGTTCTCTACATATGTGTCTCTATTTCTGTTTTACAAATAAGACCACCTATACCATCTTCCTAGATTCAAAGTATATACATTAATATATAAAAATTATTTTTCTCTGACTTCACTTTGTATGACAATCTCTAGGTTCATCTAAATTATTCTTAATAATTCCTTTTTATCTGACACTTGGTCAGACTCTATATCTGTCACAATGCTCCTTCAATCCAGTATTATTATCAGAATCTGGAAGAGCTTTGATTGCAGATTTACTTTGTAAGAAACATGAGAGTGCACCTCTGCCACCTATCCCAAGAAAGTGACCTTAACCCGAAGGATGCCCTCAGTCCACAAAAGGTCCTCTATGGTCTGTACATTTTGTAGACAGTTGTTTTCTGACCTGTTCCTGGAAAGTATAAAGCACGTGCCATCATGAATTTTTAACTAACAATTACTAGCAATAATAAGTTTTTCTTCTCTGGTATTTGATGACCCCATGCATTTACTCATCCTCATTTTATGGGTACACCAGATATTTAATCAGTGAAAGAAGGGGGGAATGAAGAAAATTAGAAGCGAAAGAAGCTTTTCACAACTTATCAATACATGAGCACCAGCCCCAGCATCCCCACCCCTCAACAAACACTGGGTTTGGTGATGTGCAAACCTGTACTGATCACACTAGCAGTGTTCTGTACTATATGTAGGGACACAGAGCTCCTGACCCACCATCTGCCATTCCTTCTGGCAGTGCCAGTTGACCATGGCTTACTCACACACCCTCTCTAGGATGACGAAAAGAGATGTTGCCTAGATTTTAGGAGGGTAGTTCTCATGATAGAACAAGTTAACTGGACTACACAGAAATACAGAGAGCTCTTGACTCCTCGGCCGAATGATCCTATCAGTTGAGCTCCAATGACCCCATTGTTACCCAGGCCACAGTTCCTAGTCAGAAGCTGAGGCCAAGACTGTGTCAGGTAAAGGGAGAAGGTGATCATTCAGTAGGCACAAGAGTTGTACCAACACTTTTATAGAGCAAGAGAAGTATATCCTGGGATTTGTGTGGAGGAGGGACCTGTATGGAACCAGGCAGATTTCAGAGCCAAGGGCCCCCCCTCCCCCGGGCCAACCCCCAGTTCCACACCTAGCTTTTCTGTTTTACTTACCACTTTGTAAGTATATACATTAATATATAAAAATTATTTTCTGACTTCACTTTGTATGACAATCTCTAGGTTCATCTAAATTATTCTTAATAATTCCTTTTATCTGACACTTGGTCAGACTCTATATCTGTCACAATGCTCCTTCAATCCAGTATTATTATCAGAATCTGGAAGAGCTTTGATTGCAGATTTACTTTGTAAGAAACATGAGAGTGCACCTCTGCCACCTATCCCAAGAAAGTGACCTTAACCCGAAGGATGCCCTCAGTCCACAAAAGGTCCTCTATGGTCTGTACATTTTGTAGACAGTTGTTTTCTGACCTGTTCCTGGAAAGTATAAAGCACGTGCCATCATGAATTTTTAACTAACAATTACTAGCAATAATAAGTTTTTCTTCTCTGGTATTTGATGACCCCATGCATTTACTCATCCTCATTTTATGGGTACACCAGATATTTAATCAGTGAAAGAAGGGGGGAATGAAGAAAATTAGAAGCGAAAGAAGCTTTTCACAACTTATCAATACATGAGCACCAGCCCCAGCATCCCCACCCCTCAACAAACACTGGGTTTGGTGATGTGCAAACCTGTACTGATCACACTAGCAGTGTTCTGTACTATATGTAGGGACACAGAGCTCCTGACCCACCATCTGCCATTCCTTCTGGCAGTGCCAGTTGACCATGGCTTACTCACACACCCTCTCTAGGATGACGAAAAGAGATGTTGCCTAGATTTTAGGAGGGTAGTTCTCATGATAGAACAAGTTAACTGGACTACACAGAAATACAGAGAGCTCTTGACTCCTCGGCCGAATGATCCTATCAGTTGAGCTCCAATGACCCCATTGTTACCCAGGCCACAGTTCCTAGTCAGAAGCTGAGGCCAAGACTGTGTCAGGTAAAGGGAGAAGGTGATCATTCAGTAGGCACAAGAGTTGTACCAACACTTTTATAGAGCAAGAGAAGTATATCCTGGGATTTGTGTGGAGGAGGGACCTGTATGGAACCAGGCAGATTTCAGAGCCAAGGGCTCTCTCGGCCAACCCCAGTCACACCTGGCAGAGGGCTCCATCTGCCAACTCCGGCCAGTTCCTGATGTTCATGAGGACTCATCTTCCCCTTGTGGGTTGGTAGTTCTCTGGAAATAAGTGGCCATAACTGTCTGACATTCTCCCAAATCATCCTGAAATAGTAAAATAAGTCCACTCACAGGAAAACAGCTTGTTTTCCAGGGCCTCAGAGTGTAGTATCAGAGAAAAAATGCAAAATTATCATTGCAATTAAGACATAATTAAAGTTTGTTTTTACATTCTTTTAATGTATACTGTTAAATACTTTTTTAAAAAGAAAGTTTCAGAATATGAAGCACCTTATCCAATGAATATAAAAATTTAAATATGTATTTAAATTAGTAGAAGTATAGGGAAAAGTCTGAAAGAATATGCCACAAAATATTTTAAAATTATAACCAGATTATATACTTTTCTAAATTTCATATTTCTGTATTATTTTAAATTGTATTTACCATGAGCATGTATTTTTTAACAATGTCATATAATAATGACTCTTTTAAATAAATTTAAGCCTTTAGAGAATATTCAATAGCATGGAGATTTTTCTTAAACAAGTTACAGAACAATATATACAGTACAATATTGATTTTTTAATACTTGGAAATGGCTATATCAAAAAATACTGTAATGAAATCCACCAACATTGTAAAAGTAAGCAGTCTGGGAATGAATGAATTGCAAGTTATTTTCACTTTTTTATATTTCCACATTTTCTAAATTTTCCAGAATTATGGCACTTGTTTTAAAAATCAAAATGAGATAAGTCATAAAAAGTGGGTTTAATAAGATCTTCAATATATACCTCTCTAGGGGAATCAAGAGAATATTTACCCAAGGAGGTAATCCCCATGAAGAGACTGAAGTATTCATGGAACTTCAGCCAGAGATGGGAGCAGCTCTCTCAGAGAGAACAGTGTGTGAAAGGATATGGAACAAAAAAGAGAACGAATGGTTTATTCAGGAAAAGTCTTGTGGTTTAGCATGAGCACGTAAAGTGAGAAAGTGAAACTGATGGGAAACTGGGTCACAAGGTGGGGCCCAATGAACGGGGATCTATTCTGTGGTAAAGAGTCTAGACTCGAGGCAGAGAGGGAATTGAAGGAAGGTGTTCAAAAGGTAAAGACTCCCAGTTATAAGATAAACAAGTACCTGGGATGTAAAGTTCAACATGATGACTAGAGTTAACATTAGTGTATGATACATTTGATAGTTGCTAAAGATAGTAGATCCTAAGAGTTTTCATGACAAGGAAGAAAAATTTTTGTTTTTTTTAATCAATATGAAATGATGGATATTCACCTAAACTTATCATGATTATTATTTCATGTATGTAAGTAAAATCATTAGGCTGTAAAAAATTTTTTAAATAATGTGTGCAAAAATTAAAAGAACACTTTAAACATATACAGTGCTATATAGTAATTATATCACAATGAAACCCAGTGTGGGGGGATCTCGACTTGAATCTGGAAGCAAAGGAAGCCACTGATAGATTTTAAGTAGGGGAGTGATACGATCTGATGGCTGTTTGAAATCATAGGCTTCTCTGTGGATGATGGAGTAAAATGAGGGAAGATGGATCTGGCTTTGCAGTGGTTAAGATAAGAAGTAATAAGGATGAATCTGGATGTGTGCAGTCATTAGGAAATGGAATTGATGGGACTTAATAACTTATTGGGGGGTTCCCTAGTGATCCAGTAATTAAGAATCCACCCTGCAATGCAGGGTACACTGATTCAATTTCTAGTCTGGGAGGAGCAACTAAATCCAGGTGTGCCATAACTACTGAGCCTGCATGCTGCAGCTACAGAAGCCTACATGCCAAGACTCTGTGATCTCCACAACAAGACAGGCCACCGCAGTGAGAAGCCTATGCACCACAACAGAGACCCACCACAGTAAAAAATAAATAGATAGATAAAATCTTCTTTAAAGAATAATTCATTGGGTAGTCATGGAGAAGGGGCTGGGATGAAGGATGAGTCCAGCAGGATGCCAAGGATTCTAACCTAGCACTGATGTATCTCACGGCATTCTTTTCCAAGAACAGACATCAGGGATAAGTTCACAGAACAGACTAGGGATGAGGAGGTAACAGAATGATTCATTTCATTTTGGATACACTAAGTTGAAATGACTATGGGTCATACAATTGCCAGACAATAATAATAAGGTGGGTCTGGCTCTTAGACAAGAGAAAAAGTTTTCTCAGTGATGTTATAGGTGGTAATTCACCTGCTGAGGGTGCAGACGAGTTAACTCAAAGGGAAAGGAAAACCATCTGATCAGGGCTCTGAGGAGTTCTAATGTTAGAGGGTCAGCAAAGAAACAGGACTAGTGAAGCAGAATTCAAAGAGTGAGTCAAACGCTTTGAGATGGGTCAGTAAAGCAATATCTGAAGAATCAAGAGAGGTGCATCAAAGGGATGATGAGTTCCAAAGAAGACCTGAAGCCTCTCCTGTGGCCCCTAGCAAAAACATGCATCACCTTTGTGAGAGCAGTGTTCTGGAGTGATGGAGGTTGGAATCTAGAATGGAAGGAGGTGAGAAGTTGAGGGGAAACTACTTCCCAATAGCACACCTGTAACAGTCATAATGCTGCTCATGGTAAACAACTCGAATAACAGCAATAAAGCACTATAATTCCCCATAATCATTACTAACACTTTAGTGTCTAACTCTCTAATCTCTTTTTTAGTACAACTTTTCAAACAATTTAATACTCTTTCGTATAATCTTATCTCTCCCCCAAACTCTAGATCCATGTTTTCAAACTTCTTTCCATTGAACATCACACTTATGCTCTAAATTTAGTTCCACGTTCTGGGTCACAAATAGAATCCCCCACACACTCCTACCCCACCCGCTGTCTTTCCTCTTTGTCAGTGACTCGTCAAGCCTGGAGCCACCTTTAACTCCTCCTTCCATGTCAACTCCCACAGCCAATAAGGCAACAAGTTCAGTGAGGTAAACCTTTGTGGTTTTACCCTGATTCAGCTGTTCTTTGCGTACCCACTGTGCAGACAATCTCCCTCACTCATACCCTCAACTCTCCATGACTAGACTTCTGGATAAGCTTCCTAGGTGACCTCCTTGCTTCCTATCACCATTCTTTCTTACTGCCTGATTGACAGTCCCCAAGTAACACATGATCAAACTCCTTCCCTGATAAGAGATTTTCAGAGGCTCTCCACTGTCCACCAAAGTAAGCACCAACTTCCCATCTCAGTACTCAGGATTCCCCTAAATGTAATTTATTCTCCAGCTAAATACTCTCACAAATATATTTCACATTTTTTCCTTCTAAACTCTGACTCTCCTTTTGGGAGTTTACCAGCCCATAGGTTGAACTGTATCTTTCCCGAATTCTCACCTCAGAATGTGACTGTATTTGAAGATGGGACTTTTGAGGAGACAATTAAGGTAAATGAGGTCATATGGGTGGACCCTAATCCAATATCACTAAAGGTCTTAGAGGAATAGGAGATTCTGATGCAGACCAAGGAATAACCCTGTGGAACACAGTAAGAAGGCAGTCTCCTTCCCTCCAAAGAAACCACACATAGCAACACCTGTTCTTGGACTTTTAGCCTCCAGGACTGTGAGCAAACAAACTCTGCTGCTATTTTCTGTTTTTGGTACTGTGCTGCAGCTGACCCAACAAACTAATGTACCTCTCTTCAAGTCCATATCTGTTTTCAAGTTCTCCAGTGTGACATTATCTACTCTTTCTCCTTGGGAACTGCAAGACCTTCTGTTTGTGCTTATATATTTACTTGTCCTTCTGTGTGCTATCTGAGGTTCTGCCTTGTTCTCCACAATAGACTACATTTTTATCTTCTCTAAGGCATCCTTGTGCCTGACACAGAGCCTTGCAAGTGATAAGTATTCAAAAAGCACTTACTAGATTGTATTAAAAGAAATTTTATCGCAGAACAATTTATTTAAGCATTTCTGTATCCCTCCCTCCCCCCAAAAAAGGAACAAGATGAAACACTGTAAGCAATAACAAAAATGGCATATGTTTTCTAGAAACTCTTCAGGTACCAACTATTTCTCTTTTACATTAAATATCCAAGGAAAGAAAGCTACAAGGCAGGGCTTCCCCTGGTGGTCCAGTGGGTAAGGACACTGCCTTGCAGTGCAAGGGGCGCCAGTTCCATCCCTGGCCTGGGAAGAGCCCATGTGCCGCGGAGCGGCTGGGCCGATGTGTCCAATTACTGAGCCGGAGCTCTGGAGCACATGCGCCCAGACTCGGCGCTCTGCAACGACCGACACCACTGCAATGGGAGGCCCACAGGAGCCAAAGAACAAAGATGGATGAAAACAGAGAAATGAAAGACCAATAGAAGTGGCCTGCCCACTCCCCTCCCTCCCCAACCCGACCCCCGCCCAAAATAAATAAATAAATAAATCTTTAAAAAAAAAAAAAGACAGCTACAAGGCAAATCAAAATAAATGTCTATTATTTTTAAAAGTACAGTTAGGTAAGTGCTTCCCTTTTTACACTGTAGCATGCTGTAAGTGCATGGCTGGTCAGTGTAGCAGAGTGAAACAAGTATTGGTTTATGAGTCAGACATCTGGTTCCACATCTGGCCATTTACTATTTACTAGTTATGTGACCATTATCAGAGTAGCTCACCTCTCCAACACTGTTTCCTCTCCTTTCAGATGGAAATGTCCATTACTGCTTTATAGGGTTGCTGTGAGGATTGAATCAGAAATAAAATGAAAGAACCTGGTTGAAATCCCAGCTTTCCAACATCTATTAGCTAAGTCACCTCTGATATATTACTTAATCACACCATGCCTAAATTTTCTCAGCAATAAAAGGAGGATAATGATAATAACAGTTCCAGTTAATAAGGCTAATGACTTGCATGCCTGAAACATTTTATGTTCCATATATGTCAAGTAATAATATTAAATCAATATTAAAGCAGTAAGGCAGAGCCTGCCATACAGAGAATATCCAGTAAGTATTTTTATTATTACTACTTTCATTGAGAGGATATACATCAAAATACAACTATAATCATGAAGGAAAAGTAGTATTTTATTACATGCAATTATGGTATCTAAGGGAGGACTCTAGTATTTGAAGCAATTTAATCTTCTCCCAAAATAAACTGGTTTTGAGCTAGAGCACTGACAAAGCAATGCGTAATCTCATCACTTTTAATCTTTTCTACTTATAGCTTTGGTATGTGTGGTTACCATTCTCTTATAGCAGGCAAAAATCTGTATGATAGTTATTTTACGTAATGATGAACATAGAAATAAGGATTTTGGTGGAACTGGTTCAGTTATATGACAGAATGGGCTTTTCCCTCAGCCTGAAACACATACAAGTGACCGGGCTCTTCAGCATCAAGTCACAAGAATATCCAGGCATAAAAACTACAGGTGGGGCCAAACCATGGAATAACAAAGGATTCTAAAAAATACATCCTTTTTCTAAAAGGTGTGTTTTATAAATATTAATAATGGTAAGGATTTCTCTAATTAACCATGACTTTTTTCAGAATGGGCTTACTAATCTAATTACAGGCCAGAGCACATGGCAAGTGGAATTCTATTTCCCTGACCAGGGATCACACCTGTACCCCCTGTCATGGGAGTGTGGAGTCTTAACCACTAAACCTCCAGGTAAGTCCTTTTATAGGCGTTATATCCAAGCTAGATTTAGAAAACACAAAGGAACCAGACTGAATTGCCAGCATCCATTGGATCGTAAAAAAAGAGCAACAGAATTCTAGAAGAACATGTACTTCTGCTTCATTGACTATGCTAATGCATTCAACAATGTGGAACACAACAAACTGTGGAAAATTCTTAAAGAAATGGGAATACCAGACCACATTACCTGACTCCTGAGAAATGTGTACACAGGATAAAAAGAAAAAACAACTACAACTGGAAATGGAACACGAGAAAGGTAAAATTGGGAAAACAGTAGACCAAATCTGAACATGGTCACCTTGCTTATTTAACTCATATGCAGAGCACATCATGTAAAATGTTGGTGCTGATGAAGCACAAGCTGTAATCAAGATTGCGAGGAGAAATATCAAGACCTCAGATAAGCAGATGACATGCAAGCAAGGTCAGAAAGCAAAGAGCAACTAAAGAATATCTTCATGGAAGTGAAAGAGGAGTGTGAAAAAGCTAGATTAAAATTCACCACTCAAAAAACTAAGATCACAGCATTAATAATGAACA
This sequence comes from Tragulus kanchil, assembly GCA_022376925.1. NCBI lineage: Eukaryota > Metazoa > Chordata > Mammalia > Artiodactyla > Tragulidae > Tragulus > Tragulus kanchil. Next base: position 140,776,421 of record JAIOJX010000028.1, read on the forward strand.
TAAAGCTAACCCTAACTGGATGAGAATCCTGACACGACCCTATCCTAACCCAACACTAACCCTAAACCTAACCCTTAACAAAGTCCTAAACCTAAACCTAACCTAATCCTAACCCAATCCTAACCCTAACACGTAACCCTGACCCTAACCCTAACCTATAACTCAAACCTAAAACTATTCACCCTAACCCAAGTCTAACACTAACTCTAAAGCTAAACTGAACACTAAATCTAAAGTTAACGTGAACAATAACTCTAAAGCTAACACTAACCCTAAACATAACCCTTTAATCTAACCCTAAACCAAACACTGACCCAACACTAACCCTAATCCTAACCTTACTCTAACCCCTCCTTAACCCTAACCCTAAGCATTACCTTCACTCTAACCTTAACCTTAATCCAACCCTTACCCTAAACCTAATCCTAACCCTGACCCACCTCCAACCCTAACCCTAACCTCACCCTAACCCTAAATCTAAACCTGTTTAACCCCCCAAAAAACCATTTATTCAATACCTACAATATGCCAAGTACACAGACTATCAGAAAATAAAGATATGTTAGATTCTTCAGAATCTAACAAGATCCTCTCAAGCTTAAACAAGTAAATCCTCAATTCAATGGGCTCTCAAGGGAGAATTTAAAAGGGTTCCGCTCTCTTACTTGAACAACCTTCCTTCACTGAATAATAGGACAAAGTTCCAAAAGAGGGAAAACCCTGCTTCTGGCATCCTTTGTCCTGCCACCCCTCTTCTTTTCCCCTGGTTCTTGGCAGAGCAGCCTCTCAACTTGTGGAGTGGAATTTCCGGAGTAAAACCGTTGGAAAGAACAGGAAAAAATTGGGAAAACAGTAGACCAAATCTGAACATGGTCACCTTGCTTATTTAACTCATATGCAGAGCACATCATGTAAAATGTTGGTGCTGATGAAGCACAAGCTGTAATCAAGATTGCGAGGAGAAATATCAAGACCTCAGATAAGCAGATGACATGCAAGCAAGGTCAGAAAGCAAAGAGCAACTAAAGAATATCTTCATGGAAGTGAAAGAGGAGTGTGAAAAAGCTAGATTAAAATTCACCACTCAAAAAACTAAGATCACAGCATTAATAATGAACATAAAGCTAACCCTAACTGGATGAGAATCCTGACACGACCCTATCCTAACCCAACACTAACCCTAAACCTAACCCTTAACAAAGTCCTAAACCTAAACCTAACCTAATCCTAACCCAATCCTAACCCTAACACGTAACCCTGACCCTAACCCTAACCTATAACTCAAACCTAAAACTATTCACCCTAACCCAAGTCTAACACTAACTCTAAAGCTAAACTGAACACTAAATCTAAAGTTAACGTGAACAATAACTCTAAAGCTAACACTAACCCTAAACATAACCCTTTAATCTAACCCTAAACCAAACACTGACCCAACACTAACCCTAATCCTAACCTTACTCTAACCCCTCCTTAACCCTAACCCTAAGCATTACCTTCACTCTAACCTTAACCTTAATCCAACCCTTACCCTAAACCTAATCCTAACCCTGACCCACCTCCAACCCTAACCCTAACCTCACCCTAACCCTAAATCTAAACCTGTTTAACCCCCCAAAAAACCATTTATTCAATACCTACAATATGCCAAGTACACAGACTATCAGAAAATAAAGATATGTTAGATTCTTCAGAATCTAACAAGATCCTCTCAAGCTTAAACAAGTAAATCCTCAATTCAATGGGCTCTCAAGGGAGAATTTAAAAGGGTTCCGCTCTCTTACTTGAACAACCTTCCTTCACTGAATAATAGGACAAAGTTCCAAAAGAGGGAAAACCCTGCTTCTGGCATCCTTTGTCCTGCCACCCCTCTTCTTTTCCCCTGGTTCTTGGCAGAGCAGCCTCTCAACTTGTGGAGTGGAATTTCCGGAGTAAAACCTTGAAATCATAGAACACCAAAGCCAGAGGTCATTTTAGAGGTTTCCTTGCCCCATGGCTCTCAAACATGTGGGGGTATATCAACTAACTTGAGGATATCTTTCAAAGCAACATGTTCCTATCTCCTAGGCTCAGATATGTTCTGGATGGTGAGGGGAGGGGGGTAAAAATAGCACTGAAGCACTGTCCCTAGTTGAAAACCACAGGTAACATTCAAGATTTTGAAATGGTCCACAGGAACACAAGGAACTTGCCCAAAATCACAGTGGGAACTCTGTGATCTTGGGTGGAACCTCTGCTTACTCCACATGCAAATTTCCTCTAACCCTGGAATCCCAAGGTGAGCTCTAGAAAATCAGATGACCTTTCTAAAACTGTTTATAAAACTTGGATATGTGAATATGTACATTTAACTGGGGATAGGGTCTATGGCTCTTAACAAATTCTCAAAAGGATCCATCACCTCAAAATATAAGGAACACAAGTTCAAATTTTCATTGGGTATTTTCCAGGCAATTCGATGAAATGTCTGATTAGAATAAGGCAGGATCAGCCATATAAGGCAGGATCAGCTATATTCGATTGGGGGTTAAAACCCTCACATCTGTGATTTGAAGAAGACAGTATGAGCCCCACCCTATAAGAACTCCTCAGTGTAAATCCTGTGACTTTCGCCTGAATTCTCCTTGTTATATAGATCATGTATATAATAAAATACACAAGTATTTTGCCCTATTTGAATACAGATGCCCCGGAGGTATAAAGCAAGCCATTACCACACCCAATAGAGATGAAGTCATCATATTGCTTCCAAAGTGCCAAGGAGGAGATGCAAGCAGATCTGGAGGAAGGAGAAGAGGCAGTGGAACCCCAGGGAGGCCACACCCAAAGGAACGGGAACAGTCGTACTAGAAAGGGGCATGAGAATAGGAGACAAGTGAGTCTTTGTCCTGCCCACCCCTCTTCTTTTTCCCTTTTGAACAACCTTCCTTCACTGAATAATCTTGAGGAAAACCCTGCTTCTGGCATCCTTTGTCCTGCCACCCTCTTCTTTTCCCCTGGTTCTTGGCAGAGCAGCCTCTCAACTTGTGGAGTGGAATTTCCGGAGTAAAACCTTGAAATCATAGAACACCAAAGCCAGAGGTCATTTTAGAGGTTTCCTTGCCCCATGGCTCTCAAACATGTGGGGGTATATCAACTAACTTGAGGATATCTTTCAAAGCAACATGTTCCTATCTCCTAGGCTCAGATATGTTCTGGATGGTGAGGGGAGGGGGAAAAAATAGCACTGAAGCACTGTCCCTAGTTGAAAACCACAGGTAACATTCAAGATTTTGAAATGGTCCACAGGAACACAAGGAACTTGCCCAAAATCACAGTGGGAACTCTGTGATCTTGGGTGGAACCTCTGCTTACTCCACATGCAAATTTCCTCTAACCCTGGAATCCCAAGGTGAGCTCTAGAAAATCAGATGACCTTTCTAAAACTGTTTATAAAACTTGGATATGTGAATATGTACATTTAACTGGGGATAGGGTCTATGGCTCTTAACAAATTCTCAAAAGGATCCATCACCTCAAAATATAAGGAACACAAGTTCAAATTTTCATTGGGTATTTTCCAGGCAATTCGATGAAATGTCTGATTAGAATAAGGCAGGATCAGCCATATAAGGCAGGATCAGCTATATTCGATTGGGGGTTAAAACCCTCACATCTGTGATTTGAAGAAGACAGTATGAGCCCCACCCTATAAGAACTCCTCAGTGTAAATCCTGTGACTTTCGCCTGAATTCTCCTTGTTATATAGATCATGTATATAATAAAATACACAAGTATTTTGCCCTATTTGAATACAGATGCCCCGGAGGTATAAAGCAAGCCATTACCACACCCAATAGAGATGAAGTCATCATATTGCTTCCAAAGTGCCAAGGAGGAGATGCAAGCAGATCTGGAGGAAGGAGAAGAGGCAGTGGAACCCCAGGGAGGCCACACCCAAAGGAACGGGAACAGTCGTACATAGAAAGGGGCATGAGAATAGGAGACAAGTGAGTCTCAAAACCCCAAAGCATCCCTGTTTTCCTTAAATGACAGTTCTGCAGGATATCAATCTAAACCAACCACAAAAGATCAGAAACCTCATGAGCAAAGTGATCATTTTTTAAAATTTATTTGACTACTTTGGGTCTTAGTTGCAGCATATAAGATCTCCCTTGAAGCATGCAGAATCTCTTTTAGTTGCAGCAAACTGATAATTCGATTGAGACCACTCTCAGTCCTGTGGCATCTGCCATCAAACAAATAAACAGATAAGTGAAAAAAAAAAAAAATCTCATGACAACCAGCGAAACATCATGTTGCCCTGAAGGATTCCACTAGCATGTGGCAGAGTTAGCTAGCAGCCTGCACACCTTCTAGAAATGAGAGCTCACTGAGAATATGCCCTCATTAGCAACATAGGCAACATGGCTTTCCACTGACTCTCTACACGCCTGCTTCTGTGGCTCCATGACCTCTGCCCTCAATGGGCTGTGAGACCAGAAGAGCCAGTGGAAGTAACCATGTTGGCTAAACATTCAGCTATTCTGTCCCTTTGGACCTTATCCACACCTGATATTTAGGGGCAGTTAGCCACCTGTACACAAACTACAGAGGGATTTGATGGATATGCAGGTCCTTGATTCCCTTGACTGTACGCCAATACTGTATGTTGATACTATGACTATGTTGAAACAAGCAGACTATCAGAGAAGGGTCCATCCATTTCTTATGAGGTAGGTCACTGCAGGGAAATTTTTGTTTTCTTGAGTGCCATAGATCCTGTTGAGGAGTTGCCCCCACCCACCCACCTCCATCTCAAGTTTACACAGCTGAAGAGCTCCTCCTGCTGAATCCTCATCAAGGAACTAGTTGTAAAAAGTAGCTCTCCCTTGTAAGTCCTGCAGGTAGTGCACTGTCAGCCACATAAGGTTTCTAATTCTTACTTGGGAACAATCTACTAAAAATTAATTACTACTTGAAGGGAGCAAAGATGGAAAATGCCAAGTATTTAGTCCTTAAAATTATGTTCAATAAGACAAGAATACTCAAGCAATATCTTTTTTCCAAAAGAGAAAGGTGTTAGGTTTTGTAGACAAACTGGACCAACAGGAGATGTGTCTGTGTGTGTGCGTCTGAGTGTGTGTGTGTGTGCGTGTGTGTGTGTTTGCGTGTATCAAGGTAGAGAGAGACGGGGAGAGGGGGAGAAGATATATGTGTGTATGTGTGTGTGTGTGTGTGTGTGTGTGTACATGTGTGTGTGTGTGCATAAAGGGATCTATTATAAAGAATTAGTTCATGTACTTAGGGAGGTTGAGAAGTTCCAGTCATCTGAATTCTGGGGCTCCAAGAGAACTCTTGCTCTAGCTCTAGTCCAAGTCCAAAGGTCCGAGGACCAGGAAAGCCCATGGTGTAAGTCCTAGTCTGAGGACAGAAGACTAATGTTTCAGTTCATGCAACCAACCAAAAAGCAAATTCTCCCTTTCTCTACTTTTTGAATCTATTCAAACCCTCAACTGACTGAATGCTGCTAACTCACTTTGGGGAGAGCAATCAGCTTTACTTGGTCTATTGATTCAAATGCTAATCTCTCCTGGAAAACACACTCACAGACAAACCCATAAACAATGCTTCAACAAATATGGGGGCATTATTTGGCCCCATCAGTTACATAGACTGTTAAAGCTGAAAGAAGACTTCAGAGTTAATGCTCTCACTTAGAGGTGGAGAAACTGAGGGTCCTAAAGAGAGGAAAAGACTTCGGAGTCTCACAGACTGACAATGGTCGCACTGGAAATAAAACCCATTTTATTGACTATGCCATTTTCTTCTTACCACCACAGGATGATAACTGCTATTACTCATACAGTCCTTTGCCCATTTCTGGTACATTAGCATTTTAAATAAAATTGTTTAAAACCAGGAGGATTCCTTCTTCCAGAGAATAAAGTTTTTCTTCCATTTTTATCCTCTTCCCATTGCCCTGCCATGTCCCCCATCATTCTTTCATCTCAGAAACTCATCAGCTATCTTGCTAACAGTTCTGTTGCCTCCCACCAAAAGGAACTAGTTGTAAAAGTAGCTCTCCCTTGTAAGTCCTGCAGGTAGTGCACTGTCAGCCACATAAGGTTTCTAATTCTTACTTGGGAACAATCTACTAAAATTAATTACTACTTGAAGGGAGCAAAGATGGAAAATGCCAAGTATTTAGTCCTTAAAATTATGTTCAATAAGACAAGAATACTCAAGCAATATCTTTTTTCCAAAAGAGAAAGGTGTTAGGTTTTGTAGACAAACTGGACCAACAGGAGATGTGTCTGTGTGTGTGCGTCTGAGTGTGTGTGTGTGTGCGTGTGTGTGTGTTTGCGTGTATCAAGGTAGAGAGAGACGGGGAGAGGGGGAGAAGATATATGTGTGTATGTGTGTGTGTGTGTGTGTGTGTGTGTACATGTGTGTGTGTGTGCATAAAGGGATCTATTATAAAGAATTAGTTCATGTACTTAGGGAGGTTGAGAAGTTCCAGTCATCTGAATTCTGGGGCTCCAAGAGAACTCTTGCTCTAGCTCTAGTCCAAGTCCAAAGGTCCGAGGACCAGGAAAGCCCATGGTGTAAGTCCTAGTCTGAGGACAGAAGACTAATGTTTCAGTTCATGCAACCAACCAAAAAGCAAATTCTCCCTTTCTCTACTTTTTGAATCTATTCAAACCCTCAACTGACTGAATGCTGCTAACTCACTTTGGGGAGAGCAATCAGCTTTACTTGGTCTATTGATTCAAATGCTAATCTCTCCTGGAAAACACACTCACAGACAAACCCATAAACAATGCTTCAACAAATATGGGGGCATTATTTGGCCCCATCAGTTACATAGACTGTTAAAGCTGAAAGAAGACTTCAGAGTTAATGCTCTCACTTAGAGGTGGAGAAACTGAGGGTCCTAAAGAGAGGAAAAGACTTCGGAGTCTCACAGACTGACAATGGTCGCACTGGAAATAAAACCCATTTTATTGACTATGCCATTTTCTTCTTACCACCACAGGATGATAACTGCTATTACTCATACAGTCCTTTGCCCATTTCTGGTACATTAGCATTTTAAATAAAATTGTTTAAAACCAGGAGGATTCCTTCTTCCAGAGAATAAAGTTTTTCTTCCATTTTTATCCTCTTCCCATTGCCCTGCCATGTCCCCCATCATTCTTTCATCTCAGAAACTCATCAGCTATCTTGCTAACAGTTCTGTTGCCTCCCACCAAACCAGGGGTGCACTTCTTAAGACATCGTAGATATGCTGTGAGAGAAGTGCTAAGTCCATTGCCACTAGATTTCATGGCAGGGTCTTATAACAAGCTCCCCTCTCAGAGGTTGATGACAGTGATTTGAGACATCTGACATTCAGACCTTCTTCCAGGCTTTTCTTCCTCATCAGAGAAAGGGTCTTTGCTAGACCACTCTTGTTGGGTGCTTTTGTAAGCCCTGCATGTTCTTCCCCAGCCCAAACTTTTACATCTAGAACTGCTGGCACAGTCATGTGAGGCTATGGAGACAGGTTGGAATCACTCCGTCTTGCAAGGCACCGGATGCGCTCAGTTCTTTCGATGGCTTCCCAGCCTCTGATGGCACCCGGAGGATGTTCCAGATATTACTTCAGTCCTTTAGCCAGAGAGTCATCTCATAGATTGTTTTTTCTTTAACCTTTTTGTTTGTTTGTATTCATTTTCTTTCTTTCTTTTTTTTTTCCTGGCTGCACTATATGGCGTGTGGGCTCTATTTCCCCAATAGGGGATCCAACTCATGCTCCCTGCAATGGAAGCTGGTGTCTTAACCACTGGACCACCAGGCAAGTCCCTTATCTCCCAGTATTATCTTCCTGTATGACATTTATAAAGACTGCATTAGTTTACCTTGAAAAGCCTCTATTTTCCCTCAGTAAACACTTGCCACTGACCACTGGCCAAGATATAAATGACTAACTACATTACCATTCTTAATTCTTTTAAAGAATGTCATTTGAAGCATACAATAGGACAGTGCTCTAAAATTTTGGTATGAAACTTCCTAGTCCCTCTGCCTGTCTTCCCACCAGAGGGAATCAGAATGTAGTTTGAAGTCTCACAGACTGACAATGGTCGCACTGGAAATAAAACCATTTTATTGACTATGCCATTTTCTTCTTACCACCACAGGATGATAACTGCTATTACTCATACAGTCCTTTGCCCATTTCTGGTACATTAGCATTTTAAATAAAATTGTTTAAAACCAGGAGGATTCCTTCTTCCAGAGAATAAAGTTTTTCTTCCATTTTTATCCTCTTCCCATTGCCCTGCCATGTCCCCCATCATTCTTTCATCTCAGAAACTCATCAGCTATCTTGCTAACAGTTCTGTTGCCTCCCACCAAACCAGGGGTGCACTTCTTAAGACATCGTAGATATGCTGTGAGAGAAGTGCTAAGTCCATTGCCACTAGATTTCATGGCAGGGTCTTATAACAAGCTCCCCTCTCAGAGGTTGATGACAGTGATTTGAGACATCTGACATTCAGACCTTCTTCCAGGCTTTTCTTCCTCATCAGAGAAAGGGTCTTTGCTAGACCACTCTTGTTGGGTGCTTTTGTAAGCCCTGCATGTTCTTCCCCAGCCCAAACTTTTACATCTAGAACTGCTGGCACAGTCATGTGAGGCTATGGAGACAGGTTGGAATCACTCCGTCTTGCAAGGCACGGATGCGCTCAGTTCTTTCGATGGCTTCCCAGCCTCTGATGGCCCCGGAGGATGTTCCAGATATTACTTCAGTCCTTTAGCCAGAGAGTCATCTCATAGATTGTTTTTTCTTTAACCTTTTTGTTTGTTTGTATTCATTTTCTTTCTTTCTTTTTTTTTTCCTGGCTGCACTATATGGCGTGTGGGCTCTATTTCCCCAATAGGGGATCCAACTCATGCTCCCTGCAATGGAAGCTGGTGTCTTAACCACTGGACCACCAGGCAAGTCCCTTATCTCCCAGTATTATCTTCCTGTATGACATTTATAAAGACTGCATTAGTTTACCTTGAAAAGCCTCTATTTTCCCTCAGTAAACACTTGCCACTGACCACTGGCCAAGATATAAATGACTAACTACATTACCATTCTTAATTCTTTTAAAGAATGTCATTTGAAGCATACAATAGGACAGTGCTCTAAAATTTTGGTATGAAACTTCCTAGTCCCTCTGCCTGTCACTTCCCACCAGAGGGAATCAGTGTGTTTGCTCACAGCATCTAGTTTAACAACAGCTTCTGATGAATACAGATACCAAGAAAATCACCAGGTTTATGTGTGAATCCACTGGGCAACAAATGCTCATATTTTTTCCTAGTTTGAGGATTTTCACAAAATATCTTTGAATCCTGTGTGTGTGTGTATGTGTACTGACTTCTATGTACTAGGCATATTGCCAAAAAATACAAAACCCAGTCTACTGTGTCCTGGTTGAGCTGAAATACATTTTAAAAGTGTTTATGATAACCTTTCTAATTAAAGAATCTCCTTGCCTGGCACACATTCACATTCTCAAATATATTCTACTCCCCTAAGTTTCCTGCAATTTGGTCCAAATGAATAAATACAAACACTAGGGTCTGTGGTTTGTGGTTTGTGAGGGAAGCTAACAAGATGGAATCCACCAATAATAGGTTGGGCTTTTGTGTCATTGATTCCAAAGGTAACTTTCAGAAACAGGTGGTCCAGAGAGAACAACTGGTTATGTACTTAAGATTGTAGGCTTAGCACAGTTTCAGTCTTCTAGGGGGTATGGGGGAAATGGAGAGCCCTTGAAATAAACAGTCAGAGCGCTGGAGTACATACACATTGGACTCTTCCTCATGGCTGGTTTACTCAAAGCAGAAAATACTATGCAAACACAAAGACTGTCTTCAGGGAAGAGATATTTTACATTCTTGTCCTTTAATGGGCCTAATGATATAAAATTGCATAAACTAAGTATTGCCACTAAATGAAAAGTATAAATCTCTTTCCCTCTTGCTTTCCCTCAAGGAGACTCTTTCAAGCACCCTGCTTTATAGCTGTGCAATTTCTCCATAGCCAAAGGATCACTGGAGAGAAATTTATATCTAAAATATAGACATATGGATTAGGACTCCTTGGGAAAGCTACTATTCAATGACATTTATAGGGGAAGTAGCCAATATAGATCATTCCTACTCTTACAATGATGTTTCTAGAAAGGGCATCATAGGTCAAAATGATATAAGTGGAAATTGATTTAGGTGTGTGTATCTGATGCTCAGATTTGATAGAAATGGCCCTAAGCAACATATTTAGCCAATGATCAACTTTTAACTTCATGTAGATCACACAAAGGGGACAACATCACTGGGTAAGCATAGAAACTCTGAGCTAAGAACCTGTAACAACCTTTGAATGATGACTCATGAAGTCCTCACAGGCATGTTTTTTGCTCAGTTCACCCCTGGAGAGAAGTATGTGGAAGTTCTCTCTTTACCCCAACTTGGGAAAGAGACTTAACTAATCAGAAACCAGGGTGTGTTCAGATTCAAGACAACCAGGGAGCTGGACCTTTGTGGAGCCAGAGAGAGTCATTCTCAAGATGAGCAGCCTTCAGTGGTGGAGGAAAATGGCACCTATTTGGAAACGAGGTTGATTAGGATACAGTGCTTAAAACAAACTTTGAACAGAAACTGAAAGCAAAGGCCAATTAGAAATACTCAAATATCCCATGTGGCAAGAACAGTTCCAGAAGGGAAATGCAAGTAGAACAAGAACAGAAAGTGTTCTCTAAGGATGTTTGTCAGTTCCTTCTTGAAGAGAGACAGAACACCATTGTCTGTTGTATATAATGAGGTTTAAAATCATTCCGTATGGTTTCTATTATACAGAGTGAGTCCAATCATTTTTCAACTAATTCTTTTTCCATCTCCCTAAGGTCCTAGTGCAATCCCTCTAGATGAAGACATCGGGGCTGAATAAACCTTATTTGTCACTTGTCTGGTGCTCTTAAGCACCAGACTCTAAGAGTGAGCTCCCTAGGGCAGTATCATTCCGTAGGGCCTATTATAAATGCTCTAAGTATTGCCACTAAATGAAAAGTATAAATCTCTTTCCTCTTGCTTTCCCTCAAGGAGACTCTTTCAAGCACCCTGCTTTATAGCTGTGCAATTTCTCCATAGCCAAAGGATCACTGGAGAGAAATTTATATCTAAAATATAGACATATGGATTAGGACTCCTTGGGAAAGCTACTATTCAATGACATTTATAGGGGAAGTAGCCAATATAGATCATTCCTACTCTTACAATGATGTTTCTAGAAAGGGCATCATAGGTCAAAATGATATAAGTGGAAATTGATTTAGGTGTGTGTATCTGATGCTCAGATTTGATAGAAATGGCCCTAAGCAACATATTTAGCCAATGATCAACTTTTAACTTCATGTAGATCACACAAAGGGGACAACATCACTGGGTAAGCATAGAAACTCTGAGCTAAGAACCTGTAACAACCTTTGAATGATGACTCATGAAGTCCTCACAGGCATGTTTTTTGCTCAGTTCACCCCTGGAGAGAAGTATGTGGAAGTTCTCTCTTTACCCCAACTTGGGAAAGAGACTTAACTAATCAGAAAACATGGTGTGTTCAGATTCAAGAAAACCAGGAAGCTGGACCTTTGTGGACCCAGAGAGGAGTCATTCTCAAGATGAGCAGCCTTCAGTGGTGGAGGAAAATGGCACCTATTTGGAAACGAGGTTGATTAGGATACAGTGCTTAAAACAAACTTTGAACAGAAACTGAAAGCAAAGGCCAATTAGAAATACTCAAATATCCCATGTGGCAAGAACAGTTCCAGAAGGGAAATGCAAGTAGAACAAGAACAGAAAGTGTTCTCTAAGGATGTTTGTCAGTTCCTTCTTGAAGAGAGACAGAACACCATTGTCTGTTGTATATAATGAGGTTTAAAATCATTCCGTATGGTTTCTATTATACAGAGTGAGTCCAATCATTTTTCAACTAATTCTTTTTCCATCTCCCTAAGGTCCTAGTGCAATCCCTCTAGATGAAGACATCGGGGCTGAATAAACCTTATTTGTCACTTGTCTGGTGCTCTTAAGCACCAGACTCTAAGAGTGAGCTCCCTAGGGCAGTATCATTCCGTACAAAATGTTGCTTTAAGGGCTTATTTATATCCTAGGGTACTAGTAGATTAACAAATAGAGTACAAAGATTTAAGTGTACAAAAATCAATTTAACAATGCAACAGGTTGGTAAATCATGTAAAATTACTTTATACAATACGGGCTCTCCTGGTGGTCCAGTGGGTGGGGACACCACCTTGCAGTGCAAGGGGTGCCAGTTCGATCCCTGGCCTGGGAAGATCCCACGTGCCACGGAGCGGCTGGACATATGTGTCCAATTACCGAGCCGGAGCTCTGGAGCGCATGCACCCAGAGCCAGTTCTCTGCAACAACAGAGGCCACTGTGATGGGAGGCCCACACAGGCCAAAGAACAAAGATGGATGAAAATGGATAAATGAAAAAGACCAATAGAAGTGCCCCGCCCGCCCACTCCCTCCCCAACCCACCTCCCCTCCCCTCCCCAAAAATTACTTTATACAATACAGTATAAAAATGTTTCACAGAACACTCATTCTGACTGAAAAAGAAATGACAGATGAAGGAGCACTTGCATCAGAGTCATGAAATAAACTTCTTCTTTCAACAAGATTGTCACAGAAATGTGGATAAAGTAACCAAGGTACCTGGAAAGAAACTGATCTGGGAATTCTTATTTACCTGCCATCCATTTACCAGTACAAATTCCTATGGAGCAAATAGAGATTAAGTTTTTGGTGATTTTCCTGTTCTCAAAAGAGGACAATATTTCCGTTGTCTTAAGTTTATCCCTTTCCAGCATCCCCAGCTTCATGAAAGGCAATTATATATACTTATAAGATTTCATTATTCAATACATATTGATACATGCATACTCTACTGCCAGAAATACAGTAGACACTAAATTTATGCTTACTTATTGAATGAATAAATGAATGACTAGATCTGATAGGTACTCTGTAGGACTCTGTGAAGAATGTTCAGATGAATACGATTTACTGCATACTAGATATTTAAGATATACTTTTTAATATCTTTTGTTCAGTCACTAAATCATGTCTGACTCTTTGTGACCCCATGAATTGCAGAATGCCAGGACTCTCTGTCCATCACCATCCCCCAGAGTTTGTTCAAACACATGTCCATGGAGTCAGTGATGCATCTAACCATCTCATCCTCTGTCAACCCCTTCTCTTGCCCTTAATTTTTCCCACCATCAGGGTCTTTTCCAATGAGTTGTCTTTTCACATCAGGTGGCCAAAGTATTGGAGCGTCAGCTTTAGCATCAGTCCTTCCAATGAATATTCAGGACTGATTTCCTTTAGGATTGACTGGTTCAATCTCCTTGCTGTCCAAGGGACTCTCAAGAGTCTTCTCCAGAGCCACAGTTCAAAACCATCAATTCTTTAGAGTTGAGCCTTCTTTATGGTCCAACTCTCACATCCATACATGACTATTGGAAAAACCATAGCTTTGACTGTAAGGACCTTTGTCAGCAAAATGACATCTCTGATTTTTAACATACCATCTAGTTGTTTTTTTTTTTTTTTTAACATTTAGTTATTTATTTTCATCCATCTTTATTCTTCAGCCTGTGTGGGCCTCCCATTGCAGTGGCCTCTCTCCTTGCAGAGCACTGGCTCTGGGCTTATGCTCTCCAGAGCACTGGCTGGTAATTGGACACACCAGTCCAGTCACTTCATGGCACATGGGATCTTCCCGGGCCAAGGATCGAATCGGTGCCCCTTGCATTGCAAGTCAGACTCTTTACCCAATGGATCACCAGGTAAGCCCCACCATCTAGTTTTGACATAGCTATTCTTCCAAGGAACAAGTGTCTTTTAATTCCGTGGCTGCAGTCACTGTCCACGTTGATTTTGGAGCCCAAGAAAATGAAATCTGACAGTATTTCCACATTTTCCCCATCTATTTGCTATGAAGTGATGGGACTGGATGCCATGATCTTCATTTTATCAATGTTGAGTTTTAGGCCAGCTTTTTCACTCTCCTCTTTTACCGTCATCAAGAGGCTCTTTAGTTCCTCTTCACTTTCTGCCACTAAATTGGTATCATCTGCATATCTGAGGTTGTTAATATTTCTCCCAGCAAATTGATTCCAGCTTGTGATTCATCTAGCCTGGCATTTCTCCTAATGTGCTCTGCATATAACTTAAATAAGCAAGGTGACAATGTACAGCCTTGACATACTCCTTTCCCAATTTTGAACCAGTCCATTGTTACATGTCCAGCTCTAACTGTTGTTTCTTGTCCTGCATACATGCTTCTCAGGAGGCAGGTAAGGTGGTCTGGTCTCTTTAAGAATATTTTTACATCTCTAAGAATGCTTCTTAGAGTCAAGCAAAATTTAGAATAATTCAGGACTGATTTCCTTTAGGATTGACTGGTTCAATCTCCTTGCTGTCCAAGGGACTCTCAAGAGTCTTCTCCAGAGCCACAGTTCAAAACCATCAATTCTTTAGAGTTGAGCCTTCTTTATGGTCCAACTCTCACATCCATACATGACTATTGGAAAAACCATAGCTTTGACTGTAAGGACCTTTGTCAGCAAAATGACATCTCTGATTTTTAACATACCATCTAGTTGTTTTTTTTTTTTTTTTAACATTTAGTTATTTATTTTCATCCATCTTTATTCTTCAGCCTGTGTGGGCCTCCCATTGCAGTGGCCTCTCTCCTTGCAGAGCACTGGCTCTGGGCTTATGCTCTCCAGAGCACTGGCTGGTAATTGGACACACCAGTCCAGTCACTTCATGGCACATGGGATCTTCCCGGGCCAAGGATCGAATCGGTGCCCCTTGCATTGCAAGTCAGACTCTTTACCCAATGGATCACCAGGTAAGCCCCACCATCTAGTTTTGACATAGCTATTCTTCCAAGGAACAAGTGTCTTTTAATTCCGTGGCTGCAGTCACTGTCCACGTTGATTTTGGAGCCCAAGAAAATGAAATCTGACAGTATTTCCACATTTTCCCCATCTATTTGCTATGAAGTGATGGGACTGGATGCCATGATCTTCATTTTATCAATGTTGAGTTTTAGGCCAGCTTTTTCACTCTCCTCTTTTACCGTCATCAAGAGGCTCTTTAGTTCCTCTTCACTTTCTGCCACTAAATTGGTATCATCTGCATATCTGAGGTTGTTAATATTTCTCCCAGCAAATTGATTCCAGCTTGTGATTCATCTAGCCTGGCATTTCTCCTAATGTGCTCTGCATATAACTTAAATAAGCAAGGTGACAATGTACAGCCTTGACATACTCCTTTCCCAATTTTGAACCAGTCCATTGTTACATGTCCAGCTCTAACTGTTGTTTCTTGTCCTGCATACATGCTTCTCAGGAGGCAGGTAAGGTGGTCTGGTCTCTTTAAGAATATTTTTACATCTCTAAATTAGAATGCTTCTTAGAGTCAATAGCTTTAAAATTATGATAGGCAATGTGTCTCTTTCTTAATGGTACACAAATTAAAGATCCACCTTACAACTGATGGCATCTTTGATGATTTTTTGTCACATATCTGAGAGAACACGGCTTGTGCAAAAAAATCTTGGTCTTGTAAATATTAAGAAAAAGCTTGGAGGGCATCTTGTTCAATCTCTCTCATTTAATAGACATCAAAACTAAAACCCTAGGAGATCAAGGCCCAAAGAATTCAGCTTTTCTGTAGAAATGCTGAAACTAAAATACAGTTTTCCTGACTCTTGGCTGAATACATCATACCACATCACATTACATGACAAAAATTTCATAAGTAACCCCAATCTGTAGTGACATTATTTTTCTTTTGGTTAAAAAATTATTAGTTTTTTAAAAGGCTGTTTGTTTTATCAAACATATCAGATCTTACACATTTCAATAAGTTTTTCTTCAAAGTAACCACCTTTGAAAATTAGACACTTTTATTCTATTGATATCATAGCACAAAACATCTCTGGGATTTGTTTGATGTCATCTTCAAGAAAGTTAATCTGTTAGAAAAGAAAATCAACCTTCTTGCTTAGAAGAGCAGTACTGTTATACCCTAGAGAGTACTTCAGAATTTTGCAGAAATGGTTGATTCTAACAACAACAATGTTACCATTGCCTTTTAGTGGGTATAGATCAGGAACAAACTTGTACCCCATCTTTGTTGAAAACTCCCTACTTCCCCATTTTCTACTCCTTCAGTCTCTGTAAAAAGCCTCACATTCCACCCCCTTCATACATCCCAGTCTATACTTCCACACCCCCCAGGGAAGAGATCCACAAAAGAGGCTGTGCACACCCTCCAGGCAGGGAATTCTAGAATTCTGGGTACGAATAGATGATCCAGAAAGGGGGAGCAGCTGGATAGACATGCCCCTTGGCTTCCAAAGACTCTTTGCTCTCTCTGGGTCAGAGTAGGGTCCTTGACTGCCTGGAGCAGTATTGGCCATGCTGCCCTGCAGGCGCAATCCAGCACAACCAAGCAGTGCCTGTGTCCTGACAACTCCCAAGTGTTCTGCCAACTAAACCACTACAAATATAAACTGGTTCATAAAAATCCTAAAAAGTCTATAAAAAGTTACACAAAAAACCCAGTCTTCCAGAAGGGCTTTATCTGGAAGAACAAAGTTTATTTGGAATAAAGAGTTTATCATAAGTTATTGACCAGTTTATTTACTGTACACATACTGTCTGCAAATTTCAACTATCCATTTAGTTGGAAATGTTGTCTATGCAATAGTGCAGTTAGCCTCCACAGACCACAGGACCATGAGGCAGAAACTATTGTGCCACCTCATTTCTATTTTTCCGACATCATAACATTGAGAATGATTTACACACTACACTTAAAAGTAAAGTCCAGCATGTTATTTCCCATATTATACGTTCTTGTGACTCCTAGAACTTATCTTGGTACATTACCTCTATTTCAAGTAAGGCCATTTCCCTTTCTCTTATAAAATACATATGTCACTGAATATCTGTATACGGGAGAAAATTAGGGAGGTAAACCCCAGCCAGAAGCCAAGGAATTCCCACAACTCAGTTCCCAACATCCCAAGCTTTCTTTTGCACATGAACGTGAACTAGGAATCCCTCACCATCCCCTCCAGAAATCACTGTGATCTAGACGGGAAGAAAAGGCCTTGTGAGAATACAGTAAACAGGTTCCCAATTTAACAAGGTTTGAAATTCCAAGTCAAAAGATCTGAAAGAGGGCTTCCCTGGTGGTCCAGTGGGTAAGGACACCACCTTGCAGTGCAGGGGCGCCGGTTCAATCCCTGGCCTGGAAAGATCCCACGTGCCGCGGAGTGGCTGGACCGATGTGTCCAATTATCCAGCCGGAGCTCTGGAGAGCATGCGCCCGGAGCCGGTGCTCTGCGACAACAGAGGCCACTGCGATGGGAGGCCCACACGGGCCAAAAGAACAAAGATGATGAAAACAGATACATGAAAGACCAATAGAAGTGGCCCGCCCGCCCCTCTCCCTCCCCAACCTGCCCCCCACCAAAAAAATTGTTTTTGAATTTTAAAAAATAAAAGTAATGTTATTCTACAGCAATTAAGCCAACTGTGCTTTTTTCCCCATGAGAGCCCAGTGTGCAATGGCCTCAAGCAGCAGCCTCCTCAGTGACATGTGTAGCCTGTAGCCTGTGTAAGTTTCCCTAAAGGACCTGGGAGACAAGACTGCAGTGGACATTCATGTCTGCATGCTGTCCCAAACCTAGGCTTCAGCCAGGTATGTGGGAATACCTTTGGAAATCCCTAGGGCACAGTGGCTAAGGTCTACTTTGGCCTAGCCATCATGTCCATCCACATCAAACTGAAGAACAAGGAACATGTGATTGAGGCCCTAACCAAGGCCAAGTTCAAGTTTCCTGGCCTCCAGAGGATCCACATCTCCAGCAAGTGAGGATTTACTAAGTTTAATGCAAAAGAATTTGAGGGAATTGTGGCAGAAAAGGGGCTAATTCCAGATGGCTGAGGATCAAATACACTTCTAACAGTAGTCCCTAGACAAGTGGTGGACTGTGCACTCATAAGAACCTTGCTGCTACTCCCTCCTTACTCGTACCCACCAGTAAGTCCTACTTTCCTATCCAAAAAACAAGCAGCGTAAAAGATGCACATTTGAGCAAACTTCAGAGAGTTTGCACATTTAAGCAAACTCCAGTGAAGGACAGGAAAGTCTGGCATGCTACAGTTCTTGGGGCTGCAAAAAGTCAGACACAACTTAGTGAATGAACAACAACAAAAAATAAACATAAATGAAAACATTAAATATATTAAACATATTCTAAAACAACTGCTCAGAAAAGGAAAGCTGGATGCACCATAGAAGATCTGTAGAGAAGTCATGATATTTGATAATAGATCTAGAACATCATGCTAGATTTTGTTAGTTAGGAGCATGAACTCATGAGAAATACAAAGTCCTGCTGATTGCAGGGACTGTTAACCTCCTCAGTTCCCTCTATTCTGCTCATCTAAGCTAGAACGGCATTCCCTTTCTCTTGAATCTCCAGGCTGAGACCTTTGGTTCACTGACTATACACAGTATCACACGTCTGTGTTCACCAGTGACCAGCTAACCCATCCATCTGTCTGTGCTCACAGTCCAGCTTATAGTACAGTCCTGCAGTCACACATATGCCCTCCTCAGGATCTCCTTTCTCATAAAAAGGGTTTTAGACAATACTCCCAGGAACAAAAATAAGAACAGCAGCACAGTTTTTAAATTCTTCCCACTTAAGCATTTGTAATCCACTTCTATTCAACATGCAGGTACAATTCACATTCCCTGTTGCTGGACTAGCTACAGAAAGAAATGAAATGTCTTAAAGAATCAGTGCTGGGCTTCCCTCGTGGTCCAGTGGGTAAAAAGTTCACCTTGCAGTGCAAGGGTCACCAGTTTGATCCCTGGTCCAGGAAGATGCCAAGTGCCGTGGAGCAGCTGGACTGGTGTGTCCAATTATGAGCCAGTGCTCTGGAGAGCATGCACCCAGAACCGGTGCTTCGCAGTGAGAGAGGCCACTGCAATGGGTGACCCACAGATGCCAAAGAATAAGAAGGTGGATGAAAATAAATATAAAGAGGCATGATGGGGTGGGGAAAAAGAATCAGTGCTGTAAAATATAGGAAGTTTTAGTGGGAAACGTCCTGTGAAAGGAGACCTGAGTCCTAGATCCAGCTCCCTCACTGACTGTCTACTATGTGACCCAGATCATGCTAAACAGCACATTCCTGGGCTTGCGTAGAGCAAAACCCTAAGCAATAAAACCCAACAGTAATGTTTTTCTCCCTTAAAAACATCCTAACCCTTTTTAAGATCTATTATGCTACATTCATCTTTTTTCTTTTGGGCAAATGAACAACTCATATACCAGGTATCATGCTAGATGCCAGGAAAGCAAACATTAAATATATTAAACATATTCTAAAACAACTGCTCAGAAAAGGAAAGCTGGATGCACCATAGAAGATCTGTAGAGAAGTCATGATATTTGATAATAGATCTAGAACATCATGCTAGATTTTGTTAGTTAGGAGCATGAACTCATGAGAAATACAAAGTCCTGCTGATTGCAGGGACTGTTAACCTCCTCAGTTCCCTCTATTCTGCTCATCTAAGCTAGAACGGCATTCCCTTTCTCTTGAATCTCCAGGCTGAGACCTTTGGTTCACTGACTATACACAGTATCACACGTCTGTGTTCACCAGTGACCAGCTAACCCATCCATCTGTCTGTGCTCACAGTCCAGCTTATAGTACAGTCCTGCAGTCACACATATGCCCTCCTCAGGATCTCCTTTCTCATAAAAAGGGTTTTAGACAATACTCCCAGGAACAAAAATAAGAACAGCAGCACAGTTTTTAAATTCTTCCCACTTAAGCATTTGTAATCCACTTCTATTCAACATGCAGGTACAATTCACATTCCCTGTTGCTGGACTAGCTACAGAAAGAAATGAAATGTCTTAAAGAATCAGTGCTGGGCTTCCCTCGTGGTCCAGTGGGTAAAAAGTTCACCTTGCAGTGCAAGGGTCACCAGTTTGATCCCTGGTCCAGGAAGATGCCAAGTGCCGTGGAGCAGCTGGACTGGTGTGTCCAATTATGAGCCAGTGCTCTGGAGAGCATGCACCCAGAACCGGTGCTTCGCAGTGAGAGAGGCCACTGCAATGGGTGACCCACAGATGCCAAAGAATAAGAAGGTGGATGAAAATAAATATAAAGAGGCATGATGGGGTGGGGAAAAAGAATCAGTGCTGTAAAATATAGGAAGTTTTAGTGGGAAACGTCCTGTGAAAGGAGACCTGAGTCCTAGATCCAGCTCCCTCACTGACTGTCTACTATGTGACCCAGATCATGCTAAACAGCACATTCCTGGGCTTGCGTAGAGCAAAACCCTAAGCAATAAAACCCAACAGTAATGTTTTTCTCCCTTAAAAACATCCTAACTCTTTTTAAGATCTATTATGCTACATTCATCTTTTTTCTTTTGGGCAAATGAACAACTCATATACCAGGTATCATGCTAGATGCCAGGAAAGCAAGATGGCTATGAACATGGTCCCATTTCAGGTACATCTTCAAACCTAGTGAGAGAGATGGTCATGTGTACAAATAATTAGATATATGTGGGGAGGTACACAGGTGGATGATCAATTCTTCTCAGAGAACTGCCTTATCTGGGACACCAAAACCTTCCCTGCTCATAGGCAGAATGATGTGAGGCTCAAATGGGACACCATATGTGAATGAACTTTGAAAATTGTAATGCTCTCTTTTCTTCTGGGCACTCATCTTACATTTCCTGTCTTTCTTATCTGGTAACATCTAAACCGTGTAGCTGAGTAAACTGTCAACAGACAAACGGGAGGTCTGGCAAGCCATATTTCACTACTTTCCCAGATTAATTCACCATATTTAAGTAATTGATTCTGAAAAGCAGTCTTCCCCACAGCCAATGAGTTAAGAATCAATTAGATCTGAGAAAGATAATACACAAGATGTTTCAGGCTAGATGTCCAGCACTGACTTTTGTACATTAGTATGTATCAGCCAAACCCTCAGTGGGCAGACAGGGTAACAAGTGATGAATCACCTTGTAGATCATAAGGTTGTATGCACACTAAATGAACCTTTGTACTGTGGCATCCATGCAACACTTGGCCTTGATTTATAATTTAGTACAAAGTTTATCATTGCAGAAAATGGGCAATGAAATAATAAGATAAAGTTGAATTAAAAGTGCTTTCTTATTTAAATATCTATACCCAGCAAAAAGTCATGGTTGGATTTGAACTGACAAGAATAAAGACAAAAATTTGTATTTCTCTTTCCCTAATTTTGGGATTCAACTGGGCCAGGAATCTGTTTAGTGTGGTGATTTAATCACCAAGTCCAAAAAATACCTCTCATTGATTTGAAAAATAGCTGGACACAGAGAGCAGCACAAAGCAAAATGCTTTTGCTGAGGCACATTCTGACATCTGTTCCATAACACAGTTTTATTTTCAAGTTACTGAATCAACCTCAGTACCAGGTAGTAATTTGATACTTAATGATCATTATTCTTATACTTTCACCATGAAGTTGACATATGGTTAACCAGAGCCCCCACAGCTTGACTTGGTTCAAGATAGGGGACTATGCAAAAAAATTTTAATGACAAATATGTCATTTGAAAATCTGAAAAAAATCCATAAAAGGAAAGACAACCTTAAGGAATCTGAGTCTGAGAGTCCTGCCTTGAGTCGCTATTTTAACGCAGAGCTATTCTATTGGATGATGGAGATGCTCTGTATCTTCACTGTTCAACACAGTGGCCATTATCCTCATGTGGATATAAGCACTTGACTCCAGTTAATGCTATCTGAGGAACTGAATTTTAATTTAATTTAATATTAATTGACTATAAGGTACACAGCCACAGGTGACTGAAAGTGAAACTGTCACTTGATCATATCAGACTCTTTGTGAACCCATGGACTGTAGCCCACCATGTTCCTCTGTCCATGGAGTTCTCCAGGCAAAAATACAGGAGAGGGTTGCCATTCCTTTTTCCAGGGGATCTTCCAGATCCAGGGATTGAACTCAGGTCTCCTGCAGCACAGGCAGACTTTTTTGCCATCTGAGTCACCAAGGAAGCCACAGGTGACTGACCAGTGGCTACCATATCAAGGAGCATATGAGTTCTGTTCTTAAATACTAATGAATAATCCACATTTAAACTTAAGTTTTAAAAGCAGTTTTCCAAACTCCCTAATTCTTCTTCATTGAGTTACTAACTTCAGAGTGCCTAAATTTTTTGAACTTCATAAGTGGCTTTGTAAAATGCTTTTCCTTGTTCTTCTGATCTTATTTCCATCTTAAAGTAGTGTCAGCGGGGATTCTAAATTCCTTTGGTTTAAGTCTGAAGCAGCTAGTCAAATAAAGGAGATGAAGAGTTGTTTTATTCAGTGGGAACTAGCAGAGTAGGCAGACTCCCAGTCTGTTCCAAGGTCAAATCATATGTCTTTTTAACCCAAGGATCCCATGATGCTACCTGGCAAACAGTTAACCTTAGAGTCACCAACAAGAATGATCTGAAGAAACTTCCAAGACAACACATGTCTACAAGGGATGTTAGCAGTCACTCTTAACAAGTGAAAGACTTTATGTGTCCAATTACCGAGCCGGAGTTCTGGAGTGCATGCACCCAGAGCCGGTGCTCTGCAACAACAGAGGCCACCACAATGGGAGGCCCACAGGAGCAAAAGAACAAAGACGGATGAAAAATAGATAAATGAAAGACCAGCAGAAGTGGCCTGCCTGCCCCTCTCCCTCCCCAACTCGCCCCCCCAAAAAATAAATAAATAAATCTTAAAAATTAAAAAAAGACTCTATGTCTTAATTTCAGCTTTGATTCTCCCCAATTTGTCTCTGAATTGCTGCATACTCAGCAATAAAATGAAAATAAGATAACAATCCTCACAAGATGGGCAGGAGTGAGATGACTGAAAGTAGATGATGGGATGTTTTGAGAGCTAGTTAGCCTAATTAGTTCTCGCATAATATTTTGCATGTAGCAGGTGGTCAAAATTACTGCAGGATTGATAGATCTAAAACTGGAAGAAATGCCAGATTGACACATTACACAAAAATAAACAGAGTAAGTATTACTGCCACTATATGCTCTTATTTGCTTTACAAGAATCCAAAATAAATAAATAATTTTCCTTTAAAAATATACAATGCCAATTTCAATTTTTTTACCTCAAGCAATTTTTTAGAAAACCATATCGAAATCAAAAATTCATACTAATGAATAATCCACATTTAAACTTAAGTTTTAAAAGCAGTTTTCCAAACTCCTAATTCTTCTTCATTGAGTTACTAACTTCAGAGTGCCTAAATTTTTTGAACTTCATAAGTGGCTTTGTAAAATGCTTTTCCTTGTTCTTCTGATCTTATTTCCATCTTAAAGTAGTGTCAGCGGGGATTCTAAATTCCTTTGGTTTAAGTCTGAAGCAGCTAGTCAAATAAAGGAGATGAAGAGTTGTTTTATTCAGTGGGAACTAGCAGAGTAGGCAGACTCCCAGTCTGTTCCAAGGTCAAATCATATGTCTTTTTAACCCAAGGATCCCATGATGCTACCTGGCAAACAGTTAACCTTAGAGTCACCAACAAGAATGATCTGAAGAAACTTCCAAGACAAC
This sequence comes from Tragulus kanchil, assembly GCA_022376925.1. NCBI lineage: Eukaryota > Metazoa > Chordata > Mammalia > Artiodactyla > Tragulidae > Tragulus > Tragulus kanchil. Next base: position 140,800,215 of record JAIOJX010000028.1, read on the forward strand.
ACATGTCTACAAGGGATGTTAGCAGTCACTCTTAACAAGTGAAAGACTTTATGTGTCCAATTACCGAGCCGGAGTTCTGGAGTGCATGCACCCAGAGCCGGTGCTCTGCAACAACAGAGGCCACCACAATGGGAGGCCCACAGGAGCAAAAGAACAAAGACGGATGAAAAATAGATAAATGAAAGACCAGCAGAAGTGGCCTGCCTGCCCCTCTCCCTCCCCAACTCGCCCCCCCAAAAAATAAATAAATAAATCTTAAAAATTAAAAAAAGACTCTATGTCTTAATTTCAGCTTTGATTCTCCCCAATTTGTCTCTGAATTGCTGCATACTCAGCAATAAAATGAAAATAAGATAACAATCCTCACAAGATGGGCAGGAGTGAGATGACTGAAAGTAGATGATGGGATGTTTTGAGAGCTAGTTAGCCTAATTAGTTCTCGCATAATATTTTGCATGTAGCAGGTGGTCAAAATTACTGCAGGATTGATAGATCTAAAACTGGAAGAAATGCCAGATTGACACATTACACAAAAATAAACAGAGTAAGTATTACTGCCACTATATGCTCTTATTTGCTTTACAAGAATCCAGAATAAATATGTCCTAAATATACAATGCATTCAATTTGACCTCAAGCAATGTTTAGAAAACCATATGATGATTTCACGTGATGTAATCACTTCAGATGTGAGTTTTCCAAAGGTTTCTTTTATGTGCCCAGTGCTGAAAATCAGTTATCCCAAGCACACTGTTTTAATGTTTGTTTCAGGGTTAGTGAGTTCTTAGAGTGCTTTCAATATCGAAATCAAAAAATTCATATGTGGGCTTCCCTGGTGGTCCAGTGGGTAAAGACTCCGCCTTGCAGTGCAAGGGGCGTGGGTTCAATCCCTGGCTTGGGAGGATCCCAAGTGCCGCGGAGCGGCTGGACCGATGTATCCAATTACCCAGCCAGAGCTCTGGAGCTCATGCGCCCAGAGCTGGTGCTCTGCAAGGAGAGAGGCCACTGCGATGGGACGCCCACACATGCCAAAGAACAAAGATGGATGAAAACAGAGAAATGAAAGACCAATAGAAGTGGCCAAAAAAAAAAAAAATTAAAAAAAAAAAATCTCATGTGTCACCATAAGTATATTATTAGTAGTGTCTTTATAATACACATACTCAAAGCACAGTAATTTTTACAGATAAAAGTAGAAATATTTTGCCAATAATGCTTCACGCGGGGCTTCCCTGGTGGTCCAGTGGGTAAGGACACTCACTGCCTTGCAGTGCAAGGGGCACTAGTTAGACCCCTGGCCTACGAGGATCGCACGTGCCATGGAGCGGCTGGACCGATGTGTCCAATTACCAAGCCGGAGCTCTGGAGTGCATGTGCCCAGAGCCGGTACTCCGCAACAACACAGGCCACTGTAATGGGAGGCCCACACGGGCCAAAAAAAAAACTAAGATGGATGAAAAATAGATGGATGAAAAACCAATAGAAGTGGCCTGCCCACGCCCTTCCCTTCCCAACCCACCCCTTACCCCCCAAAAAAAGAATTAAAAAAAATAATAATAATGCTTCACTCATTTTTATCTGAGCTCACATATATACATATTGTATTGATATTTAATTCAAGGATCAATTGTTTTATGAGAAGTGTGATACCACAATGCTTTGCTTTTGTGGACTGACCTTCAGAGATTCTGCAGAGAAACCCATTTATGGGTAGAATTAACACACTTTTCAAAATGTCTAGATGGCTATATTCAAAAAGAAACTAAGGACAAAAGTGAAACACTAGTTAGATCTAAAATCAAGATTTAAGAGCATGAAATGAAGATAAAGGAGGAAAAATTTCCCTTTGACAGGAGTTTGGCACACCTGTGTTAGGAGTATGGCACTTAGATAACAACATTCTTTTTCTTCTTGGTATCAGTCCTCTGGGGAGGATGGAGCAGGCATAGGGGAGATGGGGATATACGTGGGTGTGTGGAGCTAACGACTCCATATTTAAGTTTGGTTATGAATAAAAGGTCCATTAAAAGTAGTATGAGACAAGACATAGGTAGTTTCATAATAGGTAGTAAAGGCCACAGAGTCTTGTTTGTTTGCTTGTTTACAGAAGTAAAAGGTACGTGTTGGAGGAAAGGGAGGTAGAACAGTTGATTCCAGGGATTTGATAAGAGCTTCCCATGGCCAGCCTACACTCACCAAGTCCTCAATTCTTGTTAAAGAGGAGACAGGCCAACCTTTGAGAGAATTCTTGAGCTGCTTAAAAGTAATGTATTTCAGGTTACTCTGAGTTAACAAATAGTATTGAAGAGACAATTGCCTGAGGAATGCAGTGACTTAGGAGCTGCTTTAAAGTCAGACAAAGGAGAAAAGAGTAGATGGTGCAAAGGCGTTCTCTGAGGTTTCTTTCCCTGTGAATGAGGATGTAGATGAGTTAAGTGCTTCAGTGGAAGCAGTTTAGAGACAGGAGAGTCAGGAGCAGCTGCTGTGAAGTGCTCCCCATCTACCTCCTTCCTGAGGCAGAGTATGGAACCTACTCAGGGACCTAATTAGATCCAGGAGTGTTTTCCCTTCCAGACACGTGGAAATGAAAATCAGGATGCAGAGAACTAAACTATACTAGAAAAAACCTGTTCACGACACCTCCCAGATTGTTCAATCCCTGCTTTCTTCATTCCTTTCTGTGACCTGACTTGTGTCTTCAGAAAGTCCTCTCACTTAGATTATTAAAATAGCTATTCTGAGCTCACATATATACATATTGTATTGATATTTAATTCAAGGATCAATTGTTTTATGAGAAGTGTGATACCACAATGCTTTGCTTTTGTGGACTGACCTTCAGAGATTCTGCAGAGAAACCCATTTATGGGTAGAATTAACACACTTTTCAAAATGTCTAGATGGCTATATTCAAAAAGAAACTAAGGACAAAAGTGAAACACTAGTTAGATCTAAAATCAAGATTTAAGAGCATGAAATGAAGATAAAGGAGGAAAAATTTCCCTTTGACAGGAGTTTGGCACACCTGTGTTAGGAGTATGGCACTTAGATAACAACATTCTTTTTCTTCTTGGTATCAGTCCTCTGGGGAGGATGGAGCAGGCATAGGGGAGATGGGGATATACGTGTGTGTGTGGAGCTAACGACTCCATATTTAAGTTTGGTTATGAATAAAAGGTCCATTAAAAGTAGTATGAGACAAGACATAGGTAGTTTCATAATAGGTAGTAAAGGCCACAGAGTCTTGTTTGTTTGCTTGTTTACAGAAGTAAAAGGTACGTGTTGGAGGAAAGGGAGGTAGAACAGTTGATTCCAGGGATTTGATAAGAGCTTCCCATGGCCAGCCTACACTCACCAAGTCCTCAATTCTTGTTAAAGAGGAGACAGGCCAACCTTTGAGAGAATTCTTGAGCTGCTTAAAAGTAATGTATTTCAGGTTACTCTGAGTTAACAAATAGTATTGAAGAGACAATTGCCTGAGGAATGCAGTGACTTAGGAGCTGCTTTAAAGTCAGACAAAGGAGAAAAGAGTAGATGGTGCAAAGGCGTTCTCTGAGGTTTCTTTCCCTGTGAATGAGGATGTAGATGAGTTAAGTGCTTCAGTGGAAGCAGTTTAGAGACAGGAGAGTCAGGAGCAGCTGCTGTGAAGTGCTCCCCATCTACCTCCTTCCTGAGGCAGAGTATGGAACCTACTCAGGGACCTAATTAGATCCAGGAGTGTTTTCCCTTCCAGACACGTGGAAATGAAAATCAGGATGCAGAGAACTAAACTATACTAGAAAAAACCTGTTCACGACACCTCCCAGATTGTTCAATCCCTGCTTTCTTCATTCCTTTCTGTGACCTGACTTGTGTCTTCAGAAAGTCCTCTCACTTAGATTATTAAAATAGCTTTCTGTTTCCTGTGCACAATTCTTCCAAAAATACCTTTCTAGGATGCCAATTTAATCTTGTTATTTCTTACCTAGGACTGCCTCAGTAGTTTTTCATGGCCAGCTCCTCCAATGATCTATTTCTTTCCTGCCTCTTACCCCCTTCTTTGAGCTCTGTCCTCACCCAGAAGGTTTTCCAGGACAAGGAGAAAGAAAGGAAGAAGCAAGATGGAGAAGAATAGCTACTTGCTCCTGAGCTCCTCCTATGTTATGTACTTTACAGTTGTAACATTATTTCATTTTCTCCGTAACCCTATGGGACAAGTATCAGTATTTCCATTTTACTGATGAGAAAAGTGAATGGGCAGAAGGGATAAATAAGCTGTGCAAGCCACCTACCTTGTAAAACTTAAGAGTCCACAATCAATCCAGAGCTATCTCCAGAACTTGTTTTATAACTTCTGGGTCTTCAAATAGGCTATTCCCTCTATATCAAGTGCTCCCTCTACCCTCATCTTGAACCAACTGTTGAACTCTTATCCATCCTACCAAACCCTGTGCATGAATCATCAACTCTTCAAAGTCATTCTTGACTGTCAAGAGATCATTCATCATTTGTTCTACTGTATTATAATTGTGTTTTGAACAGTAACATTGCATGACTCATACCAGATTCTAATTGTCTTGTCAACATGACTCTTTCCCCTATTAGATGGCTCGTTGAGTTGCCTGAAGCCAGGAGCCATGTTTTTTCCTCATGTGAGCTCAGTGACTACCATACTGCCCAGTACGGTGCTCAGTCAATCTTTGTTGATTTGAACAATTGTGTTGTGCAAAGAGTAAACTGATATATCAAAAGCCTTTGGTTAAATTCTTAACTAGAACTTAACAAACCATCTATGTGAGTATTAGCAGATTGTTTAACTTCTTCTTGCCTTAGAAAACCTATTTGAAAGATTACTGGAGGGACTGGGCATGAGATACTAAATTATCCCAACCTCTCCTCAGACTGTAAAATCTGTGCACTTATTCTTCACATACAGTGTGCGTGGAAGGAAAACTACTGTAATCAGACGAAAGATGAAACACAACATTTGTATAATTGCACTTGCTGAACAGTTGATGGAACTTAACTGTATTTATGAGGCAACTGGTATGGGGGGTGGCTAAACATCTTATAAATAAACCATTTTATGAGTTTTTAATATGTTCCTTATTAAAAACACATTACTTTCCATGCTAAATTAAATAGCATTTAAAGTCAGTGTTTCCTTTCTTACCTTTATTTAAATGAAATTTCTGCTTATTTTAGTTATATGATCACTTGTAGCACAAGCTCCTTCAGATGTAGCCTAATAGAGGAAAATATTCCCTTAAAGCTAAAAAGAGGATTTTAGAGCAAGAGGATAACTATGAACCAGATTCAAGGCTCAAGGAATGGTGACAGCACACAGATGGTTTCTGGTAGAGTAGCCTCGTCCCCAATTTCCAGATACTTGACTAACTGGAACCTTACTGCCATGAGCTCATCGCCATTCTGGCTTAAGATTCATCAGTTCCCTCTAGATACAATCGGTAGAGAATATGGTTAACAGAGGTGGTCAACACTGCCTCACCATAATTGACTCCCCTTTTCTTATATCAAGAGTAGTCTGCTTTTCCATCCCTGTTTAGAGGTTGAGTATGAAGCTTCAGATGTCTGTTAGCATCTCCCATCATTCAGATCTGGGAAGTGGTCCAGAGTGGACAGGTCATACAATCAAAACCAGAATCTCATCGTTACTCTTTCCCTATAGAATGGCTCGTTGAGTTGCCTGAAGCCAGGAGCCATGTTTTTTCCTCATGTGAGCTCAGTGACTACCATACTGCCCAGTACGGTGCTCAGTCAATCTTTGTTGATTTGAACAATTGTGTTGTGCAAAGAGTAAACTGATATATCAAAAGCCTTTGGTTAAATTCTTAACTAGAACTTAACAAACCATCTATGTGAGTATTAGCAGATTGTTTAACTTCTTCTTGCCTTAGAAAACCTATTTGAAAGATTACTGGAGGGACTGGGCATGAGATACTAAATTATCCCAACCTCTCCTCAGACTGTAAAATCTGTGCACTTATTCTTCACATACAGTGTGCGTGGAAGGAAAACTACTGTAATCAGACGAAAGATGAAACACAACATTTGTATAATTGCACTTGCTGAACAGTTGATGGAACTTAACTGTATTTATGAGGCAACTGGTATGGGGGGTGGCTAAACATCTTATAAATAAACCATTTTATGAGTTTTTAATATGTTCCTTATTAAAAACACATTACTTTCCATGCTAAATTAAATAGCATTTAAAGTCAGTGTTTCCTTTCTTACCTTTATTTAAATGAAATTTCTGCTTATTTTAGTTATATGATCACTTGTAGCACAAGCTCCTTCAGATGTAGCCTAATAGAGGAAAATATTCCCTTAAAGCTAAAAAGAGGATTTTAGAGCAAGAGGATAACTATGAACCAGATTCAAGGCTCAAGGAATGGTGACAGCACACAGATGGTTTCTGGTAGAGTAGCCTCGTCCCCAATTTCCAGATACTTGACTAACTGGAACCTTATTGCCATGAGCTCATCGCCATTCTGGCTTAAGATTCATCAGTTCCCTCTAGATACAATCGGTAGAGAATATGGTTAACAGAGGTGGTCAACACTGCCTCACCATAATTGACTCCCCTTTTCTTATATCAAGAGTAGTCTGCTTTTCCATCCCTGTTTAGAGGTTGAGTATGAAGCTTCAGATGTCTGTTAGCATCTCCCATCATTCAGATCTGGGAAGTGGTCCAGAGTGGACAGGTCATACAATCAAAACCAGGGAATCAATGAGAAGATGAAATTTCTACAAAAAGAAAGCTACTGCTTCCTTCTTTCCTTCTGGAAGTGAATGAGCTTTTGTCAGTCATCTTGAAGATGAGAGAAGAGCTTGCAGCTGCAACAGACCCACCATCCTATGAAGCTATCATGGAGTCATAACTAAAAAAGACACAAATGCAAAGAAAAAGAAACTGGATCCTGTCCACAGGGTTTGTACCTTAAATCTACCCTTTCCTCAAGTTTTCCCTGTCTCTGGACTTTTTAATTATGTGTGCCAGTCAGTTTTATTACTTAAGTCAGCTTGAAGTATACATATATATATATATATATGTACATGCATTTACATTTCATATATATCATTATTGCAAGTACCTGAAAAACTTATAGAGATGGTCTATGCTATTCAAGGTTATCTACAAAATGGAAGCACTTTGCTACAATGCATTTTCAGAATCTTATCTACATGAAGGCCCAAATTTTTTTCAGGGTTTTTTTTTTTTTGGCTTTTACAGAGTTTCGTTGTTTTGTTGCTCTATGTAATCCTCAATCCATCATAGGCATATCTTTGATCCCTGCCACCTGAGCCCTCCTCCCACTGCCCCGATCCCACCCCTCCAGATTGTTGCCTAGCCCCAGGTTAAATTTTTTATTATTATTATTTTGGCCTCTTTTATTGGTCCTTCATTTATTTCTTTTCATCCATCTTAATTCCTTGGCCTATGTGGGCCTCCCATTGCAGTGGCCTCTCTCGTTGCAGAGAACTGGCTCTGGGCACATGAGCTCCAGAGCTGGCTCTGTAATTGGACACACGCCCAGCCGCTCTGCAGCATATAAGACTCCTGTACCATTCTGGCTTAAGATTCATCAGTTCCTCTAGATACAATCGGTAGAGAATATGGTTAACAGAGGTGGTCAACACTGCCTCACCATAATTGACTCCCCTTTTCTTATATCAAGAGTAGTCTGCTTTTCCATCCCTGTTTAGAGGTTGAGTATGAAGCTTCAGATGTCTGTTAGCATCTCCCATCATTCAGATCTGGGAAGTGGTCCAGAGTGGACAGGTCATACAATCAAAACCAGGGAATCAATGAGAAGATGAAATTTCTACAAAAAGAAAGCTACTGCTTCCTTCTTTCCTTCTGGAAGTGAATGAGCTTTTGTCAGTCATCTTGAAGATGAGAGAAGAGCTTGCAGCTGCAACAGACCCACCATCCTATGAAGCTATCATGGAGTCATAACTAAAAAAGACACAAATGCAAAGAAAAAGAAACTGGATCCTGTCCACAGGGTTTGTACCTTAAATCTACCCTTTCCTCAAGTTTTCCCTGTCTCTGGACTTTTTAATTATGTGTGCCAGTCAGTTTTATTACTTAAGTCAGCTTGAAGTATACATATATATATATATATATGTACATGCATTTACATTTCATATATATCATTATTGCAAGTACCTGAAAAACTTATAGAGATGGTCTATGCTATTCAAGGTTATCTACAAAATGGAAGCACTTTGCTACAATGCATTTTCAGAATCTTATCTACATGAAGGCCCAAATTTTTTTCAGGGTTTTTTTTTTTTTGGCTTTTACAGAGTTTCGTTGTTTTGTTGCTCTATGTAATCCTCAATCCATCATAGGCATATCTTTGATCCCTGCCACCTGAGCCCTCCTCCCACTGCCCCGATCCCACCCCTCCAGATTGTTGCCTAGCCCCAGGTTAAATTTTTTATTATTATTATTTTGGCCTCTTTTATTGGTCCTTCATTTATTTCTTTTCATCCATCTTAATTCCTTGGCCTATGTGGGCCTCCCATTGCAGTGGCCTCTCTCGTTGCAGAGAACTGGCTCTGGGCACATGAGCTCCAGAGCGCTGGCTCTGTAATTGGACACACGCTTCCAGCCGCTCTGCAGCATATAAGATCTTCCCGTGCCAGGGATCAATCCGGTGCCCCTTGCATTGCAAGGTGGACTCTTTACCCACTGGACCCCCAGGGAAGCCCCCAGGTTAAATTTTTCATTTTTTCTTTTCTTTTTCAGGTTAAATTTTTAATAAGAGTCTTTATCTGTAAACCTCACTACAGATCGTATTGCTAAATCCCAAAATTTGTTTTAGATCCAAGGTAGGTCAAAAAAAAAACTTTAAAAGCATATATTTTAAATTATTAAAATCTAATTTTAATTGTAATTTTCTTCTCTTTTATAATAGCAAATATTATATATATAATAAATGTATAATATATATAATATTATAATAGTAATATAAAAATTCAGAAATTAAAAATAGAGGAAGGAGGGAAAATCACCCACATCATCCACATTCTTACCACCTAAAAATTACAACTCCTAATGATTGTTTTTTTTTCTTCTAATCTTTTTGCTATAAATTTTTTCTTTAATTGAGTCCATTCAGATTGACAAATTTAATAGCTATTTGTCTTGATTTACAAAGTGAACTTCAGGTCAATATGAAAGATTTAACTGATGTGGAACACCCCACCCACCCCACACCCCCACACATGTACACTCCAAGCAAAAAGAATTGCTGAATAAAATGTAACAATTTAAATGCAAGTTTAAGACCTAGAAACTGGAAATCTCTGTATGTCAAAACAAAGGGAACACCAATATCAGAAAAGCAGACAACAGGCAACATACCTGCCTACCTTCATTCAGGAAGCAGAGAAGTTGTTTCATGAAGCAAACAAGATAACCCCATGAGTATTATCTTTAATGATCCAGCTTTATAAACATAATTATTGGAAAATTCTTCTATGTTCTGGTTATAGGCTAGGCCAAATTAAGCTTTGAGCTGTAATTTTGTATATTTTTCTTGATGTTCTATAAAGGAGGAAATTCAGAGACACTGTTCAGTGGATGGGCATCAGAGTTACAAATTAACTTTTTAATTTTTCCTAACTACATGCACGGGTCTTTGCTTTCTTCGACTATCAACCTTATCTCTGGATACAAAACAAAACACATAGTTGCCTCCACTCTTGCTAAGATTAACTGTGGCTTCCTGCTTGTGCTTAGTCATGTACAACTCTTTGAGACTACTTGGATTCTATGCCAGGCTCCTCATGGGATTTTTTTCAGGCAAGAATACTGAACTGGGTTGCCAGTTCAGGGATCAAATCCACATTTCCTGCATCTCCTGCACTGCAGTCAGATTCTTCACCACTGAGCCTTCAGGGAAGGCCTACCATTAGCCTGCACATTTCTAAATCCATTGGTCTCCTCTTGGTTCTTACCTCACTTGACCTCTCAGCAATATTTAACACAGTTCATCTCTTCAGCCTCTTTCATTTGACTCCTGATCCTCTCTCTCATTTTTCTCCTACTTTTCTGAGTATTCACCCTCAGTGTCCTCTGCTGATTCCTCCTCATCTCCCCCACCTCTAACACTGAGCATCAGGGGACACAGTTTGAGTTTTTTCTCTTTTCTGTTGACATTCATGTGCTAGTCTCATGGCTTGATATTCTCATGATAGAATGATGACTTCATGATATACATCTTCATAGCTTGAACATAAACCTCTAGGGCAGACCTCTCCTGTGAACCACAGGCTCTCGTCTACTTGACATTTATTTTCATGTAGTCTAATAGGCACTTCACATGTCCAGAAACCAAGCTCCTACTTTTCCTCCCACCACATCTTTTCTTGCAGTCTTAACTCATGCCATTTAAGGGTAACTTGGCTCTCCCAATTGCTCAGCCAAAGTAATTTAGAGTCATCTTTTATTACTCCTTTTATCATATGCTACATTCCATTTATTTGCAAATGCTCTTAACTCTACTCTTAAAATCTTTCCAAAATCAGATTGCTTCTCACCATTTTTACCCTTGTTCAAGCTATTGTTACCTCTTACCTGGGCCATGATAGTAATTTCTTTATCAGTAGCCTTGTTTCTACCTTTCAGTCTATTTTCCAACTTAGCTGTTGAAATGATACTGTTTTTTCTTTTAACAAACTCTAGGGACAGTTTTTCCTAACTACATGCACGGGTCTTTGCTTTCTTCGACTATCAACCTTATCTCTGGATACAAAACAAAACACATAGTTGCCTCCACTCTTGCTAAGATTAACTGTGGCTTCCTGCTTGTGCTTAGTCATGTACAACTCTTTGAGACTACTTGGATTCTATGCCAGGCTCCTCATGGGATTTTTTTCAGGCAAGAATACTGAACTGGGTTGCCAGTTCAGGGATCAAATCCACATTTCCTGCATCTCCTGCACTGCAGTCAGATTCTTCACCACTGAGCCTTCAGGGAAGGCCTACCATTAGCCTGCACATTTCTAAATCCATTGGTCTCCTCTTGGTTCTTACCTCACTTGACCTCTCAGCAATATTTAACACAGTTCATCTCTTCAGCCTCTTTCATTTGACTCCTGATCCTCTCTCTCATTTTTCTCCTACTTTTCTGAGTATTCACCCTCAGTGTCCTCTGCTGATTCCTCCTCATCTCCCCCACCTCTAACACTGAGCATCAGGGGACACAGTTTGAGTTTTTTCTCTTTTCTGTTGACATTCATGTGCTAGTCTCATGGCTTGATATTCTCATGATAGAATGATGACTTCATGATATACATCTTCATAGCTTGAACATAAACCTCTAGGGCAGACCTCTCCTGTGAACCACAGGCTCTCGTCTACTTGACATTTATTTTCATGTAGTCTAATAGGCACTTCACATGTCCAGAAACCAAGCTCCTACTTTTCCTCCCACCACATCTTTTCTTGCAGTCTTAACTCATGCCATTTAAGGGTAACTTGGCTCTCCCAATTGCTCAGCCAAAGTAATTTAGAGTCATCTTTTATTACTCCTTTTATCATATGCTACATTCCATTTATTTGCAAATGCTCTTAACTCTACTCTTAAAATCTTTCCAAAATCAGATTGCTTCTCACCATTTTTACCCTTGTTCAAGCTATTGTTACCTCTTACCTGGGCCATGATAGTAATTTCTTTATCAGTAGCCTTGTTTCTACCTTTCAGTCTATTTTCCAACTTAGCTGTTGAAATGATACTGTTATTCATTCCTTAATGATCCTGTTATAAACAAACTCTAGGGACTTCCCCAGCAGCCCAGTAGATAAGAATCCACCAACCAATATAGGAGACATGGATTCAATCCCTAATCCAGAAAGATTCCACATGCCATGGAGCAACTAAGCCTTACACCACAGCTACTGAGTTTAAACTCCAGAGTCCTCAGGCAGCAACTACTGAGCCCTCATGCTGCAACTACCAAGCTCAAGAGCCAAGAACCTGTGCTCTGCAACAAGAAAAATCATCACAATGAGAAACCCACATACAATGAAGAGTATGCTCCCCGAAAGTAGAGAAAGTCTGCACAAAGCAACGAAAACCCAGCATAGCCAAAAGAAAATAAATAAAAAGAAACCCTGTGTAAAAATAAATCAAACATGTCACTCTCCTGATCAATACTCTCCAAAGTCTTCCTTCTCACTCAGACTAGAAACCAACATCTTGTAAATGGCCTACAAAGACTTACATGATTTGGTTTCTGTGCTGTAAACTATTAATCCTGACCAAAGAAAGGTTTGACCCTTTGCCCTCCTGAGAGGTAACCTCTAAGCCTTTGGAATGCTCTATCCCCCAGGAGTGTGTTTAAGTACCTGGAGGACTTGGGTCATGCCTGATGGTCTGTGCTAAATGTGTTTTATAGCAACTCCTTGTGTCTGGAAGTCCAGTGGATTGTCTGCCAGTGAAAAATGAGGGCTTATACCTTATACTTCAACGTAATCATTAATTTATTCAGCAATATTTATTGCGTTCTACACTAGCTACCAGGTGGCTCAGTGGTAGAGAATCTGCCTGCACTGCAGGAGACCTGGGTTTGTATCTGGATCAGGAAGATCTCCTGAAGAAGCAAATGGCAACCCACTACAGTATCCTTACCCGGGAAATCTCATGGACAGAGGAGCCTGGCAGGCTACAGTGCATGGGGTCACAAAGAGTCAGGCACGACTTAGTGACTAAATGACAACACCACTACATACCAGATTCTGGGGATTCTGTAATTATCCTCCAGACAACACCCAGTCCTTCTGGAGTTCACACTTGAGTGTGAGAAAAAAATAAACAATATAGAAATAAACAAATAAGAGTGCTAAGAGGGGGGATAAAATACAAGAAAAAAGAGAACAAAATACAATTCTTTCAGACAAACAAAAACTAAACCATTTAAGCCCAAGACAACTAGAAGAACAGACACTTCCATAAGAACAGAGAGTAGAAGGAATTCTGTGTTTCCAGTTCAAGACCACTACATTTGAGACTGGAAAAACAAGGTGACCTTTTCTGATAATTAGTCCATATATGTTGTAACTTCAAGTCAGTGGGGAAAGTTTAGGCTATCAAAAATGACTTTGGACATATGACTAATATGAGAACATACATATCTGTAAACAACAAAACTCTGTAAAAGTTAAAAGTAAAATAAAAGTTTTAAAAAGAGAGAGAGAGAGAGAAAGGAAAAAAGAAATGACTTTGGGGATTTAAATGTATAAATTTAAGTTGCTATCTCATACAAGAAATTTAACCTGGAATAGAGACTTACACATGAAAGATGAAATCATAAATATGCTAGAATGTATTGTGGAAAAGCATATCTCATTCGGGGGAAGACCTTTTAAAATAAGACACTAAAGTCAGAAAACATAGGAGAGAAAGAAAAGAGTGGTAAGAGGAAAATAGGGCGAACAAAAGGAGGTGCTGACTTGATGAATTTTATGAAGAAGTTACAATGAGGATTAACCTTTCAGGAGAGTATTCATAGAGATTCTGGTCTTATACAATGGTCATCTCAAGAAGCACTCGTGGCTCCTTTTAAAAGCCACAACCAGGACTACCCTGTTGGTCCGGTGGTTAAGAATTCACCTGCCAGTGCACGGGATATAGGTTTGATCCCTCATCCAGGAAGATTCCACATGCTGTGGGACAGCTAAACCCTTGAGTCACAACTACTGAAGACCTTGCATTCTAGGGCCCACACTCTGCAACAAGAGAAGCCACTACAAAGAGAAGCCCACACACTGCAACTAGAGTAGCCCCAACTCATCAGAACGAAAGCAAGCCAACACACAGCAACACAGATCCAGTGTAGCCAAATATAAATAAATAGATATTGAAAAAATAAAAGCCATAACCATCTTCTTAATGCATGTGTTGTCCTTCCGTGCTGAGTTAAAGAGCGCAGTAAAATTTCAAAAGCAGAGAGAATCAGTGACCTGTTACAGACCCTCAAATTGCTAAAGCAAGGGCTTAGATACTTAATGAGCTGCACATTCTACATTCACACTCTACAACTGTCAGAACATCTATCTCTTTCTGCCTTAACAAATTAAAAGAAACATCATGGAGGAAAAAAAAGACTAGCTAGAGACAATTAGGTCAAAACTCCCTTATCTAAAAATATGCCATATGACCTACTGAGAGCCTGTGTTTCCCTGGCCGCTGGGGCCTCTCAACTACTCCCACCTCTCCCATGGGCTCACCAGGACCTGCGGCCAGAATTCACATTCTCCCACTCAACAGTCAGTTGAGACCTCTTCCTTTGGTTGCTGCTTTAGTGGCTACCTGATTTAAAGTCTGCAGAGTCCCAAGGAACCACAAAGTTGGCTCTCCTTGCCCTCGCACTCTGTCAGTGCTCAAAGGGCCTCTCTCAGATCCTAGTAATTCTGCACACCCCTCAGAGGACGTGCTAAGCAGATGAATACATGTGACTGAATTACGTAGATTAATTAAGTCAATATGTCTTTGAAATCCTCCTTAAGTTTGAACCTAAATTTCCAGATGAAAATGTGGTGGCCTTGTTGTAGAGCTGTGGAAGTCCGTCCTTGATGCATAATTGGTAGCAGTAGCCAGGAGGCCTTTAAGATACCCTTAGAGACTGTGTTGGCACCACACCACCACCTCCCAATCCAAAGCAGACATAGCAATTAGTCACCACCCTCCTTCCCACCAACATCCTCCCTATGCTAAAAACTAATTCCAGTCTGAACTATTCCAGATTGAAGGAAATGAAAAAGCCATGACAACAAAATACAATATGTGATCCCGAACTACATCCAGTATTGATGGAATTAAAAAACAGTGCTCTAAAGGGCACTATTGTGTTGGCTGGCAGAATTAGACTACAGACAGTAGATCAGATAAAAACTATGTAGCATGACTGAAGTTGGTAGTTGTACTTGGGGTTATTTATATGAAAGAAGATCCTTACTCTTAGGTACTGAGAATTAAGGGCCATGCACGTAACTTACTCTTATAAGACTTGCAAAAATAAATTGGAGATGCAAGGGATCCATAAAGTAAGCTATAAGAATATGAGCAGATGGAGCAAAATGCTAACAATATATTAAAGTGTCTACAGATATTCTTTATATTATTATTGCAATTTTCTCTGTGTTTGAAACTATTTTCAAATAAAACTTTTTTTCATAATCTGACTTTTAAGACTAGAGAGCTTGGCTAAAATCAACTACTCTCTACCTGAACTTCCACCATTAGAGGTTTGTTTCTTTGGATATGACATATTTTACAGACATTCCAGGGCTTCATCTTCAACTGGGACTGCTTTGCTTTCACACATTCTTCCGCATCATTACTGCTTGAAGCACACTGTTCTGGAATGTATCTTCATCTGAACATTGGCATGCATCACAATATGTACAACTGAAATCTTAAGGAGCATCAGTTGACAACTAGCTAAGGGCATGCAAAGGAATCACTGCTGACAGGCTAAAGTGTTGGGTGTAAAGAGGTATCCTATGATAAGCAGACATTGGCCCTGGGTGCCGAGGAGGAAGGGCATCATCATTCAACCACAATCTAATGTGGTGCTGACCCAAACAACCTGAAAGGTGATGGTTCTGAGAACATCATAGGTTCTGATCCAGACTTCTCCCAGACAATCCTGACAGCACACTCTTCCAGTTTCACTACATCTCCTCCATCTTGTTGCATCTGTGCAACAAGATGCCTGCACCTGAGATGGGGCAGAAGACATCAGACACAACATTCAATAGAACGTTCTCTGAAGGAAGGCCAGTGGGGTGACATGTCTGCCTTTCTCCACCAGCCGCCTGAAGAGGTCTGCGGTTTGGTTCAGTATCCCACTCCAGATATAGAAATTCTGCTCTATCAAATATCTAATAAGTTTAGGTTATGATAACACATTACTGCTGTTAAGATCAGGGCTTCTCAGAATCCCAAGAGTATACCGGTCATAACTTCTTACTATTTCTCACTACAGCAGATTTTCCATCATGGTATCAAAAGAGATGCTTCTAAATTTTCATAATCAAGGTAAATACACAGATTTAAATTTAAGTTCTGGTCTCAGACTGTCTGGGAAGTTTAAAGATTTCTACTTTCTGTGGTTCAGGGAACTGAATGAAGAGCTTCAGTTTTTAGTGAAATAGCACATCTTAGTGGCATTTACAGGCACTGCAGAGAAAGTAAGGATGAGGTTTTGTTACTTGGTTTGTTTTTCCCTTGGGTAAAAACATTGACATATAAGCTATTTCTTAGGCAGGAAAACCAGCTCTCAAAATGACTGCTTTTAATATGAAAACAGTTACAAATAATTTCTATATGAGAAAGGGTGGGTTCATAAAAACCCAGTGCTGTTCTTGAGCCCTGAATTTCCAGTGTTTTCATTATGCATAAGCAATTTTTCCTCTGGGAAACCACAAGTGGAAATTTCAAGATAGAATGAAAAATATTACAAATCCAAAGGGCACTCGTCTCTCACTCTTGCTTAAAATTTAAAGCATTTTCTATCTAAACTGACACTTAAATGTACTCATTTTAACTTCTGTTTCATTCAACAGGAAATAAACATTCAGCCCCACTTTGTAAAGACCCCCTTTCATTAAGCCTACTAGGCCCTTCACGAGCAGGCCCTTTGGGTTTCAAGTAATCACATGAGCTCTGAGCCTGGGCCATCTCAGCGTCGGCCTCGCTCCCCTAGCAATGTCGACGCCAGGAGAGCTGTTGCCAGAGGATCCAGAGCAAACTAGCACAGGCCCCGAGACTGACCAAAATGAGGCCAGTCTAAAATAAATCGTGTAGGCTTTTTTTTAACATGGAAAATATAACCCCTGCTCAGCTAGCATTTTTTTCTAGGCTTTTGATTTTCACAATAATGGCCATACCTACTTTTCAAGCAGGTCTGAGTATGCCAAGCATTCCATGAAAAACGTAGGTCAGGGGAGTATGTGGTGAAGGGGTGTTTGGAGGGTTGGGACAGGCTAGGAAGAAGACAGTGAGTTCAACTGAGGAGCAAAAATAATTTTCAACTTCCCCACTGTATCATGGAAATCATGAAAAGCAGAAAAGGCAAGAAGGGGGTAGTCTTTCCTAAGTGTTCACCATGTGCCCCTTTGCATGAACAAAGCTGTCCTGGGAGGAAGGCTTGGCCTGTATTTTCATTTCATAGATAATTTAAATTTAAGTTCTGGTCTCAGACTGTCTGGGAAGTTTAAAGATTTCTACTTTCTGTGGTTCAGGGAACTGAATGAAGAGCTTCAGTTTTTAGTGAAATAGCACATCTTAGTGGCATTTACAGGCACTGCAGAGAAAGTAAGGATGAGGTTTTGTTACTTGGTTTGTTTTTCCCTTGGGTAAAAACATTGACATATAAGCTATTTCTTAGGCAGGAAAACCAGCTCTCAAAATGACTGCTTTTAATATGAAAACAGTTACAAATAATTTCTATATGAGAAAGGGTGGGTTCATAAAAACCCAGTGCTGTTCTTGAGCCCTGAATTTCCAGTGTTTTCATTATGCATAAGCAATTTTTCCTCTGGGAAACCACAAGTGGAAATTTCAAGATAGAATGAAAAATATTACAAATCCAAAGGGCACTCGTCTCTCACTCTTGCTTAAAATTTAAAGCATTTTCTATCTAAACTGACACTTAAATGTACTCATTTTAACTTCTGTTTCATTCAACAGGAAATAAACATTCAGCCCCACTTTGTAAAGACCCCCTTTCATTAAGCCTACTAGGCCCTTCACGAGCAGGCCCTTTGGGTTTCAAGTAATCACATGAGCTCTGAGCCTGGGCCATCTCAGCGTCGGCCTCGCTCCCCTAGCAATGTCGACGCCAGGAGAGCTGTTGCCAGAGGATCCAGAGCAAACTAGCACAGGCCCCGAGACTGACCAAAATGAGGCCAGTCTAAAATAAATCGTGTAGGCTTTTTTTTAACATGGAAAATATAACCCCTGCTCAGCTAGCATTTTTTTCTAGGCTTTTGATTTTCACAATAATGGCCATACCTACTTTTCAAGCAGGTCTGAGTATGCCAAGCATTCCATGAAAAACGTAGGTCAGGGGAGTATGTGGTGAAGGGGTGTTTGGAGGGTTGGGACAGGCTAGGAAGAAGACAGTGAGTTCAACTGAGGAGCAAAAATAATTTTCAACTTCCCCACTGTATCATGGAAATCATGAAAAGCAGAAAAGGCAAGAAGGGGGTAGTCTTTCCTAAGTGTTCACCATGTGCCCCTTTGCATGAACAAAGCTGTCCTGGGAGGAAGGCTTGGCCTGTATTTTCATTTCATAGATAAGGGAGTCAGAGGATCAGAGAAAGGGGTGGGGTGGCAGAGCTGATCTGCAAATCCTCCAGCCAGGACACCACATCCTCACTATGACAGGATCCAGGAAAAGAGTTTCAGAGGCACAACTAGTTCTTACTTTAAAATCTTCATTCAGAGATCAAAGAAAGCTATCAGTTAATGAATGTTTTCATATGTTTCGCCCTGACATTTCTGAGACAAGTGAGGTTTCACTCTAGCTTCTTGCCCTCTCCTTCAGGCCTGCCTCACCATGTCCCCTCCTGGTCCCTGTAGCTCTGTGCTGTGGCCCAACACCCAAGCTTGCCTCTGGTGCCAGTCTAGAACCTTCCTTCTCATCTTCTCTGTTTTCAGGTCAGCCTGGCTGATGTCCTAGTTCCTTCTTGCTGCCTATTAGCTTGGATTACACACCTCTATTTTAACAGGAGAAACGGAGCTTCTAGTTGAAGGAATTCTCAAGCGGTGTGGCAAGTGGATGAGAGAGGTACTGGAAGGTGCCATCAGGAGTTTTAGCCCCTTTAATTCCATACTGCCTCAAATATTTCTATTCCAGACACAAGGATAGGCACTGGAAATATACTGACTGATGAAAGATTATTTTTACCTTTATATTACACCATTTGGAGAGTAATTTATTCCAATATTTCATGAAGCTGTTTTCATTAAATGGAGACAAAGTGTGAAGTAAAAAGCAAAAACACTTTCTCAATAGATCCTAACAATATGTTCCAATAGGAGAAGCAAAAAAAAAAAAAAAAAAAATACAAGTGAGGAAAGCAGAGTGATACGCTCAGAGCAGTGCAAGGTTTAATTACAAGTGGTTATTTTATGCTCCTCTCTCTTTTCCAGATACATCACCATACACTTATTCTCTCAGCCTCAGAATGATGACTATGATGGATTCCTGGGAGTGGTTAAGAAGGAGATGAAGTGAGGGAATTCTGTTCCTTGGGCTCCCACTCTGGCAGGCAGTGAGCTAAGCACTGATTCAATTCTTTGCTTAATTCTTACCAACACTGTCATGAGGTAAGTTGAATTAAGTTTATTTTGCAGATGAGGAAACTGAGACCCAGCAAGGGTATGTAACATTGTGTCTAAGATAACAGGAGAAAATATGGGGCTAGAGCACTATTAATGGGGAAAGGGATGTTCCTACTTGTCTTCAGGGTCTTTCTGTTTCCAAACTTCTGAATGCATATTCCCCAAGAAGAAATACAAGCTAAGCACAAAGCATGGGATGATTACAAAATAGTATAAGCTCTAGTCATTCTCCTTGAGATAACAGCAGCATACTTTTGAGACACAAACAATACACACACAGTCCAGAACAAAGACACATCACACTGTGAAGCACGAGGGAAAGCCAGTGGGTTGGATTTACCTCAGCGAAGGGGACATGCAAGAATATTCTAGATGAGGAAAGTAATGATGAGTGAAATGAAACCAAGTGTTCCATTCCTCAACAACTGGCTCCTATCCACCTCAAACTCCATGATTGCTGCGAGGAGCTCCGTGGCCCTCTTCCCAGCACAGCGCTGCTGGAAAGCGCAGAGCCAAATCCAGGTCCAAGTGCATGGCTCACACCTGGTACCCTCACTCACCCCAGGCTGCCTTTTCTTCCTGCTCTTAATCTTTATTGGCCTCATTTCTTCTTTTTTATTTACTTTTATCTTTCTGAATTATATGTTGTTGAGAACCTTAAATACCTCTAGAAACATGGAGGTTTAAAAATAAATAAATAACCTATACAAATGCAAGTCTGGTTTTCTACACCAGGGGTCAGCTAATTACAGCCTGCTGGCCAAATCTGCAATGCCACTTGTTTGTGTATAGACAGGAAGATACGGGTTCATATTTTTGTAATGGTGGGGGAGGGGGGAATAAGATTTATGGTATGAGAAGATTATATGAAAAACAAGTTTCAGCAGCCATAAGTAAAGTGTATTGGAACATACCCATGCCCACTCCTGTGCTCACTGTTGACAGCTGCTTCCCTGGTGGCTCAGACAGTAAAGAATCTGCCTGCAATGTGGGAGACTGCGGTTTGATCCCTGGGTTGGAAAGATCCCCTGGAAAAGGGAATGGCAGCCCACTCCAGTATTCTTGCCTGGGGAATCCCACGGACAGAGGAGCCTGACGCCGACAGTCTATGGGGTCTCAAATCATCAGACATGACTGAAAAACTAGACTTTCACTTTTCACTTCCATCTACAAGGGCAGAGCTCAGTAGGTAGAACAAAGACAGGTGTGGCCCATGAGCTTAAAATACTTGCTATCTGGCCTTTTACAACAAAAGTTTGCTGACCCCTGGATTAGACCTTCAGTTTGTATCTTGGTTGAATACACCCAAGAAGAAATACAAGCTAAGCACAAAGCATGGGATGATTACAAAATAGTATAAGCTCTAGTCATTCTCCTTGAGATAACAGCAGCATACTTTTGAGACACAAACAATACACACACAGTCCAGAACAAAGACACATCACACTGTGAAGCACGAGGAAAGCCAGTGGGTTGGATTTACCTCAGCGAAGGGGACATGCAAGAATATTCTAGATGAGGAAAGTAATGATGAGTGAAATGAAACCAAGTGTTCCATTCCTCAACAACTGGCTCCTATCCACCTCAAACTCCATGATTGCTGCGAGGAGCTCCGTGGCCCTCTTCCCAGCACAGCGCTGCTGGAAAGCGCAGAGCCAAATCCAGGTCCAAGTGCATGGCTCACACCTGGTACCCTCACTCACCCCAGGCTGCCTTTTCTTCCTGCTCTTAATCTTTATTGGCCTCATTTCTTCTTTTTATTTACTTTTATCTTTCTGAATTATATGTTGTTGAGAACCTTAAATACCTCTAGAAACATGGAGGTTTAAAAATAAATAAATAACCTATACAAATGCAAGTCTGGTTTTCTACACCAGGGGTCAGCTAATTACAGCCTGCTGGCCAAATCTGCAATGCCACTTGTTTGTGTATAGACAGGAAGATACGGGTTCATATTTTTGTAATGGTGGGGGAGGGGGGAATAAGATTTATGGTATGAGAAGATTATATGAAAAACAAGTTTCAGCAGCCATAAGTAAAGTGTATTGGAACATACCCATGCCCACTCCTGTGCTCACTGTTGACAGCTGCTTCCCTGGTGGCTCAGACAGTAAAGAATCTGCCTGCAATGTGGGAGACTGCGGTTTGATCCCTGGGTTGGAAAGATCCCCTGGAAAAGGGAATGGCAGCCCACTCCAGTATTCTTGCCTGGGGAATCCCACGGACAGAGGAGCCTGACGCCGACAGTCTATGGGGTCTCAAATCATCAGACATGACTGAAAAACTAGACTTTCACTTTTCACTTCCATCTACAAGGGCAGAGCTCAGTAGGTAGAACAAAGACAGGTGTGGCCCATGAGCTTAAAATACTTGCTATCTGGCCTTTTACAACAAAAGTTTGCTGACCCCTGGATTAGACCTTCAGTTTGTATCTGGTTGAGTGCCTCATGGCTTAGGTAAGTATTATAAAATTGCTTCAAAGCTAGGTGTTTGCAGCATTCTTATTCAGTCTAGAGCTTTGTGTGTGTGTGTTTTGTCCATAAAACTACTTTTCAGTGTACTTTTACCTTGACCCAAGCTCAGGTTCACTGTCTGGCTCGGAGGTCAGTGCTTTGTAGTGATACTAGAGATGGCCTCTTAGAAACGACTGAAGGACCCTCTTAAGTAACTATTTTATAGACATTAATAAAGTGAATTCACCCAAAAAAAAAAAAACCACTTCTATTTTTATTGAAAGTTCTCAGCCAACAGAAGGATCGGCACAGCAACTTGGCACTTTTTATACCACATTCAAACAATTTCCTCCCATTTCTTTTCAGCTGATACATATGTTTGCATATTTACTGGGGTTTTTTTCCTCCCCTGGTCACCCTTAGTTAGAAATATAACCAAGTCTCCATGGAAACACAACATAATGCTCTCTCACAGATGATTGAGGGACCCGAGCAGCTGGTATTGGGCTGAAGGCTATAATGGCATCTGACCAAATTAGGAAGAGAAAACAGCTTACCCGGCTCTTGCAGACATCTCAGAATTCTAAGCTCAGCATGGAAACCTACACAGATTGTGAATTACTGCAGATTTTTTTTAAACTTTTCTTATTTTTAACAAATTTATTAATACATAATTTACATACATACAATTTACCCATTTGCAGTGTACAGCATAATGATTTTTAGCATATTCACAGGGTTGTTACTGCAGATCTTTTCATTCTTTCTTTTCCTCCTGAGAATATCTTACCATCCATATGTTTCAGCTATAGGGGACTTTTATCCCCTGACATGAGAACAACTAGCAGGAGTTCACAGAATAAACAAGAAGGGAACCCACATTTAGTGAATGCTAAAGTAAAGCAGAAGAAGAGTTGGGATTTGAACTCTGGTATGATCAACTCCAAAGTCTATTCTCTTCACACTACACAGGAAATAATACCCTTCAAAAAGAAGAAAATAGAAAAGACAGGTGGCATGAGGTATTTTAACATAGCCATGGTCTTGAGGGGAGTTGGAAATCAAGGCAAAGAAGAACATAAAAGTCTCCTTCTCACTTAACCTCAATCCCACCATAAGAAGTAGAGGTCGAAGAAGGGGCCAGCCTTTGAGCAACAGCGACACAAGACGGCAGCCACCACAGGCTCAGACAATCTATGAAAACTGAATATACAGCCTTAAAATAGAATGTGGACCTAAATACCCAGAAGCACCCATTTGTAAGGTTTGTGACAAAAATTAATACGAATGGAGTTAACAGTTGTAATGGAGTGGTGGACCCAAGAGCAATACTAGGACTAACAAAATGGCAGAATTCATATAGCATCAAAGTTGTCCTGCAAGAGCTTTGGCACCTAATGATGTCTTAAGAAAATATGAAACTCCCTCAGTCACCTGAAGGACAGTGCTAAAGCAATTAAACAGAAAGAAAAACCACAAACCCTCCCCTATAATTCAAAGCCTTTGCTATTTTCTGGGGCCAATTATCTATACATTCTGATCTAGGAACAACAGTCTCCTAAGTCCCATTCCATCCTTGATTGTGGTCTAGTGGCACATAGGACTTGGTAGCCTTGCTCTCCAGGGCATCTTGAAGGGTCACCTTACAACTATGCTCCAAAGCGGGGATCTGCAGGCATGCCTTGAGGAACCAAGCTGGGGTGACTGCTCCCCTCATGTAGGTGGGCTCTGAGCCTCCAACTTCATCTGAGACACTTTATTTTTATCTATTGAAGAGGGCATTCCTCTGTTCCATAACTGCTTGAAAAACACTGTCCTGGAACATATCTTGGTCTGAATATAGACACACATCACAAAATACGTAATCAATATTCAAACAGGACTTAGAGAAAGAGGCCTGCCCTCTGAAGACTTACACAAGAGTTCATGGTTGATACCACCCATCCGGGGACAAAGATGCAAAGACACGTTATTTTTTAAGCAATGAAACAGTCCATCCTCCCCAGACCCATACTGTGCCACTATTACCACTGAAGCTCAAGAATGGAGTAGACAGTGAAGAGAATGAGGAAAGGCAGCTCCTTCCCATAAAGACAGATTCAGCAACGAAGGGCGAGGAATGACAGCATCTCCTCCTCTATCCCAGGTTGGGGAGCCATGGGTTCTCTTCAAAAGACTGTTGGATTCTTCTTAGGCTCCACTTTTAAAGCATGATGGGATGAGCTGTCCTATGCTTGTATGCCCTATAAACCTCCAAGCTCATTCCTCTTCTGTAGGAGCCCTTTATTGCATAGTCTGTGTGAAATACTTTGCTCTCCAGAGAGTAGCCATCTCACTGCAAATTGCTGTATTAATCAAATTAGCTGATAACTAGAGCAGTAGCTACTGCATTAAAATAGGCCTTAAGATTACAGAAAAATAAAATCATTTAGAGGCATCTTGTCCATGCAAAAACAATCTAACTCTGTGAACTAGAAGTTTTGACTTGAGTTAAGACAACTGTTCTTTATAAATGTAAAGGGGTTTGAGTTTTTGTGGGAGGGGGGAAGGTGTTTATTTTCAGTTTTCAGCACCCCTTGGCCTTCTGAACAGCTTTTGGTTTTTGCCAGCTTTTTGTGGCAGGGGGAAGGCTGGTTTGAACAACAGTCTCCTAAGTCCCATTCCATCCTTGATTGTGGTCTAGTGGCACATAGGACTTGGTAGCCTTGCTCTCCAGGGCATCTTGAAGGGTCACCTTACAACTATGCTCCAAAGCGGGGATCTGCAGGCATGCCTTGAGGAACCAAGCTGGGGTGACTGCTCCCTCATGTAGGTGGGCTCTGAGCCTCCAACTTCATCTGAGACACTTTATTTTTATCTATTGAAGAGGGCATTCCTCTGTTCCATAACTGCTTGAAAAACACTGTCCTGGAACATATCTTGGTCTGAATATAGACACACATCACAAAATACGTAATCAATATTCAAACAGGACTTAGAGAAAGAGGCCTGCCCTCTGAAGACTTACACAAGAGTTCATGGTTGATACCACCCATCCGGGGACAAAGATGCAAAGACACGTTATTTTTTAAGCAATGAAACAGTCCATCCTCCCCAGACCCATACTGTGCCACTATTACCACTGAAGCTCAAGAATGGAGTAGACAGTGAAGAGAATGAGGAAAGGCAGCTCCTTCCCATAAAGACAGATTCAGCAACGAAGGGCGAGGAATGACAGCATCTCCTCCTCTATCCCAGGTTGGGGAGCCATGGGTTCTCTTCAAAAGACTGTTGGATTCTTCTTAGGCTCCACTTTTAAAGCATGATGGGATGAGCTGTCCTATGCTTGTATGCCCTATAAACCTCCAAGCTCATTCCTCTTCTGTAGGAGCCCTTTATTGCATAGTCTGTGTGAAATACTTTGCTCTCCAGAGAGTAGCCATCTCACTGCAAATTGCTGTATTAATCAAATTAGCTGATAACTAGAGCAGTAGCTACTGCATTAAAATAGGCCTTAAGATTACAGAAAAATAAAATCATTTAGAGGCATCTTGTCCATGCAAAAACAATCTAACTCTGTGAACTAGAAGTTTTGACTTGAGTTAAGACAACTGTTCTTTATAAATGTAAAGGGGTTTGAGTTTTTGTGGGAGGGGGGAAGGTGTTTATTTTCAGTTTTCAGCACCCCTTGGCCTTCTGAACAGCTTTTGCTCAGCTTTCTGGATGTTTAAAACTCTCAGCATTTGTCGAACAAGAACTTATGTGGGTACAGTTGGGTGATTTAGCTAAGCACAGACATATCTTATAGAGGTTTGAACAATAATTGCTCTGAAAAAGAATGATACTTCCCATTTCAGAGCGATTTTATCTAACTACATACTAGGAAAAAACCTTCTCCCTTTCATTAATCTTTCACAGGATAAATGGATGGTTCACTGGAAGGTTACAGAACAACTAGTAGTTTATCTTGGGTTGCACTGATAAAAAGTGCTGTCATTTCAAGAACTTGTTCAGTCTCATGAACTATTTTATTAGTTATTAGTACAACCATATGATTCAGGCTTAAAAGAAAAAAACATCAGCCTTGAAAACCAGGCAGCACTAAAAACACTCTATTCTTACTATATGAATTCTCTTAAGAAGAACAGAGCCCCTGTTCTTCACTAGCACCTGCTAAATTACAGAATTCTGCTTAATTATCAAGCCAATATATTTCTAAAGGCACAAGGTTAGGAACTTCCACAGGTGAGCTTGACTATACATTATCTTTGAAGCAAAGAGAAAGTGGACCATTTAAAGCTCAAAAAAGGCAGTCTAAGAAGAAGGCTCACTGCATTCATTTTACTTTTCCCTTTTCAATATAACTTTTTTGTTGTTATTTCACTCCTCTTTCTTTAATAATAACCACCTTTGACTTCAGTGCAGTGCCCTGGTTGGATAACATTGCAACCAATAAGTACCTGTACGTCATGCCCGTCTCTGCCCTGGTGGTTTCCTGAAGCGAAATTCCATGGACACGTAAAAACTTCTCCAGGTATTTCCGTTCTGCTGCTCCACTGGGCCTAACAGGCCAACAGGCTGCCTGAGGTGGAGGCTTCGTCACTGCTAAGTGCCGCTGCATTTCAGAGCCGATTCACTGGATTTAGGCAGACCCAGCTTGGGGCTGGGAATACTGCACAAGCTTTACAGATGCATACTTCATAAACTCAAAGTAAAGTATACTCTGTTGGAACAAGAATTATGTGGGTACAGCTTGGGTTGAGTTTTTGTGGGGGAAGGTGTTTATTTTCAGTTTTCAGCACCCCTTGGCCTTCTGAACAGCTTTTGCTCAGCTTTCTGGATGTTTAAAACTCTCAGCATTTGTCGAACAAGAACTTATGTGGGTACAGTTGGGTGATTTAGCTAAGCACAGACATATCTTATAGAGGTTTGAACAATAATTGCTCTGAAAAAGAATGATACTTCCCATTTCAGAGCGATTTTATCTAACTACATACTAGGAAAAAACCTTCTCCCTTTCATTAATCTTTCACAGGATAAATGGATGGTTCACTGGAAGGTTACAGAACAACTAGTAGTTTATCTTGGGTTGCACTGATAAAAAGTGCTGTCATTTCAAGAACTTGTTCAGTCTCATGAACTATTTTATTAGTTATTAGTACAACCATATGATTCAGGCTTAAAAGAAAAACATCAGCCTTGAAAACCAGGCAGCACTAAAAACACTCTATTCTTACTATATGAATTCTCTTAAGAAGAACAGAGCCCCTGTTCTTCACTAGCACCTGCTAAATTACAGAATTCTGCTTAATTATCAAGCCAATATATTTCTAAAGGCACAAGGTTAGGAACTTCCACAGGTGAGCTTGACTATACATTATCTTTGAAGCAAAGAGAAAGTGGACCATTTAAAGCTCAAAAAAGGCAGTCTAAGAAGAAGGCTCACTGCATTCATTTTACTTTTCCCTTTTCAATATAACTTTTTTGTTGTTATTTCACTCCTCTTTCTTTAATAATAACCACCTTTGACTTCAGTGCAGTGCCCTGGTTGGATAACATTGCAACCAATAAGTACCTGTACGTCATGCCCGTCTCTGCCCTGGTGGTTTCCTGAAGCGAAATTCCATGGACACGTAAAAACTTCTCCAGGTATTTCCGTTCTGCTGCTCCACTGGGCCTAACAGGCCAACAGGCTGCCTGAGGTGGAGGCTTCGTCACTGCTAAGTGCCGTCTGCATTTCAGAGCCGATTCACTGGATTTAGGCAGACCCAGCTTGGGGCTGGGAATATCTGCACAAGCAGGTTTATACAGATGCATACTTCATAAACTCAAAGTAAAGCTAGTTTTACACTACTTTACTCTATAAGACTGGCTATATCTTGCTATGATTATCTTCGGTTATCTGGCTTTGGTGTGTCCCTAAAAGGGATCAACTTGTTTTCCTTAGATGTTCCTTATCGTTTACGTATGCAAGCAGGCTACTGAGCTTCTGGCAGAACTGTGGGTTAAGTCCCTGCCAAAGCCTGTGTAAAAAGAAGTCTGACCAAGACCAATCACATTTCTCGTCCTGTAAAGTTTGCAAAGTCGAACTTACGCAATCTCTTATTGGCCCTAGGAAAAAAATATGGGCACCCTTTCCCATCTTTCTATTTAGGTAAAAGGAATTATTTTGGTGGGATAGGGGCCAAATGTTCTGTTCTCTCTAAGGACCATAGGCCTTGGGGATGACTCATGAGTGTGTAATGAGACCACTCAATCATCAAATGCCCCATAGTCAAATAATTTATTACACTAGTGACTTGATTCATTTGGGTGAAAGGCCTAATAAACTTTCTCTTTCTCAGATGCTACAGTCAATGACAAGAGATATCAATAAGGTGACTGTAAAGAGCAAGGGACCCACACAAATATGTCCAACTGATTTTTGACAAAGATACAAGAGCAATGTAATAGAAGGGTAAGCTTTTTGACAGAGTGCTGGAGCAACTGGACATTTATAAGCAAAAACAAACAAACTAAATGAACCCTTGACTTAAACACCTCACTTTTTTATAAAAATTAACTCAAAAAATGGATCACAGACTTAAATCCAAAACTATAAAACCTCTAGGTAAAAACTTAAGGGAGGGCTTCCCCTGGTGGTCCAGTGGGTAAGGACACCGCCTTGCAGTGCAAGGGGCGCCTGTTCGATCCCTGGCCTGGGAGGATCCCACGTGCCGCGGAGCGGCTGGACTGATGTGTCCAATCACCGAGCCGGAGCTCCAGAGCACATGCGCCCAGAGCTGGCACTCTACGACGACAGACGCCACGGCGATGGGAGGCCCACAGGAGCCAAAGAGCAAGGACGGATGAAAATGGAGAAATGAAGGACCAAAGGAAGTGGCCCGCCCGCTCCCTTCCTTCCTCAACCCGACCCCCGCCCAAAATAAATAAATAAATCTTTAAAAAAAAAAAAAAAACTTAAGGGAAAACTTTCAGAAGGAAAGAAGGCTAAGAAAAGAATTCTTTAGACTTGATGCCAAGAATACAATCCATAAAGAGAACAAATTGTAAATCTGATCTCATCAACTTTCAAAACTTTTCTCTATGAAAGACCCTTTACTTCCATAAAGTAAATGAAAAAAAACAAATTACAGACTGAAAGTATTTGCAAGTCACATACTCAACAAAGGACTTATATTTGAATGTATAAACAAATAAAAAAAAGGAGTGAGGGCTCCCCTGGTGGCCCAGTGAGTAAACTATCCACCTTACAGTGCACTGGTTCAATCCCTACCCTAGGAAGATCCCACGTGCTGTAATTAGGAGCCAGCACTCAGAAGCGCATGCACCCAGAGCTAGTGCTCTGCAACGAGAGAGGTCACTGCAATGGGAGACCCACACAGGCCAAAGAATAAAAATGGATGAAAATATATAAATAAAAAATAAATAAAAGAGTCCAAAATTTAAAACAAAAATGCCCACTCAGTGGGTAAGGGGTATATGAGATCTCTCTGTATTGCTTCTTACAACTGCATGTGAATCCATAATTACCACAAAATAAATGCTTTTTTATAAAGCAAGAAATTCCTCATATAAGGTCCCTTTCACTTTGTGATTTCAGCTGTGCCTCTGTTTCAACCATGACCTCTGGGCATGAATGGTTTATCCAATTCACCAGGTTTCCTGTTCCTGATCACCATCACCACATCTTTGCTCACATGGCTTCCCCCTATCCCCTTTAGATAGTCCTTTAAAGCTCATCTCCCCTTGCTCACATGGCTTCTCCCCAACCCCTTTAGATATTCCCTTAAAGCTCATCTCCCCAAGGAATTCTTCCCCAAGCTCCCAGATCCTAGTATACAATATTAGTATACAATCATTCCTTGAAATTCTTCTTGCAATTCATGTCTAAAGTAGTAACCTGATAGTTCTAAACTGCTTCCCAAACATTTGCACATCCCTGATGATTTCTGCAATATTTTTGTACCACCTGTACCATTATTTATTTAATGTTTGGAATTACTGATAACTTGCTTTTTTAACGTAACTAAATTTACTTAAGAGTTATGAATTAAAGGTTTGTGTCCTTCCAAAAATTCCTATGCTGAAATTAATTTCTATTGTGATTTGAAGGTGAGGCTTTTTGAGAGGTGATTACATCATGAGGATGGAGCCTTCATGAATGAGATTTATGCCCTCATAAGAAGAGGCCAAAGAGCAAACTTGCTCTCTTTCTGCCATGTGAGGACATAGTAAAAGATGACTATTAAAAACGAAGCGGGCTTTCACCAGAACCTGACCAGGCTGACATCCTGACCTTGGATTTTCCAGTCTCCAGAACCATGCAAAATCATCATCTGTTTCTTAAACTACATAGCCTATAGTAATTTCTTAAAAGAGCCCTAAGAGAGTTAGTAAGGAAACACTGTATTACTAGTATCATAAATAGAAAAATTTTATCACTTACAATAAAATAGAGTACAACCTGTAAAAATAAGTACAATAAAAATGAAGAAGAGTCTTAAACTGTAGCTGGACATTATTGGTGTCCAAAGACCCTCAACCAGAGATCTCTTTTTGATTTTTATTGAGAAGATTGAAAGGTGTTTAAAGAGGTGTTTCAGCACAGATCTGAGATTTCTCTATTTTTATTTTATTTTTCTCTCCCCTTTTTGAAGGTAACGAAAGAAACCGAAACTGGAATAGACCATCTTTACAGTGGGAATCAACCTTATTTAATGCCCCTTCTGTGTATCAACTGAAATCATCTCCTTGTCTACCAATGATAGTTACTTATTTTGGGAATATAGACTCATATTGTCCCAGGACTTCCTTAGTGGCACAGTGGATACGAATTTGCCTGCTGATGCCGGGGACACAGGTTCGATCCCTGGTCCAGGAATAAGCCCCCATGCCCCAACCACTGAGTTCATGTTCTGGAGCCTGAGAGCCACAACTACAGAACCTGTGTGTTACAACTACTGAAGTCCTCATGCCTAGAACCTGTGTTCTACAACAAGAAAAGACACTGAAGTGAGAAGCCTGACCACCACACAAGAAGAGTAGCCCCAGCCCACAGCAACTAGTGAAAGGCTGCACAAACCAATGAAGGCCAAGTGTGGTCAAAAATAGACAAAATTATGTGTGTGTGTGTGTGTGTGTGTGTGTGTGTGTGTGTGTATTTTCTATATATATATAGAATACATATAATTTATATATATATGTGCACTCCTGGAAGTGCACATCTAACCTCCTCTAGACTTATAAGCTCTCTGACAGGAGGGACAGACTGTATCTGGCATAAGCTTGAAACCTCCATAATGATCAGCATGGCTTTTTGTATGTGATTAATACTTAAGAGATATGAATGATCTGCTTGCTTGAATTTTAAACTCTCCAAATCTACCTTTCCCCCTTGTCAATCAGTTTCCATTTTCACCCCAGCAGCCAAAGCTCTGAGCCTCAGGAGAGAAATAAAAGCTTATAAAGAGAAGGTCAGAAAAGCTAGAAGAGCAATCAGGCAGTGGGATGGAATTAAAGA
This sequence comes from Tragulus kanchil, assembly GCA_022376925.1. Lineage (NCBI taxonomy): Eukaryota > Metazoa > Chordata > Mammalia > Artiodactyla > Tragulidae > Tragulus > Tragulus kanchil. The sequence continues at coordinate 140,831,543 of JAIOJX010000028.1, forward strand.
GAAACTCTACTTTCCCAAATAAAGCATATCTACTGATCAGTCACTTACACTAGCCACTGGTTAAATCATCCACAGAAGTGGTTCCTCCAGTGAAGCTCCCACCAAGGAAGAAACAGAATGAACTGGAAGAGCTGAACAATGAGACATGAGTCTTCCTCACTGTTTTTTTCTGCCAGCTGAATATGGATCCAGGCCCAAAAGAGGAGGGAGAAATTAAGAAAACCAATATTTACCAGAAGTTGAAGTTTCTTCTAAAAGTGGGATCATTGTCATAAAAGGTCCCAGTTTGAAAACAGAGAATAGAAACTATATGTATAAAGAAACTGTGCCCTTTGGCTGTCAGTGCAAATTCAGATTAATTTAAAAGGACACCTATAAGACTATAGGAAATGGCTCTGAGTAGCTGGAGTGGGATCAAGGGGCAGGGGCAATTAATGTCTGTTATGCCATCTTTCCATGTCTCTGGATGATAATCATTATATATTGTTCAGAATCTTCATGTATGACACAAATCCAAGGTCAGCAGTGTGTGGGAAAAATAACATGGCTATCTGATGAGAGAGGTGCTTCCAACCATGTTCTGCTGATAGACTTGAAATTCATCCCACTGGGAACCACCTGACAAATTTTCTCTTCTTGTCGCTGCCATCATCTCTCCACCTTTCCCAGAGCTACCTGGGGTCTCGTTGCATGTGATGAGACCAGACCTCAACATGTGTAAATGGTATCAATATAACATGATGAAGAAAACATCACCTTTGCTCTTTACTGTCAGAAGCTCACAGTTCAAGGGAGAAGAGAGATCCCTACAGGCTACAAAGCCTGTGCAGTATGAGCTACAATACAGGCAAGCAGTGAGGAGAAAGGAAAACTCACTGGGGATAGAGTAGAGGAAGTAACAACAGCAGGAAAGGGAAGCGGTAGGAGGGATAGAGGGAGTTCTTTCAGAAGTTTGGAATCAAACAGGAAGCCTAGTCTTTTTTATATATAAGATATATCCTTTTTTGGATGCACTGCATCTCTGTGGCTGTGAGCAGGCTTTCTCTAGCTGCAGAGTGTGGGGGCTACACTTCACTTGCAATGCACAGGCTTCTCTTGTTGCAAAGCATGGGCTCCAGAGTGTGGGCTCAGTAGTTGTGGCACATGCGCATGTGGAATCTTCCAGGATCAGGCATCAAATCCATGTCTGCTGCACTGGCAGGCAGATTCTTAACCCCTAGATCACCTGGGAAGTCCGAGGAAGCCTAATCTTGAAAATATGCTAATCATTGATTGAACCTCTCCTAGACAATCCCTCTCGCCTCCTTTTAGGCCAAAATTTCATTAGGCATTAAATAAAACAATCCCAGCAGGGCTGGAGAGGAGACACACGTTCAGCACATGGGGTTACAGCATGGGGAGCAATGGAGAGGCCCTGTCATGGGCAAGTAAAGGCATGTTTGCTTCTCACAAAAAAGATTAAGAAAAGATATCCAGGGCTCCCCCTGGTGGTCCAGTGGATAAGGACACTGCCTTGCAGTGCAAGGGATGCCGGTTCGATCCCTGGCCTGGGAAGATACCACGTGCCGCGGAGCGGCTGGACTGATGTGTCCAATCACCGAGCCGGAGCTCTGGAGCGCATGTGCCCAGAGCCGGACTCTGCGACAACAGACGCCACCGCGATGGGAGGCCCGCAGGAGCCAAAGAACAAAGACGGATGAAAACAGAGAAATGAAAGACCAATAGAACCATCCCACTGGGAACCACCTGACAAATTTTCTCTTCTTGTCGCTGCCATCATCTCTCCACCTTTCCCAGAGCTACCTGGGGTCTCGTTGCATGTGATGAGACCAGACCTCAACATGTGTAAATGGTATCAATATAACATGATGAAGAAAACATCACCTTTGCTCTTTACTGTCAGAAGCTCACAGTTCAAGGGAGAAGAGAGATCCCTACAGGCTACAAAGCCTGTGCAGTATGAGCTACAATACAGGCAAGCAGTGAGGAGAAAGGAAAACTCACTGGGGATAGAGTAGAGGAAGTAACAACAGCAGGAAAGGGAAGCGGTAGGAGGGATAGAGGGAGTTCTTTCAGAAGTTTGGAATCAAACAGGAAGCCTAGTCTTTTTTATATATAAGATATATCCTTTTTTGGATGCACTGCATCTCTGTGGCTGTGAGCAGGCTTTCTCTAGCTGCAGAGTGTGGGGGCTACACTTCACTTGCAATGCACAGGCTTCTCTTGTTGCAAAGCATGGGCTCCAGAGTGTGGGCTCAGTAGTTGTGGCACATGCGCATGTGGAATCTTCCAGGATCAGGCATCAAATCCATGTCTGCTGCACTGGCAGGCAGATTCTTAACCCCTAGATCACCTGGGAAGTCCGAGGAAGCCTAATCTTGAAAATATGCTAATCATTGATTGAACCTCTCCTAGACAATCCCTCTCGCCTCCTTTTAGGCCAAAATTTCATTAGGCATTAAATAAAACAATCCCAGCAGGGCTGGAGAGGAGACACACGTTCAGCACATGGGGTTACAGCATGGGGAGCAATGGAGAGGCCCTGTCATGGGCAAGTAAAGGCATGTTTGCTTCTCACAAAAAAGATTAAGAAAAGATATCCAGGGCTCCCCCTGGTGGTCCAGTGGATAAGGACACTGCCTTGCAGTGCAAGGGATGCCGGTTCGATCCCTGGCCTGGGAAGATACCACGTGCCGCGGAGCGGCTGGACTGATGTGTCCAATCACCGAGCCGGAGCTCTGGAGCGCATGTGCCCAGAGCCGGACTCTGCGACAACAGACGCCACCGCGATGGGAGGCCCGCAGGAGCCAAAGAACAAAGACGGATGAAAACAGAGAAATGAAAGACCAATAGAAGTGGCCCGCCTGCTCCCCTCCCTCCCCAACCCGACCCCCACCCAAAATAAATAAATAAATCTTTTAAAAAAAAAAAAAAGAAAAGATATCCAGACTGAGCAAACAAATGTCTCCTCACACTAAGGATAAGCACTGCCTGCAAGCCTCCCCTCTCTGAGACCAATACAGAGCACAAAGGTTCTTCCTCTTACCTACTTTTTAATGATAATGAAACACTTTACAAACTCAGAGCACCCTTTGTAACTTAAGAATTGTAAGAATGTTTCTCCTCAAGAGCAAAGGTGTTGGTGGGGCAGAAAGGGCTCTGGTGATGACCTCTTTTGCATCTCTAGAGAAACAAAAAGCTTTTTCATGATTATTAATTAACTTGAGATGTCTAGGTGGAAAAAATATAAAAAGGGAAAACGAAGATTGTGTAGGAGGCTCACTCACGGAGATGGGCTGCGCCCCTGCCAGCTCTAGGGTAAGAACATCTGTTTGCATTTGATTGAGTTCTGATTATTTCTATTTCTGCTTGCCTTTATTTGATGATTAATAAACCTACTCTTGGTTTGACAATACTTGAGACCACGACACTTTATTGTCAAAGTCCAAGGCTCACACCCTGAGGGGACTACGCCGTGTTCCCGAAAATGTCTCTGAGCTATTCAATATAGTGTCTCTTAGCGAGAACTGGTGAGAATAGTAATCAGAGTAAGCTCCAACACGGTGCCCGCGACAGCCCCATTACAGCAGCCTTAACACTCAAAGACAGTGCCTCACCTCGGTCTGAGCCCATTGTCTCTTCTCTTGCTCCCTTGAATATTATATACTCTTGCACTAAAACATAAAACCATCCTGCCCCAATGTGTAATTACCATACTGTTAACATATGCATCGATATATGCATTGTGGCCTTGTTTTAGGAGAAACAGAAGCATGCATAAGAGTGACCAGGTCTGTGGTCTCTTTCTCTGCTATGAAGGACGGTAGCCTGAGCTGGTCCTTGGGATTTCACTGATACCTAAATTTTATCCCACACTGACCCAACATCAACAATCAGAAAGCATCTTTCAGTTTTGGCATTTGCAACAAAAGCTCCCCTCACTACTTTGGGTATGTCTCTCTTGCTTGTTTTGCAAAACATCTCAAAAGATGACAAAGCATGGCTTTATTCTAAGGTAAAAGCAAAGGAAATGGTCAATGGGACTGTGATGTGAAAAGCGCATGCTGTGGCCAGAAATGCCTTGAAAAAATGGCCACTGGGGACACAGAGCACCTTGGAGAAGAGGTAAGTGAGGAACAAGAAAGGTGGGAGGTAAGGCCCTGAGTCCTATTATATGGGCTTTGCAGTCTCTCTTTAAGTATTGTTAGCTACAAAAAGTTTGAAATCAAACAGAGGGGGTATAGCTCAGGGGTAGGGCATTTGACTGCAAAAAGTTTGAAATCAGATTGATATTGTGGTCACGTGGTCTAGCTCCTCCAACCCCCAACTCCCCACCTTATCCCAGTCTGCACTGGCCTGGTTTGGAGAATCTCCATGGAGTAGGGCTGGAGTATGGTGGAAAGAGCATGGACTGTGAAAGCAGGAAGACTTGCATTCGACTCCTGCCCCCACAGCACACTACTAGATTGACCACTTTCTGTGCCCTACTTCTTCCTCTGAAAAATATACCTCACAATATTACAACATAGGATTGTTGTGAAGATTAAATGAAATATGGTATTTGATGAAGCTGGCACAGACTGAATGGTGGCTATTGTTATAGCACCTGCTGCATGGCACAACTCCAGGGACTGTCCACTGACACTGCAGTCTGTGTGGACTGCCACTTGTGCTGTACTGCACAGGAGGCCTGCCTATATGTGGCTGACCTCGACAGGCCTGAGCGAGCAATATTTTCAAGAGACTTCAATACTATGGGTCACATGACCGCAAAATGGATGGGATGATTTTAAATATGACTCTCCTTTCTAAGGAGAAGTGAAAGATTATCTGGATAAAATTGATTGGTTCTTCATCTGGTGAGAGAAATCTCTCCATTATTCCTTAAGCATCTCCTCAGAAAGCAGATTTGAAAGCTGCAAAGAATCCTTCACTTCTACTATAGTCACTGCCCCTATGTGTTCTGCCAAGACGCTCATCCATCTTCTTCTGCACATTATTCTTTCAGGGTCTTGAACTTGTCAGAGACAAGGCTGGGAGGCTGGGACACAGAGTAGCATTCTGAAAGGTAAATCTCAGCTATAAAGCAAGGACTAAAAATGTATAGTTTCAGTATTGTGATACAATGAACTGCTGAAAGGTTTTATTGGGATCACTGCATCTGAACTAATCTACCTCTTCATCGTTTTCTCCCAGGCACTTGCACACATGAGTGTTCAATCACTAAGTCATGTCCAACCCTGAGATCCCATGGACTGTAGCCTGCCAGGCTCCCTGTTCATGGAATTTTCCAGGCAAGAATACTAGAGTGGGTCCTTCCCTGGTGGTCCAGTGGGTAAGGAGTCCACCTTGCAGTGCAGAGGGCACCAGTTCAATCCCTGGCCAGGGAAGATTCCACGTGCTGTGGAGCAGCTGGACCGGTGTGTCCAATTATGAGCCAGCACTCTGGAGCACATGCACCCAGAGCTAATGCTCTGCAATGAGTGAGGCCACTGCGATGGGAGGCCCACACAGGCCAAAGAATACAGATGGATGAAAATAAATAAATATTAAAAAAAAAAAAAACAATAAAAGAGGCCAAAATTTAAAAAAAAAAACAATGAAAAGAATACTGGAGTTGATTGCCTTTTTCTCCTCCAGCGGATCTTCTTAACCCAGGAATCAAACCTGCATTTCCTGTGTCACCTGCATTAGCAGATGGATGCCTAGCACAACCTGGGAAGCCCCTCTGGGCACTTAAGGTTACCAAAAATAAAAAATCTATGATTCTACTGGAACTGTAAGAAATCTTAGAAATCAGCTGGTTCACTCTCTTGTTTTACCAATAAGGAAATAAACATCCAGGTAAATTGGCAACATTAAGAGTCATTTGCTGGGGGAGGGGGCCAAGATGGCGGAGGAATGAGGGGAAGATTTCACCAGCTCCCCAACAGAATCATCAGAACTAATCAAGAAATGAAACACCACCAACAAACCAACCGCTAGACGACAGAAGAACTCCTTAGGTCTGCGAGGGTCGAAGAATGAACAGCCAAAACTTTCCCGGAGCTACTGTTCTGAGAACCCTCTATCCTAACCCTCACGCCAGACCAACAGAGAGCGCGCTAGGAAGTGCCCTAAAAGCCTGAGCAAAGCGAAAATTTCAAAAATCCGGCCGAATTGCGGGCAGAAATTATGACACTGTTAAGATAAGATACTGGAGCGGGGACGTGCGTAACGCAGTTAGAAACTTCCCCGCGGAGTGCTGCTTAGAAACCTGGATAGAGCTGAACAGGGAGTGCCCACCGCGAAAATCGCGCCGCTTGGCCGGGTGAAAATCGCGACTTTCTGCCTGGCACTGGGTAAATTCAGACACTCCTTGTGGGGGGCTTGCTGAACGGAGAGGGTAAGTCACCCACGGATTGCTGACCAGGGACCAGGCTCAAGCGGAAGGGAAAGCTCGTGCCCACCTTTGGGACTTGGATGTAACTGGCAGTGCGTGAGTGCCAGCAGCGGAGGAGCCCGTGCACCCCCAGAGCTGCAGCCGCAGCGGAGGAAGCCGGGATAAGGGCAGGGATTGGAGGCTACCGGCAGGTGCGCAGTAGAGCCGGGGCACTCCCCTCCAACACGGGACTGCACGCGCCGCGGCCCCCCGCCCGACGGACTGGGATCAGTCCGCCGCCCTGGCCACCACCTGAGCTCGCAGCAAAGCCACTGTCTTGCTAAAAACAAAAACAGAAACCATAGCAACCAGTGCTGTAAGGGAAAGGCTACATCATCAAGACAACACCATCGAGAGCAGATTGGCTTCCACCAGACAGATGAGAGGATAAAAACCAGTGACAGTATTTAGCTTTTTTTGTTTATTTATTGTGGACGGTTTTGTTTATCTGATTGATTGGTCAGGTCTGGGTTTGTTTGTTTGTTTGTTTGTTTTTGTCTCTCCTTATTAAGTTTTTCTTCCCCTTTTAATTTTTAATTTCTTTTTTTATTTTTAATTTTTAATTTTTTTTTAATTTTAATTCTTGGAAACTTCTAATTTTCTTTCCTCTTTGCCACTGCTTCCTCCCTCTATGTTCTAAACGTAAGACTTTCTCCTATCTACCACTAGCCTCTAGATAAATATTTCCTACCTTCCTATCTCCACTATTCTCTTCCAGCTGCCCTAAACAATACAACACACTAATCTTGACTACATAACCCTATAAAATCCTTCCAAGATGAATCTATTCCTTCTCATTACCCATACACTCTCCTCCTCCTAACCCCCAACACATGTCTTAGTTAAAAATTGCTTTCAATGAAATAGTCCAAGCCAGGACCTTGCCCCGGATCTATTTTTCCAGGCACTATTTTAATTAATTCAGAGCTTAACAGGCAAGTATCATCTTTGGTTGCGTCGTTTGCCAGAAAAATTTCCTATGCTTTATCTCTGTAAGACTGGTCAAAGGTGGTTATTGCTGTGTATGTATGTATATCTTATGACTATGTTAGAAAACATCTGCATGCTTTTATGACTGTCACCCATCAGGGATACACCTCTTAATCCTCAGATGCTAGTGTGTGAACTAATATCACAGAACACCATAGCAAACCAGACATAGAGCCTACACCCCCTGACCAATCATCAAACCAAGGATCCTTGGAGTAGAAGTCCTGATTCCAAGATCCCACACTATCAAAGAACATACAACACTAGAGATTATTCACCTGTAAACAAGACCTAACATGACCCAAGACACAAACCACTGAACCCTTCTATAAGGACAGAAACCCAAAGGAAGGGAGAATTCAACCAAGAAGCCTGGTGGGAAAAAGAACTCCATACACACAGACACACACAAAGAAACAAAAATTAACCTAATAATGAAACAACAGAGAAACACTGCACAAATAAAGGACCAAGCCAGAGAAACACAGCTTCAAATGACAGAGGAGGAGATAGACAAATTATCTGAAAGAGAATTAGAGCTATACTAATGAGGATGCAAAACACTGGAAACAGAATATTAGAGGAAATAAGTGCACTGAGAAGAGACATGCAAGAAATGAAAAATAAGCAAATAGAGACCACCAACTCAATTGCTGAACTCAAAATATATAGGTTTCAGCAGTAGAGCATCGGAGGCAGAAGAACGGATAAGTGAGCTGGAAGACAGAATGGTGGAAGTAAGTGCTGAAGGACAGAACAAAGCCCAAAGAATCAAAAGAACGAGGATAGCATAAGAGACCTATGGGACAATATCAAACACACCAACATTAGAATTATAGGAGTTCCAGAAGAAGAAGAGGGGAAGAAAGGCTACGAAAAAATTCTTTAAGAGGTTAAAGTTGAAAACTTCTCCAGCATGGGAAAGAAAATAGTCAACCAAATCCAAGAAGCACAAAGAGTTCCATACAGGATAAACCCCAGAAGAAACACACCAAGGCACATACTAATCAAACTAACACAGACTAAATATAAAGACAGATTACTAAAAGCAGCTAGGAGCAAACAACAAATAACATATAAAGGAAACCCCATACGTCTAACTGCGGATTTTTCAACAGAAACCCTGCAGGCCAGAAGAGAATGGCAAGACACATTTAAACGGCTAAAAGAGAATAACCTCCAACCAAGAATTCTCTACCCAGCAAGAATCTCATTCAGAATTGATGGTGAAGTCAAAAGCTTCACTGACAAACAAAAACTAAAAGAATTCTGTACCACAAAACCAGCCCTACAGCAAGCGTTAAAGGGCCTGATATAGACAATACATACAAGAGTAGGAGAAGTCCTACAAATCAAACCCCAAACTTCTAAGAAGATGACAATAGGAACATTCATATCAATAATTACTCTGAATGTAAGTGGAATAAATGCTCCAACCAAATGACACAGGCTGGCTGAATGGATCCAGAAACAAGACCCATATATATCCTGTTTACAAGAGACCCACTTCAGACCTAGAGACACTCATACACTGAAAGTGAGAGACTGGAAAAAGATATTCCATGCAAATGGAAATCAAAAGAAAGCTGGAGTAGCAATCCTTATATCAGACAAAATAGATTTTAAAGTAAAGAAGATTCTAAGAGACAAGGCAGGTCACTACATCATGATTAAGGGATCTATCCAAGAGGAAGACATAACAGTCATGAATATCTATGCACCCAACACAGGGGCACCTCAATACATAAGAGAGATACTTTCAGACATAAAAGAAGAAATCAACAATAACACAGTAATAGTAGGAGACTTTAACACTCCTCTCACACCAATGGACAGATCATCCAAACAGAAAATTAATCAGGAGACACAAGCCTTAAATGCCACACTAGAAAAGATGGACTTTATCGATATCTTTAGGACTTTCCATCCAAAAGCAGAATACACTTTCTTCTCAAGTGCTCATGGAACATTCTCCAGGATAGACCACATCTTGAGCCACAAATATAACCTCAGTCAATTCAAGAAAACTGAACTTATATCAACCATCTTCTTGTATCACAATGCAATGAGATTAGAGATCAACTACAGAAAAAAAAAAAAAAACGCTAAAAACACAAACACATGGAGATTAAACAACACATACCTAAAAAACCAACTGATTACTGAGGAAATCAAAGGAGAAATTTAAAAATTCCTAGAAGAAAATGACAATGAACACACAACCGTGCAAAAACCATGGGATACCGCAAAAGCATTTCTAAGAGGGAAATTTACAGCAATACAATCCTACCTCAAGAAACTAGGAAAATATGAAGCAGATGATCTAAACCTACGCTTAAAACAATTGGAGAGAGAAGAACAAAAACACCCCTAAGCCAGCAGAAGAAGAGAAATTATAAAGACTAGAGCAGAAATAAATGAGAAAGAAACGAAAGAAACTATAGTAAAAATAAATAAAACAAAAAGCTGGTCCTTCGTAAAGGTAAACAAAATTGACAAGCCCCTGGCCAGACTCATCAAGAAAAAGAGAGAGAAGAACCAGATCACCAAAATCAAAAACGAAAAAGGAGAGATTGCAACAGAGAATGCAGAAATCCAAAGGATTCTAAGAGACTATTATGAACAACTCTATGGCAACAAACTGGACAACCTGGAAGAAATGGACAGTTTCTTAGGGAAGATTAATCTCCCAAGACTGAGCCAGGAAGAAACAGAAACTTTGAACAACCCAATCACAAGCTCAGAAATCGAAGTTGTGATTAAAAATCTACCCAAAAATAAAAGCCCATGGCCAGATGGCTTCACAGCCGAATTCTACCAAACATTTAAAGAGCTAATGCCTGTCCTTCTAAAACTCTTCCAAACAATTGCACAGGAAGGAACATTTCCAAACACATTCTACGAGGCCACCATCACCCTGATACCAAAACCAGGCAAAGACAACACAAAAAGGGAAAATTATAGGCCAATTTCACTGATGAACTTAGATGCCAAGATCCTCAACAAAATCCTACCAAACAGAATTCAACGACACATTAAAAAACTCATACATCATCATCAAGTTGGGTTCATTCCAGGCATGCAAGGATTCTTCAATATCTGCAAATCAATGTGATACCCCATATCAACAAATTGAGAGACAAAAATCACATGATCATCTCAATAGATGCAGAAAAAGCCTTCGACAAAGTACAGCATCCATTTATGATAAAAGCTCTTCAAAAAATGGGCATAGAAGGAACCTATCTCAACATAGTGAAAGCCATATATGAGAAGCCCACAGCGAACATTATCCTCAATGGTGAAAAACTGAAAGCATTCCCTCTAAGATCAGGAACAAGACAGGGCTGTCCACTTTCACCACTACTATTCAACATAGTCCTAGAAGTTCTAGCAACAGCAATAAGAGAAGAGAAAGAAATAAAAGGAATCCAGAATGGAAAGGAAGAAGTAAAGCTCTCTCTTTTTGCAGATGACATATTATACATAGAAAATCCCAAAGACACGGTTACAAAGCTACTAGAGCTAATCAATGAATTCAGCAAAGTCGCAGGATACAAAGTCAACACACAGAAATCACTCGCATTCCTATACGCAAACAATGAAAAATCAGAAAACGAAATCAAAGAGGCAATCCCCTTCACCATTGCAACCAAAAGAATCAAATATCTAGGAATAAACCTACCCAAAGAAACAAAAGAATTGTACACAGAAAATGACAAGACACTCATGAGAGAAATTAAAGAAGACTTAAACAGATGGAGAGATATTCCATGTTGCTGGGTCGGAAGAATCAATATTGTGAAAATGACCATACTACCAAATATCATCTACAGATTCAATGCAATACCTATTCAACTACCATTGGCATTTTTCACAGAACTAGACCAAACAATAACACAGTTCATATGGAAACACAAAAGACCTCGAATAGCCAAAGCAATCCTAAGAAAGAAAAACGGAGCTGGAGGAATCAGCCTCCCTAACTTCAGACTCTACTACAAAGCAACAGTCATCAAGACAGTATGGTACTGGCACAAAAACAGAACTATAGACCAATGGAACAAGATAGAGAACCCAGAGATAAACCCATGCACATATGGGTACCTTATTTTTGACAAAGGAGGCGAAACTATAAAATGGGACAAAGACAGCCTCTTCCACAAGTGGTGCTGGGAAAACTGGACAGCTACATGCAAAAAAATGAAGTTGGAACATTCCCTGACACCATACACTAAGATCAACTCAAAATGGATTAAAGACCTAAATGTAAGACCAGAAACCATCAAACTCTTAGAGGAGAATATAGGCAAAACCCTCAAGGACATCAATCAAAGCAAGATCTTCTCTGACCCACCTACTAGAATAGCGGAACTGAAAAGAAAAGTGAACACGTGGGACCTAATGAAACTTAAAAGCTTTTGTAGAGCAAAAGAAATTACAAAAAAGCTGAACAGACACCCCACAGAGTGGGAGAAAATCATAGCAAATGAAACAACAGACAAAGAATTAATCTCCAAAATCTACAAGCAACTCAGACAACTCAGCACCGGAAAAACGAACAACCCAATCAAAAAATGGGAAAAAGATCTAAAGAGACGCCTCTCCAAAGAGGACCTACAGATGGCCCCAAAGCACATGAAACGATGCTCAACCTTGCTTATTATTAGAGAAATGCAAATTAAAACTACAGTGAGATACCACCTCACACCCGTCAGAATGGCCATCATCAATACATCAACAGACAATAAATGCTGGAGAGGGTGCGGAGAAAAGGGAACCCTCTTGCATTGCTGGTGGGCATGTAAATTGATACAGCCTCTATGGAAGACAATATGGAGATTCCTTAAAAAACTAAAAATAGAAGCACCCTATGACCCAGCAATCCCACTCTTAGGCTTATATCCTGATGAAATCAAAACTGAAAGAAGCACCTGTACCCCAATGTTCACTGCAGCTCTCTATACAATAGCCAGAACATGGAAGCAACCTAGATGTCCATCGACGAATGAATGGATAAAGAAGCTCTGGTACATATATACAATGGAACACTACTCAGCTGTTAAAAGAAATGCCGAAGACTCAGTCCTAATGAAGTGGCTGGCTCTAGAACCTATCACAAAAAGTGAAGTCAGTCAAAAAGAGAAAGACAAATACAGTATACTAACACACATATATATGGAATCTAGTAGGATGGTCTTGATAACACACACAGGGAACTCATGGAAAAACAGACAGAGAATAGACATATGGACGTTGTGGGGAAGAAATAGGGAGGTGGAGGCATGGAGGGAGTAACATGGAAACCTATGCTGTCATGTGTGGAAAAGATAGCTATTGTCATTGTGCTAAGGGAATAGGAGTGCTCACAATGGCTTGGGGCGATGGTCCGGAGGGGTGGGATGGGGGGAAGTGGGGGGGTAGTGGATCAGGGATATGCATATGACTGATCTGGGAACATACATGTCTGTGAACAACAAAACTCTGTAAAACCTTTAAAATAAAGAATTTAATAATAATAAAAAAAAAGAGTCAGTTGCTGTGGGGATTGGAGTAAAGTATAAGTTTCCAGGACCTTAGAGGTCAGTTGAACAGGGGTTTAGAGCCTTGCCCAACAATGTACTACTGAGTGATATGAGTGCTAAGTTTTTAGTTTCTTTCTCAGAAAATGGGGAAAATAACCATCTCCTCAGAGTCAAATATACTGGAAAAAGATCTAAAGAGACGCCTCTCCAAAGAGGACCTACAGATGGCCCCAAAGCACATGAAACGATGCTCAACCTTGCTTATTATTAGAGAAATGCAAATTAAAACTACAGTGAGATACCACCTCACACCCGTCAGAATGGCCATCATCAATACATCAACAGACAATAAATGCTGGAGAGGGTGCGGAGAAAAGGGAACCCTCTTGCATTGCTGGTGGGCATGTAAATTGATACAGCCTCTATGGAAGACAATATGGAGATTCCTTAAAAAACTAAAAATAGAAGCACCCTATGACCCAGCAATCCCACTCTTAGGCTTATATCCTGATGAAATCAAAACTGAAAGAAGCACCTGTACCCCAATGTTCACTGCAGCTCTCTATACAATAGCCAGAACATGGAAGCAACCTAGATGTCCATCGACGAATGAATGGATAAAGAAGCTCTGGTACATATATACAATGGAACACTACTCAGCTGTTAAAAGAAATGCCGAAGACTCAGTCCTAATGAAGTGGCTGGCTCTAGAACCTATCACAAAAAGTGAAGTCAGTCAAAAAGAGAAAGACAAATACAGTATACTAACACACATATATATGGAATCTAGTAGGATGGTCTTGATAACACACACAGGGAACTCATGGAAAAACAGACAGAGAATAGACATATGGACGTTGTGGGGAAGAAATAGGGAGGTGGAGGCATGGAGGGAGTAACATGGAAACCTATGCTGTCATGTGTGGAAAAGATAGCTATTGTCATTGTGCTAAGGGAATAGGAGTGCTCACAATGGCTTGGGGCGATGGTCCGGAGGGGTGGGATGGGGGGAAGTGGGGGGGTAGTGGATCAGGGATATGCATATGACTGATCTGGGAACATACATGTCTGTGAACAACAAAACTCTGTAAAACCTTTAAAATAAAGAATTTAATAATAATAAAAAAAAAGAGTCAGTTGCTGTGGGGATTGGAGTAAAGTATAAGTTTCCAGGACCTTAGAGGTCAGTTGAACAGGGGTTTAGAGCCTTGCCCAACAATGTACTACTGAGTGATATGAGTGCTAAGTTTTTAGTTTCTTTCTCAGAAAAATGGGGAAAATAACCATCTCCTCAGAGTCAAATATACTAAACTAGTTTATATATTTAAAACCCCCACATATACTTAAAATATCATTTCACCATATCACAATTGTAAATGTTTACCACTGACCAAAGTTCCAAGGCAATCCTGTCGAAAAATGATCCATTAAAAAAACCTTCTGTGTGCTTCTGCTGTGGAAGACAAATGAAGAGGTTCACTTTGCTTACTTTATGATAGAATGCTCTTTTCAGCTGGGAAATTTATCAAATTGGGAGTACAAGTATCCCATCAACATTTTGAAAAATTGTGTCCTATGTGGTTTGCTTTTCTAAAGTCTCTAAGGGTTATTCCAAGATAAACTTCAACAGGAGGCCCTTCCAGCATTCAGCATTTTCCCTAACAAATTTCAGTGTTAATTCAAGGAAAGTCACAACTGATTTTTTTGGGGGTCACTTTTTCAGCAAACTTGCTAGACAGAAACATCACCAAGAATCAACAAATGATAAGATATCACAAAACCCACATTTCAAATCCCCTGGGAGAGTACCTCAATTCATAAACCAACTCCTTCTTGATCATTATTCAAACAAGACAGATTTTTCTTATGTCCTATTCTTTAGCAGAGTAAAGATAGCAAATTAGATGAAAAGGGCTATTAGAGGCAGGCATCCTGACGGGAGCAAAGAAAATCTACAGCAAGATAAGGATTCAGAAAGAGTAAAGGATGGTGGGGCAGGCAGGGAATGAAGAAGCCAACATTTAAAAATAAAATAGCAAAATGAGGTCACTAATTTTCAAGGCAAATAGTTCTATAGGCGTTAATAGTCCCTGAGGACTTTTTAGCATAACACAATAGTTGACATTTATTAAGATAAACTAGAGCTGTCAAGTTGCTTCTTCTAGTCTTAAAAGTTAAATCCTTGACAGTTAAATTAGAAAGCCCAGGGTACTGGGGACAATTGCTTGAGTCGAAATTTTCATTCTCTGACAACGCTAAATGAATGAGGCCTAACTATGAATTATTTTTTGCATTTAGAAATGCTATCCTGTCCATTCTCATGAAATTTTCCATCATTACTAGTAACTTAGTGGCGCAGTTAGTTCCTAGCCTAGAAAAAAGTCAACTTTGCTTTTGAACCACAGATTACACACTTCCTTTCCCCCTGGTCCTTTCCCATCTGCCTCTTTGCTGGTTCACATTCTCACATTCTTATAAAAGTCGAGTTAAATGATGTATTTTGTGTGTATTTTTCCCTGACACTTCTCTTCCCCATCTTCCCACCTCCTGGTAGAACTATTTCTTTATTTCCATAGCACTTTATTCACACTCCAAGCTTCTTACCAATAAAAAAGTACTGCAGCCTATTTTCTCTGAGAAGACTTTAAGACTATTCAGGGAAAGAAGCCTGCCTCTGTATCTCCATATCCCCAGAATTGAACATAACAGATGATCAAAACTCTTGAATGCATTTGTATTTAATTTTCTGGTTTGATTGTTAGAAATTCCTTTCAATATTACATATATGGTAATAGAAGAGTGTCCGTGAATTGTGAATACTGACTTCACTGGAAATTCATTCAATTGAAAATACTTTTAAAACGCATTTACACTTAATACGTCTTTTCCAGTTTTAGATAAATGATCATTCTTCAACTCTGAAAATAACTTTGGATAGTCACATCATCCAAATTACTAAGCCTGGGAAAATCATTATTCAAACAAGACAGATTTTTCTTATGTCCTATTCTTTAGCAGAGTAAAGATAGCAAATTAGATGAAAAGGGCTATTAGAGGCAGGCATCCTGACGGGAGCAAAGAAAATCTACAGCAAGATAAGGATTCAGAAAGAGTAAAGGATGGTGGGGCAGGCAGGGAATGAAGAAGCCAACATTTAAAAATAAAATAGCAAAATGAGGTCACTAATTTTCAAGGCAAATAGTTCTATAGGCGTTAATAGTCCCTGAGGACTTTTTAGCATAACACAATAGTTGACATTTATTAAGATAAACTAGAGCTGTCAAGTTGCTTCTTCTAGTCTTAAAAGTTAAATCCTTGACAGTTAAATTAGAAAGCCCAGGGTACTGGGGACAATTGCTTGAGTCGAAATTTTCATTCTCTGACAACGCTAAATGAATGAGGCCTAACTATGAATTATTTTTTGCATTTAGAAATGCTATCCTGTCCATTCTCATGAAATTTTCCATCATTACTAGTAACTTAGTGGCGCAGTTAGTTCCTAGCCTAGAAAAAAGTCAACTTTGCTTTTGAACCACAGATTACACACTTCCTTTCCCCCTGGTCCTTTCCCATCTGCCTCTTTGCTGGTTCACATTCTCACATTCTTATAAAAGTCGAGTTAAATGATGTATTTTGTGTGTATTTTTCCCTGACACTTCTCTTCCCCATCTTCCCACCTCCTGGTAGAACTATTTCTTTATTTCCATAGCACTTTATTCACACTCCAAGCTTCTTACCAATAAAAAAGTACTGCAGCCTATTTTCTCTGAGAAGACTTTAAGACTATTCAGGGAAAGAAGCCTGCCTCTGTATCTCCATATCCCCAGAATTGAACATAACAGATGATCAAAACTCTTGAATGCATTTGTATTTAATTTTCTGGTTTGATTGTTAGAAATTCCTTTCAATATTACATATATGGTAATAGAAGAGTGTCCGTGAATTGTGAATACTGACTTCACTGGAAATTCATTCAATTGAAAATACTTTTAAAACACATTTACACTTAATACGTCTTTTCCAGTTTTTAGATAAATGATCATCTTGAACCTAAAATATTACAAACAGACTTAAGCATGTAATATTTTGTTCAATAAGCAAGTGCTGTTTGGATAGTCACATCATCCAAATTACTAAGCCTGGAGACAGAAAGAGCTAGCCTTTCTAATGCATTCCACTTGTGGAATTGTTTATGCTGACTGTTACCTCCTCCATCCCAGAGGTTATTAAATGATTCAACAGTTCTTTTGGACAGCCTGTTTCATACCTAATGTTCACTTCTATAATCGAATTAAATGTGACAGTTAAGCTGCTGCAAAATACACTTTGGGCTTTAATTTTTTTAAGTGAACTATTTCAACTTTGTAA
This sequence comes from Tragulus kanchil, assembly GCA_022376925.1. Classification (NCBI taxonomy): domain Eukaryota; kingdom Metazoa; phylum Chordata; class Mammalia; order Artiodactyla; family Tragulidae; genus Tragulus; species Tragulus kanchil. The sequence continues at coordinate 140,848,847 of JAIOJX010000028.1, forward strand.
GAAAACAAAAGAGGCTCTTGAATACAATCCAAATTTTCTTAATTAACTTTTCCTCAAATTCCTCACCCTTCCACACAAAACTGCATGTATCTTATGAGAGTACAGTGAGACAGAGAAGGAATACCATTACTTTATAAACAATATGCAGTTTTACTTAATGATAGTAACATTCAAAACCATGGTGCACCCTGATGCTTGGAATAGTGACCTGCAAGTACATTACAAAAAAAACATATGTAATGATTACATTGTCTGAATGAACATACCATCCTAGATCCTCCTTTTAAACACACACTGTGCCAGTCTGAAATAATAGACTGAATAAGTGAGCACTCTCAGCTCTCAATAAGGCCCTCTGGGCCTGACCATGTCTCACAGAGCTGTCAGCCACAGTCTGTGACTGTTACAATGGGGAGGGATGACCTGTTGCATGTGGCAACCAGGTGGCAGAGGAATAAAACATGAGCTGCAGGGAGGCTTCTGGCTTATTCAGCCATACATGATTCTTAGGGAAATTAAACAACAACAACAACAATTCTGAGAGGTTCAAAATGGGAGCTGAGCACTCTTGGGCTGACATTAGCAAGGCTATGTTCCATGTCCCTGACCAGCTGATATCACTTCACCGTCTACAGGTTTCTGAAGGGCCATGCATCTTCTCTGTAAAACAGGAAAATGAGTACCAAGCAGAGAAGCCAAAGAGATTTACCCATCATGTGGCAAAGGCCAGCCTTTTTGAATGAGAGGGAAAACGTTGAAAGGAAAGGAGTGCCTTGGCCCCTCACTGTTATAGGAAGCACCCAGATCCGACCTCCGCACCTACCTAGACCCTACCTTGGTGCCTCCTTTACTCTGACTTCACTCTACTAACCCTAAGTCAGTGGCAAAGACTGGCCAGCTGTTTGTTTGTTTTTCTCTCTTCCTAGGCAGACATTTGCACTACAATTCCCAGCCTCCCTGGCAGGTCAGTGTAGTCATGTGACTGATTTCCGGCCAATATCACGTTTACCTACAGTTGCCACTTAACAGTGATCCTACACACGACCCTCCATACTCTCTGTCTTCTCAACCGATGTCAATACTCAGCAACCAGCCAGCTTAGAAAACAAAAGCTGAAGATGAGAGGAGCTTCATCAGCCTGGATCTGACCTACCTGGAACTTCCTATCCTTGATTAGACTGACATGAGCAGGAAATAAACTTTCTTATATCAAGTCAGTGAAGTTTCAGGATTTATTTAATAGCAGCTAGGTAACAGGATTACCTTTTAACAAAAATCAATGGACTTATATTTTGTAAAGGGCATTTAACCACAGCCTAACGGCAACCCACTCTGCTATTCTTGTCTGGAGAATTTCATTGACAGAGGAGCCTAGTGGACTATAGTCCACAGGGTCACAAAGAGTTGGACACAACTGAGCAACTAACACTTCACACTTTCAACCTCAATAAGCTACCTCTACACTGGAAACCAGAACCAAGTATCTGGTCTGGAGCCCTGTTTAATATCCTGATGACTGAAGAAATATCTGGCAAGCTTTTGTTTGCAATTAGGCTGCAATGTGTGTGCCAATGCACACAAAACTCCCATTTGTCTTGCCTTGGAATTGCAGATTTTTTAATCCAAAACTGTAAGACTGACACCTGATGGCATTTCAAGTAGGTAGGGAGGCTGTAAAGGTAACATTGTTTCAACTGTCATCTCCAAAGAAGTGCTAGCAAGGGCTCCTGAAAATTATGCCAGTTCTTCCACCCACAGAGCAAAAGCACATAGTACAACAGTGAAAATCTCGTAGAACATTAACACGTCATTTCTTGACAACCATAATCTAAAATTGGAAAGACTAGGGTAGCTCTGTAACCTCTGCATCCTTTTAGAGTTCATGTGAGAGGGAGATGGCCAAAGACTTGACTCAAACCTAAGATCTGAAATTGAGTGCACTCCTGCACGGTCCTCAGTTCACTCTACTAACCCTAAGTCAGTGGCAAAGACTGGCCAGCTGTTTGTTTGTTTTTCTCTCTTCCTAGGCAGACATTTGCACTACAATTCCCAGCCTCCCTGGCAGGTCAGTGTAGTCATGTGACTGATTTCCGGCCAATATCACGTTTACCTACAGTTGCCACTTAACAGTGATCCTACACACGACCCTCCATACTCTCTGTCTTCTCAACCGATGTCAATACTCAGCAACCAGCCAGCTTAGAAAACAAAAGCTGAAGATGAGAGGAGCTTCATCAGCCTGGATCTGACCTACCTGGAACTTCCTATCCTTGATTAGACTGACATGAGCAGGAAATAAACTTTCTTATATCAAGTCAGTGAAGTTTCAGGATTTATTTAATAGCAGCTAGGTAACAGGATTACCTTTTAACAAAAATCAATGGACTTATATTTTGTAAAGGGCATTTAACCACAGCCTAACGGCAACCCACTCTGCTATTCTTGTCTGGAGAATTTCATTGACAGAGGAGCCTAGTGGACTATAGTCCACAGGGTCACAAAGAGTTGGACACAACTGAGCAACTAACACTTCACACTTTCAACCTCAATAAGCTACCTCTACACTGGAAACCAGAACCAAGTATCTGGTCTGGAGCCCTGTTTAATATCCTGATGACTGAAGAAATATCTGGCAAGCTTTTGTTTGCAATTAGGCTGCAATGTGTGTGCCAATGCACACAAAACTCCCATTTGTCTTGCCTTGGAATTGCAGATTTTTTTTTTAATCCAAAACTGTAAGACTGACACCTGATGGCATTTCAAGTAGGTAGGGAGGCTGTAAAGGTAACATTGTTTCAACTGTCATCTCCAAAGAAGTGCTAGCAAGGGCTCCTGAAAATTATGCCAGTTCTTCCACCCACAGAGCAAAAGCACATAGTACAACAGTGAAAATCTCGTAGAACATTAACACGTCATTTCTTGACAACCATAATCTAAAATTGGAAAGACTAGGGTAGCTCTGTAACCTCTGCATCCTTTTAGAGTTCATGTGAGAGGGAGATGGCCAAAGACTTGACTCAAACCTAAGATCTGAAATTGAGTTAAATACACCTATAAAGAGACAGCCACTTGGGGGCCTCCAGGGCCTCTGTACTTACATAGCTCTTTTGAAGGAGAGAAGCCTGAAGAAATAATGAAATCCATACTCCACTCTATTGCACAGCTCTCCACCAGAGCGACTTCCTCCCCATCTGAGCTACTCCATGACGTCTCCCAGACAAGACAAAGGCAAGGGGAGGGGGAGCTGTGATTCCCACACTTCACAGTTAAGTGAAAGGGTGATATTAATCAAGCAACATCTCAGTAAGCATCTACAATCAAACCAAACTCTGGGAGTAAATATTTTGTGGAATTAAGGGGTGACATCTGCAACCCACTATCCAGGTTCAACTGCTTTTCTGTTACTTAGTTGAGGTTGACTATGGGAGGGTCTTTTCCAAGTTTCAGTTTTCTCTCAGAAAGTAGAGGTGATAATAATTTAAAAAATAGTCATACTACAGATTATCATAAAAGATTAAACTGAATAATATGAGGAAAGTATTGCGTATATAATAGACATTCAGCAAGCAGTTTCTGACATTGGGAAAGGAAAACAGATGTCTTGGTCTTTGCAATGTACCCAAGAAATCCTGCCTAGGGCCTTGGAGAGAAGTATGGCTGTATCTACCCCAATGTTTAGTAGAAAGCAGAGTGGGGGTAACCACGCTCTCGAGCCATGTTCTAGACTGCCAGTGTCTCAGAAGGCAATAAAAATAATAAAGCAGCAAACATATAATAGCTATAATTCATATATATACATCACCTATATATAATTTCTATACAGATAGTAGCTTAAAGCATATCCAGGATTTTCACACATACTATTGGATCTAACCTTTAAAATCCTAGAAGATAGAAAATGCAGATGTTTTTATTTCCACCATACAGATGAACAAACTGAGTCTCAAAGATGAGACATAATTTGCTGAAATTCACACAGTCAGCAACAGAGCCACGCTTCAGGTCCAGGCCTCTATAACCTCTGCATCCTTTTAGAGTTCATGTGAGAGGGAGATGGCCAAAGACTTGACTCAAACCTAAGATCTGAAATTGAGTTAAATACACCTATAAAGAGACAGCCACTTGGGGGCCTCCAGGGCCTCTGTACTTACATAGCTCTTTTGAAGGAGAGAAGCCTGAAGAAATAATGAAATCCATACTCCACTCTATTGCACAGCTCTCCACCAGAGCGACTTCCTCCCCATCTGAGCTACTCCATGACGTCTCCCAGACAAGACAAAGGCAAGGGGAGGGGGAGCTGTGATTCCCACACTTCACAGTTAAGTGAAAGGGTGATATTAATCAAGCAACATCTCAGTAAGCATCTACAATCAAACCAAACTCTGGGAGTAAATATTTTGTGGAATTAAGGGGTGACATCTGCAACCCACTATCCAGGTTCAACTGCTTTTCTGTTACTTAGTTGAGGTTGACTATGGGAGGGTCTTTTCCAAGTTTCAGTTTTCTCTCAGAAAGTAGAGGTGATAATAATTTAAAAAATAGTCATACTACAGATTATCATAAAAGATTAAACTGAATAATATGAGGAAAGTATTGCGTATATAATAGACATTCAGCAAGCAGTTTCTGACATTGGGAAAGGAAAACAGATGTCTTGGTCTTTGCAATGTACCCAAGAAATCCTGCCTAGGGCCTTGGAGAAGTATGGCTGTATCTACCCCAATGTTTAGTAGAAAGCAGAGTGGGGGTAACCACGCTCTCGAGCCATGTTCTAGACTGCCAGTGTCTCAGAAGGCAATAAAAATAATAAAGCAGCAAACATATAATAGCTATAATTCATATATATACATCACCTATATATAATTTCTATACAGATAGTAGCTTAAAGCATATCCAGGATTTTCACACATACTATTGGATCTAACCTTTAAAATCCTAGAAGATAGAAAATGCAGATGTTTTTATTTCCACCATACAGATGAACAAACTGAGTCTCAAAGATGAGACATAATTTGCTGAAATTCACACAGTCAGCAACAGAGCCACGCTTCAGGTCCAGGCCTCTCTATTCCAGAGACAACGGATTGATCCTCATCATGTAGAGAGAGGATTAGTCAGACTTTTGATCCTTACTTATCAGAAAGGATTTTAAATGAGGACATAACTGAAAATCTTAGAAGAACGAGGTTCTCAGAGGGGCAAGGAAGGAAGCAACGTATCACATCCTTTCTCCTAGAGATGAGGAGTCTTCCCAGGCTCTGGGAGCACACAGAAGGAATCCTGAGAAAGGAAGACTGTAGAGGTGAAGTCATGGACAAAAGTCGATGGCATTCCACAGGGGAATGGTGCTAATGGCATTTGCTGAAGGCCCTTTCTGTGCACTCAGCACCATGCTAAAACTTGGATAGATATCTCATTTAATCTTCCCAATTTTATGAGTGTACAATATTGTCATTCCCATTTTACAAGTAGGGAAACCGAGGTCCACAATCATGTAGCTAGTGACAGGTAGATAGTACATAGTAGAATCAGGGTTCAGATCTGAATTGGCCTGACATCAGAGCTTATGTTAATCTGCCCCAGTTTATGTAGCCCCAAAGGCTTACTAGACAAAGCAAGATATACAGTCTCTCTCATTGGCTAATTCCAGAAGTCCACAACAAACCTGAAGGGTGAATGCAAAAAATTAATAAACCAAGAAAACACGCCTGAGCTGAAACTAAGCTAAATTATAAAAAACATAGCATGATGTCACCTTACCCCAGGAGGAAAAGAATATTCAAAATAGAGAGACAGAACTATTAAGACTAACTTTGGACATGGAGTAAAATAGCAATGGCTCAGAGAGGTAACCTAGCATTCAAAACAAGAGGACAATGAGCTAGGAAGCAATCTTTCTGTGTGCTCAGTCAAACCAGGTTCCCCTGTCCATGGGATTTCCTAGACAAGCATACTGGAGTGGGTTGCCATTTCCTCCTCCACGAGGATCTTTCTCACCCAGGCATCGAACTGGTCTCTTGCAGCTGGAGAAGCTCCCGGGTGGTGCCAGTGGTCAAAGAATCCACCTCCCAGTGCAGAAGATGCAAGAAATAAGGGTTCAGTCCCTGAGTGGGGAAGATCCTCTAAGAGGAGGAAATGGCAACCCACTGCAGTATTCTTGCCTGGGAGAATCCCATTGACAGAGGAGCCTGGTGGGCTACAATCCATGGCATCACAGAAATGTCGGACAGGACTGAAGCAATTTAGCACACAATCTTTCTAGCATGTCTAAAATCACAGTCAACTACCCAACAATGCCTTTGTATTCTAATATCTCTGGAAAGATACCTCTATGTAATTTCTCATATAGATATTCCAAGAGTTAGAGACTTAAAAGTGTGCCTCCTATAAGAAATACATATATAATAGTTATATATTATATACATATTATATATATGTATATATATATGTATATATATGTGTATGTGTATATATATATATATATCATATATATCATGTTTTTTCAAAAGAAGAGCGGGCTTCCCTGGTAAGTCAGTGGTGAAGAGTTCGCCAACCAATGCAGGGGCGAGTTCAATCCCTAGTCCAGGAAGATCCAACATGCTGAGGAACAACTAAGCCATGAGCCACAACTATTGAGCCTGTGCTCGAGAGCCTCGGAGCTGCAACTATTGAGCCCATGTGTTGCAACTATTAAAGCCCGCGTGCCCTAGAGCCCGAGTTCCACAAGAGAAGTCATTGCAACAAGCCTATTCACCTCAACTCGAGAGTAGCCCCACTCCCTGCAACTAGAGAAGAACCTGCAGCAGCACTGAAAACCCAGAATAGCCAAAAGTAAAATAAATTAATTAATTAAAAAAAAAAAACGACTAGAAAATAAGCTTAAAAAAAAAAAAAAAAGAACTTTCTCTTTAACAAGAAAAGTCTAATCAAAAGTTTTCCCAAAAGAGAATATGGGTCTAAAATTTTAAAATTATTCTATTGTGGCTTATTTCCATCCCTTGGTCATCCCTGATATCATTTTACTGGTGTTGGTTTACTATTTTCTACACCAATAGAAGAGGAGGGAGGGACAGAGAAACCAGAATTAATCACATCATTTACAGTGGGTTGCCATTTCCCCCCACGAGGATCTTTCTCACCCAGGCATGAAGATGCCCCAGTGGTCAAAGAATCCACCTCCCAGTGCAGAAGATGCAAGAAATAAGGGTTCAGTCCCTGAGTGGGGAAGATCCTCTAAGAGGAGGAAATGGCAACCCACTGCAGTATTCTTGCCTGGGAGAATCCCATTGACAGAGGAGCCTGGTGGGCTACAATCCATGGCATCACAGAAATGTCGGACAGGACTGAAGCAATTTAGCACACAATCTTTCTAGCATGTCTAAAATCACAGTCAACTACCCAACAATGCCTTTGTATTCTAATATCTCTGGAAAGATACCTCTATGTAATTTCTCATATAGATATTCCAAGAGTTAGAGACTTAAAAGTGTGCCTCCTATAAGAAATACATATATAATAGTTATATATTATATACATATTATATATATGTATATATATATGTATATATATATGTGTGTGTGTATATATATATATATATATATATATCATGTTTTTTCAAAAGAAGAGCGGGCTTCCCTGGTAAGTCAGTGGTGAAGAGTTCGCCAACCAATGCAGGGGCGAGTTCAATCCCTAGTCCAGGAAGATCCAACATGCTGAGGAACAACTAAGCCATGAGCCACAACTATTGAGCCTGTGCTCGAGAGCCTCGGAGCTGCAACTATTGAGCCCATGTGTTGCAACTATTAAAGCCCGCGTGCCCTAGAGCCCGAGTTCCACAAGAGAAGTCATTGCAACAAGCCTATTCACCTCAACTCGAGAGTAGCCCCACTCCCTGCAACTAGAGAAGAACCTGCAGCAGCACTGAAAACCCAGAATAGCCAAAAGTAAAATAAATTAATTAATTAAAAAAAAAAAACGACTAGAAAATAAGCTTAAAAAAAAAAAAAAAAGAACTTTCTCTTTAACAAGAAAAGTCTAATCAAAAGTTTTCCCAAAAGAGAATATGGGTCTAAAATTTTAAAATTATTCTATTGTGGCTTATTTCCATCCCTTGGTCATCCCTGATATCATTTTACTGGTGTTGGTTTACTATTTTCTACACCAATAGAAGAGGAGGGAGGGACAGAGAAACCAGAATTAATCACATCATTTACAGTAGTCTCCTGGGGTAGGTTTTTGTATGCCCACTCACAGAACCAGAGCAGAGTTAGACTCCAGAAAGGGATTTTTGTTTGCCTTATGAATACAAGCAGCTCTCCATTCCTGTTCCATATTTTCCTACATCTACGTCTTTGTTCATATTTTTCTCCTCATGGGCTGCCTTCCCTGGGCCCCATCTCCTCTTGCTCAAGTCCTGCATGTCCTGTGGTTCCAGATCTAATCACTGCAGCTGGGAGCTTTGTTATGACCTTCATTTATGTAATTCTTCTTATTTACATGTATGTCTCATCTCCCCTAAGCTTTACCTAACTTGAGGGCAGGTCTCAACTAATTCAGCCTTGTGTCACCTATAGGTGACACAGAGAGGATGCTCAATCAACAGCTCTTCAGTGTTAATTCCTTGACTACAGGCTTGACTGTCAACAACCACATCTTCCTATGTAAACCCAAACCAGAGGGATTATCTGCTGCCCTGTTAGCAGGAGCCAAGTCCACCAAAACTCACCTAGGAGAACATCCTGTCCTCCCATAGGACCACATCTGATCCTCTGAAAATACACAGGAGTAAATAACTTCTAAGAAGTCAGAAAGTTTTAACAGCAGAGACAAAATATGAGAAATGTAACTACTCTCCAGGTTATAAACATGTATTAAGATGGAAGAAATCACTATTGAAATGCTATAGCTCAACAGTCATTCATATGTTTACTTGTCCTACTAAATGTCCAGTCAGTTCAAATAAATAGCTTCAAAGGAGTAGGTCAGTTCTAGTTTGGAATGTTAATTCTAGTAGTACTTAAAAGCTCTTTCTATTCTATCCTTAAGTCACATTTCCCCAGAAGACTGGTGATCATACAGTTCCTAAAAATCCTCTGTAAGCACATAGAGTGGTCTCAGTAAATATTAATTGAGCACAACAGGATCCTCAGCTGTCAGGTGCTATGTGAAGTACACTATTTTTGCTAGATATTAGAAGAGTCACCCTAACCTTACTTATCTCCATAAGCCTTAAATACACCATGCGCAACATGGCATCTCATCTTAACCCTTATTTCAAAGAGCTTTAAAGCAAGAATACATTACTTTTCAAATCATTTCTACATCATCTCAACAGTTCTTTATAACACTATTAGTCCTCTTTGCAGGTGAAGAAACTAAAACTCAGGAAAGTTAATTAAGCTACCCAACAATTTGTTCAACTTTAAAACTCAAGCTATACAAACAAAAAATACAATGAGCTAAGCACTCTAGAACACTACCAGACGGAATGTACACTGAAAAAAATTTTCAAATATATATATATATATATATATACATATAATACTATATATGGAATATTTACTCATTAATTCCACTTTTAGAAATAGAGCCTAAGAAATAATCAGAGTTAAGACTTTTTAATCTTATATAAAGACATTTATTATAATATTATTTATGACAATGACAAATAGTAAAATAAAAACAGTTAAGCTAGAATATGTAGTCCTTAGAAAATTTTAAGTGGTTTTTTAGGTAGTAAAATAGTCTGACATACTATTCAATGAAAAAATACAGTATGATTCCAATTCAAAAGACTGGGGGAAAGCACAGCAAAATATTGGCAGTGATTGCCAATATTTTTTTTATGATTTTCTGTTTTCAAAATTTTCTAACAAGTTCAGATGCTACTGAATGCAATCTGAAAAATAAAGTTATTTAAAAACAACAAATAAATTTTTAAAAAGTTATATCCACAGTTATACAAGAAATAAAAGCCAGCCCTTTGCCTCCAACTCCAGAGCTCTGGCCCCTGAACCACCTTCCCTAGCTATGCAGAGGAATGAGCCATCATATAAACCACATCAGCATCTCTGGGTCAATAGACAATTATGCAAAATAGCCAATCAGTATGAAACAAATTATATTAGACTGTTTCATATGTAATCTTATGCAGACACAGCCCCAGAAAGGGAGTCAGAACCACTTACCTCCAGACTAATGTTCATTGTCCACAATTTTTCAAATTATATTTTTTCGACTCAAAATGTAACTTATTCAGACACAGCCCCAGAAAGGAGATCCATAACAGAATACATTACTTTCAAACATAACCTTCTACCATCATACACCATGCAACATGGCATCTCATCTTAACCCTTATTTCAAAGAGCTTTAAAGCAAGAATACATTACTTTTCAAATCATTTCTACATCATCTCAACAGTTCTTTATAACACTATTAGTCCTCTTTGCAGGTGAAGAAACTAAAACTCAGGAAAGTTAATTAAGCTACCCAACAATTTGTTCAACTTTAAAACTCAAGCTATACAAACAAAAAATACAATGAGCTAAGCACTCTAGAACACTACCAGACGGAATGTACACTGAAAAAAATTTTCAAATATATATATATATATATATATACATATAATACTATATATGGAATATTTACTCATTAATTCCACTTTTAGAAATAGAGCCTAAGAAATAATCAGAGTTAAGACTTTTTAATCTTATATAAAGACATTTATTATAATATTATTTATGACAATGACAAATAGTAAAATAAAAACAGTTAAGCTAGAATATGTAGTCCTTAGAAAATTTTAAGTGGTTTTTTAGGTAGTAAAATAGTCTGACATACTATTCAATGAAAAAATACAGTATGATTCCAATTCAAAAGACTGGGGGAAAGCACAGCAAAATATTGGCAGTGATTGCCAATATTTTTTTTATGATTTTCTGTTTTCAAAATTTTCTAACAAGTTCAGATGCTACTGAATGCAATCTGAAAAATAAAGTTATTTAAAAACAACAAATAAATTTTTAAAAAGTTATATCCACAGTTATACAAGAAATAAAAGCCAGCCCTTTGCCTCCAACTCCAGAGCTCTGGCCCCTGAACCACCTTCCCTAGCTATGCAGAGGAATGAGCCATCATATAAACCACATCAGCATCTCTGGGTCAATAGACAATTATGCAAAATAGCCAATCAGTATGAAACAAATTATATTAGACTGTTTCATATGTAATCTTATGCAGACACAGCCCCAGAAAGGGAGTCAGAACCACTTACCTCCAGACTAATGTTCATTGTCCACAATTTTATTTCCTAAATATAGCAAAACTATTGGACTCTTCTCTATCTGCAATACTTTTTTCTCATCATTTAATAATGCCCTTTGTTTCAAATATAAGTTACCATCAAATCTGGGCATAGTCCTCAAATCCCTCACGAACTACAATTAACCTGCTGTAAAATATTTTCATTCTGTCTTCTCAGAAAAGAAACTGGAGTAAGAAACCTCTAGCAATTCCCTGTTGATGGCCATTAACAAACAACACAAAGAACTGTTACCCATAGCAAATGTGTAATGTCTTCGAGGACTAAAACATTTCATATTCCGTCCTGTAAGTAAAATTTCACAGATGGATACATTTGTTTATATTCTATATTAATCATGTCTATATTCTACACACAGGTCTCTAATGGAGATACCACTCTTTGGCCATGCAGTTGGAAGAAAGGACAACTGTGTCCAGAAAATTTTCCTGTAAGTTCACTGACAATCTCTGTACATGAAAGAAAACCAGGTAGCTTGGGGAACTGCATCTCCTACTTCTTACATTACAATCTGAAGGGATTATACCATTAATCATTGTCATCACCCCACTAATTTCAAGAACTCAACTGAAGTGGTAGTTCTAACATGTCTTTTTCAGAGTTATACACACATTGAGACCTTCAATAAATCTAATTTATAAACAGGTTTAGTGCCACCTGCACACACCAGTTTCCTCCTGGAAACAACATGCTGTAAAAATAAAGGAGAAGACATTTTTCATTTTTGACAATGTAAGATAGATGTGACTTTCACTGTTCTTTAACACAGTCACTACACAAGGGACTCAAAAGGCTATTGTGAATCAATGATTAGCATGTCCATTGTTACCATGGAAACTATACATCTGGATTATCTCTCCTGAATACAGGACAAATTGTTAATGCTTGAATAAAATAAGAAAGAGTAGAGCTTGTTTTTCTTTTCCCAAGCTGCCAGCTAAAACTGATTGCTGTTTAGTTGGTAAACCATGTCTGACTCTCTTTCAACCCCACAGACTGTAGCCCACCAGGCTCCTCTGTCCATGGACTTTCCCGGGCAAGAATACTGGCATAGGTTGCCACGTACTTCTCCAGGTCAAACAGATTACCTTAATTTATATCCCCCTTTGACATGATAAATATTATTCCAATGTCAGATAATAGTATAGAAATTGTATAGTCCTGTGTTAGATCCCTTTAAGGAAAGTTTCTGGCCTAGAGTAAGTAAAAGAATATGTTAAAAAAGAAGAATATTGTCAAGCCTTTCCTTTGCCACCTAAGTCTTTTTCCAGAAGTTCTTTAGTAATCGCTTTAAAATTTAATTATAGATATGAGGTACATTGCCAACACCAACAAACTCATTCACGCGTTCTTTGATTAAGACCATTCTTCTCGGTCCTTCCTCTATTGTATCCCAAATGTAGGTACAACATCTTTTAGGAGCTTTAGACAAATCACTTCAGCCATAAATAGTAAATGTGTTTCACAGAACACTTCTACACAATTTATCCTGTCCTACTTTCTAAATGCTGATTTTTAAATTGTGACTTAGATTTGGAAATAACTATTTCATTCTTGCCTTGGAAAGGTTTGGAAAATGGAAGTTCAGGCATTTTGTAACCCAACAAATTTTTAATCTATATGCATCACTTAATTCAATCGCTAAATATTTTCCTATAAGGTCTTTTAGAAATAGAAATATAAAAATAGGACAGCTCAGAGCACATTAGGATGCTTTGAAAGACATAATACATTCTAAAATGTCTACGCTACCACAGTTTCGACATAGTTTTCCATACTTGGACCACTTCGTTGAAACTATTTTTCATTTCTAATAAATTTTTATTGCCACTTAGTAAAAACAGTTATTTTTGTCTTTATTTTCAGAACAGTTTTCCTTGCAAAATTATCTTTAATTCCTAAGAGAATTTTTTGGTAGCAGTTACAGTGAATAAACACTCTTAAATTTCAGGATTTCAGACATTTTACTCCATACATTTTGCCTTATAACGTGGGGATTGTGAAATTATTCCTCCCCTGCAGTATTTGAAGCTGAGTCTGACAAAAGGACAGTCTGACTCTCTTTCAACCCCACAGACTGTAGCCCACCAGGCTCCTCTGTCCATGGACTTTCCCGGGCAAGAATACTGGCATAGGTTGCCACGTACTTCTCCAGGTCAAACAGATTACCTTAATTTATATCCCCCTTTGACATGATAAATATTATTCCAATGTCAGATAATAGTATAGAAATTGTATAGTCCTGTGTTAGATCCCTTTAAGGAAAGTTTCTGGCCTAGAGTAAGTAAAAGAATATGTTAAAAAAGAAGAATATTGTCAAGCCTTTCCTTTGCCACCTAAGTCTTTTTCCAGAAGTTCTTTAGTAATCGCTTTAAAATTTAATTATAGATATGAGGTACATTGCCAACACCAACAAACTCATTCACGCGTTCTTTGATTAAGACCATTCTTCTCGGTCCTTCCTCTATTGTATCCCAAATGTAGGTACAACATCTTTTAGGAGCTTTAGACAAATCACTTCAGCCATAAATAGTAAATGTGTTTCACAGAACACTTCTACACAATTTATCCTGTCCTACTTTCTAAATGCTGATTTTTAAATTGTGACTTAGATTTGGAAATAACTATTTCATTCTTGCCTTGGAAAGGTTTGGAAAATGGAAGTTCAGGCATTTTGTAACCCAACAAATTTTTAATCTATATGCATCACTTAATTCAATCGCTAAATATTTTCCTATAAGGTCTTTTTAGAAATAGAAATATAAAAATAGGACAGCTCAGAGCACATTAGGATGCTTTGAAAGACATAATACATTCTAAAATGTCTACGCTACCACAGTTTCGACATAGTTTTCCATACTTGGACCACTTCGTTGAAACTATTTTTCATTTCTAATAAATTTTTATTGCCACTTAGTAAAAACAGTTATTTTTGTCTTTATTTTCAGAACAGTTTTCCTTGCAAAATTATCTTTAATTCCTAAGAGAATTTTTTGGTAGCAGTTACAGTGAATAAACACTCTTAAATTTCAGGATTTCAGACATTTTACTCCATACATTTTGCCTTATAACGTGGGGATTGTGAAATTATTCCTCCCCTGCAGTATTTGAAGCTGAGTCTGACAAAAGGACAGAGAGAAAATCTATATGTGAAAATCTAAGATGTGTCTTACATTGACCTCCTTTTTTAAGAAATGTACCTTTTTCTCCTGGTACTCTCTGTCTCAGACAGGGGGCCCAGATCCCCATGTTGGTAGTCAGTGTGTACTATTTCCTACCCTTATCGCATGCTGAACGTTCATTCAACAAGTTCACACTATTCAACTGTACACTTTTCAAACGGAAAAAACACACTGCCCTCCCTCATCCTTAAATTCTCAAGGTGAAGGAAGTGGAGAAAGACTGCAAAGTCTTTGTTGTTTTGGAAGGAGGCATTTTCAAGCAATCTTTGAACAGGAGTTACTTAAGACCAATCCTAATGCCATGCTCCTTCTTCCTCTCGGTTCTTGAGTGTTTACTGCCTCCTTACAAGGGGTGTTTTCTGAATAACAATTCAGGGAGCACTGTTTGCCATTTTCACCAAGTTCCTGTTCTTCACAGTTACACATTCTGAAATGCCAATCATCTGTACAAGGCAGTTAGAGCTGTTAAGTCTCCAACAATATAGGAAAAGAAGTCTAAGCATGCACTCTGGAGAGCACTTTCAAGCAGGATCTCATAAAGCCAGTGTGGAGAGCCTTACCTGTGCAGCATGCCAGTGGTGTAGGCGGTGGTGTGCTCACTGGACAGCTCCCAGAGTTTTAGGTACCAGTTCATCTCCACTTCCCGTGCCAGAGCCAGTTGCCGTGCCCTAAGCTGGGTCTGCCCCAAGGGGCTGAGGCTGAAAGACATAATACATTCTAAAATGTCTACGCTACCACAGTTTCGACATAGTTTTCCATACTTGGACCACTTCGTTGAAACTATTTTTCATTCTAATAAATTTTTATTGCCACTTAGTAAAAACAGTTATTTTTGTCTTTATTTTCAGAACAGTTTTCCTTGCAAAATTATCTTTAATTCCTAAGAGAATTTTTTGGTAGCAGTTACAGTGAATAAACACTCTTAAATTTCAGGATTTCAGACATTTTACTCCATACATTTTGCCTTATAACGTGGGGATTGTGAAATTATTCCTCCCCTGCAGTATTTGAAGCTGAGTCTGACAAAAGGACAGAGAGAAAATCTATATGTGAAAATCTAAGATGTGTCTTACATTGACCTCCTTTTTTAAGAAATGTACCTTTTTCTCCTGGTACTCTCTGTCTCAGACAGGGGGCCCAGATCCCCATGTTGGTAGTCAGTGTGTACTATTTCCTACCCTTATCGCATGCTAAAGCGTTCATTCAACAAGTTCACACTATTCAACTGTACACTTTTCAAACGGAAAAAACACACTGCCCTCCCTCATCCTTAAATTCTCAAGGTGAAGGAAGTGGAGAAAGACTGCAAAGTCTTTGTTGTTTTGGAAGGAGGCATTTTCAAGCAATCTTTGAACAGGAGTTACTTAAGACCAATCCTAATGCCATGCTCCTTCTTCCTCTCGGTTCTTGAGTGTTTACTGCCTCCTTACAAGGGGTGTTTTCTGAATAACAATTCAGGGAGCACTGTTTGCCATTTTCACCAAGTTCCTGTTCTTCACAGTTACACATTCTGAAATGCCAATCATCTGTACAAGGCAGTTAGAGCTGTTAAGTCTCCAACAATATAGGAAAAGAAGTCTAAGCATGCACTCTGGAGAGCACTTTCAAGCAGGATCTCATAAAGCCAGTGTGGAGAGCCTTACCTGTGCAGCATGCCAGTGGTGTAGGCGGTGGTGTGCTCACTGGACAGCTCCCAGAGTTTTAGGTACCAGTTCATCTCCACTTCCCGTGCCAGAGCCAGTTGCCGTGCCCTAAGCTGGGTCTGCCCCAAGGGGCTGAGGCTGCTGTCTTTCCCATTTTCTGCAGCTTTCTTGGGAGATTTGTCTTTGATCCCTACAGAAAACCCAGATAGTTTCCTTAATTTAGGATTCTCTTCAGAGATCTGACCCCCTGCTGCCCCAGTCCGGGCTGCCAGCATTCTGGAAGTCTGAGTCTGTCTTTCAGAGAAGACTTGAAGTCACTGTCAGCAAAGTAATCTGAATTGATTTTTCTGTTTCTGTCTCCCTCCTCTTTCTTGTCCTCCCCATCCCCTTAACCTTATCTTGCTGCAAAGCTGTAATTGAGCCGAGTCTGTGGCTGGGGATGAAAGGGTATCTCTAACTTTCCTGAGGAAGAGCGAAGGCGGCCACTATCTGTGATATCCTGGAACATGGAAATTTTTCAAACAACCCCCAGTGACCTTGTAATACTGAAGTTTTATGGTGCTACTTCTTATGCAAAGTTTGGAGTTCTGCTTCACTTAACAATGATAACTCTGAACCATAATCATTAGAGTTTTGTAAATTATATTTGATCATCATGTTAGAGTTATAAAAAAGGATAACTGGAGGCTCATTAGGCATTATTAATTAGAGTCCCTTTAGAGTTTTTAGTTTTAATGTGAATTTTCTCAAATAAGCTTAACAATATTACAGCAAGGGCAGGATGATTCCTTTTGCAATAATTAGCCTTAACATTACATTTTCAATCTGTTTTATAATCCTTTGGGAGAAGGAGGTTTTTTGAATATCAGTGAACCACTTAACATATGTCAAACATTCTTTCATTTCTGCAGCCTAGCAAACAACAGATTCAATCATTGATCCTCTCAATATCTGTGATGGATGGAAGCATAAGAATCACCTAACAACTGAGGAGACTGAGGCTGAAGCTGAAATGGAAAAAAAAAAAAAAAATACAGTAGCTAGGAAGTGGTGAGAGCTTATGTGTGCATAGGTATGGATGTGGAGGTGAATGTGCCCAGTACTGAAAACTTGCTCTGAAAATAAAAAGAAAATTCATTTAATGTCCCTGGTGCTTAAAATGCATGGGATTGACACACACGCCTACCAACTAATCTGACCTCTGTCATAGCTCAGGGACAATGATATCAATTCCCACTTTGGTGTCTACCGCAAAATTATTTGATGACACTCTGAGCTCCAGGTGTCCCCCTAGTCAGCCTCAGGCCTTCCTGTATCAACTGCTTCAGTGTCAGTTACATGTAAAAAAACTCAGGGAAGTTAGTAAATTTCTCTGTCTATGAAAGACGGTAAGTTATAAATCATGGGGGTATAGTGAGGTCTTATAACCTCTGAGAATGGCAGGGGAGGAAGAAGCTCTTTTTTTTTTTTTAAGATTTATTTATTTATTTATTTTTGGGCGGGGGTCGGGTTGGGGAGGGAGGGGAGCGGGCTGGCCACTTCTATTGGTCTTTCATTTCTCCATTTTCATCCGTCTTTGTTCTTTGGCTCCTGTGGGCTTCCCATCGCGGTGGTGTCTGTCATTGCAGAGCGCAGGCTCTGGTCGCATGTGCTCCAGAGCTCCGGCTCGGTAATTGGACACATCGGTCCAGCCACTCCGCGGCACGTGGGATCTTCCCAGGCCAGGGATCGAACTGGCGCCTCTTGCACTGCAAGGCAGTGTCCTTACCCACTGGACCACCAGGGGAAGCTCAGAAGAGGCTCTTTTTAAAGTTAGCTCTTCTGGAATGTGTGTTCGTGTCTCTGAGGATCTTGGCTGTTAGTCAATCAAAGCCAAGAATGAGAGAACAACAAATCACACCACATGCACTGGCCCATATTCAGGTAAAAAAGATGTTTAGTATTAGTATCCAAATAGTCTAGGATTAGAACCATGACCACCAAGCCATGAACCACTTGAAACAACTATCAAAGGGCAACAAGACAGCTGCTACCAATCACCAGATCTTCCCACCTCAGGCTGTGAGGGCTTAGGAACCTGTAACACCCACCAGCAGCTGCGCCTCTTTAGCCCCTCTCCCTGCCTTTCTATCCCTTGAGTTATTAAAGAGCTCTAACAACATGGTATCCATAGCAACAGACTCCTGAAAGTGTAGACTTTGGGGACAGTCTCCCCAGATGGATATCAATGGGGAGTGTCAACAGGGGATTTTGCAGTGGAACTAGGTAGGGTGGGGTCTATGCTCATTCAGTGAACAATCTGCTCATTTAATGTCCCTGGTGCTTAAAATGCATGGGATTGACACACGCCTACCAACTAATCTGACCTCTGTCATAGCTCAGGGACAATGATATCAATTCCCACTTTGGTGTCTACCATAAATTATTTGATGACACTCTGAGCTCCAGGTGTCCCCCTAGTCAGCCTCAGGCCTTCCTGTATCAACTGCTTCAGTGTCAGTTACATGTAAAAAAACTCAGGGAAGTTAGTAAATTTCTCTGTCTATGAAAGACGGTAAGTTATAAATCATGGGGGTATAGTGAGGTCTTATAACCTCTGAGAATGGCAGGGGAGGAAGAAGCTCTTTTTTTTTTTTTAAGATTTATTTATTTATTTATTTTTGGGCGGGGGTCGGGTTGGGGAGGGAGGGGAGCGGGCTGGCCACTTCTATTGGTCTTTCATTTCTCCATTTTCATCCGTCTTTGTTCTTTGGCTCCTGTGGGCTTCCCATCGCGGTGGTGTCTGTCATTGCAGAGCGCAGGCTCTGGTCGCATGTGCTCCAGAGCTCCGGCTCGGTAATTGGACACATCGGTCCAGCCACTCCGCGGCACGTGGGATCTTCCCAGGCCAGGGATCGAACTGGCGCCTCTTGCACTGCAAGGCAGTGTCCTTACCCACTGGACCACCAGGGGAAGCTCAGAAGAGGCTCTTTTTAAAGTTAGCTCTTCTGGAATGTGTGTTCGTGTCTCTGAGGATCTTGGCTGTTAGTCAATCAAAGCCAAGAATGAGAGAACAACAAATCACACCACATGCACTGGCCCATATTCAGGTAAAAAAGATGTTTAGTATTAGTATCCAAATAGTCTAGGATTAGAACCATGACCACCAAGCCATGAACCACTTGAAACAACTATCAAAGGGCAACAAGACAGCTGCTACCAATCACCAGATCTTCCCACCTCAGGCTGTGAGGGCTTAGGAACCTGTAACACCCACCAGCAGCTGCGCCTCTTTAGCCCCTCTCCCTGCCTTTCTATCCCTTGAGTTATTAAAGAGCTCTAACAACATGGTATCCATAGCAACAGACTCCTGAAAGTGTAGACTTTGGGGACAGTCTCCCCAGATGGATATCAATGGGGAGTGTCAACAGGGGATTTTGCAGTGGAACTAGGTAGGGTGGGGTCTATGCTCATTCAGTCAAGGAGGCCTTCACACTTCCTTTGGCTTGCCTTTCCCAGAAGGCAGGGACAAAAGCTCCACTCTTGGGCCTCCCTGGTAGCTTGGTGGTAAAGAGTTCACCAGCCAATGCAAGGGACTCGAGTTCAATCCCTGATCCGGGAAGAGCATGCTGTGGAACAACTAAGCCCGTGAGCCACAACTGTGGAGCCTGTGCTCTAGAACCTCAGAGCCACAACTATGGAGCCCACGTGGAAGCCTGTGAGCCCTAGAGCCCGAGTTCCACAACAAGAGAAGTCACCGCAAGAAGAAGCCTGCTCACCCCAATTCGAGAGTAGCCCCACTCCCTGCAACTAGAAAGGAGCCTGTGGCAGCAGCGAAAACCCAGAAAAGCCAAAAGTAAATTTAACCAAAAAAAAAAAAAAAAGCTCCGCTCTGGAGTCAGACTGCTAGAATCTGAATCCTAACTACTTCATTTACCTGGTCTATGATTTTAGGTAAATTACTTAACCCCATTGTGTTTTAGTTTCCTCAGCTATTAAAAAGAGAGAGATAATTGCATGTATGTAGCAGTTTTTAATTACAGCCCTCAAATTCTTTGACATTCCTGTCACTGAGATGGGGTCTGTTTCCCTTCCTTGAATAGAGGTGGGCTCCCTACTGCTTTTGTGGCCAAAAGCAACTCTGCGTTCTCAAGGCACAGGAAGGCTAAAGCAAACCAAAGAAACGTCAGACTTCTGAACAGAGAAAGGCTTATGGCAGGGAAAGAGGTGGCTCATGCCTTTAAAATCCTCAACCTTCCCAAAAGCTTTCAGCAAAGTCCTTTTACAGAAAAGGTTAACGAGGAGCAATTAGTCGATGCAGACTTCTTGGGGTCAGATTCCTTGTTCTTGAGGTCAGGTCACAGTTAGGTCGCGATATTCCTATCAACCTCCACTAAACAAACTTTCGCCCTCCGAGGACCAGTGCCCCCACCCCCACCACCAGCTAAGAGGAGTGGGTCCCCGCACGGGCCGGTTACCCTGCTCAGCAGCATCCGCCCACCGCCCAGCCCGGGTCCTCCCGCCAGCGTCCAGGCTGGACTTGGGAGGCAGACCTCAGCTGGCAGAGCCCTCAGGGCCAAGACCGCAGATCCTACCCCGCTGGCCTCCCTGCGCGAAACAGGCGCCCAGGGCCTAACAGGCCCTAAGGCTCCTCAGGCCACACAAATGGGGGCTGCGGTCTCACAGGCTGTGACCCAGGGTGACTACAACCGCTGTTAAGTCGTGGAGGGGGCAGGGGGGTAAGTCACCGCTGCCTCAAGGCCAGGGCCCGTGGGCAGCCGCAGGGGTTCTGGGCCCTAGCCCAACAACAAAAAAGGGAGAAGTCACCGCAAGAAGAAGCCTGCTCACCCCAATTCGAGAGTAGCCCCACTCCCTGCAACTAGAAAGGAGCCTGTGGCAGCAGCGAAAACCCAGAAAAGCCAAAAGTAAATTTAACCAAAAAAAAAAAAAAAAGCTCCGCTCTGGAGTCAGACTGCTAGAATCTGAATCCTAACTACTTCATTTACCTGGTCTATGATTTTAGGTAAATTACTTAACCCCATTGTGTTTTAGTTTCCTCAGCTATTAAAAAGAGAGAGATAATTGCATGTATGTAGCAGTTTTTAATTACAGCCCTCAAATTCTTTGACATTCCTGTCACTGAGATGGGGTCTGTTTCCCTTCCTTGAATAGAGGTGGGCTCCCTACTGCTTTTGTGGCCAAAAGCAACTCTGCGTTCTCAAGGCACAGGAAGGCTAAAGCAAACCAAAGAAACGTCAGACTTCTGAACAGAGAAAGGCTTATGGCAGGGAAAGAGGTGGCTCATGCCTTTAAAATCCTCAACCTTCCCAAAAGCTTTCAGCAAAGTCCTTTTACAGAAAAGGTTAACGAGGAGCAATTAGTCGATGCAGACTTCTTGGGGTCAGATTCCTTGTTCTTGAGGTCAGGTCACAGTTAGGTCGCGATATTCCTATCAACCTCCACTAAACAAACTTTCGCCCTCCGAGGACCAGTGCCCCCACCCCCACCACCAGCTAAGAGGAGTGGGTCCCCGCACGGGCCGGTTACCCTGCTCAGCAGCATCCGCCCACCGCCCAGCCCGGGTCCTCCCGCCAGCGTCCAGGCTGGACTTGGGAGGCAGACCTCAGCTGGCAGAGCCCTCAGGGCCAAGACCGCAGATCCTACCCCGCTGGCCTCCCTGCGCGAAACAGGCGCCCAGGGCCTAACAGGCCCTAAGGCTCCTCAGGCCACACAAATGGGGGCTGCGGTCTCACAGGCTGTGACCCAGGGTGACTACAACCGCTGTTAAGTCGTGGAGGGGGCAGGGGGGTAAGTCACCGCTGCCTCAAGGCCAGGGCCCGTGGGCAGCCGCAGCGAGCGTTCTGGGCCCTGCAGGATACAGCCCTCGGCCTGTTCCCGCGCCTCCTAGCTCGCCCACCGGCCGGAGTCCAGAGAACCGAGGGGGTAAAGCTGCCCTCTGCCTCTCACCTCACTCTCCATCCCGGGCACCGCTGTCCAGTCCACCGCAGGCAGCGCCTGACCTCTAACCCCCGTGCTAAGGATCTTGGGAGATAGCGGTCTCTTTCTGGTGAGTTAATGGTCTCGCGAGCTGGTTCCCGGGATAACAGTCTCGCGATAACAGCCGCAAGCCTGCCCTGCCCCTAGCAAGCTTTGATGAGGAAAAGGGATGCTGTAGACTTCCCAGCTGCACCACGAAGGCCACAGGGCTTTCACCACCCCTCTTCCTGGAACACTCATTCTGGGGGAAGCTAGCTATCACATCAGGAATCCAATTACCTTGAGAAGGTCCTGGTGGGGAGTCCGGTGTAGGTGCTCTCATCAGTGGCTGACATCAGCCACCAACCCTGGTAGCCACAGGGCTGAGGGAACTTTTCAGGTAGCTGAGAGTCCCAGCCAGCATCCAATTGGGATGGACATAGAGTGGCAAAGAGCCGACGCACTGAAGTGACTTAGCACAGCATAGCACAAGTGAGAACAGCATACACAAGTCCTGCCCAAATTCATGGTGAGCTAAGTAAAATCACTGCTTTATTACTACTAATGAACTTTGGATTAATTGTCTAGCAGAAATAGTAAACTTTGTTAAAAGTTTATATCCTTATTATAAACCTTCAACAAAATATAAAATGTTTAGAACAATGTCTAGCATATATTAGCATTTAATAAGCATTAATAGTTATTCTCCAAATTAGATACTATTGCAGCACTAAATCTCAAACTTTGCGCTTATGTTTCCCTTTTAAATTTTTGAAAAACTAAGCATTCAGCTTAGATATTTTAAATATGCAACATTTGTCATCAATTTAAATCTCAATCTAGCATATTACAAGCATTGTTTTTAAAATAACATTGTTACATCACTATCTCACAGGCTGTGACCCAGGGTGACTACAACCGCTGTTAAGTCGTGGAGGGGGCAGGGGGGTAAGTCACCGCTGCCTCAAGGCCAGGGCCCGTGGGCAGCCGCAGCGAGCGTTCTGGGCCCTGCAGGATACAGCCCTCGGCCTGTTCCCGCGCCTCCTAGCTCGCCCACCGGCCGGAGTCCAGAGAACCGAGGGGGTAAAGCTGCCCTCTGCCTCTCACCTCACTCTCCATCCCGGGCACCGCTGTCCAGTCCACCGCAGGCAGCGCCTGACCTCTAACCCCCGTGCTAAGGATCTTGGGAGATAGCGGTCTCTTTCTGGTGAGTTAATGGTCTCGCGAGCTGGTTCCCGGGATAACAGTCTCGCGATAACAGCCGCAAGCCTGCCCTGCCCCTAGCAAGCTTTGATGAGGAAAAGGGATGCTGTAGACTTCCCAGCTGCACCACGAAGGCCACAGGGCTTTCACCACCCCTCTTCCTGGAACACTCATTCTGGGGGAAGCTAGCTATCACATCAGGAATCCAATTACCTTGAGAAGGTCCTGGTGGGGAGTCCGGTGTAGGTGCTCTCATCAGTGGCTGACATCAGCCACCAACCCTGGTAGCCACAGGGCTGAGGGAACTTTTCAGGTAGCTGAGAGTCCCAGCCAGCATCCAATTGGGATGGACATAGAGTGGCAAAGAGCCGACGCACTGAAGTGACTTAGCACAGCATAGCACAAGTGAGAACAGCATACACAAGTCCTGCCCAAATTCATGGTGAGCTAAGTAAAATCACTGCTTTATTACTACTAATGAACTTTGGATTAATTGTCTAGCAGAAATAGTAAACTTTGTTAAAAGTTTATATCCTTATTATAAACCTTCAACAAAATATAAAATGTTTAGAACAATGTCTAGCATATATTAGCATTTAATAAGCATTAATAGTTATTCTCCAAATTAGATACTATTGCAGCACTAAATCTCAAACTTTGCGCTTATGTTTCCCTTTTAAATTTTTGAAAAACTAAGCATTCAGCTTAGATATTTTAAATATGCAACATTTGTCATCAATTTAAATAGGCACAAAGGATACCACATCTAGCATATTACAAGCATTGTTTTTAAAATAACATTGTTACATCACTATCTTAAATGTACCCAATGGAATTTAAATCCCAGAGCTATTTGATATCTATTATCATCCATTTGAAAAATTCATGAACATGATCTTCTTTAGCAGTTGGAAATTCTACATTCTTCCTTTTTCTCTCTGAACTTGTTGATTCAGTCTATTCCTCACCCAGAATTTTATTCTGATACAAAATATCTGTATCCTGGAAAATATTTTACAAATTTCCTTATCAAATAAGTCTTTGCAACAAAAATATGGACATAAATGATAAATTGTTATTTTCTATGTCCACAAGACTCTACTATAAAATGTGTTAGAGATTGAGTTATTGCAACATTATGACATGTAATTGGTTAAAACTAGATTTTCTAAATTTTGGTAAGTCATTGTTTAAGATAAAAAATAAAATTTTATGGGAAATATATCTTTTAATTACAAGGATAGGGTTGGGATTTTTTTTTTTAATTTTCATTTTACTTTTTACTTTTACAGAGCTTTGTTGTTTACAGATATGTATGATCCCAGATTAGTCATATGTATATCCCCCGCCCCACCCCTCCAGGGTTGGAATTTTTTTCTGAATTAGGTCATATATCCATAGAACAATAGTATTTATTGGTAGCATGAGAAAAGATTCAGCATCAAACCTATTTCCTTTAATTTTTTCTCACTTTTAAAGATACACATTCTGAGAGACCTCATTCATATAGATAGATAAATGGTAATTGAAGGCTTTTTATTATATTAAAATTGTTCATTCTTTAAATGTCTTCTCAAATAAATATATAAAATCACAATATTTTTTTCCTTCAATAACTTTCAAAACTTTTTCATCTTGTTTTCTGAACTCCACATTTTCTGGTGAGCAGTTAGTGATCAGTCAAGTCATTTTCCCCTGTTTGCAATGGATTGGGTTCTTACTGGATTTTTTTTTTTTTCCAGTATGTTTTCTTTGTTAATGCTTTGTAAATATGACTTGGAATTTGCTGAGCTTCTTGAATTTGTCATCAATTTAAATAGGCACAAAGGATACCACATCTAGCATATTACAAGCATTGTTTTTAAAATAACATTGTTACATCACTATCTTAAATGTACCCAATGGAATTTAAATCCCAGAGCTATTTGATATCTATTATCATCCATTTGAAAAATTCATGAACATGATCTTCTTTAGCAGTTGGAAATTCTACATTCTTCCTTTTTCTCTCTGAACTTGTTGATTCAGTCTATTCCTCACCCAGAATTTTATTCTGATACAAAATATCTGTATCCTGGAAAATATTTTACAAATTTCCTTATCAAATAAGTCTTTGCAACAAAAATATGGACATAAATGATAAATTGTTATTTTCTATGTCCACAAGACTCTACTATAAAATGTGTTAGAGATTGAGTTATTGCAACATTATGACATGTAATTGGTTAAAACTAGATTTTCTAAATTTTGGTAAGTCATTGTTTAAGATAAAAAATAAAATTTTATGGGAAATATATCTTTTAATTACAAGGATAGGGTTGGGATTTTTTTTTTTAATTTTCATTTTACTTTTTACTTTTACAGAGCTTTGTTGTTTACAGATATGTATGATCCCAGATTAGTCATATGTATATCCCCCGCCCCACCCCTCCAGGGTTGGAATTTTTTTCTGAATTAGGTCATATATCCATAGAACAATAGTATTTATTGGTAGCATGAGAAAAGATTCAGCATCAAACCTATTTCCTTTAATTTTTTCTCACTTTTAAAGATACACATTCTGAGAGACCTCATTCATATAGATAGATAAATGGTAATTGAAGGCTTTTTATTATATTAAAATTGTTCATTCTTTAAATGTCTTCTCAAATAAATATATAAAATCACAATATTTTTTTTTTCCTTCAATAACTTTCAAAACTTTTTCATCTTGTTTTCTGAACTCCACATTTTCTGGTGAGCAGTTAGTGATCAGTCAAGTCATTTTCCCCTGTTTGCAATGGATTGGGTTCTTACTGGATGTTTTCAGTATTTTCTGTTTCTTTTGTTCTGGTCAGTTTGACCCTGATGTGCTCATGTTTTCTTTGTTAATGCTTTGTAAATATGACTTGGAATTTGCTGAGCTTCTTGAATTTGTAAATTCTATCTTTCACCAAATTTGGAGAAATTTGAGCCATTATTTTTAAGAATTTCTTATCCTCTGGGACTCCAATAACATGTATATTAGATCTTTTGATACTGTCATCATGTTCATGAGACTCTGTTCATTGTTATTCATTCTTATTTTTTTCTTCTTTAGACTGGATAATTTTATTGTTCTCTCTCTGAGGTCACTTTGTCTATACTCTAATGTTAAGTATATCCAGTAACTTTATAATTTTAAATTGTGTTGTTCAGGTCTAGACTTTTTGTTTGGTTGTTTTCTATAGCTTTATTACTCTTTTGTGATTTCTTATTTTTTCATTCACTACAAACATATTTTCATTTATCTCACTGAGTGTAGTTATAATACATGATTTTAAAATCTGACAGCTGAAACATAACATTGTAAAGCAAATATATTCCAATTAAAAAAAGGAAAGATGCTGTCTAATAAAAATAGTTCAAATTTTGGGCTTCCCTGGTGTTCCAGTGGGTAAAGAGTCTGCCTTGCAGTGCAAGGTGCACTGGTTCGATCCCTGGCCTGGGAGGATCCCACATGCCCTGGACTGGTGTGCCCAATTGCAAGCCAGCACTCTGGAGCACATGCACCCAGAGCCAGTGTTCTGCAATGAGAGAGGCCACTGCAATGGGAGGCCCACACAGGCCAAAGAATAAAGATGGATGAAAATAAATAGATAGAAAATCAATAAAAGAGGACAAAATTTAAAAAACAAATAGTTCAAATTTTTAAAAAGTGAAGAATCCTTATCTGGTCTTTTACTAATCATTTCACAGTTTTATCCAGTCTACATAACTGACAGATAAATTTCTGTAAAAAATGAACAAACAAATGGAATGTAGAGGGAGAGAAACATGTTTAAATTATCTCTCTCTCTTGCCCCAAATCCTTCAACATTTCCCTTACACTAGAGGGAAATACCTTCAATGTTGAAATTGTCAAACTGGTATACTTATGTGTTTGACTACACTGTGCAGCTTGTGGGATGTGGGAACTTAGTTCCCTGACCAGGAGTTGAACCCAGGTCCTCAGCAGTGAGAGCACACCCACCAGGGACTTCACTATGAAACTGATTTTTTAAAAAGGACACACCATAGAATGAAATAGTTAAAATTGTTTTAAAAATAAATAAAACTAAAAGACCATCTTTGGCACCAAAGCCAGACAGTCTTCCCATGGTCAAGACAATATGTAAATTCTCCCAGAAATTTGATCACCTCAAAAAAAAAGGAGGCAAGGAGAGAATCTGAAACTGTTGAATTTACATTCAGAAGTAACTGTTGATCTTGAATTTGCAGAATTTCTGTTCTGATTTCAATGGAAATGAAAGCTTTGTAAGCAAGACACTTACAATGTTGAATAGCAATGTTTTTGTAGTCCTGACTGCTGTGACTGTAAAATTTAAAATTGTTTCAACCCTTGTCCTAAATTTGTTGATACTTTTATAGTTTCCACGTCCAGCTATGTCATCTGGATGAAGCTTAGCAGAACTCATCAGGCCATTCTCTAGTAAATGAAACACACACACACGCACATCTGCCACAGGGAGGATTACATATATAGGCTATGAAGTGTAGGGTTTAGAGGGAAAAGCATGAGGATACTAACCTTCAAGTCTCAGAAGGAAGAAATTTGAACTAGAGAATTTTCCAAATCAGTGTCACTACCCTTGGTCAGAATAACAACAATATTTATCACAATGGCTAATACCCATGTGGTTGCTGTTGTTGTTCAGTTGCTAAGTTGTGTCTGACTCTTTGTGACCCCATGAACTGCAGCACGTCAGGCTTCCCTGTCCTTTACCATCTCCCAGAGTTTGCTCAAACTCATGTCCTTTGAGTTGGTGATGCCATCCAACCACCTCATCCTCTGTTGCCCTCTTCTCCTTCTGCCCTCACTCTTTCCCAGAATCCGGGTCTTGTAGAGATTTTTTTTTTTAAGCTTTTATTTTACTTTTAACCTTTACAGAGTTTTGCTGTTTACAGGCATGTATGTTCCCAGATTAGTCATATGTATATCCCTTCCCACCCTCATGACCATCACACATGCATCCCCCTTTTTCCACCCCAGAGAAATACCTTCAATGTTGAAATTGTCAAACTGGTATACTTATGTGTTTGACTACACTGTGCAGCTTGTGGGATGTGGGAACTTAGTTCCCTGACCAGGAGTTGAACCCAGGTCCTCAGCAGTGAGAGCACACCCACCAGGGACTTCACTATGAAACTGATTTTTTAAAAAGGACACACCATAGAATGAAATAGTTAAAATTGTTTTAAAAATAAATAAAACTAAAAGACCATCTTTGGCACCAAAGCCAGACAGTCTTCCCATGGTCAAGACAATATGTAAATTCTCCCAGAAATTTGATCACCTCAAAAAAGGAGGCAAGGAGAGAATCTGAAACTGTTGAATTTACATTCAGAAGTAACTGTTGATCTTGAATTTGCAGAATTTCTGTTCTGATTTCAATGGAAATGAAAGCTTTGTAAGCAAGACACTTACAATGTTGAATAGCAATGTTTTTGTAGTCCTGACTGCTGTGACTGTAAAATTTAAAATTGTTTCAACCCTTGTCCTAAATTTGTTGATACTTTTATAGTTTCCACGTCCAGCTATGTCATCTGGATGAAGCTTAGCAGAACTCATCAGGCCATTCTCTAGTAAATGAAACACACACACACGCACATCTGCCACAGGGAGGATTACATATATAGGCTATGAAGTGTAGGGTTTAGAGGGAAAAGCATGAGGATACTAACCTTCAAGTCTCAGAAGGAAGAAATTTGAACTAGAGAATTTTCCAAATCAGTGTCACTACCCTTGGTCAGAATAACAACAATATTTATCACAATGGCTAATACCCATGTGGTTGCTGTTGTTGTTCAGTTGCTAAGTTGTGTCTGACTCTTTGTGACCCCATGAACTGCAGCACGTCAGGCTTCCCTGTCCTTTACCATCTCCCAGAGTTTGCTCAAACTCATGTCCTTTGAGTTGGTGATGCCATCCAACCACCTCATCCTCTGTTGCCCTCTTCTCCTTCTGCCCTCACTCTTTCCCAGAATCCGGGTCTTGTAGAGATTTTTTTTTTTAAGCTTTTATTTTACTTTTAACCTTTACAGAGTTTTGCTGTTTACAGGCATGTATGTTCCCAGATTAGTCATATGTATATCCCCCCCTTCCCACCCCTCATGACCATCACACAGCACCCCTGCAGGGTCCCCTTTTCTCACAGAGCAAAGACTATAGCTATTTTCTTCACATATGACAGTACAGGCCTTCATGCTACTTCCTTTATGCCTCCCACCCTCTGTTCCTTCCCCACAATGTCCATATGTCCACTGTCCATGTCTGTCTTTCTGTCGCTTCACTGCATGTGCCATCATCACCATCCTACTAGATTCCATATATATGTGTTAATATATTGTATTTGTCCTTCTCTTTCCAACTGACTTCACTTTTTATGATACGTTCTAGATCCAGCCACCTCATTAGGGCAGATTCTTCTGCATTTCTCTTTACAGCTGTGTAATATTCCATTGTATATATGTACCAGAGCTTCTTTATCCATTCATTCGTCGATGGGCATCTAGGTTGCTTCCATGTTCTAGCTATTGTATAGAGAGCTGCAATGAACATTGGGGTACAGGTGCTTCTTTCAGATTTGATTTCATCAGGGTATAAGCCTAAGAGTGGAATTGCTGGGTCGTATGGTGCTTCTATTTTTAGTTTTTTAAGAAATCTCCAGACTGTCTTCCATAGAGGCTGTATCAATCTACATTCCCACCAGCGATGCAGGAGTGTTCCCTTTTCTCCGCACCCTCTCCAGCAATTATTGTCTGTTGATTTGTGGATAATAGCCATTCTGACGGGTATGAGGTGATATCTCATTGTAGTTTTGATTTGCATTTCTCTAATTATAAGTGATGTTGAGTATCGTTTCATGTGTTTTTGGAACATCTGTATGTCCTCTTTGGAGAGGTGTCTGTTTAGGTCCTTTTCCTCTTGTAGAGATTTGAATCATTTTCACATGCATTCACATTTCATTCTCCATTTTTAGATGATGAAATGCAGACCCAAAGAAGTTATATGGATTTCTCCACTTTAACCACTTTTGGGGGACTCAAAGCTAGATGCTGTGTTTCACAACTGTGTGTATCTGTGTGTGTGTGTGTGTGTGTGTGTACATACTTAGTCAGTCAGTCATATCCAACTCTTTGCAACCCTATGGACTGAAGCCTATACTTCTTTGCAAATTGCCAATGTAAGGATCAGCACCTGGAAACATGGAGAAGAGTCCTTTCCAGCACCTATCATCTGGATTCTTAGAGTAAACACTCTATGCACTGAATTTTTTAAAAAACAATGTTTTACAAACCTGTTTTCATTTTTATTCTTTTTTTTTTTCAATTTTGGCCTCTTTTTTTTTTGGTTTTTTATTTATTTATTTTCATCCATCTTTATTATTTGGCCTGTGTGGGCCTCCCACTGCAGTGGCCTCTTGTTGCAGAGCACTGGCTCTGGGCACATGCGCTCCAGAGCTGGCTAGCTATTGGACACACCAGTCCAGCCGCTCCGCGGCCCATGGGATCTTCCCGGGCCAGGATCTAACCAGTGCCCATTGCACTGCAAGGCAGACTCTTTACCCACTGGACCACCAGGGAAGCCCTCAATATTTCTTAAAAGATTAATTCCTGTCACTCTCACTTTGTGATATTAAGAAACAGTACATGGGCTATTTACGCCACTAAAGCCTTAGATTTTTTCTTTACCTGCCTTTTGTAAGGCTGGCTTCTAATTTCTGTTAATTTTCCAACCATCTTTATTACCTTTAATTACTTAGCACTGTGTAGTGAGTCACTTTGTATTCCTACAGCATTTCTGCTGCTTTAATAGGCTACACATTTTTTTTAGAATGTCATTGTTAAAAGAAAATGAAGTTCCTCTTGATAGAATTCAGAACATTGCTACTTATAAAACATGGAGCAGCCCTCTCTGAAAGTGTTTAAGTGTTTGGCAAACAAACAAAAAATTACTGAAAGCATCCATGCCATGTACACTGAAAGTTCTGCTATCTCTGCACTCACTTTTTTCAGGAAGCATCAGGAAAAAACACACTCTGACACTATTGGTAGGAATGTAAACTTGTGCAGCCACTATGGAAAGCAACATAGAGATTCCTTAACAAACTAAAAATAGAGCTACCATATGATTCCTCAATCCCACTCCTGGACATATGGCCAAGAAAACCATAATTCAAAAAGATGCATGCATCCCAGTGTTCACAGCAGCACAATTTACAATATCCAAGACAGGGAAAAAACCTAAATGTCCATAAGCTGATGAACAGATCAAGATGTAGTACATATATACAGTGGACTACTACTCAGCCATATAAAAGAACAAAATAATGCCATTTGCATCAATATAAATGGACCTAGAGGTTATCATACTAAGTGAGGTAATTCAGAAAAAAAAAGACAAATATTGTATCATATCACTTCTATGTGAAATCTAAAATATGATACAAATAAATTTATTTATAAAATAGACTCACAGAGATAGAAAGCAAACTTATGGTTACCAAAGGAGGGAGGGGGAGGGAAGGATAAATTAGGAGTTTGCGATTAGCAGATACAAACTACTCCATATAAAATATATAAACAATAAGGTCCTACTACATAGCACAGGGAACTATATTCAGTATCATCTAATAAACAATACTGAAATAGAATGTGAAAAAGAAAATATATGTATACATAAACACACACACACACACACATAAAAGAGAATCACTTTGCTTCACACCAGAAACTAACAACATTGTAAATCAACTATACTTAACTTTTTTTTAATTCTTAACAGGAAAAAAGGGGAAAAAATAATCTCCTCTATAAACATTTACACTCTTTTACAGAATCTAGAGACTTGAAAATTATCTACATTTTCTGCATCTCCTCCCCTTTGAAGAATGGTCCCAAAAAGGAAAGGCAGAGAGTATGCAAAACAGGAGGTAATTATTTTCTTATTTTTTAAGGTAGACAAGACCTGATGATAAGTGCTACTTATATTCATGGCCTCCAGCCTGTGGCAGGCCTAATTCCTAGGCAACAACCAGAATCAAAGATATTTTGTGATCTTACAGGAAACATTTGGAATGTCAAACCAACAGTAATCCTATTCCTACCATTGCCCTTTATTGTCATAGTTTACTCAGACTTCCTTCTTTAAAACTTGAAAGACCACATATTAATAGACTTAGAAAACACTTCCAATTTGTAAAATTGTGCAGCCACTATGGAAAGCAACATAGAGATTCCTTAACAAACTAAAAATAGAGCTACCATATGATTCCTCAATCCCACTCCTGGACATATGGCCAAGAAAACCATAATTCAAAAAGATGCATGCATCCCAGTGTTCACAGCAGCACAATTTACAATATCCAAGACAGGGAAAAAACCTAAATGTCCATAAGCTGATGAACAGATCAAGATGTAGTACATATATACAGTGGACTACTACTCAGCCATATAAAAGAACAAAATAATGCCATTTGCATCAATATAAATGGACCTAGAGGTTATCATACTAAGTGAGGTAATTCAGAAAAAAAAAGACAAATATTGTATCATATCACTTCTATGTGAAATCTAAAATATGATACAAATAAATTTATTTATAAAATAGACTCACAGAGATAGAAAGCAAACTTATGGTTACCAAAGGAGGGAGGGGGAGGGAAGGATAAATTAGGAGTTTGCGATTAGCAGATACAAACTACTCCATATAAAATATATAAACAATAAGGTCCTACTACATAGCACAGGGAACTATATTCAGTATCATCTAATAAACAATACTGAAATAGAATGTGAAAAAGAAAATATATGTATACATACACACACACACACACACACATAAAAGAGAATCACTTTGCTTCACACCAGAAACTAACAACATTGTAAATCAACTATACTTAACTTTTTTTTAATTCTTAACAGGAAAAAAGGGGAAAAAATAATCTCCTCTATAAACATTTACACTCTTTTACAGAATCTAGAGACTTGAAAATTATCTACATTTTCTGCATCTCCTCCCCTTTGAAGAATGGTCCCAAAAAGGAAAGGCAGAGAGTATGCAAAACAGGAGGTAATTATTTTCTTATTTTTTAAGGTAGACAAGACCTGATGATAAGTGCTACTTATATTCATGGCCTCCAGCCTGTGGCAGGCCTAATTCCTAGGCAACAACCAGAATCAAAGATATTTTGTGATCTTACAGGAAACATTTGGAATGTCAAACCAACAGTAATCCTATTCCTACCATTGCCCTTTATTGTCATAGTTTACTCAGACTTCCTTCTTTAAAACTTGAAAGACCACATATTAATAGACTTAGAAAACACTTCCAATTTGTAAAAATTATTCCAGTGCTAAGTCGCTCAGTCATGTCCAACTCTTTGCAACCTCTTAGTGGACTGTAGCCCACTAAGCTCCTCTGTCCATGGGGGTTCTCCAGGCAAGGATACTGGAATGAGTTGCCATTTCCTCCTCCAGAGAGTCTTCCTGACCCAAGAATCAAACCCACATCTCTTACACCTTCTGCATTGGCAGGCAGGTTCTTTACCACTAGCACCACCTGGGAAGCCCTCATTATGGGGTTCAATATCTAAATCTACTCCTCACTTGTTGGAGTACTGATACAGTGATGATTTTAGTCAAGTTCCTCTTTAGGTCCTATGGCTTTGGTTTCCATTCTAGGGGCTGACCCCAATTCAATCACTTACAATAAAACTAACACACTTGTGCCCTTAGCATGATTCAGTATGAACTCAAATATTTCTTCAGCTTCACATTGGAAAAGTGAATAACAGCCTACATTTCTGATGCATGGTCTTTGTCCTTTGTAGGCTGATACTGCCCCACTACCTGCTAGGAAAAATGACTGTATTTCCCACCCACTCCTGATCCTCAAGAGTACCATTCTGTGTAAGATTAAACTCAGCTAAAATATTTTGAAGAAGCTTCTCACTGATATTTTCCAATGTGATGATCAGATTGCCTCAAGTTAGTGGGAGCCTCATTAATAAAATCCACAAATATTATGAATGAGAACATGACTGGTAAAAGGAAAACAAATCATGTATTTAAGGAAGTGGTTATCTAATGAAAAGAGAGCCTGATGAGAGACCACTTAAATCTGAATAAACAAAAACAATTTAATGGAATTTCATGTCAGATAGAGGTTGGTGACCCAAACTCTGCTGCAGATGAGATGTGTGACCTGGGAGAGTTTATTAACCTCTCTGAGTACCAGTGTCCCCATTGGCACAAGGGGGAAGTGCAGATTACAATATTTCCATGAGGATTATAGATAAAGAGTATGAAGTGTACTACTCAATAAAACTACAGACATTATTATGATAACATCTTGTTACTTATTGTTGTATTATTTACATTTTAACACTTTGTGAAAAGTGAAAGTGTTAATTGCGAAAGTGTTAATCATTCAGTCATGTCCATCTCTTTTGCGACTCCCATGGACTATAGCCCATGAGGCTCCCTGTCCATGGGATTTCCCAGGCAAGAATCCTGGAGTGGGTTGCCATTTCCTTCTCCAGGGAATTTTCCCAACCCAGGGATCAAACCCAGGTCTCTTGCATTGCAGGTTGCATAACAGGCAGATTCTTTACCATCTGAGCCACCAGGGAGGCCGTTTAACATCTAGAGTGTTTTTTAAATGTGTCAAAGTATTCATACATGTTTTGATGGTAACAACGCATATGCAAGAGTTTGGACCAATATTTTTTGGTGCAGTTTTTTTGGAGTCTAAAAGCTGGTTTATGTGTAATACTCATGAAGTTTAAGGCATAAGAGAAGGGAGCTCTTTATTCCATGATATCTAGACCTAATTTAAGACAGTCCACATAGGCTGGTTAATGCTGGGAAGACAAGAAACAGAGGTTCGCCTGAAAATATCTGAGGTAACTTAAAAGGGCTGCAGTGTTGTGGCTGGTGAGGACATGAATAGGAGACTACAGGAGACAGGACCAATAGGGAGAGCAGACTGAACATGCCAGCAGTGAGGTGGCAGGAAGGGACCCACCCATCTGCAGGGCGACACACCCCCCAGAGCTGCTCTTAGCACCTCTATCATCCCTAGAAGGGACCCCAGAAAAGGCTCTAGGATACTGGGATTTTCAGTTGCTATAAGGGATGGGACTCATTGTCTTTGTTCATGCTCATGTTATCAGTACACAGACAGGTTTGTGTTACTCAAAGTGTGGCCCAAAAGCCAGTAGTGTGGCAGGACCTGGGAACTCACTAGAAAGGCAGGATTGCCCCAGACCTAATGAATCAGGACCTGCATTTTAATAAAATCCTCCAGGTGATTCATATGCACATTGAAGTTGGAAAAGCAGTAGTCCCCAAATATCGGGAGATTGTGTATATGGGGCCTGAGCAATGTGGAGAATGCATAATTTAAAAAAAAACTTTGGCCTCTTTTACTGGTTATTTATTTAAGTGTACTACTCAATAAAACTACAGACATTATTATGATAACATCTTGTTACTTATTGTTGTATTATTTACATTTTAACACTTTGTGAAAAGTGAAAGTGTTAATTGCGAAAGTGTTAATCATTCAGTCATGTCCATCTCTTTTGCGACTCCCATGGACTATAGCCCATGAGGCTCCCTGTCCATGGGATTTCCCAGGCAAGAATCCTGGAGTGGGTTGCCATTTCCTTCTCCAGGGAATTTTCCCAACCCAGGGATCAAACCCAGGTCTCTTGCATTGCAGGTTGCATAACAGGCAGATTCTTTACCATCTGAGCCACCAGGGAGGCCGTTTAACATCTAGAGTGTTTTTTAAATGTGTCAAAGTATTCATACATGTTTTGATGGTAACAACGCATATGCAAGAGTTTGGACCAATATTTTTTGGTGCAGTTTTTTTGGAGTCTAAAAGCTGGTTTATGTGTAATACTCATGAAGTTTAAGGCATAAGAGAAGGGAGCTCTTTATTCCATGATATCTAGACCTAATTTAAGACAGTCCACATAGGCTGGTTAATGCTGGGAAGACAAGAAACAGAGGTTCGCCTGAAAATATCTGAGGTAACTTAAAAGGGCTGCAGTGTTGTGGCTGGTGAGGACATGAATAGGAGACTACAGGAGACAGGACCAATAGGGAGAGCAGACTGAACATGCCAGCAGTGAGGTGGCAGGAAGGGACCCACCCATCTGCAGGGCGACACACCCCCCAGAGCTGCTCTTAGCACCTCTATCATCCCTAGAAGGGACCCCAGAAAAGGCTCTAGGATACTGGGATTTTCAGTTGCTATAAGGGATGGGACTCATTGTCTTTGTTCATGCTCATGTTATCAGTACACAGACAGGTTTGTGTTACTCAAAGTGTGGCCCAAAAGCCAGTAGTGTGGCAGGACCTGGGAACTCACTAGAAAGGCAGGATTGCCCCAGACCTAATGAATCAGGACCTGCATTTTAATAAAATCCTCCAGGTGATTCATATGCACATTGAAGTTGGAAAAGCAGTAGTCCCCAAATATCGGGAGATTGTGTATATGGGGCCTGAGCAATGTGGAGAATGCATAATTTAAAAAAAAACTTTGGCCTCTTTTACTGGTTATTTATTTGTTTATTTTCATCCATCTTTTTATTCTTTGGCCTGTGTGGGCCTCCCATCGCAGTGGCCTCTCTCATTGTAGAGCACTGGCTCTGGGCGCATGCGCTCCAGAGACCTGGCTCGTAATTGAACACACTGGTCCAGATGCTCTTTGGCTTGTGGGACCTTCCCAGGCCAGCGATCAAACCAGTGACCCTTGCACTGCAAGGCGGACTCTTTACCCACTGGACCACCAGGGAAGCCTGAGAATGCATAATTTTTGAGTAGTACAAAGAAACTGAGAAGTAGGGAGGTTTAGTAATTTCCTAGATTCATCAAAGCCTGTCTGATTCCCAAATTCTGATCTTTCATTATTGAGTTGGTGCTCTTTAAACATGGGTTGGATGCCTGTTAAAGAATATGAAAGTGAAAGTGTTAGTCACTCAGTTGTGTCCAGCTCTTTGCAACTCCATGGTCTGTAGTCTGCCAGGCTCCTCTGTCCATGGGATTCTCTGGGCAAGAATACTGGAATGGGTTGCCATTCCCTCCTCCAGGATATCTTCCCAACCCAGGGATGAAACCCAAGTCTCCAGCATTGAAGGCAGATTCTTTACCATCTCAGTCAGCAGGGAACCCCATTAAAGAATATACTTTCTATATAAAATTTCCTTCTGATAAATGGTGATTAGAAGCAATTAGATGGATTTATAGATTTTCCCAGCTGGCTTGGAATAGAGAAGGGATGCGATAAAGCTCAAGCCAAGGCAAATGATCTCCCATAAAGCACTACAGGATTCTCTTTGCCCCAAGCCCTAAACCCACTTCTGGCCTTGAGCTCCTCATTGGCCAGACACTGCTTCCTGTCTCACAGAACCTAAGATAGGCCTCCGCTTGTCCTGGAGCCCAGCACTGACCATCCTCTGTAATAAGCTCTAATGCACTTTTACATTTTCCCATGGATTTCTTTTGAGAGTTATAACTGAAAAGTGAGTGTGGAATTTTACATTTTACAAGGGCTTCCCTGGTGGCTCAGTAATTGCCCCAGACCTAATTGGACCTGCATTTTAATAAAATCCTCCAGGTGATTCATATGCACATTGAAGTTGGAAAAGCAGTAGTCCCCAAATATCGGGAGATTGTGTATATGGGGCCTGAGCAATGTGGAGAATGCATAATTTAAAAAAAAACTTTGGCCTCTTTTACTGGTTATTTATTTGTTTATTTTCATCCATCTTTTTATTCTTTGGCCTGTGTGGGCCTCCCATCGCAGTGGCCTCTCTCATTGTAGAGCACTGGCTCTGGGCGCATGCGCTCCAGAGACCTGGCTCGTAATTGAACACACTGGTCCAGATGCTCTTTGGCTTGTGGGACCTTCCCAGGCCAGCGATCAAACCAGTGACCCTTGCACTGCAAGGCGGACTCTTTACCCACTGGACCACCAGGGAAGCCTGAGAATGCATAATTTTTGAGTAGTACAAAGAAACTGAGAAGTAGGGAGGTTTAGTAATTTCCTAGATTCATCAAAGCCTGTCTGATTCCCAAATTCTGATCTTTCATTATTGAGTTGGTGCTCTTTAAACATGGGTTGGATGCCTGTTAAAGAATATGAAAGTGAAAGTGTTAGTCACTCAGTTGTGTCCAGCTCTTTGCAACTCCATGGTCTGTAGTCTGCCAGGCTCCTCTGTCCATGGGATTCTCTGGGCAAGAATACTGGAATGGGTTGCCATTCCCTCCTCCAGGATATCTTCCCAACCCAGGGATGAAACCCAAGTCTCCAGCATTGAAGGCAGATTCTTTACCATCTCAGTCAGCAGGGAACCCCATTAAAGAATATACTTTCTATATAAAATTTCCTTCTGATAAATGGTGATTAGAAGCAATTAGATGGATTTATAGATTTTCCCAGCTGGCTTGGAATAGAGAAGGGATGCGATAAAGCTCAAGCCAAGGCAAATGATCTCCCATAAAGCACTACAGGATTCTCTTTGCCCCAAGCCCTAAACCCACTTCTGGCCTTGAGCTCCTCATTGGCCAGACACTGCTTCCTGTCTCACAGAACCTAAGATAGGCCTCCGCTTGTCCTGGAGCCCAGCACTGACCATCCTCTGTGAAGCTCTAATGTACACTTTTACATTTTCCCATGGATTTCTTTTGAGAGTTATAACTGAAAAGTGAGTGTGGAATTCTGACATTAACAATGTTTGACAAGGGCTTCCCTGGTGGCTCAGTGATTAAGAATTCACCTGCCAATGCAGGAGACATGAATTTCATTCCTGGTCTGGGAAGATCCCACATGCCAGGGAGTAACTAAGCCCATGAGTCACAACTACTAAGCCTGTGCTCTAGAGCCCAGGAGCCACAATTACTGAAGCCTGAGTACGGTAGGGCCTGTGCTTTTCAACAAGAGAAACCACTGCAATGAGAAGCCCAAGCACTGTAACTAGAGAAAAGCCCAAGGCAACAAAGACCCAACATAGCCAAAACTAAATAAATAATCAATCCTCTTTTAAAAAATAAGAATATGAAAGTTATTCTCCAACACATTAAAAAAAACAATGTTTGACAAACTTTTTAGACTCATAACCCATTTTCTTAAACATAATTTTCTAAAACATAAAAGGAATAATCAAATCCCTACTAGAGACAGAAAGCTTGATTCAGTGAAGGATGGTGTGATGTTCTAAACAGATATGCTGCCCGTTTGGGGCTGGAGAGGCCCTGTATCATCTCAGAAAGCAGGAGACATGAATGTGGAGATGGCAGATAATCTTCAGAAGATGGCTGTGATGTGGGACAGCAAATATGATGGTAGCTAAGGAGAAGTAGGTGGTAAGGGGAGTTTTAAAGACAGGGCAGGTTTGAACAATCTGGTTTGCTGGAAGAAAGGGAAAATCCAGTGTGAGGGACAGGCTGAAGATCCTAGAAAGAAACAATGAGAAACAGAACAAGGTCCCCAGGTAGATGGGTTGTGGAATCCAGAGCACAAGTAGACACAATGGCCTCAGGCAGGAGCTGAGCCATCTGTTAGTACAATAGGAGAAACCGTAAGAGGAGAGTGGATGCAAATGCAGGGGGGGTTAGGCATTATGGAAGGCAGCTGAGGAGGTTGCCTTCTGATGGTGTCTGTTCTCTCTGCAATGAAAGAATGAAGGGGTCATTTCCTTCCTGAGGATGGCCATGTGTTTGAGGAGAGGATGTACTTGGGCATCTTTTAGCAGGAAACAGATGGTATACTCCAGTGAGTTTAAGTAAAAATGATTAATGAGAGGAGCTGCAAGAGTGTCAAAACCACAACTAGCTGTTAAACCACCACTGATAGGAAGACACTGGAATCAACCAAAAAAAGATACCCCACATCCAAAGACAAAGAACAAGTCATAGTGAGACACTTTCTCCATCGGAGGGCAGACAGAAGGAGCAAGAAGAGCCACAGTCTCACAGAAAGTAAAACAAAACCACATTACAGAAAGTTAATCAGCATGAGAAAGCAGAAAATTTTATCTCAGATGAAGGGACAAGATAAAACCCCAGAAAAACAAATAAATGAAGTGGAGATAGGCAACCTTCCAGAACAAGAATTCAGAATAGTGATAGTGAACGTGACTCAGGATCTCAGAAAAGGAATGGAGGTAAAGATTGAGAAGATGCAAGAAATGTCTACCAGAGACCTACAAGAACCAAAGAACAAAAATAATTAATGAAGAAGAGAGTCACAGAGATGTGGGCTGGGTTAAAGGAACAAACAAGGAAGGATGACATACCAAGCAACTAGCAACACTGGGCAGGGAGAATGAAGGGAGCCTGTGAGTGCTAGAGCCACAGACAGGGAATTATCCAACAGAGATACTGTTCAGAGGGACTCCATCCTTGCCAGGCCCATAGGGAGTATGGACGAAGCAGGGAAATAGAAAACCCAACCTGTCTGTCCTCTTGCCCTCTAATTCTTCTGCCGGTGTCTCCCTTGACCAAACCCAACAGGAAGCTAGAGGTCAAGGAGCCAGATGATGCAGTCTGGTAGAATTCAGACAGTCATGGCACAGAAAAGATATGGTGGAGAATGGACCCATAAGAGAAACAGTAGATAAGCAGCCAGTGGGGATTGTTTGAAATAACCACTCTGGAGGATAGATGGGTACTGCTTAGGGATGGGGCCTGCCTGAGGTTGAAGGCCATGTATTTTTGTGGCGCCTGTCAGTGCAGGTCAGGGATTGTCCCTGAAGTGCTCAGCACTCCAGGTGTAAGCAAACTTTTTTCGAGGAGAGGATGTACTTGGGCATCTTTTAGCAGGAAACAGATGGTATACTCCAGTGAGTTTAAGTAAAAATGATTAATGAGAGGAGCTGCAAGAGTGTCAAAACCACAACTAGCTGTTAAACCACCACTGATAGGAAG
This sequence comes from Tragulus kanchil, assembly GCA_022376925.1. Classification (NCBI taxonomy): domain Eukaryota; kingdom Metazoa; phylum Chordata; class Mammalia; order Artiodactyla; family Tragulidae; genus Tragulus; species Tragulus kanchil. Next base: position 140,890,117 of record JAIOJX010000028.1, read on the forward strand.
ACACTGGAATCAACCAAAAAAAGATACCCCACATCCAAAGACAAAGAACAAGTCATAGTGAGACACTTTCTCCATCGGAGGGCAGACAGAAGGAGCAAGAAGAGCCACAGTCTCACAGAAAGTAAAACAAAACCACATTACAGAAAGTTAATCAGCATGAGAAAGCAGAAAATTTTATCTCAGATGAAGGGACAAGATAAAACCCCAGAAAAACAAATAAATGAAGTGGAGATAGGCAACCTTCCAGAACAAGAATTCAGAATAGTGATAGTGAACGTGACTCAGGATCTCAGAAAAGGAATGGAGGTAAAGATTGAGAAGATGCAAGAAATGTCTACCAGAGACCTACAAGAACCAAAGAACAAAAATAATTAATGAAGAAGAGAGTCACAGAGATGTGGGCTGGGTTAAAGGAACAAACAAGGAAGGATGACATACCAAGCAACTAGCAACACTGGGCAGGGAGAATGAAGGGAGCCTGTGAGTGCTAGAGCCACAGACAGGGAATTATCCAACAGAGATACTGTTCAGAGGGACTCCATCCTTGCCAGGCCCATAGGGAGTATGGACGAAGCAGGGAAATAGAAAACCCAACCTGTCTGTCCTCTTGCCCTCTAATTCTTCTGCCGGTGTCTCCCTTGACCAAACCCAACAGGAAGCTAGAGGTCAAGGAGCCAGATGATGCAGTCTGGTAGAATTCAGACAGTCATGGCACAGAAAAGATATGGTGGAGAATGGACCCATAAGAGAAACAGTAGATAAGCAGCCAGTGGGGATTGTTTGAAATAACCACTCTGGAGGATAGATGGGTACTGCTTAGGGATGGGGCCTGCCTGAGGTTGAAGGCCATGTATTTTTGTGGCGCCTGTCAGTGCAGGTCAGGGATTGTCCCTGAAGTGCTCAGCACTCCAGGTGTAAGCATGGAGAAATGGGATGGCTTTTGTTTTCAGGTAGGTAGGATGGAAGTGCAATGAGGGGTCATGGAAATTGGCACTGGAAAGACATGTGATGGATAACAAAGTGTGCATGTATGCTAAGTGACTTTGGTCGTGTCCAACTCTGTACAACCCTATGAAATGTAGCCCTCCAGAATCTTTTGTCTACGGAATTCTCCAGGCCAGAATACTGATGGATTACCATGCCCTCTTTCAGGGGATTTTTCTGATGCAAGGATCAAACCCTCATCTCTTATGTGCCCTCATCTCTTACGTCTCCAGCATTGGCAGGTGGTTTCTTTAGCACTAGCGCCACCTGGAAGTCCAATGAGGTGTAAGTTCTGTGAAAAAGACACAAAAGAAGAAGCCACTGATGGGGGGGTGGGGGTGGGGGTAGGAGGGAGGTCAAGTTCTTTAAGGCCAGGCATAGGGGTTCAGGGCTGTTTCTCAGAGGTCTCTGAAATGTCAGTGGTGAGTGGACAGGAGGCTGAGATCAAAACAGGATTTAGTTCTGCTTGCTGGGTCTCTTGTAATGAGTATCTCTTTTGGTTGCAATTGTTAGTTGCCTGTCATATCTCGGTTTGTTTTTTCTTTTTCTTTTGGTGATAAACAGCAACTCCTCTATTACATGTAGCTATCACTGGACTGAACATCACAAGGCCCTCATCATATTGGTGGCCACGTCGTCCAGGCCTTCATATTTTGAGCACAGTGGTATGTCACTTATAAGCTACAATGAACAAAATCTAATCAGAGTCCTTCCACAGGATTTAATATGTGGACATGGGGGAAGAGAGGGTCTGTTCTGTCGGACTGTAAAATTAAGTCTGCCAGGGTCCCACCTTGGCTCTCAGGTAGATACTCTGTCAGAAGCAGGAGGAAAACTGAGAGACCCATGTTCAAGATAAGAAGAGTTGAAGACATATAGAGAAGTTCTGACAGCATTAGGTAAGCCCCTTATCCAACTGTGTATGAATCTATCCCTTGGACTGCCCACTTTCACGAGAAAAAATCCCTTTTGTGCTTTAGCTTGTTTTTACTGGATTTCACCTGGTTTTTATTAGAGTATTTCTGTTTTTCACTAAATAGGTACTGAGGAAGATAATAGTCTGGGTATGCTGGAAATGCCTAGCTTGGCCCTGGTGTTAGTTGGTCATTCAGAAAATCAAGCAAGGTTTGGACTCTTCTCTCCCCTAGAAGGGTTCAGGCTGGTATCCACACCAGATACCCACTGAACTGATTCAGTTCAGTGTTGGAATAGCTTGTGAGTGAATGATAACATTAAGAATGACAGAATCATAGACTTCTCTGGTCCCATACAACATTAGTATATGATTAACTGGCCAAGTTGTATATACATTCTTTCATCCTTCCTACCATCCTGCAGTCTGGCTTATCACCACCATTTTCTAGATGAGGACACTGGAAATTAAAGATTTTCGGTAATTTCAGTAACTTGTCAGGGACAAGATAATGACTGGGCTGGAATCCATGGCTTAGTTTCTCTGACCCCAAAGCTTTCCAGTCTTTTTAAACTCCACAGTGCCAGCCCCCTATTACAAAGATAGAATGCAAATTTGAAGAGGAGTTCTACCTTTAATTTGAAAACTTCTCAAATTGCTACCACTGGCTGGATTACACAGGAAGCTGGCCTTTCCCATTTTCTCTCCACTATAAAATACTTCTACTCATGACATTTAGGAAAAATCTTAGCACACACCATGCCCTTAAACAGTGAAATGTGTTACAAAAACACCAGTCTTCCAAATAGCTTCTTCTCTTACTACGATGGGTTAGGAAGAAAGGAGAAAATAGAAGACTCCTTCACTGTCAAAATCAAATGTAGCTGACTTCTGTCGAAGCAGCTATTCCTGGAATGTCTAATTATTAAACCAGAGGCTGTTATCAAAAAGTCAAGCATTTCATTCTCTTCATTTCAGCAAGAAGCCCTTAAGAAGCTCAGTCCAGCAATAGAAGGGAAAAACAATCTTTTTGAAAACTGTGCAAAATTGTTTTACTTGAAAGAAAATCCTGCTATCTGCTTGATAAGAGCTGCATAGCATGCACAGCAGAAAGAACAAACAATTGGATGACTCAAAAGGCTCTGATTTCCTCCTGGGCCTGGCCCTGGTCCTGTCCCAACTCAGCGTTGAAGAGCATGGCAGGCACAGGGCAAACCTACAGGCTCCAATAATCCCCGATTCTTAAACCTTCCCATTTCTATCATTCCTATATGCAGTTAACATTTATTAAGTACTAATCACATGCTGTGCATTATGCTAAGTCCTTGACATGCATCTTCTCTCTATATATATTATTTATTTTTATTATTATTATTATTGGTGGCACTGTGCAGCATGCAGGGTCTTAGTTCCACAGCTTGGGATCAGACCCATATCTCCTGCCGGGAACTTCTCTGGTCCCATACAACATTAGTATATGATTAACTGGCCAAGTTGTATATACATTCTTTCATCCTTCCTACCATCCTGCAGTCTGGCTTATCACCACCATTTTCTAGATGAGGACACTGGAAATTAAAGATTTTCGGTAATTTCAGTAACTTGTCAGGGACAAGATAATGACTGGGCTGGAATCCATGGCTTAGTTTCTCTGACCCCAAAGCTTTCCAGTCTTTTTAAACTCCACAGTGCCAGCCCCCTATTACAAAGATAGAATGCAAATTTGAAGAGGAGTTCTACCTTTAATTTGAAAACTTCTCAAATTGCTACCACTGGCTGGATTACACAGGAAGCTGGCCTTTCCCATTTTCTCTCCACTATAAAATACTTCTACTCATGACATTTAGGAAAAATCTTAGCACACACCATGCCCTTAAACAGTGAAATGTGTTACAAAAACACCAGTCTTCCAAATAGCTTCTTCTCTTACTACGATGGGTTAGGAAGAAAGGAGAAAATAGAAGACTCCTTCACTGTCAAAATCAAATGTAGCTGACTTCTGTCGAAGCAGCTATTCCTGGAATGTCTAATTATTAAACCAGAGGCTGTTATCAAAAAGTCAAGCATTTCATTCTCTTCATTTCAGCAAGAAGCCCTTAAGAAGCTCAGTCCAGCAATAGAAGGGAAAAACAATCTTTTTGAAAACTGTGCAAAATTGTTTTACTTGAAAGAAAATCCTGCTATCTGCTTGATAAGAGCTGCATAGCATGCACAGCAGAAAGAACAAACAATTGGATGACTCAAAAGGCTCTGATTTCCTCCTGGGCCTGGCCCTGGTCCTGTCCCAACTCAGCGTTGAAGAGCATGGCAGGCACAGGGCAAACCTACAGGCTCCAATAATCCCCGATTCTTAAACCTTCCCATTTCTATCATTCCTATATGCAGTTAACATTTATTAAGTACTAATCACATGCTGTGCATTATGCTAAGTCCTTGACATGCATCTTCTCTCTATATATATTATTTATTTTTATTATTATTATTATTGGTGGCACTGTGCAGCATGCAGGGTCTTAGTTCCACAGCTTGGGATCAGACCCATATCTCCTTCAGTGGAAGCACAGAATCTTAACCACTGGACCACCGGGAAAGTCCCCCAGCATTTTCTCATTTAAATGCCCCCAACAACTCTCTAGAGTAGGAAGCACTGTTATTTCCATTTTGTAAATGAGGACCTTGAGGCATGAAAAGCTTAAGCAACTTGCTTGAGAGAAAACCTGTTCTTTGTGCCTCCTGGTGAATCAGAGTGAAGCCATGTCCTCAGGCCCTTCAGGACAGAAGAAAAGGGAAGGAAAGAAAACCACACTTCCTAGCATCAACTTGTGTTCAATACCAGGCTGGGCACTTAACATCTCTTGCCTCTCTCTTTCTCTTGATAAGCCTGGTTTGTGTAAGCAACCCTATTTTCTGTATGAGCTAAGTAGCTAGTGGATGGCTGAGTGATGATTTGACACAGATCACCTTTCTTCAGACCCCTTTCTACATCCACCATGTGTGTGTAGATGATTCGAGTCCTCACTCTGTGATATTTTGGCTGGAGGATCTTGAGCAAACCCCTGAGCCCAGTTTCCTACTTTTACGAAAAGACTAGCAACTCCTCCTTAAGTAAATAGAATGTCAACTAAGATAATGTATGGTATTCCTTACTACATTCCAGTTCTACACAAACACCTCTCTCCCTGTTTTCTGCAGCACTGCCTGCTTGACACCTCTCAGAGCCCTCCCTGATCAGCAGTGCTCCTCAGTGGTTAATATGTGTGGGGACTGTACATGAGCCCCAGGAGGTCTCCAGGGCATCAGAATCCACATCTTGGTGGACCTGCCCATCATTTGTTATTGAATTAGCCAAAAAGTTCCTTTCGGTTTTCCCCTAATGTCTTATGGAAAGAGCATCTTGTTTAGTAAATGCTGACTGTTGGAGAGCCCCTGCTGTTTTCAGTAATGGGGACTAGAGATGTCTTTGCAAAGTCCTAAATCCCTTCAAGGATCATTTGATCTGCTGATTACCTTTGGGTGACTTCAGTCTCTTTCATTTCAGAAACCCTTGCCACAAACTCAGTCTTTTCTTTAAAATCTAAACTCTCAAAGCAATGCTGCCTTTCAGATATCCATTATCATTTTCCTTTGATGAGCTACCTCCTCCAGCTAACATTGATTAGACTTTTTGAAACCCTATTTTCATCAAAAATTTGAAAAAATATGTAAAAGAAGCATACTCATACCTACCCCCCCATGGCATTTAGCCACAGTAAGAATCAATTTTAGAGCTCAGGGTTGTCCTTCTGGTCCTCAAGCCAACTACATGTGCCTGCCATGTCCTACATTCATGTAAACCGCACAGATGAGAAACCCACTGCTCTAACTGAGCAGTAACCAACAATGCAGGTCAGTCGTGCAGGACGTTTACAAAGGTGATTTTACAGGGTGATACCTGAGTGAGAATCACTGTGTGTATCTAGTATTTGGAAGAGGAAGTTTAGACCTGCTTTGCTCCTGAGCTAGGGATTTAATATCACAGAAGGTAACAGTCAAAATTCTCAAAGGATTAAAAGGAATAGAACATAGTTCACTGGCAAGACCCATTTTCTTGCTAATTCAGTGGTCTCTGGTCAGAAGCATCAATATCATCTGGAAACTTGTTAAAAATTCACATTCACAGGCCCCAGAAGGAGTCTGTCAGTACCATTTTGACAAGTCACCTACAAAAGAAATGCCCTGCTAGCCAAGAGGATGGTTTTCTAGAATAAGACCCTTCCACAGAACTCTGGAACACACTGAGTCATGAGTCTTTATACTCCTGGACAACTGGTCAACCATGCCCTCCCTGATCAGCAGTGCTCCTCAGTGGTTAATGTGTGTGGGGACTGTACCTGAGCCCCAGGAGGTCTCCAGGGCATCAGAATCCACATCTTGGTGGACCTGCCCATCATTTGTTATTGAATTAGCCAAAAAGTTCCTTTCGGTTTTCCCCTAATGTCTTATGGAAAGAGCATCTTGTTTAGTAAATGCTGACTGTTGGAGAGCCCTGCTGTTTTCAGTAATGGGGACTAGAGATGTCTTTGCAAAGTCCTAAATCCCTTCAAGGATCATTTGATCTGCTGATTACCTTTGGGTGACTTCAGTCTCTTTCATTTCAGAAACCCTTGCCACAAACTCAGTCTTTTCTTTAAAATCTAAACTCTCAAAGCAATGCTGCCTTTCAGATATCCATTATCATTTTCCTTTGATGAGCTACCTCCTCCAGCTAACATTGATTAGACTTTTTGAAACCCTATTTTCATCAAAAATTTGAAAAAATATGTAAAAGAAGCATACTCATACCTACCCCCTCATGGCATTTAGCCACAGTAAGAATCAATTTTAGAGCTCAGGGTTGTCCTTCTGGTCCTCAAGCCAACTACATGTGCCTGCCATGTCCTACATTCATGTAAACCGCACAGATGAGAAACCCACTGCTCTAACTGAGCAGTAACCAACAATGCAGGTCAGTCGTGCAGGACGTTTACAAAGGTGATTTTACAGGGTGATACCTGAGTGAGAATCACTGTGTGTATCTAGTATTTGGAAGAGGAAGTTTAGACCTGCTTTGCTCCTGAGCTAGGGATTTAATATCACAGAAGGTAACAGTCAAAATTCTCAAAGGATTAAAAGGAATAGAACATAGTTCACTGGCAAGACCCATTTTCTTGCTAATTCAGTGGTCTCTGGTCAGAAGCATCAATATCATCTGGAAACTTGTTAAAAATTCACATTCACAGGCCCCAGAAGGAGTCTGTCAGTACCATTTTGACAAGTCACCTACAAAAGAAATGCCCTGCTAGCCAAGAGGATGGTTTTCTAGAATAAGACCCTTCCACAGAACTCTGGAACACACTGAGTCATGAGTCTTTATACTCCTGGACAACTGGTCAACCATACACACAGGAGTGTAAAGCCAGAGTGCCCTGAAGGAGAGAGAAAGGGAGACCAGGCTTCCCTGGACCTGGCCCAGGCTCAGAACACCCCTGTTAAGATGGTGCTAAGGGTCCTGGCTGGGACACTGGAGAGGCACTTAGAAATATTTGAGGAATGTATTTCAAAGTACAGGAGCTCTGGAGTCTATGCAGCTGGGGAAAGGAGCAAGGGAAGGCAGGGGGAGCCACACTTGCCAGAGTCTAAGGACAGTAATGCTGTTGACTCCTGTCTGTACAGCCTGCCCCAATTGTTGATTAGAACTGGCCTTTACTGCTCCTGAGCCAGTTCCTGGTGCTTCCACGGGAGCCAGTATAACATCTTTCATGTAAGAAGAGCTCAGGAAAAGTTACTAATTGCTATACATGTAAATCTTATGGTTGCATTTAACTAAAGGGAAAAGCACGTTATTGGCCATTTAAGCCAACCAACCCCAGTCAGCGTGGGAAGTTTATCTGAGTCACAGAGCAGCCACAACAAGACCATAGCACACCTGAGACTAGGAGATTACTAGTCAGGTCTTTCTGACTGTAAATACCTGCTCTTTCCACTATACCATGTTGCTTTGGGGTCATCAGAAGTGATGGAACTCAGTTGAGAAGGTTAGGTTAGGTGGAACCCAAATAGAATCTGGGAGGAATCAAAAAGGTCTCTGTTGAGAATTTCTAAAATAGAGGAAAATCTCCAAAATCTACAACCAAACTATGGTTACAATGGTAGGTCTCCTCTCCCCTCCTGCAAATCATCCCTCATTTAGACTGCATTGGTTTAAAACAAATTATTTGACACTCCTACAGAAAGTGGAATCTAATTCCCTTCCCCTATATATGCACTGACATTTGTGACTCATTTCTAATAACTTTAATTTAGCAAAAGCGATACTTACTCTGTCTTCCAAGGTAGGTTAGAAAGCACTGTATGACTCCCTCCTAGCTCTTGCTCTCACGCGCTCTCTCTTCCTCTTTTCATACCTTGGGAGTCCTCCACCAGCATACAAAGTATGTCTGGCCACCTTGAAGCCACCTTACTGGAGAGATCACCGAGAAATAGTGAGAGATGGCCATGGAGCTCCAGATATTCCAGTCCCCATCTGTCTGAATCTTCCACCAGACATGCCAGTGATGAGCTTTCAGACAATTCCATGCCTCTGCCAAAGCTGACATCAAATGGATCGGAAAGAAGATACCCGGCCAAGACTTGGCTTAGTTACAGATTCATAAGTGAAATATTGTTGTTGTTTTAAGCCACGAAGTTTTGAACTGGTTTGTTTACATACCATTACATAAATAGAACATAACCCAAACCAAAGGAAGTGAATAATACCATGGAAAAGTAGAAGGAAACTGGCAAATGTTAGCATTTCCAGGGGTGGGTTTCAGCATCTGTAAATGACATATTTTTGCCTCTTTATTCAGTAAAGGATATGGACAAGTGTACAAAAATTCTCCCTACCTGAAATACAAAGAAGTCAGTAAAATAGGGGAAGTGTTCTGTGCCTATTAGAGTTGCCCAGGAAATCTGAATATTTTATTCTAAATGAGATTTCCACATCCAGATCAAAATTACTGTGAAACCAATTCAGCATTTGTTTTTCGAGGACTTCTTTTTTGATGGCATTTTACAGATTCTCGGGTTGGAGAAAAAAAATTTACTTTGTAGTCTATGTATGGGTATCCCTGTTGATGCTTTTCGCTTGTTCTACTTAGAAAATTCATTGATTTTACACTCTCGGGTATTCTCTGGCATTCCCAGGGTCCAATCTGTTGTATCTCATGTTGCTTATGCTATCTCTACTCCACCTTGTCCTGCTGATGACTCTTTTAGAGTCACAGAGTCTCAATTTTGATCTTCCCTACCTGCACGCTCTTGAATTATTCATCTGCTCTGCCTTGTTTTAAGTCGTGTCTCAGTCTTATACCCACTCGGGCCCTCTAGCCCCACCCTGGTTCAGTGCCCTTGGCATCTGTACTTTTCTACCATCACCATGCTCCTCTCCCCAACTCCCCTCATTTCTTTTGCAGGTAATTATTATTATCTCCTAACTAGTCTTCTTGTTTCCAGTACCTCTCATCTGTTATCCAGGCAGTGTGTTGCTCCCTGATATCTTTGTAAAACAATTTCATCAAGTCACCAATGCTTTGTGCGTTAAACCCAAAGACACAATAGCACAAAGCCATGCATGATCTGGCCACTGTCCTCAGCTATACCTTGTCACACACTCTCCTCTGGCCTCAGCATTTTTTCCAACAATACATTCTGCATGTGGTTTCCTAAGTACACCATATTGCCTTAGGCTCTTCTGTGTTTAAAAGTTCTGCTGGCTCTCTCTCCCCCTCTTCCCTACCCTTCTCACTACACAACCGAAAACGGAACTCCTGTTTATTTCAAAAACACATTTAACCATTCTGCTAGGCTGCCGTCCCTAACCGCCCCCCCACCCCCAGCACCCGACTATCACCACTTCCTTGCACGTGCTTAGGTATTTGCATATGCAAGGTCACCCCTAAAGACCTTAGGCATCTTGGGAGCACCTGTCCTGTTCCTCACTGTGCCCCAGAGCCTAGCACAGAGCCCTCTTCACAATAGGGCTCAGTAAATGCTTTTTCAATTAAATAGAAGAGAATAAAATGAACAACCATTCAGTGGTGGATTAACAAAATAATAGACCAAGCCCTCAAAGAAAAATTAAAAAAACAGCCTCTGGCAGCTAGCCAAGCAAACCTAAACTTATAAAGTTTATATCACAAAACAAAGCTTAAACTGGATCAACAGCTGTGGGAAGTGACTGAGCCGATTCAGTCAGAGATTAGGGGATGAGGGCCAAGTGAACATAATCCATCTTGTTATGTTAGCAGCTCATGTAAATTCTGGTTGGAGTTAAGCCTTATGAGCTATAAGAGCCAGAACGGCTTCTCTACCTTGTTTTTACCTCTGGTCTGACCTTTTCTTATATTAATAGCTCTCAGTTTAATCTTCAAACATTAATAAAAATAGAAAAAAGTTGAATTGATTCCAGAGAAGAAAAATAAAAATTATTACAGTTAGTAAACGAGGAATAAGAAAACATTAACGATAAGAATTTGTCAAATCCCTCATTTCTTTTGCAGGTAATTATTATTATCTCCTAACTAGTCTTCTTGTTTCCAGTACCTCTCATCTGTTATCCAGGCAGTGTGTTGCTCCCTGATATCTTTGTAAAACAATTTCATCAAGTCACCAATGCTTTGTGCGTTAAACCCAAAGACACAATAGCACAAAGCCATGCATGATCTGGCCACTGTCCTCAGCTATACCTTGTCACACACTCTCCTCTGGCCTCAGCATTTTTTCCAACAATACATTCTGCATGTGGTTTCCTAAGTACACCATATTGCCTTAGGCTCTTCTGTGTTTAAAAGTTCTGCTGGCTCTCTCTCCCCCTCTTCCCTACCCTTCTCACTACACAACCGAAAACGGAACTCCTGTTTATTTCAAAAACACATTTAACCATTCTGCTAGGCTGCCGTCCCTAACCGCCCCCCCACCCCCAGCACCCGACTATCACCACTTCCTTGCACGTGCTTAGGTATTTGCATATGCAAGGTCACCCCTAAAGACCTTAGGCATCTTGGGAGCACCTGTCCTGTTCCTCACTGTGCCCCAGAGCCTAGCACAGAGCCCTCTTCACAATAGGGCTCAGTAAATGCTTTTTCAATTAAATAGAAGAGAATAAAATGAACAACCATTCAGTGGTGGATTAACAAAATAATAGACCAAGCCCTCAAAGAAAAATTTAAAAAAAAACAGCCTCTGGCAGCTAGCCAAGCAAACCTAAACTTATAAAGTTTATATCACAAAAACAAAGCTTAAACTGGATCAACAGCTGTGGGAAGTGACTGAGCCGATTCAGTCAGAGATTAGGGGATGAGGGCCAAGTGAACATAATCCATCTTGTTATGTTAGCAGCTCATGTAAATTCTGGTTGGAGTTAAGCCTTATGAGCTATAAGAGCCAGAACGGCTTCTCTACCTTGTTTTTACCTCTGGTCTGACCTTTTCTTATATTAATAGCTCTCAGTTTAATCTTCAAACATTAATAAAAATAGAAAAAAGTTGAATTGATTCCAGAGAAGAAAAATAAAAATTATTACAGGTTAGTAAACGAGGAATAAGAAAACATTAACGAGGCTCAAGAATTTGTTCAAAATATTTGCTACTATAAAGTTTGTAGGAAAAAAAAATTTAATTGTGGAAAAAATTGAAAACAACCTAAGTGATACAAATAGATCAGATAATTAAACATTCATACATTCGATAGGTAAGATATGGAAGTATAAACATGGGATTATGTTTATACTTCAGAAATATAATTACTGAAACAATAAGATTATGGTTTAGATACAGTAAAATTCAGTTTTATAAATTTATGTATGTATAAAATATGCATGAAAAATAAAATAAATATGTATGGAAAAAGTCTGAAAGAAAATACAGCAAAATGTTGGCAGTAATTATCTCTGAGTTTGAGTTATAGATTTTTGTTGTTGTTGTTGTTGGCCACTTCTATTGATCTTTCATTCATTTGTCTTTGTTCTTTTGGCCTGTGTGGGCCTCCCATCTCAGTGGCCTCTCTCGTCACAGAGCACCAGCTCTGGGCGCATGCGTTCCAGAGCTCTGGCTCGGTAGTTGGACACACCGGTCCAGCCACCCCGCCGCACATGGGATCTTCCCAGGCCAGGGATCGAACCAGTGCCCCTTGCACTGCAAGGTGGTGTCCCTACCCACTAGACCACCAGGGAAGCCCCTGAATTATAGATTTTTTAAAATTTTGCTCATTTCTATTTTCTGTGGTTTCTAAAATCACCATATTTTAATATATAATTTTTTAGTTAATTTAAAATAATGGTAGAAATTGGTATAATTTAGAACCAGATATAATCAGGAAATCTTTATTAACTTTGTTTCCCAGAGCATAAAATAAACACATGGGTAAATTAGACATAAGGCCAAAGGTGGGTTGTGTTGAAAACCTGGAGATTCTACAGTTCCAGGTTGAGGAGTTTGATCTTTACATCATGGAATGCTGAACCTTTTTTGTTCGGAAGAGTGACCTGAACAGAATTGTTTAGAAAAATATGTCATGGGCAGAGTGGGACTTGGTAGCTAATTGGATTACATGGAAAGAGGGGGAAGCAGAATCCAATATTACCAGATATAAGGTTTGAAGTTTAAACATGGGGCAGACAGTGATAGCATGGGCAGGCCTAGAGAAAGAGAAGGAGGAATTTGGAAATGCAGAAGGTCATTAGTGAGCTGGACTTGAGTTGTGCTACTCTCTACTCTTAGAAAGTTGTTGTGGATTCTTTTCAGAGGGAAGAGTTTCTTTAAAAAAGAAAGAAAGGGGCTTCTCTGGTGGTCCAGTGGGTAAAGAGTCCGCCTTGCAATGCAAGGGGCGCTGGTTTGATCCCTGGCCTGGGAAGATCCCATGTGCGGCGGGGTGGCTGGACCAGTGTGTCCAACTACCGAGCCAGAGCTCTGGAGCACATGCATCCAGAGCCGGTGCTCTGCAACAAGAGAGGTCACTGGGAGACCCCCACAGGCCAAAGAATAAAGATGGATGAAAATAAATAAACAAAAAAAAACAATAAAAGAGGCCAAAAAATTTATTTATATAACAGAGACTCACAGACTTAGTGAATTTATGGTTTCAGAGAGTGGGTGGGATGAGAGGAGGGATAGTTAGGAAGTTTGGGATCAACATGCACACATTGCTATATTTAAAATGGGTAACCAACAAGGACCTCCAGTGCAGCACAGTGAACTCTGTTCAATGTTATGTTGCAGCCTGGATGGGAAAGGAGTTTGGAAGTAAATGGATATTTGTATATGTATGGCTGAGTCCCTTCACTGTTCACCTGAAACTATCACAACATCGTTAACTGGCTTTACCCCAATACAAAAAGTTTAAAAATAAATAAATAAGGAAAAAGAGGCTTTTGTTGTTGTTGTTTAGAAATAAACAGTGTTTGTGTATGTGAAGTTGACAGAGTCCTTAAAGCTTCAGATTTCCTAGACTAGTATTAGATTTCAGAGGTCAGATTTAACAGAAAGCTAAGTTTAGAGAATGATTAAACTGAGTCTATGAATAAAGATCTACAAAGGAATCAACAGAAACTATATGGAAATTAATTCTTTTAATCTCGAGTATCTAAAGTTTAAAAGACATTAAAAGGTGACAAAACCTGAAAAAAAGAGCAAAGGAAAAGAGAACTATTAAATTTTTAAAATGTGTTCACTGATACTGTAATATCATTCTTGACTAATTTATCCTTTACTCATTTCCAAAAAGCTGTCTTGGCTTATCCTTTTAATGTATTCATAGTCATTTATAATTTCAGATAAGCTTTTTTGGCTCATTCCAAACTGGATTTTAGTGAAAAAGAACTGAATTGAATTAAAGGCTGATGTGACTTCTCATTGATGCCATGATCTCCACTCCTGCTTGGAAACTGGGTACAGTGAAACATCATTCTGTATAATCACAAACCTCAAAGGGCATATTATTAATCAAAGGATGTAAGATCAGCCTATATCCCGAGATGGATATTTGACTTGAAGAGCCTGTCCATATGTAAGGACTATGGGAAAGTTTTCTCTATAGAGAAGTAATTGCTTGGTGTTCTATTGGAAAACCATTTTACATTGATAACCTGCGAGCAAATGACTTACCCAACACTATAATGAGGACAGGCTAATTTAAAATTTCACATAACTCTGAATTCAACTTTGAATTCAGAGTTAACTTTGAATTTAACTTTTCTGGGAAGAGAAAAGCCTATAGACAGATCCATTTTAAATTTCGATTGTGAATAGCATCCAGCTCCCTTGACATAAGCCAAGCAGATGTTTGGGGGAAAAGGGATCTAGTCATTCTGGATTCACATAGAGGTGTTTTCTTGAATGACAGCTGTGGGCCCTCCCAACATATGCCATCAAAGTGTCAGTCTCCAACTGAGATGTCAGAAAGAAGATCTGAGAAGCATTACCCCCAAATGATATAGAGAATTATCTTGAGTTACTATAAAATGCATCCTAGAAAGTCTGAAGTCTGTATATGTGTATGTGTGATGACAACAATTTAAGATCTACTCTTGTAGCGCATTTCAAGTATTCAGTAGGGCACTGTCAACTATAGTCACCCATCTGTACATGAGATCCCTGGAACTTAATTCACCCTGCAAGACTGAACCTTTATACCCTTTGACCAACATTGTCCCTATGCCCCCTACTCATCCCTGGCAACTACCATTCTAATTTCTGCTTCTGTGAGTTTGACTGTTTTAGACTCCATATATAAATGATCTCATGCAGTATTTGCCTTTCTGTGGGCAAAAAGCTTCTTAGCTAAATCAGATCTAACTTTCTGAACAAAACATCTCCTCTCATCCCTACAGTACATTTATTATTTTTCTCTTGTATAGATTAAGAAGACTTTCTCTTGTGCCTGAGGGCAGTAATGTCATAAAATGATAATATCAATACATGTAAATGCTTATCATTTACAAAATATTTAACAAAAATTCTGTGGTTCAGTAGAGTATAGATTATACTATCACTATTTTACAAATGAAAAAAACTAAACCTTAAAGTCCATTAAGCCTAAAACCCCATTCAGCCAAGATTGGAATCCAGATCCTTTGACTTCAAATGCCCTGCTCTTTACAATACACCAGACCACCCACCTTGCTGGGATCCTATCATTAATCAAAGGATGTAAGATCAGCCTATATCCCGAGATGGATATTTGACTTGAAGAGCCTGTCCATATGTAAGGACTATGGGAAAGTTTTCTCTATAGAGAAGTAATTGCTTGGTGTTCTATTGGAAAACCATTTTACATTGATAACCTGCGAGCAAATGACTTACCCAACACTATAATGAGGACAGGCTAATTTAAAATTTCACATAACTCTGAATTCAACTTTGAATTCAGAGTTAACTTTAATTAACTTTTCTGGGAAGAGAAAGCCTATAGACAGATCCATTTTAAATTTCGATTGTGAATAGCATCCAGCTCCCTTGACATAAGCCAAGCAGATGTTTGGGGGAAAAGGGATCTAGTCATTCTGGATTCACATAGAGGTGTTTTCTTGAATGACAGCTGTGGGCCCTCCCAACATATGCCATCAAAGTGTCAGTCTCCAACTGAGATGTCAGAAAGAAGATCTGAGAAGCATTACCCCCAAATGATATAGAGAATTATCTTGAGTTACTATAAAATGCATCCTAGAAAGTCTGAAGTCTGTATATGTGTATGTGTGATGACAACAATTTAAGATCTACTCTTGTAGCGCATTTCAAGTATTCAGTAGGGCACTGTCAACTATAGTCACCCATCTGTACATGAGATCCCTGGAACTTAATTCACCCTGCAAGACTGAACCTTTATACCCTTTGACCAACATTGTCCCTATGCCCCCTACTCATCCCTGGCAACTACCATTCTAATTTCTGCTTCTGTGAGTTTGACTGTTTTAGACTCCATATATAAATGATCTCATGCAGTATTTGCCTTTCTGTGGGCAAAAAGCTTCTTAGCTAAATCAGATCTAACTTTCTGAACAAAACATCTCCTCTCATCCCTACAGTACATTTATTATTTTTCTCTTGTATAGATTAAGAAGACTTTCTCTTGTGCCTGAGGGCAGTAATGTCATAAAATGATAATATCAATACATGTAAATGCTTATCATTTACAAAATATTTAACAAAAATTCTGTGGTTCAGTAGAGTATAGATTATACTATCACTATTTTACAAATGAAAAAAACTAAACCTTAAAGTCCATTAAGCCTAAAACCCCATTCAGCCAAGATTGGAATCCAGATCCTTTGACTTCAAATGCCCTGCTCTTTACAATACACCAGACCACCCACCTTGCTGGGATCCTATCATAATATGTTCAATATCAGCTTCTAGGAGGTACATAAAATAGACTGATGCAAAAGGGCCTTAGAGAGCTTATATGGCAGCTGGGACAACATCATGTGTTTAAAACCTCTATCCCTAAACACAGCTGCTGCAGTGTGAGGATTTACTATTTGCATCTTTGTAGCTCACCTACAGACATTCAAAGACAGGTGTCCTCATTGGGCTTTAGGGAGGACTCGACCTCCATTTTTATCTCCTGAAAGGGAATCTTAAGATAGAAGATTATAGAAGGTCCATTCCAGAAGTCCAACTCTAGTCATGGGTTAATGTATGTAACAACTTCCATCGCAATTATTATTATTCTAAATATTGATATAAACAATCTAAAAACTGGGTCTCCCTGGTGGCTCAGATGGTAAAGAATCCACCTGCAATGCAGGAGACCTTTGTTAGGCATGCAGTGAGCGCTCAATAAAACCTAACAATGTTTATTGAGTGCTTACTATGTGCCAAGCAGTGTGTGTGCGTGTTAAATCACTTCAGCCATGTCTGACTCTGTGCAACCCTATAGACTGTAGTCCACCAGGCTTTTCTGTCCATGGGATTCTCCAGGCAAAAATACTGGAGTGGATTGCCGTGCCCTCTTCCAAGGAATCTTCCCGACCCAGGGATAGAATCCATGTCTCTTATGTTTAACCTGCATCTGCAGGCCAATCCTATACCAGTAGTGGCACCTGGGAAGACTGTGCTGAGCATAGAGAAAAGAATTTTGCCTGCATTATCTTAACAATATGAGCCACTGCAATTATCCTCATTTTACAGATGAGAGACTGAGTCTGCAGGAGATTAGATAACTTTGTCGAGGTCACAGAACCAGTAAATAGCAGAGTCAAAAGTCAAAATTCTCCCCTCCTATTTCACTCCAGACTCTGCAATGCTTTTATGGCATTTGTAAGATTCCTTAGATCATCGGTTTCTGATGGAGTAACCCTCTTTTAACACACCTCGAAAAGCACGGAGGGCCTATCCAGTGCTTCTCCACTTTCCACAAACTGTATCTCTTTTCCAAATGAAAAAAACTAAACCTTAAAGTCCATTAAGCCTAAAACCCCATTCAGCCAAGATTGGAATCCAGATCCTTTGACTTCAAATGCCCTGCTCTTTACAATACACCAGACCACCCACCTTGCTGGGATCCTATCATAATATGTTCAATATCAGCTTCTAGGAGGTACATAAAATAGACTGATGCAAAAGGGCCTTAGAGAGCTTATATGGCAGCTGGGACAACATCATGTGTTTAAAACCTCTATCCCTAAACACAGCTGCTGCAGTGTGAGGATTTACTATTTGCATCTTTGTAGCTCACCTACAGACATTCAAAGACAGGTGTCCTCATTGGGCTTTAGGGAGGACTCGACCTCCATTTTTATCTCCTGAAAGGGAATCTTAAGATAGAAGATTATAGAAGGTCCATTCCAGAAGTCCAACTCTAGTCATGGGTTAATGTATGTAACAACTTCCATCGCAATTATTATTATTCTAAATATTGATATAAACAATCTAAAAACTGGGTCTCCCTGGTGGCTCAGATGGTAAAGAATCCACCTGCAATGCAGGAGACCTTTGTTAGGCATGCAGTGAGCGCTCAATAAAACCTAACAATGTTTATTGAGTGCTTACTATGTGCCAAGCAGTGTGTGTGCGTGTTAAATCACTTCAGCCATGTCTGACTCTGTGCAACCCTATAGACTGTAGTCCACCAGGCTTTTCTGTCCATGGGATTCTCCAGGCAAAAATACTGGAGTGGATTGCCGTGCCCTCTTCCAAGGAATCTTCCCGACCCAGGGATAGAATCCATGTCTCTTATGTTTAACCTGCATCTGCAGGCCAATCCTATACCAGTAGTGGCACCTGGGAAGACTGTGCTGAGCATAGAGAAAAGAATTTTGCCTGCATTATCTTAACAATATGAGCCACTGCAATTATCCTCATTTTACAGATGAGAGACTGAGTCTGCAGGAGATTAGATAACTTTGTCGAGGTCACAGAACCAGTAAATAGCAGAGTCAAAAGTCAAAATTCTCCCCTCCTATTTCACTCCAGACTCTGCAATGCTTTTATGGCATTTGTAAGATTCCTTAGATCATCGGTTTCTGATGGAGTAACCCTCTTTTAACACACCTCGAAAAGCACGGAGGGCCTATCCAGTGCTTCTCCACTTTCCACAAACTGTATCTCTTTTCCACAAGCTGCATTTCTCCTGCTGGAATTTTTCAATTTAGTTTGCCTTCCATTCCACAGGCCCAGGGAAATCACTGAAGTTAATCCATTCCTCAGGCCCATCCCACTGAGCCTCTGTTGGCTACCGCTTGTCAGAGTGCCTCTGTGAGGCATTTGTTAGCCCATGGGTTCCATATGCAGAATGGAGATGCTGAGATTTGTCCTCCTTAGAACATATACTTGGGCCAAACCATCTACTTTTGTGCTTACCATCTCGGCTAGGTCTATGATGCCACAGATTCTGACAATTTCCTTTAGGCATTCAAGATCCAGGGATGCTTAGAGTACAGAAGCTAATTATAAATTCTGGTAAGAGTCTATGTATAGAATAACTAAAGTAAACTATTCGATTTTAGAACCCTCCCTCTGTCCTGACATCTTTACCCATATGCTGATCAGCTCTCTATTTGCTATTGCTTCCATTTCCCCACCCTTCCCCTGCTCTGCTCTGTCTGCAGAAGGCTGACAGCTGGAAACTACATTTCTTGGACTCCTTCCTACTTTCCTTGGGTTCAGCCCATTTGAGCCTGGGAGGCAGGTAGAGTGAGGGGAAGATATCGGGACAGAAGGAAGAGAAAGCCAGGATACTCCCCCTACCATTGCTCTGGGCAACATCTCCAACAGCATTTGTCTCAGCTCCTATCAAGACAGCGCCACCCTCTGTATTCTCAGGTCCCACCAAGCAAGCCCCAACTTTGTCTGAGCTCCCACCAGGTAGCCATGCCTCCTGGACTTTAGGACTTTCTCCATTTGTCACCTGAACTTGTGCTATTGCTGATTTCTGGGCTGCCTTGCTTTCTCCTGGTTGGCCAAACAACTTTTCCAAAAACTATTTCCCCATACTAAATTCTCTCTATTGAACTACCAGATGAGGATTCTGTTTTCCTGGTTAGATGCTGACTGATATAACCTACTAACCTCTGGTCTGGAGATGGGCTGAGGAGAGTTAAACTTTGTCGAGGTCACAGAACCAGTAAATAGCAGAGTCAAAAGTCAAAATTCTCCCCTCCTATTTCACTCCAGACTCTGCAATGCTTTTATGGCATTTGTAAGATTCCTTAGATCATCGGTTTCTGATGGAGTAACCCTCTTTTAACACACCTCGAAAAGCACGGAGGGCCTATCCAGTGCTTCTCCACTTTCCACAAACTGTATCTCTTTTCCACAAGCTGCATTTCTCCTGCTGGAATTTTTCAATTTAGTTTGCCTTCCATTCCACAGGCCCGGGGAAATCACTGAAGTTAATCCATTCCTCAGGCCCATCCCACTGAGCCTCTGTTGGCTACCGCTTGTCAGAGTGCCTCTGTGAGGCATTTGTTAGCCCATGGGTTCCATATGCAGAATGGAGATGCTGAGATTTGTCCTCCTTAGAACATATACTTGGGCCAAACCATCTACTTTTGTGCTTACCATCTCGGCTAGGTCTATGATGCCACAGATTCTGACAATTTCCTTTAGGCATTCAAGATCCAGGGATGCTTAGAGTACAGAAGCTAATTATAAATTCTGGTAAGAGTCTATGTATAGAATAACTAAAGTAAACTATTCGATTTTAGAACCCTCCCTCTGTCCTGACATCTTTACCCATATGCTGATCAGCTCTCTATTTGCTATTGCTTCCATTTCCCCACCCTTCCCCTGCTCTGCTCTGTCTGCAGAAGGCTGACAGCTGGAAACTACATTTCTTGGACTCCTTCCTACTTTCCTTGGGTTCAGCCCATTTGAGCCTGGGAGGCAGGTAGAGTGAGGGGAAGATATCGGGACAGAAGGAAGAGAAAGCCAGGATACTCCCCCTACCATTGCTCTGGGCAACATCTCCAACAGCATTTGTCTCAGCTCCTATCAAGACAGCGCCACCCTCTGTATTCTCAGGTCCCACCAAGCAAGCCCCAACTTTGTCTGAGCTCCCACCAGGTAGCCATGCCTCCTGGACTTTAGGACTTTCTCCATTTGTCACCTGAACTTGTGCTATTGCTGATTTCTGGGCTGCCTTGCTTTCTCCTGGTTGGCCAAACAACTTTTCCAAAAACTATTTCCCCATACTAAATTCTCTCTATTGAACTACCAGATGAGGATTCTGTTTTCCTGGTTAGATGCTGACTGATATAACCTACTAACCTCTGGTCTGGAGATGGGCTGAGGGGAGAGTAAGGAAAAGAAGGGCAGAAATGCCGGGGAGCCCTCATGTGGGGAGGATCTGGAGAGGCCATAGGGCGGGAGACAGGTTTCATAGGGGGGCCAGAAAGTTCAAATCTGGGCTTTCAAGCTCATTTCCTAACCACTCCAGGCACTTGAATATCTTTTCTACATTAAGGATCTCAGTTCAGAGGAAAGTTCTAGATTGCCACTGCACCAGGTAAGCAGCAAACATTTGGCCTGCCTGCCTCATTAGGGCTGTCGGTCTTATTTTCCACATTCAAACTCAAGTCTAGATGCATCCTGTGGTTTCCTCTTGGAGGGTAGGAAAATTTTTTCCATCTATACTCCTAGATTCAGTGGTCGGGGACCCTGCTAATTAAACTAAAAAAGAAAGATGAACAAAATAAAATAAATTTATTAACAAATGCAGTATACAGTGCACACACATGAGTTACTCAAAAGAGATGGTTAGAACTTGGACTTAACAAAGGACGACAAATTTGTAGAGAAACAACAAAACAAAGGAAAAGTAGTTTAGGCATTTAGGGCTAGCAAACTCTAGGAAAGTAGTATACAGAGAAAAACTAATGAAAGATAAGGGCTGGGCTTCCCTGGTGGTCTAGTGGGTAAGGACACCACCTTGCAGTGCAGGGAGTGCCGGTTCAATCCCTGGCCTGGGAAGATCCCGCGTGCCGCAGAGTAGCTGGACCGATGTGTCCAATTACCGAGCCCGAGCTCTGGAGCGCATGCGCCCAGAGCCGGTGTTCTGCGACAACAGAGGCCACTGCGATGGGAGGCCCACACGGGTCAAAGAACAAAGATGGATGAAAATGGACAAATGAAAGACCAATAGAAGTGGCCTGCCTGCTCCCCTCCCTCCCCACCCCACTCCCACCAAAATAAATAAATAAATAAATAAATCTTTAAAAAAAAAAAAAAGAAAGAAAGATAAGAGCTACTTGAGTAAAGTTTGTTATATTCCTCTGAGTGGCTATTAAGAGTCTAAAGTTGTCTTCAGTGACTAAGAGTCTATGCCTTAGCAGTAGAAACAAAAACAAAAATAAACAAATAGGACCTGATCAAACTTGTAAGCTTTTGCACAGCAAAGGGAACCATAAATAAAATTTTAAAAACAACTTATGGACGTAGAGAAAATATTTGCAAACGATGGGAATGATAAGGGCTTAATTTCCAAAATATGCAATGAGTTCATACAATAATAAATAACCAAACAAACCAATAAATAAACGGGCAGAAGACCTAAATAGGCATTTCTCCAAAGAACACATGCAGATTACTAATACGCACTGCTAATTACATAATGCAAATTAAAACTACTAATACAATGAGATAGGTATCACCTCACATCAGTCAGAATGGCCATGATCAAAAATTCTACAAATAATAAATGCTGGAGAAAGTGTGGAGAACACTCTCTCCAGGGAACACTCCTATGCTGTTGGTGGAAATGTAAATTGGTGCAGCCACTATCAAAAATAGTATGCAGGTTCCTTTAAAAACTGAAAATAGAATTGCCGCGTGATTCAACAGTCCCACTTCTGGACATACATTCAGAGAAGACTAGTTCAGAACGATACATACACCCCAGTGTTCACTGAAGCACTGTTTACAATAGCTAAGACATGGAAGCAACCTAAGTATTCATCAGCAGATGAATATATAAAGAAGATGTGGTATGTATACCCAATGGAATACCACTCAACCATTCTCAGGACTAACACATCAGGATTGAGTACCAGAGAGAAAAGTGAGATTCTCCGCAGTGTCACCAAAGTCACATACATCCACACAGACTGGGCACTGCACAATTCCAGAAGATGCCATTCACATAGATTATGATTAACTGCACTCCCTGGAGTCCTACTAGGCAGCATTACTGTATGTCACAAGATTTCAGTCATCTGTCTCCTCTCTGATAGAGAGAACCTTAGGAAGAAGAGAAAAGAAAATTAGGGATCAGAAAATTATGAATCACTGTCTCAGTTTTTAAAAGGATAGCAATTCCAGATGGCATGATAGTCTCCAAAATTAAAATAGAGCTTCAAAGCTACAAAATCTTATTTTAAAAACTTGTTTTACATTTCTGATTTTATTGTCAGGATCCTACTGGACCATTTGAAAACTCTCGAGAAACTGTGTAGTACAATGAAGTATGCTTGGGATTTCTCATGAGAAGATCCAGATTTGAGTCATGGGCCCTGAATCAGCTTTCTAGTGATAAATTGGAGATTACAGTAATTATTCCTGCCTCAGAGTGTTGTGAAAATTAACAAAGAAGTGAGACAATGAATGTACATGCATGGTTAAAGGTAAAGCACAATACAATGCTGCTCAATTTGATAAATAGTTGATGTCATTTGATAGCATAATAAAGATTTGAGAATTTTTTCCAAAATGTCAAAAACATCTGTCTTCTGAAAGATATCAGTTTTTACCATTTGTGGAAATCCTCCCATCCATATAATTTTAATTACTGTTCATATTTTGGGGCTTCCCAGGTGGTGCTAATTACAGAACCAGAATGCCAGGTTAGACATAAAGACAGCAGTTCAATCCCTGGGTGGGAAAGATGCCCTGGAGGAAGGGATGGTAACCCACTCCAGGATCTTTGCCTGGAGAATCCCATGGACAGAGGAGCCTGGTGGGCTACAGTCCATGGGGTCGCACTGAGTCGGACACTACTGAAGCGACTTAGTAAGTATGCACACATGTCCATATTTTATATTATTTTATGCTTATAGATTATAAATATTGTCTTACTGATAGAGAACTAAATAAAAAGCCTGATGGCTTGGATGTTAAAAAAAATGGCACTTTATAGAAGTTTTTTCAAAGTTTATCCCAAAAAAGTACAATTACCTGCCTTTATCCAAAGAGTACTTTTTTCCTAATTAAAAAATAGTATGGGGCTTCCCTGGTGGTCCAGTGGGTAAGGACACCACCTTGCAGTGCAAGGGGCGCCGGTTGGATCCCTGGCCTGGGAAGATCCCATGTGCCGTGGAGGGACCGGACCGATGTGTCCCGTTACCGAGCCGGGGATCTGGAGCGCATGTGCCCTGAGCCGGTGTTCTGCGACAACAGAGGCCACCGCAATGGGAGGCCCACACGGGCCAAAGAACAAAGATGGATGAAAACTGGATAAATGAAAGACCAAGCGAAGTGCCCCGCCCATCCCCTCCCTCCCCAACCCGCCCCCTCCAATAAATAAATAAATAAATAAAAATCTTAAAAAAAATAGTATGTGATCATTTTGAAAGATATATATTTTTTAAAATGTTGTCCTCTTTTATTGGTTTTTTATTGATTTATTTTCATCCATCTTTATTCTTTGGCCTGTGTGGGCCTCCCATTGCAGTGGCCTCTCTCGTTGCAGAGCACTGGCTCTGGGTGCATGCGCTCCAGAGACCTGGCTCGTAATTAGACACACCAGTTCAGCTGCTCTGTAGCACGTGGGATCCTCCCGGGCCAGGGATCGAACTGGTGCCCCTTGCACCGCGAGGTGGACTCTTTACCCACTGGACCACCAGGGAAGCCCTGAAAGATATTTTTTAAAACACAAATAACAACATCATAATTCCACCCTTCTAAAATAACCACTGTTAGAAGATTTCAACCATTCTTTTCTGGGTTATACACTATATTTTATATTGTTGAGATTATACCCTATATCCAAGGCTAAATCCTTTGCTATATGACACAGCAAAGTCATTAAAAGCCCTATAAATATTTTAATGGTTATATAATATTCCTGCAAATGAATGTTTCATAATTTATGAACTTATATCTTACCAACTGTTTTAATTTTTCTGTTCATCTTTTTTTAGCATCTAAATTCCTAGAAGTGCAATTATGAAATTAAAGGGTCAAATCTCAATTTTGAAATTTCAATTTGCTACCAGAAAAAAAAACTATGTAACTTTTACACATTTTAGCAATATAAGAATTTACTTTCTAGAACACTCTAACCTTAATTGGGTATGCTAATTTTTGACATGTTTACTGCTTTAATTTGCATATATTTGTTGCCTGGTTTTGTTAGTCATTAGTATTCCTGTCTATGCTCTGCTGATTTATTTTCATCATGTCAGTGTTTTTAATTGATTTGTATGAATTCTTTACATAGAAAGGTTATTAATCATTTCTCTCTCATATTTAGATAGAAAACTTCCCAGACTATTACTTTTTCCATTAGTATTATGTGCTTTTTTTTGACATTACAAAGTTCTATTTAATTGAAACTATTGGCATTTTTCCTGTAATTTCTTCTATTACTTCCTTTTCTTATTACTTCCAAATTTAGGAAAAAAACTATTTTTTGTCTCAAGGTCAGACATTTATATCCACCTATATGTTTCATTTTTTCATAATCACATAAAATCGACATTTTATGTGATTCACTGCACCTCTCAGAAGCTGTCCAGTTCATAAATCAGACTGGTTCTTTAGATATCCTCGACTAATACACTGCATCATTTCTGGGTCCCTTAGAATATCTTCTCGCTGAGGCTGTTCGGGACATGCTAAAACCAGCTCTTTCCAGATGAACAGAACCAATTTGTGCATCTCCCAACTCCAGATTCAGTGACATCACATCCATACTTGAAACTGATCACTGTGAGTGTTTACATCATGTGCGTGTGTGTGTTAAGTCGCTTCAGTTATGTCTGACTCTGTGACCCTATGGACTAGGGTTCACCAGGCTCCTCTGTCCATGGGATTCTCCAGGCCAGAATACTGGAGTGGGCTACAGTGCCCTCTTCCAGAGGACATTCCCCACCTAGGGATTGAACCTGAATCTCTTACATCTCCTGTATTGGCATGTGGATTCTTGACCACTGTCACCACCTGGGAAGCCTGATCACATCACAGAAATCAGCAAATGTTACAAATTTGGACCCTTGTTTTCAGAGAGCCGGCATACCAGGACACAGCAGAATAGACTGTCTCTAAAAGGTCCCTCCAGGTCTGGGATTCTTTAGCGTTGACTATAATAAAACATCATACAATAACTAGATTAAAAGTCTAAAGTGAATGAGACCATTATCTGGACATCAGTTTTACTGCATTCATATCCAAATAAATTGTAATTTGAAAATATTTAGCCTAAGGAATATTTTCCTATAGTCCCTCTTTCTCTCCTTGATAGACAGGATTCTTGGAGGTTACTAAAATAGAAATTATCTGCATTAAATCTAAAATAGTGATCTGTTTATTCTTAAAAACATAGAAAGGTTATTAATCATTTCTCTCTCATATTTAGATAGAAAACTTCCCAGACTATTACTTTTTCCATTAGTATTATGTGCTTTTTTTTGACATTACAAAGTTCTATTTAATTGAAACTATTGGCATTTTTCCTGTAATTTCTTCTATTACTTCCTTTTCTTATTACTTCCAAATTTAGGAAAAAAACTATTTTTTGTCTCAAGGTCAGACATTTATATCCACCTATATGTTTCATTTTTTCATAATCACATAAAATCGACATTTTATGTGATTCACTGCACCTCTCAGAAGCTGTCCAGTTCATAAATCAGACTGGTTCTTTAGATATCCTCGACTAATACACTGCATCATTTCTGGGTCTCTTAGAATATCTTCTCGCTGAGGCTGTTCGGGGACATGCTAAAACCAACTCTTTCCAGATGAACAGAACCAATTTGTGCATCTCCCAACTCCAGATTCAGTGACATCACATCCATACTTGAAACTGATCACTGTGAGTGTTTACATCATGTGCGTGTGTGTGTTAAGTCGCTTCAGTTATGTCTGACTCTGTGACCCTATGGACTAGGGTTCACCAGGCTCCTCTGTCCATGGGATTCTCCAGGCCAGAATACTGGAGTGGGCTACAGTGCCCTCTTCCAGAGGACATTCCCCACCTAGGGATTGAACCTGAATCTCTTACATCTCCTGTATTGGCATGTGGATTCTTGACCACTGTCACCACCTGGGAAGCCTGATCACATCACAGAAATCAGCAAATGTTACAAATTTGGACCCTTGTTTTCAGAGAGCCGGCATACCAGGACACAGCAGAATAGACTGTCTCTAAAAGGTCCCTCCAGGTCTGGGATTCTTTAGCGTTGACTATAATAAAACATCATACAATAACTAGATTAAAAGTCTAAAGTGAATGAGACCATTATCTGGACATCAGTTTTACTGCATTCATATCCAAATAAATTGTAATTTGAAAATATTTAGCCTAAGGAATATTTTCCTATAGTCCCTCTTTCTCTCCTTGATAGACAGGATTCTTGGAGGTTACTAAAATAGAAATTATCTGCATTAAATCAAATAGAAAAGAAGGATACAGTTTTGACCTAGAAGAATGTGACACTTTGGATTTGAAGGGAGAATAAATAACATTTTCTTATATCAGTCTCTGTCCCAGGAGCCCTTGGGTTATTAAACATAACTCTTTGAACAAATAGTATTTCTCCTCCTGGGAGAACTGGTCCTTGTTCTGCTACTCCAAGGACTGGCTGAATAAAGCCAACTAGTCAAATAGCCTGCACCATATTAAAGCCCTCTCCTGACTCCTCTGGAAGAGCCCAGTCAAGCTTCTGTTAACATCACCCAGACAGCCTCACTCATCTGAACAGTACTCCAACCAAAGGCAGTCCAAGGCTGCTTGTGGAGATCCAAACACAGTCATTGGGAGGTCTCCATTGTGGTGGTCTCACCACATTTTCAGTTTCAAGTCTTCCTTATTCATAATAGCCTTCTGTTGCAATTCCTTCAACCAGCTTCCCTTCATTCAGTCTCTTCTAGCCTGTGTGTGTGTGTTAAGTCGCTTCAGTCTGTCAAACTCTTTGCGACCCCATGGACTGTAGCCCAAGGGATTTTCCAGGCAAGAATACTGGAGTGGATTGCCATGTCCTCCACCAGGGCATCCTCCTGACCTAGGGATCAAACCCATGTCTCTTACGTCTCCTGCATTGGCAAGTGGTTTCTTTACCACTAGCATCACCTGGGAAGCCCCTTCTAGACTATGGCTACCCTCAAAAGTTAACTGTAAAAGCATAGATTAGCAGACCAGAAAAGGTCTCAGAAACATTTCCCTCCAATCTTCCCCTTCCAGGTAGAGCCCAGAGGAAGATGGGCACTTGTCCCCAAATGACAAGAAATCCCTGGTCAGGGGAGAACTAGAACTCCAGACTGCCAAGTCCCAGGCCGGGGTGTTTTCCATTGAAATTCTGCCCTTCTCTTTTCTGTTGTCCCCCTTGGAAGCAAGAGAGAGAGCAGCACGTTTGTGGGAAAAGAGGTGGCACCTTTATTACCTTTAGTCACAGTGGTAACAAGTTTCAGAGATCCTTAAATCCATGAGAATGTTGGGGATTCCTCAGGCGCTCAATTAATGCACAGACATTTCAGTGAATTTAGTTTGCAGTGCTACTCTTCTTTTTAATTGATTGAGCCATTTTAAATATCCTTCTGATACATTCCCCCCAACACAAAAAAACTTAACTTCAAAGCCACAAAGAGAAGAAAATTTAGCCAAGATATTTCAGTGCTTCCTTTTAGAAATAACTCAAGGACAAATAAATAGCAAGCCTGATTTCATTCACCCAACCGGATAAGCCTCCCAATAGACCCTTCTATAATGACAGGAAAAGAAAATAGAATCCTCCATTTAATTTTTCAATGTGAAACATAAAGTTTCTAAACAACACAGACCTCCAGAATCAGTTAGCTCCAGTTAAGCTTTAAAAGGAGAAAATGTATTATATAATGTTTTTGCAAATGCTTCCTAGAGCACAAACCATAAATTATAAGAATATATTTTCATGGGTAGCAAATACAAAAGTGAAAGAAGAGTGGGTCAATGCTATTGTTTATGTATTACCTGATTTACACTTAGATGATTCCCACTGTCTAGTTCACTTTTATATCAGATGTAGAAACACCCAATTATAGGGCTAGATGGTAGGTGCATCACAAGTCCCAGCAACCGGCGCCCTCCCCTTGCAGATAAGAGAAGCAAAACACGAGGAGGCCCTGAGGACACCCAGGGCCATAAAGCTAATTAGCCTCAGAGCCAGAAATAGAATCCACATCTCTTGACTCCCTAGAATGTATGCTGCTGATCACGCTTAGAGTTTATAAAGCATCTATTATCACAAATTTCCATGAGTTTCTATGAAAACTATAATAGTACTATTTCTAAAATCTTTGCTCCTTCTATATACACATCCTTCATGTACACATATGTAACATCAGAATATGTCATATTTGCCAATGAATCTCCCCATTGGTCCATAAAAATGTCACAACTGTTGTAGAGCAGAGGGAAAAGAGACCAGGTTTAAGACTCAGAAGGAACCACAGTCTGAAGCCCAGTTCTGCTCTTTATAAGATGTTTAAAGTTGGGTGAGTTATTTGATCTACTTAAGACTTTGAGCCTCAATCTTCTCGTCTAAAAATGGAAAAATGGGGCTTCCCTGGTAGCTCAGTGGTGAAGAGTTCACCTGCCCATGCAGGAGACATGGGTTTGATCCCTGATCTGGGAAGATCCCACATACTGCGGAGAAACTAGGCCCGTGAACCACAGCTACTGATCCTGTGCTCTAGAGCCTCGGAACCGCAACTATGGAGCCCATGTGCCACAACTATTGAAGCCCATGTGCCCTTGAGCCCGAGTTCCACAACAAGAGAAGTCACTGCAATGAGAAACCTGCTCATCTCAACTCCCTGTAACTAGAGAAGAGCCTGTGGCAGCAGTGAAAGCCCAGAATAGGCAAAAAAATAAGTAATAAATCCTGCAGGGGTATGGTGCGATGGCCTGGAGGGGTGGGACTGGGGGAACTGGGAGGTGGTAGGAGGTAGGAGGGGGACAGGGATATGCATATGACTGATCTAGGAACATACATGTATGTGAATAACAAAACTCTGTAAAAATATTTTTTAAAAAAGACAAAAAAAATTAAAAAATAAAAATGGAACCATGAATGCCTACTTTAGTAAAAGTAATGCAAAACTCCTGGGTGGTATCTGGATTTGGAGGGGTGGAAAAGAGACTCTCATTTAACATTTTTTTTTTTTAATTTTGGCCACTTTTACTGGTCTTTCATTTATTTATTTTCATCCATCTTTGTTCTTTGGCCTCTGTGGGCCTCCCATTGCAGTGGCCTCTCTCCTTGCGGAGCACCGGCTCTGGGCACATAGGCTCCAGAGCTCTGGCTCATAATTGTACACACCGGTTCAGCCACTCCATGGTATGTGGGATCTTCCTAGGCCAGGGATCGAACCAGTGCCCCTTGCACTGCAAGGTGCACTCTTTAACCACTGGACCACCAGGGAAGCCCCTCTTTTGACATTTTAAATCCACCATATTTACAGCCTGTCTAAATTTTTAAATTTATTCATTCACAAAATATTTATTAGCTTCCTTCTATAAAATACTGCTCTAGATGCTGGAGATACAACAGACAGCCAGATGGACAGCCCACTGTGGGACATCAACCAGCAGGTACTGTGTCTCTAAGGAGACACACGATGACCCTGATTTTTCATGTGTTAGAAAAACTGCAAACTGGACTCAGCTGCTACCGTGGGAATAACCCTCTGTTGTCTAAAGAAACTGGCTGGAATGACACTGAGAATCAGAAGGTGAACCAAAAGGAGCAAGTGTTTTAACCTCCACCAACCTCTAGGCTCTCTCTAGCGCCCCCTATTGACAGGGTCTAATAACGCCAGCCAGAAAAGCAGAAATGAAGTTTTTGTTTCCATGCCCAACATGACAAAGGAAAACCTCAAGGGTGGGTTTGGATCATAAAGATAGTATTCTAATAACCAAAATGAATAGGTCCTGAGGAAACTAATTATGTGGCTTTAATCACAGGGTGGCTTCCCGGGTGACTCAGACGGTAAAGGATCTGCCTGCAATGCAGGAAACATGAGACATGAGTTCAGTTCCTGGATCAGGAAGATCCCTTGGAAAAGGAAATGGCAACCTACTCCAGTAGAATTCCATAGACAGGGGAGCCCGGTGGGCTGTAGTCCATAGGGTTGCAAAAAGTCCTCAAGACTGGGTGACTAACACATACATACACAATCACAGGGCAAGGTGAATGAGTCTCAGTATCTTTATGCAAATTTGTGAAGAACAATGCCTTCTAACTACTGCTTTGAATTCTATACCTTTTAATGGGAAATGGCTGTATGGTTTTTTCTTTTATTTTTTCAGGAAACACTTCTCTATGAGTTTGTTTATTCTGGAGTATTTTAGTTGCTGCAGTGTTCTCATGATATGTGGGGAGAGGCAAGGAAAGTGAGGGATTCAGACAGTAAAAGAGGTCTGTGGGAAAAGAATTGAGGAAAACAAATTAGAAAATGACAGCTGAGAACTTTGGGAGGAGAACCAAAGTCTTTATGGAAGGTTGTTCTTAGTTTTATCAGGAGATATGCAAAGACTAGCCCAAACCATTTCCCTACAAAATCTACAGTGAAATTTTGCATCACTTAGAAGTGTTTTGTGGACTTGGATTTTATTACTATCATTATTAGAATGGGTCATGTGTGCATTGGTACCAAAGACAAGAAGGACAAAAGAACACATTATAAGAATTAAGTCTTCCTTACACCCCTGTCTCCCAACCGACAAAGAATAAATATGCTGGCAGATATATTATGTCAGGGCTCATCTTCAGAAACCAAAATTCATCTAATTAACACAAGGTTCTGTACCAGGACCATCAGGAAGCTGAACAAAACAGACCTGGGCTGAGTGTCCAGGACCATCTCCCAAAGCCTCCGTGCAGAATTGGTCTCCAGTAGTGCAGCTGCTCCTCACACAGTCGGGGAATTCCTTACTTCACCAAGCTCCATTATTTGCCACAATCTGCAAAGCCAGGGCCAGACACTGGCATCTCTGCTATGACTGCTGTAACAGAACCAAAGGTATTCTCCTCTATGCTCCCTAGCAGAGTGGTAAAAAGCAGCCTCCAAAACACAGCAGTCCACTTTGCCCTCTAAATACTGAAGCTCAGACAAAACTCCAACTTCAAGAGGATCTATGCAGTGCAGCCTTTAGCCTTCTTGCTTTTGAAAGGGATTGGAATGGAGGTTGATTAAGCTTCTCCATAGGATCTGCCAAGTAGAATTTCTCTACAAGAGAAAAACATGAAACACTCTAGAAACAAGAATCACATGGTACTAGCAACACTCCAGAAAGGGCTTCCCTGGTGGTCCAGTGGGTAATAACACCGCCTTGCAGTGCAAGGGGCGCCGGTTCGATCCCTGGCCTGGGAAGATCCCACGTGCCGCGGAGCGGCTGGACCGATGTGTCCAATCACCGAGCCCGGGCTCTGGAACGCATGTGCCCAGAGCTGGTGCTCTGCAACAACAGAGGCCACAGCGATGGGAGGCCCACCCGGGCCAAAGAACAAAGATGGATGAAAATGGACAAATGAAATACCAATACATGTGACCCGCCCGCCCTGCTCCCTCCCCAACCCATCCCCTCCAATAAATAAATAAATAAAATCTTAAAAAAAAAAAAAACTAACTGAGCATTGCAAACAAAGATGGATAAAAATAGATCAATGAAAGACCAATAGAAGTGGCCCGCCCACTCCCCTACCTCCTCAACCTGCCCCTTGCCATAAATAAATAAATAAATATTAAAAAAAAAACCTAAATAAGCATTGCAAAGCAGTGGAAGGACTGTAAGATACTCAATTAAATAAATGTTGGCACAATTGGTTAACCACTTATACAGCTATAAAGCTATCTCTTTCACATACTACGCAGAAAGAGAAATTCCAGATAAAGAGCTAAATTTTATAAAGTAAAACTGTAAAAGTAGATTAATAAATTATAAGACAGCATCTGTAGTTTCTTGGAGTGAAAAAGCCTTCTTAAGAAAGCTACAAGCTCAAAAATCATAAAAGAAAAAAGTCTGATATATTTGACTCATAACATTTAAGACTTCTATATTCCAAAGCTCATTTTATTAAATTGAGATGAGCAATATCCTGGGAGAAATTAGCTGCAACATATACAGATGAATAACCAGAATACAAAAGCAGCCTCCAAAACACAGCAGTCCACTTTGCCCTCTAAATACTGAAGCTCAGACAAAACTCCAACTTCAAGAGGATCTATGCAGTGCAGCCTTTAGCCTTCTTGCTTTTGAAAGGGATTGGAATGGAGGTTGATTAAGCTTCTCCATAGGATCTGCCAAGTAGAATTTCTCTACAAGAGAAAAACATGAAACACTCTAGAAACAAGAATCACATGGTACTAGCAACACTCCAGAAAGGGCTTCCCTGGTGGTCCAGTGGGTAATAACACCGCCTTGCAGTGCAAGGGGCGCCGGTTCGATCCCTGGCCTGGGAAGATCCCACGTGCCGCGGAGCGGCTGGACCGATGTGTCCAATCACCGAGCCCGGGCTCTGGAACGCATGTGCCCAGAGCTGGTGCTCTGCAACAACAGAGGCCACAGCGATGGGAGGCCCACCCGGGCCAAAGAACAAAGATGGATGAAAATGGACAAATGAAATACCAATACATGTGACCCGCCCGCCTGCTCCCTCCCCAACCCATCCCCTCCAATAAATAAATAAATAAAATCTTAAAAAAAAAAAAAACTAACTGAGCATTGCAAACAAAGATGGATAAAAATAGATCAATGAAAGACCAATAGAAGTGGCCCGCCCACTCCCCTACCTCCTCAACCTGCCCCTTGCCATAAATAAATAAATAAATATTAAAAAAAAAACCTAAATAAGCATTGCAAAGCAGTGGAAGGACTGTAAGATACTCAATTAAATAAATGTTGGCACAATTGGTTAACCACTTATACAGCTATAAAGCTATCTCTTTCACATACTACGCAGAAAGAGAAATTCCAGATAAAGAGCTAAATTTTATAAAGTAAAACTGTAAAAGTAGATTAATAAATTATAAGACAGCATCTGTAGTTTCTTGGAGTGAAAAAGCCTTCTTAAGAAAGCTACAAGCTCAAAAATCATAAAAGAAAAAAGTCTGATATATTTGACTCATAACATTTAAGACTTCTATATTCCAAAGCTCATTTTATTAAATTGAGATGAGCAATATCCTGGGAGAAATTAGCTGCAACATATACAGATGAATAACCAGAATACACAGAAGTACACAAATCAAAGAAATTAAACAAGTGATGGAAAAATTTACAAAGGATATGTGGAGGTAATTATCACAGAAAACACAAATTATCAGTGAATATATTAAAAGATATTCAACTTCACCAGTAAGCAGGGAAATGTAAATTTTGAAAATAATATACCATTTCTACTCACCAAAGTGACAATAATTTAAAAGCTTGAAAAGATCTATATCAAGATCTATATCTTAAAAATTAGAGAACATTGGATTGCAAAGCTTAGTGCAAAACAACCTAGAATAATAATAATAATAGAAGATTGGAAATGAAGAAATACAGCTATTTATAAAGAAAGTCCGGTGTTTCCCTGGTATATCAGTGGTAAAGAGTTTGCCTGCCAATGGAGGAGACATGGGTTCAATCCCTGATCCGGGAAGATCCCACATGCTGTGGAGAAACTAGGACCATGAGCCACAACTATTGAAGTCCATGTGCCTAGGGAGCCCAAGTTTCACAACAAGAGAAGTCACTGCAACAAGAAGCTTGTTCACCTCAACTAGAGAGTAGCCCCCACTCTCTGCCACTAGAGAAGAGCCTGTGGCAACCCAGAATAGCCAAAAATAAATAAATAAATAAAATTCTAAGAAAAGAAAAAAGAAAGTCCCAAAGAACTTACAAAAATCCTAATAAAGGGCTTCCTTGGTGGTCCAGTGGGTAAAGACACTGCCTTGCAGTGCAAGGGGCGCCAGTTCAATCCCTGGCCTGGGAAGATCCCACATGCTGTGGAGCAGCTAGACCATGTGTCCAGTTACTGAGCCAGTGCTCTGTAGCGAGAGAAACCACTGCGATGGGAGGCCCACACAGGCCAAAGAACAAAGATGGAAATGAAAGACCAATAGAAGTGGCCAAAAAAAAAAAAAAAATCCTACTAAAATTCTAAATGGGCTGAGCAAAGTTGTAAAATACAAAGTCAGAACTCAAAAGTCAGTTGTGGGGTTTCCCTGGTGGTCCAGTGGGTAAGGACACCGCCTTGTAGTGCAGGGGGCACCAGTTCGATCCCTGGCCTGGGAAGATCCCATGTGCGGCGGGGTGGCTAGACCGGTGTGTCCAACTACCAAGCCAGAGCTCTGGAGCCTATGCGCCCATAGTCAGTGCTCTGCGATGAGAGAGGCCACTGTGATGGGAAGCCCACACAGGCCAAAGAACAAAGATAAATAAATGAAAGATCAATAGAAGTGGCCTTAAAAAAATAAAAAAAGATATGTTAAAAACAAGTCAATTGTATTTTTCTACATTAGCAAAGAAAACCTAGAAACTGAAATTTTAAATAAAGTTACCATTTATAATACCATCCAAAATCTCAAATACTTAGGATAAATATAACAAAACATGCTCACAATCTGTATGCTAAAAACCAAAGCAATGTTGAAATAAATCACAAAAGACCTTTTAGTATATGATTAAATGCATGGTGTTCGTAGATGGGAAAACTCAGTGTGTTAAAATATTGATTCTGCCAAATATGAGCTATCAATTTAATACAATTTCAATACCAATTCCAGAAACTCAGCAGCTGAATATAAAATTTATATAGAAAAGAAAGGACTGAGAATATACACAGTAATTTTGGAGAAACGAAGTTGGAGAATTCACACTACCTGATTTCAAAATATTCTATAAAACTAGAATAATCAAGAAAGTATGGTATTGGTACAGGGAAAGACATAGATTAACAGAACAGAATGTATGCTCAATTGGTTTTTGACAAAGGTAGCAAAGTAATACAATGAAGAAAAGATAATCTTTTTAATAAATGGTACTAGAGAAATTGGTTCTACACATGCAAAAATATGAACTGCAAACCTTACCATTCACCATAAACAAAAATTTACACAAATACATCTAAATATGAAGTCAAAGACTATAGAACTTCTGGAATAAAATATAGAAAAAGATTACTTGGGTTAAGCAAAGTTTTCTCAGATATTACACAAAAAGTGTAATTACATAAAAAGTAGAAGCTATTTTTTAAAAATGAATAAACTGGACTTCATTAAAACTAAGAATTACTGCTCTTTGATAGCCACTACTATGAAAATGAAATGACAAACCACAGACTGAGAGAAAATATTGACAAAATATATATGTGATAAAGACTTGCAGATAAAATATGTAAAAAATTCTTTCAGTTCAAAATAAGAAACAACTATTTAAATAGACACTTCACCAAAGAAGATATACCAATGGCAGATATGTACACAAAAACATGCTCAAAATTAGAGAAAAATAAATCTAATTTAAAATTATAGAAATACAAATTTAAAACAATGAAAACCCACTACATACCTACTAGAAAAGTTAAGATTAAAAAAGGGGTGAGACTATTGCAACCAAAAGAGTAAAATACCTAGGAATAAACCTACCCAAAGAAACAAAAGAATTGTACACAGAAAATGACAAGACACTCATGAGAGAAATTAAAGAAGACTTAAACAGATGGAGAGATATCCCATGTTCCTGGATCGGAAGAATCAATATTGTGAAAATGACTATACTACCAAATATCATCTATAGATTCAATGCAATACCTATCCAACTACCATTGGCATTTTTCACAGAACTAGACCAAACAATAACACAGTTCATATGGAAACACAAAAGACCTTGAATAGCCAAAGCAATCCTAAGAAAGAAAAACGGAGCTGGAGGAAGCAGCCTCCCTAACTTCAGACTCTACTACAAAGCAACAGTCATCAAGACAGTATGGTACTGGCACAAAAACAGAACTATAGACCAATGGAACAAGATAGAGAACCCAGAGATAAACCCACACACCTATGGGTACCTTATTTTTGACAAAGGAGGCGAAACTATAAAATGGGACAAAGACAGCCTCTTCAACAAATACATTCTTTTAATAAATGGTACTAGANATTGGTTCTACACATGCAAAAATATGAACTGCAAACCTTACCATTCACCATAAACAAAAATTTACACAAATACATCTAAATATGAAGTCAAAGACTATAGAACTTCTGGAATAAAATATAGAAAAAGATTACTTGGGTTAAGCAAAGTTTTCTCAGATATTACACAAAAAGTGTAATTACATAAAAAGTAGAAGCTATTTTTTAAAAATGAATAAACTGGACTTCATTAAAACTAAGAATTACTGCTCTTTGATAGCCACTACTATGAAAATGAAATGACAAACCACAGACTGAGAGAAAATATTGACAAAATATATATGTGATAAAGACTTGCAGATAAAATATGTAAAAAATTCTTTCAGTTCAAAATAAGAAACAACTATTTAAATAGACACTTCACCAAAGAAGATATACCAATGGCAGATATGTACACAAAAACATGCTCAAAATTAGAGAAAAATAAATCTAATTTAAAATTATAGAAATACAAATTTAAAACAATGAAAACCCACTACATACCTACTAGAAAAGTTAAGATTAAAAAAGGGGTGAGACTATTGCAACCAAAAGAGTAAAATACCTAGGAATAAACCTACCCAAAGAAACAAAAGAATTGTACACAGAAAATGACAAGACACTCATGAGAGAAATTAAAGAAGACTTAAACAGATGGAGAGATATCCCATGTTCCTGGATCGGAAGAATCAATATTGTGAAAATGACTATACTACCAAATATCATCTATAGATTCAATGCAATACCTATCCAACTACCATTGGCATTTTTCACAGAACTAGACCAAACAATAACACAGTTCATATGGAAACACAAAAGACCTTGAATAGCCAAAGCAATCCTAAGAAAGAAAAACGGAGCTGGAGGAAGCAGCCTCCCTAACTTCAGACTCTACTACAAAGCAACAGTCATCAAGACAGTATGGTACTGGCACAAAAACAGAACTATAGACCAATGGAACAAGATAGAGAACCCAGAGATAAACCCACACACCTATGGGTACCTTATTTTTGACAAAGGAGGCGAAACTATAAAATGGGACAAAGACAGCCTCTTCAACAAGTGGTGCTGGGAAAACTGGACAGCTACATGCAAAAAAATGAAGTCGGAACATTCCCTGACACCATGCACTAAGGTCAACTCAAAATAGATTAAAGACCTAAATGTAAGACCAGAAACCATCAAACTCTTAGAGGAGAATATAGGCAAAACCCTCAAGGACATAAATCAAAGCAAGATCTTCTCTGACCCACCTACTAGAATAGTGGAACTAGGGCTTCCCTGGTGGCCCAGTGGGTAAGGACACTGCCTTGCAGTGCAGGGGTGCTGGTTCCATCCCTGGCCTGGGAAGATCCCATGTGCCGCAGAGTGGCTGGACCGATGTGTCCAATTACTGAGCCGGAACTCTGGAGCACATGTGCCCAGAGCCGGTGCTCTGCAACGACAAAGGCCACCATGATGGGAGGCCCACATGGGCCAAAGAACAAAGATGGATGAAAATAGATAAATGAAAGACCAATAGAAAGGCCCCCACACACACACTAAAAAAAGAATAGCAGAACTAAAAAGAAAAATCAACATATGGGACCTAATGAAACTTAAAAGCTTTTGTACAGCAAAAGAAATTACAAAAAAGCTGAACAGACACCCCACAGAGTGGGAGAAAATCATAGCAAATGAAACAACAAAGAATTAATCTCCAAAATCTACAAGCAACTCAGACAACTCAGCACCGGAAAAACGAACAACCCAATCAAAAAATGGGAAAAAGATCTAAAGAGACGCCTCTCCAAAGAGGACATACAGATGGCCAAAAAGCACATGAAATGATGCTCAACCTCGCTTATTATTAGAGAAATGCAAATTAAAACTACAATGAGATATCACCTCACACCCGCCAGAATGGCCATCATCAACAAATCGATAGACAATAAATGCTGGAGAGGGTGCGGAGAAAAGGGAACCCTCTTGCATTGCTAGTGGGAATGTAAATTGATACAGCC
This sequence comes from Tragulus kanchil, assembly GCA_022376925.1. Taxonomy (NCBI): domain Eukaryota; kingdom Metazoa; phylum Chordata; class Mammalia; order Artiodactyla; family Tragulidae; genus Tragulus; species Tragulus kanchil. Next base: position 140,928,861 of record JAIOJX010000028.1, read on the forward strand.
TCTATGGAAGACAGTATGGAGATTCCTTTAAAAACTAAAAATAGAAGCACCCTATGACCCAGCAATCCCTCTATTAGGCTTATATCCTGATGAAATCAAATCTGAAAGAAGCACCTGTACCCCAATGTTTATTGCAGCTCTCTATACAATAGCCAGAACATGGAAGCAACCTAGATGTCCATCGATGAATGAATGGATACAGAAGCTCTGGTACATATATACAATGGAATACTACTCAGCTGTTAAAAGAAATGCAGAAGAATCAGTCCTAATGAGGTGGCTGGACCTAGAACCTATCATAAAAAGTAAAGTAAGTCAAAAAGAGAAAGACAAGTATAGTATACTAACACATATATATGGAATCTAGTAGGATGGTCATGATAACACACGCAGTGAACTCATGGAAGAATAGACATATGAACATTGTGGTGAAGGAACAGTGGGTGGGAGGCATGGAGGGAGTAACATGGAAACCTATACTGTCATGTGTGGAAAAGATAGCTATTGTCATTGTGGTAAGGGAATAGGAATGCTTACAATGGCCTGGTGCAATGGTCCGGAGGGGTGGGATGGGGGGATCTGGGGTGGGGCACCAGGGATATGCATATGACTGATCTGGGAACGTACATGTTGGTGAACAACAAAACTCTGTAAAACCTTTAAAATAAAGAATTAAAATTTAAAAAATTTAAAAAAAAAGGGGAGGTGAGGGTGCTTCCCTAGTAGCTCAGTGGTAAAGAGTTCACCTACCAATGCAGGAGACACGGGTTCAGTCCCTGATCCAGAAAGATCCCACATGCTGCAAAGCAACCCAATCAAAAAATGGGAAAAAGATCTAAAGAGACGCCTCTCCAAAGAGGACATACAGATGGCCAAAAAGCACATGAAATGATGCTCAACCTCGCTTATTATTAGAGAAATGCAAATTAAAACTACAATGAGATATCACCTCACACCCGCCAGAATGGCCATCATCAACAAATCGATAGACAATAAATGCTGGAGAGGGTGCGGAGAAAAGGGAACCCTCTTGCATTGCTAGTGGGAATGTAAATTGATACAGCCTCTATGGAAGACAGTATGGAGATTCCTTTAAAAACTAAAAATAGAAGCACCCTATGACCCAGCAATCCCTCTATTAGGCTTATATCCTGATGAAATCAAATCTGAAAGAAGCACCTGTACCCCAATGTTTATTGCAGCTCTCTATACAATAGCCAGAACATGGAAGCAACCTAGATGTCCATCGATGAATGAATGGATACAGAAGCTCTGGTACATATATACAATGGAATACTACTCAGCTGTTAAAAGAAATGCAGAAGAATCAGTCCTAATGAGGTGGCTGGACCTAGAACCTATCATAAAAAGTAAAGTAAGTCAAAAAGAGAAAGACAAGTATAGTATACTAACACATATATATGGAATCTAGTAGGATGGTCATGATAACACACGCAGTGAACTCATGGAAGAATAGACATATGAACATTGTGGTGAAGGAACAGTGGGTGGGAGGCATGGAGGGAGTAACATGGAAACCTATACTGTCATGTGTGGAAAAGATAGCTATTGTCATTGTGGTAAGGGAATAGGAATGCTTACAATGGCCTGGTGCAATGGTCCGGAGGGGTGGGATGGGGGGATCTGGGGTGGGGCACCAGGGATATGCATATGACTGATCTGGGAACGTACATGTTGGTGAACAACAAAACTCTGTAAAACCTTTAAAATAAAGAATTAAAATTTAAAAAATTTAAAAAAAAAGGGGAGGTGAGGGTGCTTCCCTAGTAGCTCAGTGGTAAAGAGTTCACCTACCAATGCAGGAGACACGGGTTCAGTCCCTGATCCAGAAAGATCCCACATGCTGCAAAGCAACTAAGCCTGTGAGACACAACTATTGAGCCTGTGCTCAAGAGCCTTGGAGCTGCAACTATGGAACCCATGTGCCACAACTACTGAATTTTTTGAGATATGTCATTGTGTTCTTTTTTTCCTTATATTTAAACTTGTCTCAATTTAGCTAGAGGCTGAGGATGGTCTAAGCAGAAACACAAAATGACAGGAGGTAGTATTAGGTAGAGGACTTGTAAATAAGATATAGACAGAGAAGGAAAAAAGGACAGAGGAGAGTAAGGAGGAAAGGGAGAAGGAGAATTGGAAGAAGAGATAGATAAGAGGAACAGGAAGAGGAGAAAGAGACTCTTGAAGGTCAAAATTTATTGAGAATGAACTCCATTATCCTAAAGATTCCTTTAAGCTTCCCAGGTGGCGCAGTGGTAAAGAGTCCACCTGCCAATGCAGAAGACACAAGAGACACGGGTTTGATCCCTGAGTCGGGAAGATCCTCTAAAGTAGGAAATGGCAACCCCCTCCAGTATTCTTGTCTGGAAAATCCCATGGAGAGGAGCCTTATGGGGTCTCAAAGCCTTATGACTCACAGCAGCACCACACTTGGCTTCTGCGGCTTTTTCCTGCTCCTGCATCTCTGGTCTGCACCCCATCACTATTGCCTGTAGATGTTCTGGAGACTCACCAAATCCTGGAGCTCACCTCAAGGTCTTCACTCTTCCCTCGGCCCGGCTGCACTACCCATGGCTCACCTCTTATTCCATGGAGGAACTTTTCAGAAGACAATAGAACTGAAATGTGAGTTGAAAATCTTACCATCCCCAAGGTGCATTCCTTAGGAACAGAAGCTTGGGCAAAATTCCCTGGAAGACCAAGCTGGAATTACCCACCTCTCCTTCATGGGACTTTGTTGAAGTTTATATCTCAAAGTGGTTCCTCTCCTTTATGCCCCAGAACTGGTTAATTATTTACTGGTTTTTCTTTAGAACATTTCTTAACTTCACTTTCACATTATTCCTCATCTCACTAACCTGACACTGAGCTATATAGATAGGCTGCATGTGATATATGAAGAGCACATAAATCAATGTCTCTACACTATCATATGTGAATAAAATAGCTATTGTCATTGCGCTGTGAGAAAAGGGGATTCTGCAGGGGTGCTGTGCGATAGCCTGGAGGGGTGGGATAGGGGGGATATATATATGATTAATCTGGGATCATACATATGTGTAAACAACAGAACTCTGTAAAAGTAAAAAGTAAAATAAAAAAAAATTTAAAAAAGGAGGAGGATGGGGGTCTCAAAGAGTCAGACACAACTGAGCACGCACATGTGCACACACACACACACACACACACACACACACAGATTCCCTTATGAACCATAGCTCGGCCAGCTGAGCAATTTTCAAAATTCAAAGATAAAGTCAATGCTCACCTAAACAGGAGGTAGAATTGTGTCTGACTGAGAGAAGAGGAGGAGGAGGAGAGAAGAAAAAGGCCTGATATGACTAATCTGAGAACATACATATCTGTAAACAACAAAACTCTGTAAAAGTTAAAAGTAAAATAAAGGTTTAAAAAAAAAAAAAACAGGGAAAAAAAAGAAAAAGGCCTGACATTAGTTGCTCTCAGGTCAGTAACATGGAGGTGAGGGTCAGAGGAACGCCCAGGGAGATGCCATTCCATTGACAAGGCCGGAACTGCTGAGAGGCTCTCAGGGTAGCCCCGGTTCAGCAGACACAGCATCCAGAAGAGCCCAGGGAAGATGGCTGAAAGCAGTTTGTGGCCATCAAACTAAAATGATGAAGAGGGAGTTACTGAATCCCCAGAAAGCATTCTGAGAAGGCACCCCAAAAGCCATAATGAATGAGCATGAGCTTTGGGGTACTTGGGGGGACACATGAATATTGGCCTTTCACTTTGTACCTTTTGCTTCTGTATTGCTTGAATATTTTATTATGGTGAATACTTGTGTGATATTACTTGTATAATTAAAACTAAATTTTAAAAGTCAGTAAATAAAGGAACATATAAGTGATGAAATTAAGATCATATATAATCCCAGCTTCAGGAAATAATCATTATTTTCATTTTGATATGTAGAGTTCCAATACCATATAAAAATATACTCTTATATAAAATTACCATAATATTGTTTTGTAACCTATTTTTTCTTAACTGCATGATATGAACATTTTCGCAGATAATTGGAAAATGGTCATTATGAATGTCATTTTTCAGTACCAATGTTTAATAAGACCTTCAATACTCTGTGCTTTTTTCATATAAGGCACATCAATAAAGCAAGTCTCCGTTAAATAGCCCCACAAATTAAATAGTTGTATAGTATTTCATTGCATTTCCACAATATAATTTATTTAACTAACTTCCTATTGTGGTAAATCCTTTCACAGACCCATGACTATTTCCCAAGGATAAATTTCAATAAGTGGATTTTTTGGGTTGAACCAGGAAAATTCTTAGACTATTTAATACTTTCAGTTTCTTTCTAGAAAATTTGAATCAGTTGTCACCTATTCAGGTATGAGAAAGCCCATTTCTGCATTTTATCCTGAGAATTGACATTTTAATCTTTACAATGGGCCACATGAAAATAATTTCTCATTTATGCTTTAGTTTTCATTTCTTTATTAGTGAAATTAAGAATCTTAGTTTTCTGATATTTACTAGATGTCTATATTTCTTCTTTCATGAATTTCCATTCCATATGTTCTTTTCATTTCACTTTTGGAGTTGGAAAAATTTATCATTCAGCTGTATACAAAATGTTATATAATGAACAATGTAAACTCAGGTTTTGAGGAAAGTAAATGTTTCTCATGTCAACCCTGTACAAAACACTGTAACATTAAATGTTAGTAAAACTTTTCCTCAGAAATCAGAGAAAACATGATCCAGACACTTTGCTTTATAATGATTTAATTGCATAAGGGTAGCATTTAGTGGTTTTTAAGACCAACCTTATAAGTACCTTATAAGCATCATTTCATATAATCCTCTCTTAACACTACTGGTGGTGGTGGTGGTGGCTTAGTTGCTAAGTTGTCTTCAACTCTCTGTGACCTAGCCCATCAGGCTCCTCTGTCCACAGGATTTTCCAGGCAAGAATACTGAAGCAGGTTGCCATTTCCTTCTCCAAGGGATCTTCCTATCCAGAGACTGAACTTTCATCTTCTGCAATTGGCAGGTGGATTCTTTACCAATTGAGTCACCAGGGAAGCCCCTTCACATTACTAGAAACACACTCTTGGGACAGTCTTATAACAGATGAGGAAATTTACACAGAAAGGTTGAAAGTCTCAGGGACTCTATGTGATATGCTGCTGCTGCTCAGTCGCTTCAGTCCTGTCTGACTCTTTGCAACCCCCTGGACTGTAGCCGTCCAGGCTCCTCTGTCCATGGGGATTCTCCAGGCAAGAATACTGGAATGGGTGGTCATGCACCCCTCCAGGGGATCTTCCCAACCCAAGGACTGAACCTGTGTCTCTTATGTCTCCTGCATTGGCAGGTGGGTTCTTGACTGGGTACATCCATTTTGTTTTCTGAGCTAGAAGCCATATTCCCAAGGTGAGCCATAACTTCATTCTCCCATAGCCTCTCCTCCTCTCTTCATTTTCTTTCCCCTCACTGGCAAACAGACTTCACTGCTGGGGCCACAGCAAAAATGAGCAAATGATTTTCCAAACTGACCAATGGAATCCTAACTCTCTTCGATATGTGCCCCAAAAAACCTTATAAGCCAACTAGTCCAACTCTTGGAGAAGGAAATGGCAACCCACTCCAGTATTCTTGCCTGGAAAATTCCATGGATGGAGAAGCCTGGTGAGCTACAGTCCATGAGATCTCAAATACATACATACATATATATATATATATATATATATATATATATAGCTTCCCTGATGGCTCAGCAGTGAGCAATCTGCAATGCAAGAGACCTGGGTTCCATCCCTGAGTTGGAAAGATCCCCCTGGAGGAGGGCATGGCAACCCACTCCAGTATTCTTGCCTGGAGAATTCCATGAACAGAGGAGCCTGGAAGGCTTCAGTCTATGGGGTCACACAGAGTTGGACACGACTTAAGTGACTAAGCAGCAGCAGCAGTCCAACTCTAGACTGTATATCCCTCTGCCAGGGAAATGCCATTGTCATGAAACAGAAGCACAGTACTCCTTTTTCACCATCCCTTGTACTTCCTTTGGGAGTCCCATTAAGCCTGCTTGTTGGGACATTTTTGCATCATAAGTCCTAAGGCTTTCTGAATGATCAGCTATGCTCACCACTTTCCTCTGTATCTTGGTTACACTGACCCAAAACATCAGCCTCCAGTTCAACAGGCACCTGATATGGTATAATGATAGGGACAGAGACACTATTAAGGGATCAGGCTTCTAAATCTGAGAAATATCTCATTGCCCCATATTATCCTGTTTTAAAAATGCAACATTAATGCATTAAGGTCAAAGCTATGTATCCATTACTGGCCTTTAAACTACAAGTCTGAAAAGAGGTTACGGTTTGAAAATAGAGTCAACTTGTTCTTAGGCATATTTCACCTTTTATGAAACGGAAAATAAATAATGCCAAGAAATCATGGCACAGTTATGTTTTCCATGCTCTAAGATCTAGAAACTTTTTTAGTCTGTGTTGTGATGAGTAACAGCAAGATCCAGGCAAGAAATAGGGCAGACATTTCATGTAACCACCAATGGAGTTCATGATAGTGAAGTAGTGAAAGTCACTCAGTTGTGTCCAACTCTTTGCAATCCCATAGATGAACCACAGAATTCTCCCATCAAGAATACTGGAGTGTGTAGCCATTCCCATCTCCAGAGGATCTTCCCAACTCAGCGATCGAACCTAGGTCTCCCATATTGCAGGCAGGTTCTTTACCATGTGAGCCACCAGGGAAGCCCAAGAATACTGGAGTGGGTAGCTGTTCTCTTCTCCTGGGGATCTTCCCAATCCAGGAATCGAACAGGGGTCTCCTTCATAGCAAGTGGATTCTTTGCCAGATGAGCTATCAGGGAAGCCTAGAGTTCATGGTAAGCCATCCATAAATGATTCATCCTGCATTCTCTTGACAGTGACAATTTTACCATATGTTTACCCATAATTAGTTCAGAATGGCAGGCAATTACAGAAACTAAAAGGAACAAAATACTGATATGGAGCAATAGCACCTCTTATATATACATTTTTATTGATAAATCACAAGAGTTATTTGAGTCACTATCATGATCCAGAGTTAGGTAGGAACGGTTCTTCCCTATTCCTGACCCCTTCTGTATTGAGGAAGCTCAACTAGTGTAAACGAGTGAAGACTCTTGAGAGTCCCTGGGACAGCAAGGAGAACAAACCAATCAATCCTAAAGGAAATCAATCCTGAATATTGGAATATCCTGATGCTGGAATATCCTGATACTGGAATATCCTCCAATACTTTGACCACCTGATGTGAAGAGCCATCTCATTGGAAAAGATCATGATGCTAGGAAAGATTGAGGGCAAGAGGACATAGGGACAATGGGGGATGAGCTGGTTGAATGGCATCATTGACTCAGTGGGCATGAGTTTGAGTAAACTCTGGGAGAAGGGAAGCACAAGGAAGCCTGGCATGTTGCAGTCCACGGGGTTGCAAAGAGTCACACACAACTGAGTGACTGAATAATGACAACAAACTAGTCTGATATCTTTGACATCTCCCCTGCTCACTCACCCTTGAGGGGAAGCACAGTGACACAGCTGAGCTCAGATACTGTGTCTGTCATTGTCTTTGTGTGTGTGATGCTCACAGGATGTGGGAACTTTCCCTTGGTTTCCCATGACCCAAGTCTTAACCTGGTCAGTGCCTCATTGTAGGAAGGTCTATCCCAGTCCCAGACTGCTTGTAACTGGCGGGGTAAGTTAACTTAATTCTGGGGATCATGATTTAGGAAACCCACCTGACGCTTAGATCCTCAACTTGGTGTTTGTTCTAATAAGTAAAATTGTGCTCTCAAATTTGCTACTGTTCAACATATTTTAATTTGTTATAAACCCAGAAAGAAGAAGAGGGCTTAATTGTTTGGTACCTTTTCAATGCAACATACCATAAGGAGGGCAAAATAATCATGCAGGTAGATAGGCTTTTAGTAGGGCCAGGATATGTGGTTGTGAGCCTTGAACTTCAGTGAGTAGTAGTCATGGTACTTTGATCTTAGTGGTTTGTAGAGGTTTACAGAGCTGCGACTGCTGTGGTCTGGACCTCTGGATGGAAAACCCCAAGCCAGTAACACATTATATTGACCTTGATGGGTGAGTATGACTCGTGCTTGTTTATCCATAGGCTAAAGACTATTTCTCCAGAGGCGAGTGATCTCAGATTCTGTTATAGTTTTTGTGTACCTGTTAGTATGGCATTTATACTAACAGAGCAAGGCCATGTTTGAGGAAGGTCCAATATAGCCACAATCATGGACTAAAATACAACTTGATGCCAGTACTGCTTGGAAACTTTAAAAACAAACAAAAACTGGTTAAGTATGGTTCCCTCTGTATCTTGACGGTGATGGTGCTACACTGAGAATCACCCAGCAGGCATCTCTGTCCATGAGATTTCCCAGACAAGAATGCGGAGTAGACTTGATATTCAGAATGCATTTATTAAGTACCTATCATGGTACAAGCCCTCACCCAGGCACATGAAGTAGGAAGGTGAACACACAAAACTCCTTGAACCTACAGTGCTCCCTTTCAAAGGCCATCACAACACAGATGATAAGTGCTACGATCAGCTTAGACATGGGAGTGCTACAAAGCACTGAGAAGGTGCCTAATACCAATTCAGTGGAGAGAGGCTCATTAGAAAACTTTCACGGAGAAATTACTTGAGTCTCCAAAGACTGTAGGGAGATAGCTGGCAACAGAAGGATAGAAAAGAAAGGAACATTCAGGAAGAAGAAGCCACCTTTTCTCAAAGGAGATGACTTCAGGGAACTGTGAATAATCTAGCTAGAGGAAAAGGAGACCATAGAGGGTCAGGAAGAAAATGCGTCCAGAGAAAAAGATAAATGAGGAATAAGAACATAATGGTGAAAGAGTTTAGCCAGGAAGTGACAAAATTAGATACATACCTTAGAAAGGGGCTCTTGATAAGCAGGGTAAAGGGACAGAGTACTGGGACAAAGGGTGTCTGATGAATTGGGTGAATAAAGACGAAAGAACTGATCTGAGAACCACAATGGAGATGGACTTGAAGGTTGGATGAAGTGTAATGGGAAAAAGGTAGATACTGAGTTTTCTTAAGTGGTTTGTAGAGGTTTAACAGAGCTGCGACTGCTGTGGTCTGGACCTCTGGATGGAAAACCCCAAGCCAGTAACACATTATATTGACCTTGATGGGTGAGTATGACTCGTGCTTGTTTATCCATAGGCTAAAGACTATTTCTCCAGAGGCGAGTGATCTCAGATTCTGTTATAGTTTTTGTGTACCTGTTAGTATGGCATTTATACTAACAGAGCAAGGCCATGTTTGAGGAAGGTCCAATATAGCCACAATCATGGACTAAAATACAACTTGATGCCAGTACTGCTTGGAAACTTTAAAACAAACAAAAACTGGTTAAGTATGGTTCCCTCTGTATCTTGACGGTGATGGTGCTACACTGAGAATCACCCAGCAGGCATCTCTGTCCATGAGATTTCCCAGACAAGAATGCGGAGTAGACTTGATATTCAGAATGCATTTATTAAGTACCTATCATGGTACAAGCCCTCACCCAGGCACATGAAGTAGGAAGGTGAACACACAAAACTCCTTGAACCTACAGTGCTCCCTTTCAAAGGCCATCACAACACAGATGATAAGTGCTACGATCAGCTTAGACATGGGAGTGCTACAAAGCACTGAGAAGGTGCCTAATACCAATTCAGTGGAGAGAGGCTCATTAGAAAACTTTCACGGAGAAATTACTTGAGTCTCCAAAGACTGTAGGGAGATAGCTGGCAACAGAAGGATAGAAAAGAAAGGAACATTCAGGAAGAAGAAGCCACCTTTTCTCAAAGGAGATGACTTCAGGGAACTGTGAATAATCTAGCTAGAGGAAAAGGAGACCATAGAGGGTCAGGAAGAAAATGCGTCCAGAGAAAAAGATAAATGAGGAATAAGAACATAATGGTGAAAGAGTTTAGCCAGGAAGTGACAAAATTAGATACATACCTTAGAAAGGGGCTCTTGATAAGCAGGGTAAAGGGACAGAGTACTGGGACAAAGGGTGTCTGATGAATTGGGTGAATAAAGACGAAAGAACTGATCTGAGAACCACAATGGAGATGGAGTTGACAGGAATTAGTGGATAATTGTGCTAAATGTGAGGCTTGGAAGAGGATGGAGGTGACAGCTGAAGGAAAAGGAAATGTGCATGATGATTCCCAGGTTTCTGATCTCAGTAACTATGTAACTCCAAAGTGCCACTCACTAGAGTGTTAAATGCTTGGTCCATGGGGCTGAGACTAAATAGACATGGGATGAGTAAATCAGCTAATAATAACTATACCAACACCTAACAGTTCAATTCTCTGTGTTAAAATTATGGTTAGGGATAGGTTAGGGTTATGGTTAGTTACTGATGTAACTAAAAAATGAGATCTGAATGTTTGTGTACCCCCCAAATTCAGATGTTGAAATCCTGACCCCTAAGGTAATGGTATAATGAAATAGGGTCTTTGACAAGTGATAGGTCATTAGTGTTGAGCCCTGGTGAATGGGTTGGTGATCTTATTTCAAGTCCCAGAGAGATGCCCCCATCCCCACCAGGTGGAAGCAGGCCCTCACCACATACCCAGTCTGTCACTACCAAGATCTTGGATTCCTTAGATTCCAGAACTGGAAAATACGTGGTCTTGTTTATAAGCCACTCAGCCTGTGGTATTTTGCTATCACAGCCTGAACAGATCATGACACCAGCTAATAGTTACTGAATGTTTACTGTGTACCAGGACATAAGCTTAAAGAAGAAAGGTTTACCTAGGTTTAAACAGCAGGAGTGTGAACTACAGATTGCAAACCATGTTATTCCAAACTCTTTGTGTTTAATCAGTTTACTGCTGAGACTACAAAATTTTTGCAAACCATGTTGGAAAGAACGGGTTTCTAAAGGAGAAAAACTGTGAATAATCTAGCTAGAGGAAAAGGAGACCATAGAGGGTCAGGAAGAAAATGCGTCCAGAGAAAAAGATAAATGAGGAATAAGAACATAATGGTGAAAGAGTTTAGCCAGGAAGTGACAAAATTAGATACATACCTTAGAAAGGGGCTCTTGATAAGCAGGGTAAAGGGACAGAGTACTGGGACAAAGGGTGTCTGATGAATTGGGTGAATAAAGACGAAAGAACTGATCTGAGAACCACAATGGAGATGGAGTTGACAGGAATTAGTGGATAATTGTGCTAAATGTGAGGCTTGGAAGAGGATGGAGGTGACAGCTGAAGGAAAAGGAAATGTGCATGATGATTCCCAGGTTTCTGATCTCAGTAACTATGTAACTCCAAAGTGCCACTCACTAGAGTGTTAAATGCTTGGTCCATGGGGCTGAGACTAAATAGACATGGGATGAGTAAATCAGCTAATAATAACTATACCAACACCTAACAGTTCAATTCTCTGTGTTAAAATTATGGTTAGGGATAGGTTAGGGTTATGGTTAGTTACTGATGTAACTAAAAAATGAGATCTGAATGTTTGTGTACCCCCCAAATTCAGATGTTGAAATCCTGACCCCTAAGGTAATGGTATAATGAAATAGGGTCTTTGACAAGTGATAGGTCATTAGTGTTGAGCCCTGGTGAATGGGTTGGTGATCTTATTTCAAGTCCCAGAGAGATGCCCCCATCCCCACCAGGTGGAAGCAGGCCCTCACCACATACCCAGTCTGTCACTACCAAGATCTTGGATTCCTTAGATTCCAGAACTGGAAAATACGTGGTCTTGTTTATAAGCCACTCAGCCTGTGGTATTTTGCTATCACAGCCTGAACAGATCATGACACCAGCTAATAGTTACTGAATGTTTACTGTGTACCAGGACATAAGCTTAAAGAAGAAAGGTTTACCTAGGTTTAAACAGCAGGAGTGTGAACTACAGATTGCAAACCATGTTATTCCAAACTCTTTGTGTTTATTCAGTTTACTCTGCTATCTGAGAGACCAGGGTACCAAAGTCAATCCTTCTGTCTTTGACTCCCAGTCACAGGCCTACCCAAGCAGGTTAGCCACTCTCTCAGTCTGGTTACCACTGTGGGAAGACTAACTTTTAAAGTGAAATTGATAAAGCAAGGCCATAAAACCCCACCAGTAAGAATGGAATAAATAATTTCTGCTTGGCTTTAGAAACCCTTACACATGTTATAAATCATGACACACAGCCTCCAGAAAACAGAGCATCATGGAGCAAAACTTCAAATGAAGGGTAGAATTTAACTTTGATGTCTTTGGGAGAAGGAAAACAGGCATTATCTAGTTAGGCTTTAACTCTAAATTCTTTGCATGTCATCAGATTTATAAGTGATTCAGAGAGACTATGCCTTTTTGTTTCACACACCATTTGCACAAAGCTATGGTTTCTGTATCATTGTTGTGTTTTAGTCCCTAAAGTCATGGCTGATACTTTCACGACACCCAGGCTTCTCTGTCCACGGGATTCTTCAGGCAAGAATACTGTAGTGGGTTGCCATGCCCTCCTCCAGGGGCTCTTCCCAACCTAAGGGTTGAACCTGCATCTTCCTGCATTGCAGGTGTATTCTTTACAATCTGAGCCACCAGAGAAGCCCAGGTTTCTGTGTTAGCCCACCATTTTTCAGAAATGATATGTATCTGCATCCCACATCCATTTTCATTCTCCTGATACCACCCAGAACATACGATTTTTTCTAGCAGCACTTGTAAAAGTACTACTATACAAAATAAAGATAGAAAAAAGACAAAGTCTGTATTTATCTGCATATATTTAAACTTTAACATGCGAAAGAAGCAGGAAACGTTTCATTCAATGGTTTAATTACTAAAGAACTCTGGAAATCACTCTGAGAAGGTCATTTTCTACCCAGGTGGTTTTATCAGTTTAAATAATTCCCTTATTAAACAGAATTTCAAAAGGCAGTAAAAGTCACAAAATAATGGGACTACTTTTGAAGTTTAAAGTGCAATGTTATTCCAAACTCTTTGTGTTTATTCAGTTTACTCTGCTATCTGAGAGACCAGGGTACCAAAGTCAATCCTTCTGTCTTTGACTCCCAGTCACAGGCCTACCCAAGCAGGTTAGCCACTCTCTCAGTCTGGTTACCACTGTGGGAAGACTAACTTTTAAAGTGAAATTGATAAAGCAAGGCCATAAAACCCCACCAGTAAGAATGGAATAAATAATTTCTGCTTGGCTTTAGAAACCCTTACACATGTTATAAATCATGACACACAGCCTCCAGAAAACAGAGCATCATGGAGCAAAACTTCAAATGAAGGGTAGAATTTAACTTTGATGTCTTTGGGAGAAGGAAAACAGGCATTATCTAGTTAGGCTTTAACTCTAAATTCTTTGCATGTCATCAGATTTATAAGTGATTCAGAGAGACTATGCCTTTTTGTTTCACACACCATTTGCACAAAGCTATGGTTTCTGTATCATTGTTGTGTTTTAGTCCCTAAAGTCATGGCTGATACTTTCACGACACCCAGGCTTCTCTGTCCACGGGATTCTTCAGGCAAGAATACTGTAGTGGGTTGCCATGCCCTCCTCCAGGGGCTCTTCCCAACCTAAGGGTTGAACCTGCATCTTCCTGCATTGCAGGTGTATTCTTTACAATCTGAGCCACCAGAGAAGCCCAGGTTTCTGTGTTAGCCCACCATTTTTCAGAAATGATATGTATCTGCATCCCACATCCATTTTCATTCTCCTGATACCACCCAGAACATACGATTTTTTCTAGCAGCACTTGTAAAAGTACTACTATACAAAATAAAGATAGAAAAAAGACAAAGTCTGTATTTATCTGCATATATTTAAACTTTAACATGCGAAAGAAGCAGGAAACGTTTCATTCAATGGTTTAATTACTAAAGAACTCTGGAAATCACTCTGAGAAGGTCATTTTCTACCCAGGTGGTTTTATCAGTTTAAATAATTCCCTTATTAAACAGAATTTCAAAAGGCAGTAAAAGTCACAAAATAATGGGACTACTTTTGGAAGTGATGTTATATGTTTAAATGATAGCTTTCTAATGTGTCTCCTCTTTTCAACACACACTTCAAATGTGCAACTGTCAAATGTCTAAATCATATCAGGAAATCTGATGTGACATCTCTGATTAGCCACAAACTCTAGAGAGCCCTGCTCTTGGTCCAAACCACTATGATCTCTCACCTAGATGACAGTAATCACTTCTATATTGGTCTCCCAGCTCTCAAACTTATCCTCCTGCAGTCTTTTTCCCACAAAGTAGTCCATGTATTCCATTGCTGTACAGTATTTTGTGTGTTATGCTAGTACATCTCTATTTATCTGTCCTACTGTCAGCGGCCATTTAGGTAGTTTCTTGCTTGAGTAATCAAAATTATCCAATTCATCTTCTTGGTGAGCACACAGATATAATTTGATTAGCATATTCCCAGGAGTAGATTTGCTGGGACTTAGGACAAGTACAGGTTCAGCTTCAATGGACAGTGCAAATGGCTTTCCAAAGTAACATTGCACTTTCATTTTCCTTTACCTCACTTCTTATTCCATTCAGTCTTATATATACCTTCTGTTTTTCTCATATTTTTCTTTCAATATTTAGCAATAAATGTGTAAAAATCTAACCATTCTGAAAAAGTAGATTCTTCATAATTGAGGATATTCCAAACAATGTGTTCCAAACACCAAAAGCATTTCCACGAAGCACTCCAAGGTGTTCTGAATGACGCTGCACTGATTGGGAAATGAGCAGTCATGTCACACACCATTTTGCAACAAACACACTAAATAGCCCCGGAAGGTTTATTGATAAAAGTTAATCATATAATAGTAATAGCTAATGAATGATTTGAGATTATCTTTGACACTGCTTTACCCATTAGCAAAAATAACTGACTGTACTCATGAACCTAAAGCATCTAAAACCTTTAGTCCGAAGTCCAGTTCTATCATAAGTTTCAATATGACAACGTTCTAAGCCAGTAATGTTTACTTTGATCATTTGGACTGAACCCTTCATAGCTTTGCCCCTGTTCTCCTTGTTATGACCCGTCTGGATCCTATTCCTAGTATTTTCTCCTGGTGGAAGATTTGTCCTTGAGTTGCACTCTTGTTTAATATTCCAAGGCTTTATAAGGCCTATATACCAGACCAGGCACCATCAGACCCTCCCACAGCCTATTTACATTCATCCATGATTTGGATCCTGTGAAACCTGCACTGAAGATGGTAGCATAAGATAAAAGAAGCTTGGATTACTGTATGTCAGAGTCCCAGCAGGAAGCAGCTGATACATTCAGAAGGAAGAGAGTTTAAAGAAAGTCTATTGACATGAATGGACAAAGTTAAAGGATCTAACAAAGGGTGGGGAAGCATCCAACAATGGGAAGCTGTTCTTATATGTGGGTGGAAAAGAAGGGGGCAGATCGGTACACACAGCATCTGGTGTGAGCTGTAGTCATGAGAGAGGGCTACAAGTAGAAGGAGTCTTGAAGCAACAAAGACCTAGACCTCTCCTCTCACTCTGCAATCTCCTGCAGCAAAACCTTCTGGAAGCTATGGGGCAAGGAAGTTAATGTGATCCAGCCTAGGGGCACAAAGCAGAGAGGGAAGGCAGGGACCAGGTCTGGTTACCCAGCGGCATCCCTGAATCACTGTCTGGAAGAGAGCCATCCAGGAGAGAAGTCTGACTAATAACCCACACACTAAGCTTAGCATGTATTAAGTGTTAATCTGTTGAATCTCTAAGATTTAGAGGTTGTTTGTTCCAGCAGTTAGCCAATCCTAAAAGAGCTGATCTATTTTTATTTATACATTATGTCTTTTATATCCAAATTGTTTCTAAAACTGTCAGGGAAAATGTATAACAATCCTCTAAAACTGAAAAATGAGTCTATTTCACAGAGATTTTTTTTTTTTTTGGCATAAATTGTAAATAATTCTACCTTGAGATTGTAAATAATTATTCTGCTTTTAGATGTTCCAAACTGCTTCTTTTTACAATGACAGCTCAAAAGGGAAGCAATTGTGACGGAGAATAAAATACTGCATTTATTCTTCAAAAATAAGACTATAAGGAGGAGCAAATACCGTGGGACAACAATCAAATGAATACAATAGAAAAATTCTTTGTCCATTTCAACTCACCTCCTTCCTCTCAGTCCTCCATTCCTTCTCTCTTCCCAAACCAAAGTGCCTCTTGCTTTCAAAACGGGTCCTGCTATCTTGGAAACATACTGTGTTACCCCAACAGGCTCTTTCTACCTCTTCCACCTCTCTGTGCTCCAGGCCTCTTTAACTTACACTGAAACATTGCTCCTGGACCTTGCTAGGTGAATGGTTAGCTATCTTGATAACTTCATGCATTCATTCATTCATTCACACATTAAAAAAAAAATAATATCATTGAATACCCATTAAGTACAAAGTATATTCTAGATTTTCAACCTACAAAGGGAGATAGATATATAGCATATATATATATACATATATATATATATATATATATATATATATATATATATATATACACATGGCAAGGTCCCTTCACAAAATGAATTGTAACACTGTGAGAGATGGAGTATTTTCTGTCACATCAATAAACAAGGATGTCACAGCCATTAGCAATTCCAGCCCTCCAAACCTAAGTTACTGAGCCTATAGGGCGCCCAGGAAGAACAATGCCTGCTATGGGGCAGAGCAGAGCTGCTGTCACTCCCTACAGGGAGCTCCTCAGCTGGGGGCAGGGAGAGGTGTGAGAAGACAGGATACTGGCCCCAAATAGCTGAGATGCACATTAAAGGGACAACTTCCACAATCCCAGACTCTTGCATCTTCCCATACATAGAAAAGTGCTAAATTCCTTAATATGAGATGTCTGGTTTTCCTTAATCAACAACAATCTTTTGATGTTCAGACTACCTGCCCCTTGCTACAAACTTCTATATAACCTGACTCCTCCCCCCAGCGTTTTTGGAGCAGTTTCTCAGGGTCACTTGAGAGGCTGTCTCCCGGGCTTGAAGTCCTAAAAATTTGCACCGAATGAAACACAATTCTCAGCTTTTATGTTGTGACTATTTTTTGTAGTCGATAATTGTGACAGAGGTATGACAGAGAGACAGATAACCATAGAATAAGGCGGAAAATGGCCGGTGAATAAAAGAGGCACAGAAAAAGTTGTATATGACTTGAGAAGAAAAGAAAGGAAAACTGGTATGTACCATGTATGACCCAAGCACTAGGTTAGGTAGAATGCATACATTAATTTGTCTTTCTTTCATATGGCTAATTCCTTCTTGTCTTTCAGTAATTCATTCAAATGTCACCTTACCCAGGAAGGCTTTCTTGCCCCTAACTCAACCAGTCTTTCTGCTATGTTCCCACAATCAAAGTTTTAACAAATGATTAGATAATTGTTAGTTTATTTATCATCTCAAATGATGGTAAGACCTGGAAGCAGGGGAGCTATGCCTTGTCATTGTACATTTTCAGTGTGTAACTCTGAATCTGGTGCATACCATGCCTTCAGTGATGAACGGATGGACGACTAAAGTACCATTAGAGTATCAGAAGAAAAGGGGAATTGTATAAGCAACATGAAATCGGAAAAATAGAAGGTATGCGCTAGGGATTGTAGAATCCAGTTGGATTATGTCATAAGAATGTGCGCAGGAAGGTGGCATGTGACAAATGTTGAAACAGAAGATAGAAAACAGTTTGTAGGGTCTTGAATACCAGACTAGAGCAGCTAGACTCATGCAATACAGTGAAGAGCCACTGGGCGCTTATAAGCCAGGAAATAATGAGGTCAGAACCATGTTATAAAATGATTAATCCAGTTGGAATATCTTTCCTTTTGCAATAACACATTCACTTTTTATCAAGAATTTTCTTTGCTTTAACCCAAAATAGTTAATATTATACTGTGGATCTGAGCAGCCCTGACAAACATTTCTTTTTTCAAAAGACTTATAAAACCTACACATGTCTAGGTCAGCCTTGAGTAAAGTGTTGCTTTGCTATTTTTTTTCTTTCAGTTAGTCTTTATGCTAAGCTAACAACCACATTATATTGATGCAACACTCTGAAATTAATTCTGAGTTGCTCCCCAAGGCCCAGCATGTGGTTACCAGCAAATGCTCACCCACAACAGGGAGCATCGTTTGTGACTTCTATATGAGATCTTATAAGGCAACATGTGCTGATAGAGAATGAAGTGATTCTTTTCACAAGAGATAATTTGAATGATACATTCATCCAAAGAGATATTATCTTGGAATGTTATGAAAAGCGTTTTCATACGTGAGAGTAACTAATTACAAAAAGTAAATCAATAATTAAAATTAGATCATCATCTTTTGACAAACACATATTATCAATTTATCTGCTTTAAGCCAGTTTCTATAACAATGCATGTATACCAAAGCAACAAGTTATAACTTCAGACGTTTTTGGATAAAATTTGCATCTTAAAATTGTTAGGTTGTACCAGTAAACATTAAATAAGCAAGTTCAGTTGATACCTTGTGTTTAATAATGTATGTTTTCTCTAGTTTCCCAAACTCACTGCTGACCAGAAAAAATAAATAATTGCAAAGAACACAGGTCCAGTAAGATAGTACCACTGAGCTGTGTGATATGAAAGGAGATAATGGAGACTTTGGTATTACCCAGATGGACGTCTGGAATCATCTTTTTATATTTCATATATTCAATAATCCCTGGAGGAGGAAGTGGTAACCCACTCTAGTATCCTTGCCTAGAAACCTCCATGGACAGAGGAACCTGGTGGGCTACAATCCATGGGTACAATCAGAAAGAGTCCGATACAACTGAGTGACTGAACATATTTTCAATCATCAACATCTCAGAAAAGAAATGCATTACTCTGAGACTGAAATATTTTTAATACAAAAAGTCACTAGACTTGAGCCACCTTTCAGCTTTTTTTCCAATCATTTAGAATTAATCATTTAGAATATTCATCATATGTATAACTAAACACAAAATTGACTCAGATTCTCATTTTCCTATTGTCTGAAACCTTGACAAATCATCCTTCCTTTTCCAAAGCTGCCCCTTGGGTTGAGTGAAGAGACAAATATAGCAGCTTCTCTTCATGCTGTGATCTAGCCTCTTCTCTAAGAATCCTAGAGCTGTGATGCAATAAGGCACTGTAAACATTTTGGGAGATGAGTAAATAGATGCAATCCCAGAAAGTCTGGGATGCCATTAGCCCTCCAACAAATGAGCTCACTTTGCTGGGTCTCGAAGTAAACTTCCTATTTAAAATACAAGAAGCTCAATCTGCTTCATCTGGTCCATTCTTAAAAATCAATAAATAAATTCCTGACAGATCTATTCTGCTAAACTAATCATGGTTTCACTTTCTGCTTCCATAAACCTGCATGAATCTCTGCCCAGTTTGGCTGATTGATATTCACAAGCATTATTGACTTCTCTTTAAATGAGAGCTCTCATCTTTTTTAATCTCTGTAAAAAGTGTTAGAAAAAACGTTAGTTTATCAATGCATGTATACCAAAGCAACAAGTTATAACTTCAGACGTTTGGATAAAATTTGCATCTTAAAATTGTTAGGTTGTACCAGTAAACATTAAATAAGCAAGTTCAGTTGATACCTTGTGTTTAATAATGTATGTTTTCTCTAGTTTCCCAAACTCACTGCTGACCAGAAAAAATAAATAATTGCAAAGAACACAGGTCCAGTAAGATAGTACCACTGAGCTGTGTGATATGAAAGGAGATAATGGAGACTTTGGTATTACCCAGATGGACGTCTGGAATCATCTTTTTATATTTCATATATTCAATAATCCCTGGAGGAGGAAGTGGTAACCCACTCTAGTATCCTTGCCTAGAAACCTCCATGGACAGAGGAACCTGGTGGGCTACAATCCATGGGTACAATCAGAAAGAGTCCGATACAACTGAGTGACTGAACATATTTTCAATCATCAACATCTCAGAAAAGAAATGCATTACTCTGAGACTGAAATATTTTTAATACAAAAAGTCACTAGACTTGAGCCACCTTTCAGCTTTTTTTCCAATCATTTAGAATTAATCATTTAGAATATTCATCATATGTATAACTAAACACAAAATTGACTCAGATTCTCATTTTCCTATTGTCTGAAACCTTGACAAATCATCCTTCCTTTTCCAAAGCTGCCCCTTGGGTTGAGTGAAGAGACAAATATAGCAGCTTCTCTTCATGCTGTGATCTAGCCTCTTCTCTAAGAATCCTAGAGCTGTGATGCAATAAGGCACTGTAAACATTTTGGGAGATGAGTAAATAGATGCAATCCCAGAAAGTCTGGGATGCCATTAGCCCTCCAACAAATGAGCTCACTTTGCTGGGTCTCGAAGTAAACTTCCTATTTAAAATACAAGAAGCTCAATCTGCTTCATCTGGTCCATTCTTAAAAATCAATAAATAAATTCCTGACAGATCTATTCTGCTAAACTAATCATGGTTTCACTTTCTGCTTCCATAAACCTGCATGAATCTCTGCCCAGTTTGGCTGATTGATATTCACAAGCATTATTGACTTCTCTTTAAATGAGAGCTCTCTCTGATCTTGTTAGTTTCCTAGAGTCAAGGATATACATGGGTATTTGGTTTATCAGCGTTTCTAGAAATTCTGTTTTTCTACACCTTTAATTCATGTGTACATAATTATATATAGGTCATTTAAAATATTCATATCTGGAAGAAGATTGAAAATATTTTCATAACATTTCAGTTAACTCTGGATAATTAGGTGGCAAATACCTATCACTTAATTTATCCTAAAAAAACTTTCATTCTAATACCTAGTATAGGTAAACATTTGCTTTTCTGCCATTTGAGTATTCACTATATACTCAGTTTATTGATTACTTAGCTGAGACTTAATTCCCTTCATTTTTATTTTTTAAGAAGACTGTTTTGAAACTCAAATATTTACTACTTGTTATCCAGCAAAATCTGGAGCAGGTAGGCTTTGCCTTCCCTCTGGGAGAAACTTGTTGATTCCCATTATGAATTTAAAAAGGATCTGAGCTTTGTTCACATCTCAATTCCTTCAATATTCTCTTCAATTCCTTCAATATTCTCTGTATGCTGCAGAGTTTTTCAAAACATAAATTCTCTTACCAAATGCTCTGCTCCAAGGGAAAGTTTATGAGCTGTATGTAATTCTTACCTCAGTGAGTGCAAAGCTATTTATTCCATACAGGCATTAAAAGGATGTAGAACAAGATGTCTCTCTTGGACCCCATATGGCGATTTGGTCTAATGTAAATTTCTAGATCAGATATAAAGAAAAAAATATATGCAAAACCCAAATATTTCCATCCACCATGTTGGGTAACTTGTGCCTATGATGTTCAAGGTATTATGAAATGTTTTAATGAAGTTTAATTCCAGAAAGTCTGGGATGCCATTAGCCCTCCAACAAATGAGCTCACTTTGCTGGGTCTCGAAGTAAACTTCCTATTTAAAATACAAGAAGCTCAATCTGCTTCATCTGGTCCATTCTTAAAAATCAATAAATAAATTCCTGACAGATCTATTCTGCTAAACTAATCATGGTTTCACTTTCTGCTTCCATAAACCTGCATGAATCTCTGCCCAGTTTGGCTGATTGATATTCACAAGCATTATTGACTTCTCTTTAAATGAGAGCTCTCTCTGATCTTGTTAGTTTCCTAGAGTCAAGGATATACATGGGTATTTGGTTTATCAGCGTTTCTAGAAATTCTGTTTTTCTACACCTTTAATTCATGTGTACATAATTATATATAGGTCATTTAAAATATTCATATCTGGAAGAAGATTGAAAATATTTTCATAACATTTCAGTTAACTCTGGATAATTAGGTGGCAAATACCTATCACTTAATTTATCCTAAAAAAACTTTCATTCTAATACCTAGTATAGGTAAACATTTGCTTTTCTGCCATTTGAGTATTCACTATATACTCAGTTTATTGATTACTTAGCTGAGACTTAATTCCCTTCATTTTTATTTTTTAAGAAGACTGTTTTGAAACTCAAATATTTACTACTTGTTATCCAGCAAAATCTGGAGCAGGTAGGCTTTGCCTTCCCTCTGGGAGAAACTTGTTGATTCCCATTATAAATTTTAAAAAAGGATCTGAGCTTTGTTCACATCTCAATTCCTTCAATATTCTCTTCAATTCCTTCAATATTCTCTGTATGCTGCAGAGTTTTTCAAAACATAAATTCTCTTACCAAATGCTCTGCTCCAAGGGAAAGTTTATGAGCTGTATGTAATTCTTACCTCAGTGAGTGCAAAGCTATTTATTCCATACAGGCATTAAAAGGATGTAGAACAAGATGTCTCTCTTGGACCCCATATGGCGATTTGGTCTAATGTAAATTTCTAGATCAGATATAAAGAAAAAAATATATGCAAAACCCAAATATTTCCATCCACCATGTTGGGTAACTTGTGCCTATTATGTTCTGTATGTACACTCCTTATACCAAGGTATTATGAAATGTTTTAATGAAGTATTTTACAATTTCCACAACAATTATTCTAATTAATGTCAAATGGTAGGAGATTTCATAAGCCATGCTTTGACTGTACTACCAGAACCCAAATCCTCAGTGTCACCCAGAGCCTCAGGCAGCTGCTACAGGAGCCACCTGAAAGGGACATTGAACCATGTCGTCATTGCAGCCTGGAGGGATACATGCAACCCATGGCTCTAGTCATCCAAAACAGTCGACACCGTGGTATTGTTGTGTTCACTGCTCGCGGAGGCTGACGTCAGCTGGATGCTCTTATCTACAGCAGGGACTCTTCCGCCAACAATTTCATCCGTGTTCCTCTTTGGCCTCAGCAAAATAATGAAGCACTTGGGAGCAAATATACAACCCAAAAGACCATAGCTGGATGCCAAGATTGCAAATATTTCCACAGCCACTTTAAACTTGCCTTTGGTGCTCAAGTAAGCAGGGACAAAAGAGATCCAGACGATAAAAAAGACTAGCATACCGAAGGTGATGCATTTTCCTTCATAGTAATTATCTGGCAACTGGCGTGCCACAAAGGTTGTGAGAAAGCACAGCAAGGCCAAGAAGACATCCATCCCAAATATAGAGCACAAAAATTCTATAGAGCCTTCATTACATTCCAGAATAATCTTTATATTTTGAGATTCCATGTTCTTGTACAGCCTTGGGGGGGTTGATACTAAGTACGCTATGCATATGCCAGTTTCAACTAGAACAGATATTAGCACAATGATTTTCCGATAAAGAGGACGGGTGGATATAAGTCGAGTTTTAGATTTGGAAATTCTGTAGGCTAAAAACAGTGAAATAGTCTTACCGAGAATACAAGAGAGGCAAAGAGAAAAGCCCAGTGCCAGAGTGATCTGACGAGCCATGCAAGACCATTTGTGTGGCTTTCCAATGAAGAGCATGGAAGACAGCAGTGTGATGACGAGAGAAACCTGAATGAGAAAGCTCAGTGCCCGGTCATTGGCCATCACGAGCGGAGTGTGTCTGTATATCACATACACAATTGTGACTGCCAAGACCACAAGTGCCCCAAAGACAGAGAGTATAACAAGCGTGAATCCGAGGGCCTCATCATAAGCAAGGAATTCCACTTGTTTCAGCACACACTCACTCTTTTGTGCATTGGACCAATAGTCTTCACCACATTGCTCACACTCCCTTTGACCTGATGAACAAAGAGCAGAGAATTGACTGCAGAGAAATCCAACTGTCACCATCAGCTGTGAATAGCCCAGAAGAACCAAAGGCTTCCTGCAGGACTTACTGAGATTTTTAATAGAGAATACATAAGAGCTTAAAAAAAAAGCCAAGCAGTGTAAAAATGGTCTTAGAGTGTGCAGCTAATAGTAAAGCCTGACAATTGATTTCAATTTTGGAAATTCAGTCTCCCTTCTTGGTTTCAGCTGTTTCTACATTTTTAAGTAAAATGCCTATTTCTTTCTCCTCTGATTATCTAATTAAGAAGGGAGGTGTGTATCCTCACACACATGAGAACAATCGACCAATATATGAGAACATTAAAGCTACTAAGGTGAAACAAGAGGATTATGATAGGTATAAGGTTGATTATTATAAAATACGAGTGTTTTCAATCTTCCATTCAACATCTTCCCCACGTACTGAAGAAAATTTGTCTTCACCCACTCAGTCTTCCCCCATCTCACCCTTCAGTTGCAGGTCTGAGGCAACATTTAGAGAAAGGTTGAGAACTAGAAGAAAGGAAATGAAAACAACAACTACACTGACAAAGGTTGAGAAAACTTTGTGGGCATTCAGCTGGGCAGAGGCTCTAAAGGAGAATATTGTTATTGTTTAGTCGCTCAGCCATGTTCGACTCTTTGGCAACTCCACGGATTGTTGCCCATTGGGCTTCTCTGTCCATGGGATTTCCAGGTAAGAATATTGGAGTGGGTTGCCTTCTCCTTCTCCAGGGTATCTTCCCAACCCAGGGATCAAACCCGCATCTTCTGCATTGGCAGATGGGTTCTTTTACCACTGGGCCACCTGGGAAGCTAAAGGATAATATTGAAACATAAGAAAAAATGTGAGATGATGCTAGATTATGAAATGTATCACTTCACTGTTCTTTGAAAGATGCAGATAAAGGCTGGAATTCTGTTTCAATCACTTCTGAGCGCTGGATTGGATTTCTCTTGATGGAACTCTGCAGAATCTGGGATACATGGGGTCCAAGGAGCTGTTCAGGTAACATTGTGTTTGCTTTCCATTTGGGGGAAATTTTTATATCTTTAAAGTTCTCTTTCAAATAAAGTAATTTTGAGGACTTTTTGGCAAAAGACAAGTACAATTTGTGTTATCTTTAACAGAAGGTAAAGATAAAAATAAACCTGCTGCAACATGCTTCACAAGGCTAAGCCTACCAAGCCCAAGTAAAATTCTGGCCAAGAACAGCATTTCAGCAGGTTGTAGTGAAAAATTTATGGAGAAATAGATACAGAATTCACCTGTCCTCCAACCTTTGAGTAATTATGGTCTTAAGCCAATTGCCTTTAGGGATATACTTCTAGATCTCATACTTCTAAATTAGAGATATTTCTGTAAAACATAAGAACTAACTGTTTATTAAAAAAGGGGAGGTGTGTATCCTCACACACATGAGAACAATCGACCAATATATGAGAACATTAAAGCTACTAAGGTGAAACAAGAGGATTATGATAGGTATAAGGTTGATTATTATAAAATACGAGTGTTTTCAATCTTCCATTCAACATCTTCCCCACGTACTGAAGAAAATTTGTCTTCACCCACTCAGTCTTCCCCCATCTCACCCTTCAGTTGCAGGTCTGAGGCAACATTTAGAGAAAGGTTGAGAACTAGAAGAAAGGAAATGAAAACAACAACTACACTGACAAAGGTTGAGAAAACTTTGTGGGCATTCAGCTGGGCAGAGGCTCTAAAGGAGAATATTGTTATTGTTTAGTCGCTCAGCCATGTTCGACTCTTTGGCAACTCCACGGATTGTTGCCCATTGGGCTTCTCTGTCCATGGGATTTCCAGGTAAGAATATTGGAGTGGGTTGCCTTCTCCTTCTCCAGGGTATCTTCCCAACCCAGGGATCAAACCCGCATCTTCTGCATTGGCAGATGGGTTCTTTTACCACTGGGCCACCTGGGAAGCTAAAGGATAATATTGAAACATAAGAAAAAATGTGAGATGATGCTAGATTATGAAATGTATCACTTCACTGTTCTTTGAAAGATGCAGATAAAGGCTGGAATTCTGTTTCAATCACTTCTGAGCGCTGGATTGGATTTCTCTTGATGGAACTCTGCAGAATCTGGGATACATGGGGTCCAAGGAGCTGTTCAGGTAACATTGTGTTTGCTTTCCATTTGGGGGAAATTTTTATATCTTTAAAGTTCTCTTTCAAATAAAGTAATTTTGAGGACTTTTTGGCAAAAGACAAGTACAATTTGTGTTATCTTTAACAGAAGGTAAAGATAAAAATAAACCTGCTGCAACATGCTTCACAAGGCTAAGCCTACCAAGCCCAAGTAAAATTCTGGCCAAGAACAGCATTTCAGCAGGTTGTAGTGAAAAATTTATGGAGAAATAGATACAGAATTCACCTGTCCTCCAACCTTTGAGTAATTATGGTCTTAAGCCAATTGCCTTTAGGGATATACTTCTAGATCTCATACTTCTAAATTAGAGATATTTCTGTAAAACATAGAACTGTAACTCACTTACTACTGTTTATTCACTATTTTTCCACTACTAATGTTTAATCTATTTCAGAAATTAAAATAATTTAAAATATTTTTATGAATCCATGCATTCATATTTAACATCTTTTTTTGAAAAATATACTTTTCTCTGAAATTCATGGAGGCAGGTCTTCTTTCCAAACACTTTAGAGCTAAAATCCAATGTTACTTTTTTTTCCACACTGCACAGAACAATCCAATAGTTAGATGGACTGCAATTTTAGTGACAAGTTGTTCACATCTATTTAAAAAGAAGTTTCCCAAGGCCCTCTCTACAAGGCATATTTAATCTGCTTGCATTTTAATATCAGTGAAAAATGACCATCTGTACCTGGTTCCCTTGACACATGTCCATCAGCGCATGGGATGCAGTCAAAGCAGCATATTGGTTCCCCATGACGAATCCCCTTCCGGGTCCCAGGCTGACACACATCGGTACACACTGAATGGGGAAGCTAGTAAAGACAAACACAACGCATTAACAAAGCCCTTGGGGCTTCCCCTGGTGGTCCAGTGGGTAAGGACACCGCCTTGCAGTGCAAGGGGCGCCGGTTCGATCCCTGGCCTGGGAAGATCCCACGTGCCGCGGAGCGGCTGGACTGATGTGTCCAAATACTGAGCCGGAGCTCGAGAGCGCAAGCGCCCAGAGCCGGTGCTCTGCGATGACAGACGCCACCGCGATGGGAGGCCCACAGGAGCCAAAGAACAAAGACGGATGAAAATAGAGAAATGAAAGACCAATAGAAGTGGCCCGCCCGCTCCCCCCCCCCCCCCAACCCACCCCCCCCCCAAAAAAAAAAAAAAAAAAAAATTTAAAAAAAAAAAAAAAAAAAAACAAAGCTCTTGGACTCTACTACTTGCCAGACTAAGAAAGTTTCCACCTGGATTTCTGTGAACATTTTGCAATATCTTAGGAAACTCAAGATAGCTGGGCAAGAATAACAGACAGGACTTCCCTGGTGGCATAGTGGATAGGCATCCACGTGCCAGTGCAGGAGAGAAGGGTTCGATCCCTGATCTGGGAGGATTCCACATGCCCCTGAGGAACATGGAGAATAATGACCTGGAAAATCTGGAGGCATTGTGCTAACAGTCCTGTGGTTGATTCTAGAAATGAGATTATAGAAAAGTCCAGCGGTTGATTCTAGAAATTAGCAAAGCTAATCCCAAACCTAACTTTCAGAGCAGGTTCCTGGTCCATGGGGCTCTGAGGAAAAGACAATTTGTCAAATGTGAGTTAAATAATGGAAAATATCAGAAATCTCTGAACTCAGTGGTATATAAGATTATTTAACTATATATTGCTAAACACAATAGATAAGGCTTCTTGTAAATTGCACGCACATGCGTGTGCGTGTGCGTGTGTGTGTGTGTGTGTGTGGTGTCATCACAGAATGACTCTTTCCTCTCTTCTGATTCAGTGTTCTAAAAAGAGCTCTCCATATACCTTTCTTTGAAAATCATCACAATAAGCTGATGCCTTTTTGTTCTTTTTCTCAGCATCCCTTCCCTTCTCAACCTTCATGATAGAGCTTCCAACCCACCCACCTCACTAAATGTTTCTTGCCATGTCTAACAGCTCTGCCTCTAGACACATTCTCCTTTCTCTCTCTTGGATATTTGACACTGTTGACCCAACTCCTCCTTGAGACGCAGGCTCCCTTGGCTTCCATCGGGTCCTTTTATTTCTTTTGTTGCTTCTAGTTACTCTACCTACTTCATCAATGTGGGCATTCTTCTTTTTCTTTTTTTGGCTTTGGTCCTTGGTCTACTGCTTTTATTTCTCAATATAAAGCAGCTTATTCATTCTCTTGTCTTACACCAGCACCCCTACACATGAACTCCCAGATCTTGACTCTAGCACCAGTCTTTCTCATCTGATCTCTAATTCCATACCCTAAACATCCAGCATGTCCCCACTCTTGAGATTCTACCCTCACCTCAAATTCAACATGTCCAAAACTATCCCCATTTACCCTACACCCCCTCCTCCTCCCAAATTCCCCATTCCTGTCATTGACACCACCAGTCTCAACCATCAGCTTCAACCATATCTTCTATTACTTGCCTACATGAGCCTTCACTCAGGCCCACCTGCTCACCAACTTCCATACTCAGTTTATTATTAAGAGCTATATCGTGCCTACCATATCTACTAATTTTTGATGCAAGAGACTCTCAAGGCCAATTCATTAGCAAATCCAGTGTATCCTACTTTTGTCCCCCTTTGGTCTAATTGAAATAGGGAAGGTAGAATAATTCTTTAAACTCTATGTTGGGGGCTTCCCTGGTGGTCCAGTGGGTAAGGACACAAGGGGCGCCGGTTCGATCCCTGGCCTGGGAAGATCCCACGTGCCACGGAACGGCAGGACCGATGTGTCCAATTACCGAGCCGGAGCTCTGGAGCGCATGCGCCCAGAGCTGGTGCTCTGCGACAACAGATGCCACCGCGATGAGAGGCCCACACGGGCCAAAGAACAAAAATGGATGAAACTAGACAAATGAAAGACCAGTGGAAGTGACCAGCCCACCCCGCTCCCTCCCCATCCCCGCCAAAAAATAAATAAATAAATAATAAACTCTATGTTGGATCATGACTCTCCTCCGTCAAAACTCTCCAAGGCTCCCTCCCCATTTCACTCAGAGTAAAAGCCAAAGTCATTCAACAGCCTCCAAGGCTCCATGTGATCTGATCCTCTGCCTCCTCTTCTACTACTCTCAAATGTTTCCATGTGCTTCCATCTTTTTTGGATATTTGACTTACCCAACTCCTCCTTGAGACGCAGGCTCCCTTGGCTTCCATCGGGTCCTTTTATTTCTTTTGTTGCTTCTAGTTACTCTACCTACTTCATCAATGTGGGCATTCTTCTTTTTCTTTTTTTGGCTTTGGTCCTTGGTCTACTGCTTTTATTTCTCAATATAAAGCAGCTTATTCATTCTCTTGTCTTACACCAGCACCCCTACACATGAACTCCCAGATCTTGACTCTAGCACCAGTCTTTCTCATCTGATCTCTAATTCCATACCCTAAACATCCAGCATGTCCCCACTCTTGAGATTCTACCCTCACCTCAAATTCAACATGTCCAAAACTATCCCCATTTACCCTACACCCCCTCCTCCTCCCAAATTCCCCATTCCTGTCATTGACACCACCAGTCTCAACCATCAGCTTCAACCATATCTTCTATTACTTGCCTACATGAGCCTTCACTCAGGCCCACCTGCTCACCAACTTCCATACTCAGTTTATTATTAAGAGCTATATCGTGCCTACCATATCTACTAATTTTTGATGCAAGAGACTCTCAAGGCCAATTCATTAGCAAATCCAGTGTATCCTACTTTTGTCCCCCTTTGGTCTAATTGAAATAGGGAAGGTAGAATAATTCTTTAAACTCTATTTTGGGGGGCTTCCCTGGTGGTCCAGTGGGTAAGGACACAAGGGGCGCCGGTTCGATCCCTGGCCTGGGAAGATCCCACGTGCCACGGAACGGCAGGACCGATGTGTCCAATTACCGAGCCGGAGCTCTGGAGCGCATGCGCCCAGAGCTGGTGCTCTGCGACAACAGATGCCACCGCGATGAGAGGCCCACACGGGCCAAAGAACAAAAATGGATGAAACTAGACAAATGAAAGACCAGTGGAAGTGACCAGCCCACCCCGCTCCCTCCCCATCCCCGCCAAAAAATAAATAAATAAATAATAAACTCTATGTTGGATCATGACTCTCCTCCGTCAAAACTCTCCAAGGCTCCCTCCCCATTTCACTCAGAGTAAAAGCCAAAGTCATTCAACAGCCTCCAAGGCTCCATGTGATCTGATCCTCTGCCTCCTCTTCTACTACTACTCTCACTCAATTACTGTTTCCAGGTACACTGAATGCTTTCCCATCCTAAAATACCAAACACACCCCTACCTCAGGGTTTAGAAGTAGCTGTTTCCTCTGTTTGGATGCTTTTTCCCTAGACTGAATGTGTGGCTTCACTTTCTTCTCAGTCTTTATTCAAATGTCACCTGCAGAGAGGCCTTCCCCAACCACAGTATGTGAAATTTCAACACACACCCCCACCAGCACTTTACCTCAACCCCCACTATTTTTTTCTCCTTAACATTATCACACTTATTTATCTTATGTACTGCCTCTTTCTTTGCACTGAAATGTTAGTCTCTTTAGGTAGGAATTTGTCCCATTTGGTACACTGACATATCCTCAGCTCCTAAAAACAGTGCCTAGCATGTATAATATTTGTGCTTAATAAATATCTGTTCAATCAGTTAATGATTCGATGGTGAGTGCTGTGTAGGCAGTGGTCTGGTGGTCCTCTTCCAGTGTTTAGCACAGAGGGACTCAGAATAGATGCTTAATGAATTTGTATTGAATTACATTTGAACCAATTTCATTATACAAATATAACCGTGGGAATTTCCTGGCAGTCCAGTGGTTAAGACTTTGTGTTTTCACTGTGAATGGTGCAGGTTCAGTCCCTTACTTGTTGGGAAAGTAAAATCCCACATGCTGTGTAGTGCAGCAAGGGGAAACATGTAAAATAAAATTTATTTAAATATATATGTATATAGCCCTAATTTTAATAAGGATAAGAAAAATAAAAGTATTGTGCTCTAATGAAATGTTGTTAAAATATATCTACTAGTACATTTCACTGCTTTTCCATCAGTTTTTAGTAGAACAAGCATTCTATGAACTTTCTATGTATAAGCAGTAACATCTTCTCTTTTTTCCTGCAAAGCATTCTATTGAGCACCTGCTCTACAACTAGCTCTGGGAATACAAAAGGGCACTGTCTTGGGCCCCAGTCAGGGAGAGAGCTCTGGGCCTCAGCAGGAGGTTTATATTCCAGGCTTTGGGCAGCTCTGTCTTTCTGCAATGATAAAAATGTTATATAAATGTGCTGTCCAATATAGTAGCCTCTAGCTACACATGGCAGTTGAACACGTGGAATGTAGCTAATCTGACTAAGAAACTAAGTTTTTAATTTTATTTAATTGTAATTAATTTTAATTTTAAAAGCTACATGTGACTAGGGACAGCTGTATTGGAGAGAGAAGCTCTAATTCAAAGAAATAAAATGCAGAAGAGAGCTATGGTCTCTACAGTGGCAAACACGAAGTTTTTATTTTTATCCTGCCATAATATATTCAAGGGCTTCCTCGGTGGATCAGACAGCAAAGAATCTGCTTGCAATGCAGGAGACCTAGATTCAATCCCTGGGTTGGGAAGATCTCCTGGAGAAGGGAATGGTCACCCAGTCCAGTATTCTTGCCTGGAGAATTCCATGGACAGAGGAGCCTGGTGGGCTACAGTCTTTGCAGGGTTGCAAAGAGTTTGACATGACTGAGAGACTAATACTGAAGATGTATTAGAGCTGTTTAATGCCAGGCAAAGTACATACATACACATATAGTTCATACATATAGTGTGTGTATGTCTGTATGTATGCATATGAGTATGCATGAGTCTATATATATTTATTGATACCCATGGAAAACCAAGGACAAAGAAAAGAAAAAGATCCCCCTGGTATGTGGCACAGCACAGGAGCTCGTAAATCCTAATGTTCTTGTCACATATTCCTTTATCCTTTTCCAGTATGATTCAGAAGACTATTTCGGGATCTCAGAGCTCAGGTCAAAAGTGCCATAAAGAAGAGGGAGAATACATGAATAGGAAACAGGTGAAGAAGGGCATCCTCCCCTCAAAAAATCTTGCAGCTGCAAAGAAAAAAAACATTGGCTGTCCTGACACCCACATAGTGCTCTCTCTGACTCCTGTTGGTTCCTCTAGCAGATTCACAGGGAAGATTAAATTCCTAGTGCTCTCCTGTCACCCTATCGCTTTACTGTAACACGACAGGTAAATAGTAAAGTAGGATATCAAAAGTCCTACAGTTCTATTCTCCTACAACTAATATTTCATTCAGGGTAAAAAGTTCAGCTGTCTGGTAAGTGATGAGGTTTCCCCTGAACTTGTCCCAGTGCTTCTCGAGGTATTATCTTTACATTATGTAACCAAGGGACCCAGTCTCTCTTTTAGAGGCTTCTCTTTCAAAATGTTCAGAGCTGCAGGTCTGCATATCAAAGCCATCCTGTTGCTATAGGAGGTGGAGGAATTTAAATCATCATAATTGTTAATATGTTAGTCGCTCAGTCCAACTCTTTGCGACCCCATGGACTATATAGCCCGCTGGGCTCCTCTGTCCTTGGGATTTCCCAGGCAAGAATACTTTAGTGGGTATTCTCTAGAGGATCTTCCCAATCCAGGGACTAAACCCAGGTCACCTGCATTGCAAGCAGATTCTTCACCATCTAAGCCACTGAATTATTATTCATTCATTATTAGTAAGTAAAAATGAATAACAGTAATAATGAAAATAATAGCTTTTTATCTTGAATAAGTATTTTACCACCAAATCCTCAAAATCTGTAGCTACTGCTTTCCAGAATGATTTTGAAAACACATTTTTAAAGAATTTTGACAGTTAGGAAATGTACCTTTTTTTCCTATAATCTCTCAATAAAGGATTTTTTGAATAATATATTAAAGCTTATAGACATGTCCGTGCACCCATACATATACCATATTGGAAGGTAATATTCCTTACATCAAATCAAATTATACTGTGAACTTGTAAATCCTCCTTCCCATCTTTGCCCATGAGAATAAAGAAGAAAAAAAGGAGAGAGAAATAAAGCTCCTCCAGAATGATGGTCAGAGAGGGAACAGAGGGACTTCTGGGTTGTCCCAGGGTAAAGTAACCACTAAACTGTGAGTCTTTCCACACAGTCTCTGCAAAAGACCATACAGATTTAAAAGAAAAAAAGACTTTAAAAAAATCACATGTGATCCACAACTTCAGCCTCATAAACAGCCTGAAAATACTATAGATTTCAAAGTATTTATAACTAGAAAAATAGCCATTAAATTCCAGCAAGAGCCCCTCTAGAGCTCCCTCCTCTGTGTAGGTATATGGAAAATGAAGGAACTGGGGAAACTGTGCAGAAAAAAATAAGACAGAGCAGATAAGCTAAGGTTAGTGGAGAGTAGACAAAATCATTCCTAGGAAGAAAATGGCAGGTTATAGGACAAGGTCTTGAAGGTGGATCTCAAAATGATGATTTCACCACTACGGTGGGACCAGAAGGTATACAGAGGGAAAAGTACCTTTTGTGAGATATGATCAAAGAATAAGAAGAAAGCAAAATTAAGAGCTCTGTAGCAAAAAGAGTGAACCATAAAATTAAAAGATACATTCAGCCTTCCCTTTCCACAAAAAAAGTCATCCTTAAACTTCTCTTCATTCTAGTAACAGAAGAAAACAGGCTTGAAAGAGATTGGTGAGCCACCCAAAACAATCATCCTTGTCCAAAAACATGCCCCAAAATGTAATTGTGTCCGTACAAGTTTACTCTAAGAAGAAAAGAGAAAATGAAAAGCAAAACATTATAGCACAAAAGTATGTGAAGAAAAGGGAGCACTCCTACACTGTTGGTGGGAATGTAAATTGGTGCAGCCACAATGGAGACCAGTATGGAGGCTCCTAAAGAACTAAAAATAGAGCTACTATATGATCCAGAAATGCTATTCTTGGGCATTATCCAAAGGAAAACATAATTTGAAAAGATACATGCACCTCAATGTTCACTGAAGCACTATTAAAAATAGCCAGGATATAGAAGCACCTAAAGGTCCCATCAACAGAGAAATGGATAAAGAAAATATGGGGTGTGTGTGTGTGTGTGTGTGTGTGTGTGTGTGTGTGTGTGTAACGGAATACTACTCAGCCATAAAAAAGAACAAAATAATGACATTTGTAGCAACATGGATGGACCTAGAGATTGTCATACTGAGTGAAGTAAGTCAGACACAGAAAGAAAAATATCATATTACATTGTTTATATGTAGACTTTTTTTAAAAAAAAAAAGTACAAATGAATTTATTTACAAAACAGAAGTAGAGTCACAGATACAGAAAACGAACTTATGATTACCAGTTAGGGTAAGGGGAGGGAGGAATGAATTGGGAGACTGGGAAAGACATATGTACACTACTATATATAGCACAGACAACTAATGAAGACCTATTCTACAGCACAAAAAAAGCCCCACTCAATACTCTGTAATGACTTATATGGAAAAAGAATCTGAAAAAGAGAGAGTTGTATAACGAATGCACTTTGCTATATGCGTGAAACTAACACAACACAAAGGGGTTAATCGACTGTAACATCAAAACTACCGTCGACCCTCCAATCCCAGTTCTTGGCGAAAGGCAGATATGATCAAAGAATAAGAAGAAAGCAAAATTAAGAGCTCTGTAGCAAAAAGAGTGAACCATAAAATTAAAAGATACATTCAGCCTTCCCTTTCCACAAAAAAAGTCATCCTTAAACTTCTCTTCATTCTAGTAACAGAAGAAAACAGGCTTGAAAGAGATTGGTGAGCCACCCAAAACAATCATCCTTGTCCAAAAACATGCCCCAAAATGTAATTGTGTCCGTACAAGTTTACTCTAAGAAGAAAAGAGAAAATGAAAAGCAAAACATTATAGCACAAAAGTATGTGAAGAAAAGGGAGCACTCCTACACTGTTGGTGGGAATGTAAATTGGTGCAGCCACAATGGAGACCAGTATGGAGGCTCCTAAAGAACTAAAAATAGAGCTACTATATGATCCAGAAATGCTATTCTTGGGCATTATCCAAAGGAAAACATAATTTGAAAAGATACATGCACCTCAATGTTCACTGAAGCACTATTAAAAATAGCCAGGATATAGAAGCACCTAAAGGTCCCATCAACAGAGAAATGGATAAAGAAAATATGGGGTGTGTGTGTGTGTGTGTGTGTGTGTGTGTGTGTGTGTGTAACGGAATACTACTCAGCCATAAAAAAGAACAAAATAATGACATTTGTAGCAACATGGATGGACCTAGAGATTGTCATACTGAGTGAAGTAAGTCAGACACAGAAAGAAAAATATCATATTACATTGTTTATATGTAGACTTTTTTTAAAAAAAAAAGTACAAATGAATTTATTTACAAAACAGAAGTAGAGTCACAGATACAGAAAACGAACTTATGATTACCAGTTAGGGTAAGGGGAGGGAGGAATGAATTGGGAGACTGGGAAAGACATATGTACACTACTATATATAGCACAGACAACTAATGAAGACCTATTCTACAGCACAAAAAAAGCCCCACTCAATACTCTGTAATGACTTATATGGAAAAAGAATCTGAAAAAGAGAGAGTTGTATAACGAATGCACTTTGCTATATGCGTGAAACTAACACAACACAAAGGGGTTAATCGACTGTAACATCAAAACTACCGTACGACCCTCCAATCCCAGTTCTTGGCATGGATCTGGATAATTCAAAAAGAAACATTCACCTCCAGTGTTCATTACAGAAAGAGAAGACAAATACTATATGATATCACTTATATGTGAGCTAAAATATGACACAGAAACAGACTCACAGACATAGAGAACAAATGTGTGCTTGCTAAAATGGAGGGCTGGAGGAGGGAAGGATTGAGAATCTGGGATTAGCAGATGCAAAGTATTCTATATAGAATGGATAAACAACAAGGTCCTACTGTATAGTACAGGGAAGGATATTCAATATCCTGTGAAAAACAATAATGGAAAAGAAAAGTGTATATACTGAGTCAGTTTACTGTACAGTAGAAACTAACACAACACTGTAAATCAACTATACTTCAGTAAAATTCTTAAAAATTCCAGCAAATTAAAATTCCCCTTTAAAATATAGATGCACAACCATTAAGCAGAATAATATTGCAATATTTTAAATAAATATCCTAGCACTTCAATTAAGTATTCTCAGAAAAGCACTTGGAAAGGCATTAAAAAAATACCTCAAATTAGATATTTTAAAATTTAAAGCATAAATGTATTTTAAGACTGAAAAAAAAATTAAAGTTCATTTATCTCAAAAAGAAACTAAAGAAAAGCCAAAACTATTTCAGACCTTAGAATAAAAGTCACAAGGCAAAAAATACATATGTGGATAAAAAGTTAATAAGAAGTATTGAATAAAGACAGGAAAATAATAAAGAGAATAAGGATGAGATGAGACACACTTTGTAGTACTTGAAGAAAAAAATCATAGAACTAATATTTAAAACTATAATCCAGGGACTTCCCTGGTGGTCCAGTGGTTGAGACTCTGTGTTCCCAATGCAGGGGGTCCGGGTTCGATCCCTGGTCGGGGAACTAGACTCCATATGCCGCAACTAAGACCCAGTGGAGCCAAATTAATAAATGAATAAAAAATAATAATAATTTTTAAAAAACTCTCTTTAAAAAAAAAACCAAAAAGCAATAATCCAAAAAATGATTCAGAAACAAAAGATCTGAACCTATATACAGAAAAGATATGTATTATATTTGGGAAAATTAACTGAGAATAGTCAACTCTAGGTTTTGATATTCCATAGCATCTGAAATAATACAGAAATACAATTCTCTTATCGTAAAAATAAGATATCAGAATAACTAACCTCTGATGATTCAGTGTTCCAAAATATCATTGCATTCTTAATCATCACAAGTTCAAATTTAGAGTCTGTGAATATAAATTCTCCAACCTTCACAAAGGCGACCTCTCCATTATCATCTAATTGCCAATTTAGAATATCGTAGAATGTCTCCAAAATTATCATTGAAAGAAAAGTTCTATATAGAATGGATAAACAACAAGGTCCTACTGTATAGTACAGGATATTCAATATCCTGTGAAAAACAATAATGGAAAAGAAAAGTGTATATACTGAGTCAGTTTACTGTACAGTAGAAACTAACACAACACTGTAAATCAACTATACTTCAGTAAAATTCTTAAAAATTCCAGCAAATTAAAATTCCCTTTAAAATATAGATGCACAACCATTAAGCAGAATAATATTGCAATATTTTAAATAAATATCCTAGCACTTCAATTAAGTATTCTCAGAAAAGCACTTGGAAAGGCATTAAAAAAATACCTCAAATTAGATATTTTAAAATTTAAAGCATAAATGTATTTTAAGACTGAAAAAAAAATTAAAGTTCATTTATCTCAAAAAGAAACTAAAGAAAAGCCAAAACTATTTCAGACCTTAGAATAAAAGTCACAAGGCAAAAAATACATATGTGGATAAAAAGTTAATAAGAAGTATTGAATAAAGACAGGAAAATAATAAAGAGAATAAGGATGAGATGAGACACACTTTGTAGTACTTGAAGAAAAAAATCATAGAACTAATATTTAAAACTATAATCCAGGGACTTCCCTGGTGGTCCAGTGGTTGAGACTCTGTGTTCCCAATGCAGGGGGTCCGGGTTCGATCCCTGGTCGGGGAACTAGACTCCATATGCCGCAACTAAGACCCAGTGGAGCCAAATTAATAAATGAATAAAAAATAATAATAATTTTTAAAAAACTCTCTTTAAAAAAAAAAACCAAAAAGCAATAATCCAAAAAATGATTCAGAAACAAAAGATCTGAACCTATATACAGAAAAGATATGTATTATATTTGGGAAAATTAACTGAGAATAGTCAACTCTAGGTTTTGATATTCCATAGCATCTGAAATAATACAGAAATACAATTCTCTTATACGTACGCAAAATAAGATATCAGAATAACTAACCTCTGATGATTCAGTGTTCCAAAATATCATTGCATTCTTAATCATCACAAGTTCAAATTTAGAGTCTGTGAATATAAATTCTCCAACCTTCACAAAGGCGACCTCTCCATTATCATCTAATTGCCAATTTAGAATATCGTAGAATCCTGTCACATCTCCATTTTCATCAATTTCTATTCTCATTCCATTATGGGTTATAAAGTTAAGTGTCTTCATATAGTACATAAGCTAGAAAAATCGGATGGGGAACAGAGAAAAAACAATTTGTAAAACGTTGATTGCTTAGACAACAGGCTTTATAAGGAAAATAATTTTGAAACTCATATCTAATTCATGGAACTGAATTTTTTCCTTCTTTGCTGTCTAATACAATAGCTTCTAGCCACAAGTGACAACTGAAACCTGAAAAGAGGCTGGCCAAATTGAGATGGGCTAGAAATCTAAAATATACATTGGGTTGCACAAAGTTAGATCAAAGAAATATAAACTCTCTCATGACTAATTTCATGTAATTATTTTTATATTATCATGATTATGACCACAGGTTAAAACATTACTGGGGGTTAAATAACATATATTGAATTTAATTTCATCTGTTCTTTTTTATTTTTTAATTTGGTTACTAGAAAATTTTTAACACCTGTGTGACTTTTAGACTCCTATTGGACAATACTGATCTATACCAAGGTCAAGTGGTGTCTAAAATTTCCTAATATCTACATACCTAGGGAAGAGAGGATATTCTCTCTTAGATTTCTTCACGGATAGGTACCAGTCTGCCTTGCTACCACCATTACTTTCCTTGTATGTCAGATGACAGAGATGAAAAGATCAACAAGACTCATTGCCCATTCTTGCAAAGTTCACAGTCCAGCAGAAGGACTAGACAAATAAACAGGTACTAATAGTCAAAAATGATTCAGAAACAAAAGATCTGAACCTATATACAGAAAAGATATGTATTATATTTGGGAAAATTAACTGAGAATAGTCAACTCTAGGTTTTGATATTCCATAGCATCTGAAATAATACAGAAATACAATTCTCTTATACGTACGCAAAATAAGATATCAGAATAACTAACCTCTGATGATTCAGTGTTCCAAAATATCATTGCATTCTTAATCATCACAAGTTCAAATTTAGAGTCTGTGAATATAAATTCTCCAACCTTCACAAAGGCGACCTCTCCATTATCATCTAATTGCCAATTTAGAATATCGTAGAATCCTGTCACATCTCCATTTTCATCAATTTCTATTCTCATTCCATTATGGGTTATAAAGTTAAGTGTCTTCATATAGTACATAAGCTAGAAAAATCGGATGGGGAACAGAGAAAAAACAATTTGTAAAACGTTGATTGCTTAGACAACAGGCTTTATAAGGAAAATAATTTTGAAACTCATATCTAATTCATGGAACTGAATTTTTTCCTTCTTTGCTGTCTAATACAATAGCTTCTAGCCACAAGTGACAACTGAAACCTGAAAAGAGGCTGGCCAAATTGAGATGGGCTAGAAATCTAAAATATACATTGGGTTGCACAAAGTTAGATCAAAGAAATATAAACTCTCTCATGACTAATTTCATGTAATTATTTTTATATTATCATGATTATGACCACAGGTTAAAACATTACTGGGGGTTAAATAACATATATTGAATTTAATTTCATCTGTTCTTTTTTATTTTTTAATTTGGTTACTAGAAAATTTTTAACACCTGTGTGACTTTTAGACTCCTATTGGACAATACTGATCTATACCAAGGTCAAGTGGTGTCTAAAATTTCCTAATATCTACATACCTAGGGAAGAGAGGATATTCTCTCTTAGATTTCTTCACGGATAGGTACCAGTCTGCCTTGCTACCACCATTACTTTCCTTGTATGTCAGATGACAGAGATGAAAAGATCAACAAGACTCATTGCCCATTCTTGCAAAGTTCACAGTCCAGCAGAAGGACTAGACAAATAAACAGGTACTAATAGTAAATTCAATGTACTCTACGTTGGGAACTGTTGAGAGCGCATAGATAAGGGTGTGGCTAACTAATTGCCTGAGAAAAATTCAAGGAGTTTTCCCAAGGAAGTAGCCCATTGAGCTAGGTTTAAAAAAATTAGTAGCAATTTGCCCGACAAACACTGGGATCGAGGAGACTCTAAACCAAGGGAATAATATACGAGACAGGGCTGTGCCAAAGAGGCCATTGCCAAGAGTACAAATGTGGATGGAACTGACTGTATAGCTACAAAACAGTTTCATGAACAGGAACCTCCCAACAAAATAATACCTCTAGGACTCTTGCTTCATCCAGGCAACCTTAGCTGGGTTAAGAACATGTGTCCTGTAAGATGAAGGTAGCCAGTCTGCACTGAGATATATCCTGTGCCCTTGGTTTTTGTTAAAACCACACTCTGGACTTAGGTCTCCCAGTCAGAGGGCCCAGTCCAATCCCTTCACAAATCAGAAAGACCATGCAACATAGCAGAAAGAGCCTGAATTATGGTATGTGATGCTTTGGAGTCATATTCTAGCTCTGTGAAGTACGGTGTGTGATGATTTGGAGTCCATATTCTAGCTCTTGAACAGGTCATATATCCTAACTAAGCATTAGCTTCCAAGTCCATACAAGAAGGGAAACCACTACTGCCCTATCTCTATCATAGGGACTAAGGTAATATAGCTGAAAGGCTTTAGTAAGTTGAGGGAAGTATCATAATAATCAAGGGAAGCCAATCAATAATAATAATTATTATTATTATTATTATTATTATTATTATTATCATAATAATAATCACCATCCACGCTGAGGGCTATTCCTGCTCACTTGCCCTTTTATCTCTCCCTCTTTTACTGGGTGCAGTTCTTAATCAATGTGACATCTACGTGAGAGTTCACAGCTGGATGACGTTTTTGCCAGTCCACTGAGGAGAGGCTCTTTTCCAGTCTTCAGAAGTCAAGCAAGGGATTTTCAAAGGCTGCCACCTTACAACCTTTCCATAATTCCACCTGTTTATCCTCACTGGATGGTAGGACACAGTTCCCTACCACCAAGCATACAGAATAATTTAGAAATGTCCAATAAACCACTAGAGTAAAAGACATAATTGTGGTTTTAAGTCAGTCACAATGTTTTACTTTTTTTTTAATTATTATTTTACTTTTTACTTTTACAGAATTTTGTTGTTTACAGATATGTATGAATTTTGTTGTTTACAGATATGTATGATCCCAGATTATGCTTTACTTTTTAAAATTAATTTGGCTGCACTGGGTCTTAGTTGAGGCATGTGAGATTTAGTTTCCTGACCAGGGATCAAACCTGAGTCACCTGCATTGGAGCACAGAGTTGTAGTTACTAGGCCACCAGGGACATCCCAATGTTTTACTTTTTGATGAATTTATGAAGCATTCTTTTTTATTATTATTTTTTGACCTCTTTTATTGATTCTCCATTTATTTATTTTCATCTATCTTAATTCTTTGGCCTGTGTGGGTCTCCCATGGCAGTGGCCTCTAGGGTTGCAGAGCACCAGCTCTGGGCACATGCACTCCAGAGCACTGGCTCGTAATTGGACACACCAGTCTAATCGCTCTGCTGCGTATGGGGATCTTCCCGTGCCACGGATTGAACCAGTGCCCCTTGCACTGCAAGGCGGACTCTTTACCCACTGGACCACCAGGGAAGCCCTATGAAGCATTCTTAAACGTGCCTACTAACTCTCTTGCTACTGTGAGGTCTTGTTTTTCACTTTTAACTTACATCATTCAAGAAATGTGTTGATGGACCAAACCATCAATATTCACCCTGACACTATGTGGTACCTTGACCCTTTCTTAAAGCTCTTTTCTCAGCAGTCCTAACACCTATTTGTTGCTTTTTGAGCAAATTTAAGTTGTAACATTGAAATCTTCAAATAATAAAGAGTTGTTGTTTACCATTCAAAAGGATCCATTTTATTAAAAAAAAAAAAAAAGAAGAAGCAGCAGCAGCTCTCAAGCATTTATTTTAAGATGAAAAATAGCATCTTACAACATAACTTAATTTCTATAACTTAGCCTGTAGCATAAGTTAATCTCTCGTTTTGAATTTGCCACAGTTTCCCCATACTAATAACAACTTAGTTCTTATTCAAATCTTGCTTTCTAAGTTCTATACTATATTAAATGTAACTAGGACTCAGGAAAAATGGTTACCACTAGACAGGGACACAGAAATACGAGATGAGCTTGGAACACCCTGGCGTTCCAGAAAGTCAATTAATCAGAAATTATGGTGTCTTGTCCAAAAGAAATAGGAGCCAATCAAAGTGGCTTCCAATTACCAAACCTGGAAAATTTTGAGCAACAAAATACATAATCAATGCTATAAATTATTATGCT
Source organism: Tragulus kanchil (assembly GCA_022376925.1). Lineage (NCBI taxonomy): Eukaryota > Metazoa > Chordata > Mammalia > Artiodactyla > Tragulidae > Tragulus > Tragulus kanchil. The sequence continues at coordinate 140,971,308 of JAIOJX010000028.1, forward strand.
CATAGAACAGAATAAATATCCATGAGTCCATATGATATAAATAAGTGAGGGAAAATTAATCAACATAGAAGGAAAGAAAGAAATAGAAAAATCATGCTAAAAATAATACAGTTAATAGTTGCTTCACACAATAAACATCATCAACAAATGCTAAAATTTGTGGATCAAAGCATTACAAAAATATGTCCAGCTTCAAAATATTGCCCTACAACACAATTAACTGTGGGTCTCCCATGGCAGTGGCCTCTAGGGTTGCAGAGCACCAGCTCTGGGCACATGCACTCCAGAGCACTGGCTCGTAATTGGACACACCAGTCTAATCGCTCTGCTGCGTATGGGGATCTTCCCGTGCCACGGATTGAACCAGTGCCCCTTGCACTGCAAGGCGGACTCTTTACCCACTGGACCACCGGGGAAGCCCTATGAAGCATTCTTAAACGTGCCTACTAACTCTCTTGCTACTGTGAGGTCTTGTTTTTCACTTTTAACTTACATCATTCAAGAAATGTGTTGATGGACCAAACCATCAATATTCACCCTGACACTATGTGGTACCTTGACCCTTTCTTAAAGCTCTTTTCTCAGCAGTCCTAACACCTATTTGTTGCTTTTTGAGCAAATTTAAGTTGTAACATTGAAATCTTCAAATAATAAAGAGTTGTTGTTTACCATTCAAAAGGATCCATTTTATTAAAAAAAAAAAGAAGAAGCAGCAGCAGCTCTCAAGCATTTATTTTAAGATGAAAAATAGCATCTTACAACATAACTTAATTTCTATAACTTAGCCTGTAGCATAAGTTAATCTCTCGTTTTGAATTTGCCACAGTTTCCCCATACTAATAACAACTTAGTTCTTATTCAAATCTTGCTTTCTAAGTTCTATACTATATTAAATGTAACTAGGACTCAGGAAAAATGGTTACCACTAGACAGGGACACAGAAATACGAGATGAGCTTGGAACACCCTGGCGTTCCAGAAAGTCAATTAATCAGAAATTATGGTGTCTTGTCCAAAAGAAATAGGAGCCAATCAAAGTGGCTTCCAATTACCAAACCTGGAAAATTTTGAGCAACAAAATACATAATCAATGCTATAAATTATTATGCTCATAGAACAGAATAAATATCCATGAGTCCATATGATATAAATAAGTGAGGGAAAATTAATCAACATAGAAGGAAAGAAAGAAATAGAAAAATCATGCTAAAAATAATACAGTTAATAGTTGCTTCACACAATAAACATCATCAACAAATGCTAAAATTTGTGGATCAAAGCATTACAAAAAATAGAATATGTCCAGAGCTTCAAAATATTGCCCTACAACACAATTAACTACAAATGGAAACACAGTAACTTTATAATGGAAAAATAGGGTGGCATTATTGTCACTAAGTAATCAACGTTAATGTCACTGTTAATGAGACACAGTGACATCCTGATATGAGACATAAAAAAGGATACATATCATTTTTATAGTAATCTTGCCAAAAATGCATAACCTAAATGTAATCATGAGGAGAAAGATTAGACACATATAAGGTTTTAAAACATTTTATAAATAGCTGACCAGTACTTAGGAAAAGTGCTATGTACATTTAAAAAAAGAGAGAAAAAAAAGGAAAGAATGAAGAACTGCCATGGATTGGTGGAGGCTAAAAAGACACAAAACTAAGTGTATTGTGGAATCAATTTGAAAATAAAAATAAAAATGAATATTGCAGTGGTTCTAGCCACTGTGGACTCTGTTGGGACAAGCAATCAGGTATCGTTGGAGAATAAAGCGGTAAGGGTTATGGAAGGAGCAATAAAGTCAGAGATGCTGATGGCCTCGATCCTAATGAGTTGGCAGTGTCAGACCAGGGTTGCGGGTTGCTCATGCTCTATCCTTTATAGGAGAAGGAAGGGACTGAAGGATGTAAGCAGAAGTACTCTGACTTAAGAGTGCATTGTGGGACTTCCCTTGTGGCTCAGTGGATAAGAACCCGTCTGCCAATGCAGGAGACACAGGTTCGAGCTCTGATCCAGGAAGATCCCACATACCACAGAGCAGCTAAACCCACATATCAACAAAGACCCAGCACAGCCAAAAGAAATAAATAAAAGTTTTTGTTTTGTTTTGTTTTGTTTTTTTTAAAGAATGCATTGTGGTGAGACCATTAGGCTTTTGTGTACCAGTGTGAATTCCTGGGATGTCAGATCTGAGACAGGAGATATGAAAGCTAATCTCTGGGCTTCCCCTGGTGGTCCAGTGGGTAAGGACACCACCTTGCACTGCAAGGGGCACCGGTTCGATCCCTGGCCTGGGAAGATCCTACGTGCCGTGGAGCGGCTGGACTGATGTGTCCAATGACCGAGCCAGAGCTCTGGGGCACATGCGCCCAGAGCTGGTGCTCTGCGACAACAGAGGCCACCGCGATGGGAGGCCCACAGGAGCCAAAGAACAAAGACGGATGAAAATAGAGAAATGAAAGACCAATAGAAGTGGCCCACCCCACCCCCTAAATAAATAAATAAAATAAATGTTTAAAAAAAAAAAAGAAAGAAAGCCAATCTCCAAGGTGGTCTCAATAATCTTCACCTCCTGGCCTTAATGCTCTTGCTCGACCCTCTGATGCTGCACAAAGACTATGTCTTCCAGCTACATAGGACCATATAACTAGATAGATACTGGCTAATGGAATGTAAGGAGAATTGCACATAATTTCCAGGAAATGTCCTTAAATAGAGAGGCATACGCCTCTCTGCCCTTTCTCCTTCCTGCTGGTTAGAGCGTGGACATGATGCAGCCATAGGGAATTATGAGGTGAACCTTCAGACTCAGAGCGGTGAAATAAAGACAAGGTAGAAGGAACCTTGATCCTTAAGCCACTCTTTCAGTCTCAGAATGCTAGTCTCTAAACTACATTTATGTAAAAGGAAAAAAACCTATCTTGTTTTGGAGGGTTTTCTGTCATTCACAACAAACCTAGTAATATAATAACTCTGATAACAAATGGAAACTCTAAAATGCCCCTTTAGGTAACATCAGCCAGTCTTTTAGTTGGGCATGTGATAAAATCATGTCTCTGAAGTATACATAAACAGAGTGATGGTTTCAATAGTCTGAATGCTTTTCATGTCAAACTCATGATGTAAAACAAACAACAACTTACCTGCCAAGGCTCGAAATCAGGTATATATGCACAGGTGTTTCCTGGAATATATGGCCCATACCCTTCTTCACATCTACTTAGACGATCCAAGGCATATGCCATAGAATACACAGCTTGTTTGACATTGTTTGTAATTCTTAACTGAGACACATCCAGATAGGTATTTTTAAGATCTTCCAACTTCTCCTCTCCAGTACAGAACTGATCAGACATGGCATATAATCGGTCCTCTTTACCGGTCATATTCACTCTATGGTCAGTATTGTATGGAACACTGCTATTGGGCCAAGTACAGTTAAAAGCAGTTTGCCAAAATTCAATGGTCAGGACATCATTTGGATCCTTGCCAGGATGCACATCATAAAGAAATTCTTTTAATCCTGGTATATCAGCTCTTGGTATTGCAAAACCAATAGCTCCACCAAAATATGGGAAATATTCAGGCTTTGCAATGAGGGCTGAGGTAATCCAGGCTTCGCTTGCTATCCATGTTCTATCAGTTATGTTATGGTAAACCACTTCCAACACGAAAGGACTTAGGTCAATATCAGATGCATAGAGCACAATGACTCTGGCAGTGGACTTCTTCACAGCATCAATAGCTTTTTGCATTTTCTCATTAGAATAGATTTTGGGAATGGTTTCAGAGAATGCAACACAGAGGTTGATACTCCATTTTTCCTTAAAATTTTACTCCGTATCTTCCATAGTCATCATCAGCTGCTATGGCGCTATCCATACCCAACCAAAATGTTGGATAAGTTGAACCATGGCCTCCGATTGCATCTTATCGCTGGCTACTGTGCAATAGCAGGTAGGAATTGATAGCTCACTCTTTCGGGGTTCTCAAGAATGTCTAGTCTCTAAACTACATTTATGTAAAAGGAAAAAAACCTATCTTGTTTTGGAGGGTTTTCTGTCATTCACAACAAACCTAGTAATATAATAACTCTGATAACAAATGGAAACTCTAAAATGCCCCTTTAGGTAACATCAGCCAGTCTTTTAGTTGGGCATGTGATAAAATCATGTCTCTGAAGTATACATAAACAGAGTGATGGTTTCAATAGTCTGAATGCTTTTCATGTCAAACTCATGATGTAAAACAAACAACAACTTACCTGCCAAGGCTCGAAATCAGGTATATATGCACAGGTGTTTCCTGGAATATATGGCCCATACCCTTCTTCACATCTACTTAGACGATCCAAGGCATATGCCATAGAATACACAGCTTGTTTGACATTGTTTGTAATTCTTAACTGAGACACATCCAGATAGGTATTTTTAAGATCTTCCAACTTCTCCTCTCCAGTACAGAACTGATCAGACATGGCATATAATCGGTCCTCTTTACCGGTCATATTCACTCTATGGTCAGTATTGTATGGAACACTGCTATTGGGCCAAGTACAGTTAAAAGCAGTTTGCCAAAATTCAATGGTCAGGACATCATTTGGATCCTTGCCAGGATGCACATCATAAAGAAATTCTTTTAATCCTGGTATATCAGCTCTTGGTATTGCAAAACCAATAGCTCCACCAAAATATGGGAAATATTCAGGCTTTGCAATGAGGGCTGAGGTAATCCAGGCTTCGCTTGCTATCCATGTTCTATCAGTTATGTTATGGTAAACCACTTCCAACACGAAAGGACTTAGGTCAATATCAGATGCATAGAGCACAATGACTCTGGCAGTGGACTTCTTCACAGCATCAATAGCTTTTTGCATTTTCTCATTAGAATAGATTTTGGGAATGGTTTCAGAGAATGCAACACAGAGGTTGATACTCTCCATTTTTTCCTTAAAAATTTTTACTCCGTATCTTCCATAGTCATCATCAGCTGCTATGGCGCCTATCCATACCCAACCAAAATGTTGGATAAGTTGAACCATGGCCTCCGATTGCATCTTATCGCTGGCTACTGTGCGAAGATAAGATGGAAATTGGTATTTGTCACTAAGAAGTGAGCAGGTAGAGGCATAGCCCACCTATAATTGAAAGTATTCACGCAGTTATTAGAAAGCAATAGCCAAAATTCGAATTACACAACCTTTTTGAGTATTTGTATTGGAGAAGGAGGGGACTTACAAGTTCTCTCCCTATTCTCACACCCTTCCACAGACAAAAGGACTTCTGCTCGTCTCCCTGTTCTGTGGGGGGTGGGGACTGTTAGATGCAGCACTTTGGGTCTCCCTATCCACCCTTTTCCCACCTCACCCCAAAGGAGTGGGGAGAGCTAGTTACTAAGGTGATGACATCCAATGCACACTTTTCATACTCAGGATCACACCATCGGGAGGTCATCAGCCCTTTCATTTATGTTTTCTTGAGATGAGGTGTGTGATTCCAGTCACCCAAGCTCTTTCTCAGATCTACCCCCTCATCTGTACAGATGATGGCTATTTGGCAGGCCCAGTTCTCTGTGCCTTCCCTCCCCACTATTCTATCACCACTCTTTCCCCTCCTCTTCTCCTTCCTTGTTCCTCTCTGCCAAGATTTCTGGGTATTTAAGTCCCAAGGCTTAGATTGAGTAAAACAGTAGGAAACTCCACTTCAACCTCAGCTTTGTCTTATTCACCAACAGTTACTAGAAGCCTTCATTTTATAGCCACTTGGCTAGATAAATGAGGCATTTTTCTCATTTTGCCAGTGGTCCTTGTGTGCACTTTCCATCAGTGAGAATTTAAGAATGAAACTACAGTGGCCAGTGCCATGAATTTCTGAGTACTGTTACACATATTTATACATACATGCCTTCTCCTCAACCTCAGTGACTCTGCGGTTAAGAAGATAAGTCCCATTCTCCCCATTCCATCCCATCCCATAACCATCCCATGTTATTACTGCATCACCTCCAATAAGACCTCCTCTGATTACATAGCTCCACAATGGCCTATTCTTTCAAAAGTGATACTATTCCTAATTTTCCCTTTATGCTTTGTCCTATTCTTATACCATTTTGGCTAGAGTTTACGTTCTTCTTTGGAACCTCACTAGCACAACCGTCATGTAGGGAAGAATCTCATTTTGGAAGTGGAGACACCTGGTTTCTAATTCCAGCTACATAATCAATGTAAGAGCATGGACAAGTTACTAAAACCTTGTGAGCCTCAGTTTCCCCATGAATGAAATCAGGATTTTGACATCTACATTTTAAGGTTACTCAGCACATTGAATAAGACAATACACATGAAAGTGTCTGTTGTAGACAAGGCTTCTTGTACCTTCTTTGCAGATTTACTACAAGATTTAAAGGAGAAGATCTCTTTAGAGGTTTCTAGCAGGTGCGTGGACCACAATCAGGATTTGCTGGAAGGCAGAGCTCACAGCACCAGTTTGTCTGAGCTGCATGAAGCCCACATTGAAGATGTCTGCTGTGGCCCCTGACCACTCTTCTTGGTTGCTTCTCACTCTTACCCTGTTCCTGCATCTGTATTTGCAGCTTTATTAGACAACAATGTAAATGCTACTTTTTACAATTATTTTAACTTCTCTTATTCACAAATAAGTCTAAGCAGACTTAACACTGGTAAGTCCTGACTTGATAATTTGGTGAACTATCCCTGGAAATATAGAGTTTATTTTTTTACGTATATTTTTAAAATTATCTATTCTTCCCAATATCATCTGTTCTTAGACTGAAATAAGTCACTGCCCCTGAATTTAAAATAATCCGTAAATTACATACCAACACTCTCTCTTGTGAAATTCCCAAGTGCATGTCTGTATGTTAGCGTATGAACAAAAAAGTCATGATTAATAAGTATTAATACAGGCCAGAACTAAAATGAGTTCCTCCTACCATCTGTCAGCAAGTATTTCTCCATTACCTACCCTGCTTCACCTGGTGCTTCAGAGAGTCCTGTCTAGTGAGATGTCAACATACAACTCACTGGGCCACAATCTCAAGCTCAGAACTAAGGCAGGATCCTAAGGAATGCAAAGGGGTCTGAAATCACCAGTCACATACTTGTGGAGGGCAGACCAAACAGAGTGGGCTAGGGGCCTCAGCACCACCAGCATCCTGTTTGTCTCTGCAGCTCACCCAGCCTCACCTGAGCACCCTAGTTACTCTATGCTGCCATTTCACACGGCTTTTGTTTCTTTATAAGTTCATACTCAGCACAATTTTTTGAAATACCTGAGGTAAGTAATACAACCCTAGAATTCTTGAGGCGGCAACCGACAAGGATGATCCACCTGACCCAACAATCCCTGCCAACATCGCACCGGTGCTGTTTCTAAAGTTGGGTTTGTTTTCTTCCTGTCCAGTAAGAAATACCAAAGCTGCTTCCACGGATTTGGAGACGGCGTAACAGTTATCAAAGATCTGGTAGCCCAAGGTGATGTTAGGCAGAATGTCCTTCCTTTCGTTAATCTCCTTGATGGTGTGGATCATGGTTTTCATCCAGCGGAATCCCCGGAAGTTGAAGCTGAAAAGGAGATAGCTTTTATAAAGCTCAGTGAGTGGATCTGGGAGAGGAAAGCACCATTCAGCAGGGGTGGGCACCTGCCTTGTCTGAGCATGTTAACGTTTCATGAAAAGATATTGCCAAGGTAAAGGGATCGAGTATGAATCATATCATTATTGATTGGTTTGGGCTGGAAAGCATCTTTTTGGACAGTTGACTTTTTTTTCACAAATATATTCATATATTCCCAATTCTCTCCCCCACACAGAGCACCCAGTAATTCCTCCATATATTTTCCTCCATTTGTGTGAAGTTCCCTGGTGCCACCTGAGTCTGGTAAAACTGTGAGAGTACTTATGACAGATGTACGTAGAAGCAATACATAAAATTTGTATATACTATGTATGACTCCAATAGATGTTTCCTGCCATGATTTGATTGTTAATGTTGATATTTTTAACTGAGAAATGTCTGTATTCTGTCATTTTCACATTTAACCATGAATGAAATGCCTCCTCCTTTCCACTCCCTAGCCATAAGAAGGCCCCAAAATCTTCTGTCAGCAAGTATTTCTCCTTTGCTTCACCTGGTGCTTCACCAATCTACAACTCACTGGGCCACAATCTCAAGCTCAGAACTAAGGCAGGATCCTAAGGAATGCAAAGGGGTCTGAAATCACCAGTCACATACTTGTGGAGGGCAGACCAAACAGAGTGGGCTAGGGGCCTCAGCACCACCAGCATCCTGTTTGTCTCTGCAGCTCACCCAGCCTCACCTGAGCACCCTAGTTACTCTATGCTGCCATTTCACACGGCTTTTGTTTCTTTATAAGTTCATACTCAGCACAATTTTTTGAAATACCTGAGGTAAGTAATACAACCCTAGAATTCTTGAGGCGGCAACCGACAAGGATGATCCACCTGACCCAACAATCCCTGCCAACATCGCACCGGTGCTGTTTCTAAAGTTGGGTTTGTTTTCTTCCTGTCCAGTAAGAAATACCAAAGCTGCTTCCACGGATTTGGAGACGGCGTAACAGTTATCAAAGATCTGGTAGCCCAAGGTGATGTTAGGCAGAATGTCCTTCCTTTCGTTAATCTCCTTGATGGTGTGGATCATGGTTTTCATCCAGCGGAATCCCCGGAAGTTGAAGCTGAAAAGGAGATAGCTTTTATAAAGCTCAGTGAGTGGATCTGGGGAGAGGAAAGCACCATTCAGCAGGGGTGGGCACCTGCCTTGTCTGAGCATGTTAACGTTTCATGAAAAGATATTGCCAAGGTAAAGGGATCGAGTATGAATCATATCATTATTGATTGGTTTGGGCTGGAAAGCATCTTTTTGGACAGTTGACTTTTTTTTCACAAATATATTCATATATTCCCAATTCTCTCCCCCACACAGAGCACCCAGTAATTCCTCCATATATTTTCCTCCATTTGTGTGAAGTTCCCTGGTGCCACCTGAGTCTGGTAAAACTGTGAGAGTACTTATGACAGATGTACGTAGAAGCAATACATAAAATTTGTATATACTATGTATGACTCCAATAGATGTTTCCTGCCATGATTTGATTGTTAATGTTGATATTTTTAACTGAGAAATGTCTGTATTCTGTCATTTTCACATTTAACCATGAATGAAATGCCTCCTCCTTTCCACTCCCTAGCCATAAGAAGGAAAACTATTTCTCTGGTAATCCATCACCACCATCTTCTCCATTAGAAATAACTGTTCTGGGCTTCCCTGGTGGTCCAGTGGATAAGGACACCGCCTTGCAGTGCAAGGGGCACCGGTTCGATCCCTGGCCTGGGAAGATCCCACGTGCCTCAGAGCGGCTGGACTGATGTGTCCAACAGAGCTCTGGAACGCATGCGCCCAGAGCCGGTGCTCTGCAACAACAGACGCCACCGTGATGGGAGGCCCACACGGGCCGAAGAACAAAGATGGATGAAAATAATGGATGAAGGACCAATAGAGGTGGCCCACCTGCCCCCCTCCTCCCCACCCCGCCCCAAATAAATAAATAAATAAATAACTGTTCTATTTCCAGCTCTTTCTTTCTGCCCAGTTTTAATCAAACTTTAGCCTATTTAAAAGCAAGGACCTCCAGAATGTTTTCTCTTAATGTCCTCTGTAGCTATAGTACCTAACTCCATATCTTCTACTCAATAAATATTTTTGAATTAAATATCTAATAGCACATAGCCTCACTGGCAGATAAGATGTTTCCTCCATATCTCCTTAACTAGACTTTCTAGTTTAGTTTAGCTTTGCCTTTCCTCCAACACATGGTTGCTGTGTTCCCCAATGCAATAGTGACAAAGATAGGCACTTCAGTGTCTAGGCAAAGAAACAGAAAATAACCAGAGATGCACAAAATGATAAACCCACCAATAGTGGTAGACATAGGGACAAGGCAGTAAAGAGGTGGGGGCCCCTTGCCTGGGGAACTTAACAGCCAAGCTGAGATTCAAAGAATGATGTAAAATCAGGGGACGGATGCTGCCAGCAGAGGCAACAGAATGTGTGAAGACATGACGAGAGGACCTGACATTCTTGGAATGGGAAGATCAGGATGCTTAGCAGACAGGGTAGGAACAGGTGTGGCACAGAAAGAGGAGACTGCAGAACCAGGAGCCTGAACATGAAGGGGTTTATCGTCCTAAGATAACTGGCTTCCAAATTTACACAGATGGCTAGATAAATTGGCATACACATTTCTTTTTTTTTTTTTTAAGATTTATTTATTTATTTATTTTGGACGGGGGTCGGGTTGGGGAGGGAGGGGAGCGGGCGGGCCACTTCTATTGGTCTTTCATTTCTTTATTTTCATCTGTCTTTGTTCTTTGGCCCATGTGGGCCTCCCATCGCGGTGGCCTCTGTTCTCGCAGAGCACCGGCTCTGGGCGCATGCGCCCCAGAGCTCCGGCTCGGTGATTGGACACATCGGTCCAGCCGCTCCGTGGCACGTGGGATCTTCCCAGGCCAGGGATCGAACTGGCGCCCCTTGCAGTGCAAGGCGGTGTCCTTACCCACTGGACCACCAGGGGAAGCCCGGCATACACATTTCTGAAGTAAATATAGCGATATCTTTTTTAAGGTGAGGGAGTAAGGCATTTCAAGAGCTAGAAAAATGTTCACCTGCTTTGAATCAAAAATTCTATCCCCAAAGAATTTATCTGAAGGGACTGTTCTTGCCAAAGGGAAAAACTAGATATGTTCCAAACTGTTAATTTTAGAATTATTTATGATATTTAAAAATTGGAGGGCTTACCCTGGTAATCCAGTGGGTAAGGACACTGCCTTGCAGTGCAAGGGGCGCCGGTTCGATCCCTGGCCTGGGAAGATCCCACGTGCCGCGGAGCGGCTGGACTGATGTGCCCAATCACCGAGCCGGAGCTCTGGAGCGCATGCGCCCAGAGCCGTTGCTCTGCAACGACAGACGCCACCGCGATGGGAGGCCCACAGGAGCCAAAGAACAAAGAAGGATGAAAATAGAGAAATGAAAGACCAATAGAAGTGGCCCACCCGCTCCCCTCCTGCCCCAACCCGACCCCCGCCCAAAATAAATAAATAAATAAATCTTTTTAAAAAAAAATTGGAAAGAACATGCTCAACAAATAATAAATTACAGCACATTGATGAGGGGAACATTTTCCGTCATTAAAAAAGTATAATTAGAAATTACACCACAGCATGCATATATTAGGTAAGACAGTCTGTGTGCAAAGTTGTTTCTATACTATAATTAAAACTATACATAAATTAGGTAAACATTTGGATAACTATCAATAGGAAAAACATTTAAATAAGTACAGGGTAATTTCAATGATTTCCCTGTCAATGGTGATTTCCATTATGATGCACATAGTATCATCCTACAATATAAACGTTTGGTCCCCAGAAAATTTCTCTAAATTCTAACTTTGTTTAGACCAACAAGAATTAAATACAAGAATTAAATACTCCCTTCTTCCTTCTATTTCACTCTTTATCTGCTCTGAACGTTTTCAAAATAATAGAAAAGTCTTCCTCTTCTGTGCACTTTGGCTGATGGTCAACAGAACTAGTAACCTGTTAAAATTGTGGGTTTCACAATTGGTATCCCTTCCACATCTTACTGCAATACTTTTCCAGCTCATCCAAAGGCAGTTTTAAATGTGCCACATAGCCTTTGTTTTAAGTCAGACCTTTCTACACAGCCTTAGTATTTGGGAAGGCTCAAATCTAGTAGATTTTGCTTGGAATTTAATTTTTGTCATTGGTTCTGATGGTTGCTAGCTTAGAATTTCAATTATAAATTTGTTTGCATGTTTGCTTTTTTTCTTTCTTTCCCTCCATCCAGTTGCCTGTTTCTTGAAAAGGAAGTACAAAAAATGTTTGTACATAGTACCTAAAATCCGAGTAAGGATACCTTATTAAAAATGATGCCAAAAAAAATGTCATTCTTTCGGAGGGGATAGATGACTTAAAATTCAAAGTTTTAACTAGAAAAGAAAGTAAGATGTAATATTAGGATTTCCCAAGTGAATGGACTAAAAGCAAATTTTTACTTTGGAGTCAAGGTCTTTCAGCACAGTTAATTGCCTTTTAGAGGATACTGGATTGTAACATCATGCTTGAAAGAACTGATGGACCCGGTACAACTGCTTGTTCAAGTCTGTAATGTTCATTTGCCATTGTGGACTTTCAGAACCTTTAAAATCCTGTTTGTTCACTTAAGCTCTGTTTTGGGAAATCTTTGCCATCATTTAGTTTCAAACTTTATTACACAGTGATTCTGTAAGTTTGGGTATTTCATTTTAAAATGATTAACAATAAATACTAGTTACTATAAAATTGTGGGTTTCAGAGTAAGACTTCTCTGAATTCCAACTGGCATATCTACATCAGTTATAGGTAAACATTAGCGATGCCAAAATGAAATTATTATCCAATTAGGATCACCCTGGCTCCTGAATATCACCTATCCAGGCCTCCTATGAGGGTGCTCCCATCGGGAGGAAAAGTTGCATTTCATGGAGGAGTATTAAGGGGCTTGGAGAATATTGGAATTGGGTACAGATAGATAGAAAAGTCTTCCTCTTCTGTGCACTTTGGCTGATGGTCAACAGAACTAGTAACCTGTTAAAATTGTGGGTTTCACAATTGGTATCCCTTCCACATCTTACTGCAATACTTTTCCAGCTCATCCAAAGGCAGTTTTAAATGTGCCACATAGCCTTTGTTTTAAGTCAGACCTTTCTACACAGCCTTAGTATTTGGGAAGGCTCAAATCTAGTAGATTTTGCTTGGAATTTAATTTTTGTCATTGGTTCTGATGGTTGCTAGCTTAGAATTTCAATTATAAATTTGTTTGCATGTTTGCTTTTTTTCTTTCTTTCCCTCCATCCAGTTGCCTGTTTCTTGAAAAGGAAGTACAAAAAATGTTTGTACATAGTACCTAAAATCCGAGTAAGGATACCTTATTAAAAATGATGCCAAAAAAAATGTCATTCTTTCGGAGGGGATAGATGACTTAAAATTCAAAGTTTTAACTAGAAAAGAAAGTAAGATGTAATATTAGGATTTCCCAAGTGAATGGACTAAAAGCAAATTTTTACTTTGGAGTCAAGGTCTTTCAGCACAGTTAATTGCCTTTTAGAGGATACTGGATTGTAACATCATGCTTGAAAGAACTGATGGACCCGGTACAACTGCTTGTTCAAGTCTGTAATGTTCATTTGCCATTGTGGACTTTCAGAACCTTTAAAATCCTGTTTGTTCACTTAAGCTCTGTTTTGGGAAATCTTTGCCATCATTTAGTTTCAAACTTTATTACACAGTGATTCTGTAAGTTTGGGTATTTCATTTTAAAATGATTAACAATAAATACTAGTTACTATAAAATTGTGGGTTTCAGAGTAAGACTTCTCTGAATTCCAACTGGCATATCTACATCAGTTATAGGTAAACATTAGCGATGCCAAAATGAAATTATTATCCAATTAGGATCACCCTGGCTCCTGAATATCACCTATCCAGGCCTCCTATGAGGGTGCTCCCATCGGGAGGAAAAGTTGCATTTCATGGAGGAGTATTAAGGGGCTTGGAGAATATTGGAATTGGGTACAGATAGATAGAAACTCTTGCTGATTACAACTGAAAAGTAATTATTAATATATAGCTCTAATTTTGAAGAAAGTATGCCCAAAAATGTAAATATGGAATATCACTAGCATCTAATATATAAGTATATTTAGTATGGATTTAAGTGCTAGGAATGTTTTAGCCATATATGGCATAAAGATAAACAATTTAAACTTCAGTCAAAAGGCTGGGAGACAAGTAGAATCCCCACAATGGTGGCTTATTCCTCTGAACCATATTCAGGGCAAAGAACTGGCTCTTTAGATGCTCTAGACCATGTAAAGCAAGTTTCATACAAAATATGAAGAATCACAATGTCATCAGACTTCTTGCCAGCAACACTGGAGGTCATAAGATATTGAAGTAATCCTCTCAAGGATCCTTAGGCTTTGTGTTAAAGTCTACATAGAGTAAGCACTCGATATCCTCTCTTTCCCACTGATTACAATTAAGATCCATGCACTAAACACACAAAACAATGATCATACTACTCTGAAAAATTAAATAAGAACAGGTAGCCTAGAGAGGGAAATCAAAATGTCCCTGATACAGTGAACTATTTTTTAAATGGGTCATACTTACTTCCCATTACTGTGTAAATCACAATGGAAATGCCAAACTATCTTTTAATCAGGGAGTAGATTTTTACAAAAACATATGTATATTGGCTTTTCTATCTTGCTAGGAAGATAACCTTCAGAAGCTCCAAAGAAGGGTAAAGAACAAGGTAAGTGATTCCACTGACGACACAGCGAGTGTACTCTACCATGACAAACTCTGGTTTCCATTTTGTGCTGTTAAAGACTGAATCAGGGCTTCCCTGGTGGTCCACTGGGTAAGGACACCACCTTGCAGTGCAAAGGGCGCCGGTTCGATCCCTGGCCTGGGAAGATCCCACGTGCCGCGGAGCGGCTGGACCGATGTGTCCAATCACCGAGCCAGAGCTCTGGAGCACATGCGCCCAGAGCCGGTGCTCTGCGAGAACAGAGGCCACCGCGATGGGAGGCCCACACGGGCCAAAGAACAAAGATGGATGAAACTAGACAAATGAAAGACCAGTGGAAGTGCTTTATGAGGTATTAAGGGGGAATATTGGAATTGGGTACAGATAGATAGAAACTCTTGCTGATTACAACTGAAAAGTAATTATTAATATATAGCTCTAATTTTGAAGAAAGTATGCCCAAAATGTAAATATGGAATATCACTAGCATCTAATATATAAGTATATTTAGTATGGATTTAAGTGCTAGGAATGTTTTAGCCATATATGGCATAAAGATAAACAATTTAAACTTCAGTCAAAAGGCTGGGAGACAAGTAGAATCCCCACAATGGTGGCTTATTCCTCTGAACCATATTCAGGGCAAAGAACTGGCTCTTTAGATGCTCTAGACCATGTAAAGCAAGTTTCATACAAAATATGAAGAATCACAATGTCATCAGACTTCTTGCCAGCAACACTGGAGGTCATAAGATATTGAAGTAATCCTCTCAAGGATCCTTAGGCTTTGTGTTAAAGTCTACATAGAGTAAGCACTCGATATCCTCTCTTTCCCACTGATTACAATTAAGATCCATGCACTAAACACACAAAACAATGATCATACTACTCTGAAAAATTAAATAAGAACAGGTAGCCTAGAGAGGGAAATCAAAATGTCCCTGATACAGTGAACTATTTTTTAAATGGGTCATACTTACTTCCCATTACTGTGTAAATCACAATGGAAATGCCAAACTATCTTTTAATCAGGGAGTAGATTTTTACAAAAACATATGTATATTGGCTTTTCTATCTTGCTAGGAAGATAACCTTCAGAAGCTCCAAAGAAGGGTAAAGAACAAGGTAAGTGATTCCACTGACGACACAGCGAGTGTACTCTACCATGACAAACTCTGGTTTCCATTTTGTGCTGTTAAAGACTGAATCAGGGCTTCCCTGGTGGTCCACTGGGTAAGGACACCACCTTGCAGTGCAAAGGGCGCCGGTTCGATCCCTGGCCTGGGAAGATCCCACGTGCCGCGGAGCGGCTGGACCGATGTGTCCAATCACCGAGCCAGAGCTCTGGAGCACATGCGCCCAGAGCCGGTGCTCTGCGAGAACAGAGGCCACCGCGATGGGAGGCCCACACGGGCCAAAAAACAAAGATGGATGAAACTAGACAAATGAAAGACCAGTGGAAGTGACCTGCCCACCCCGCTCCCTCCCCACCCCCGCCAAAATAAATTAATTAATTAATAAAAAAAAAAGACTGAATCAGTGAAAACTTCCCTGATAAATAATGAACTGATTCTAAACAATGTAGCCATGAGCCAAAGCACTTCTTTCCCACTTTCCTTTGCTTCAAGGTAAGAATGGAAAAGAATTAGAAGGCCCAGGGAAGAGTTAAGTAGAGACTGATTACAATCCTATTTTTTGCCAACAACCTAAGGTTTACCTTATCCTTCTAGTGATATTTCAAACATGTAGCATGACATATGACCAAAGGGAAGGAGCTATGATCAGCATAGATTTAGTTGTATAAGAAGTTGCCAAAATATTTACAACATGCATTTATAATTACCATGCAGCATCATGGAAGTGATTAAGATATGCTATAAAAAGCCCCATATAAAGCCATGTCCATGCTATGGCCCCAACTATGCAAAAATTATGGTTGTGCTTATACAAAGGGCTGAGAAAGAATACAAGGAAATGAAAAGGAAAGAGCTGCTTTGTGTGTATAGCTCATTTCATCTCTGGCATTCTTTTCATATCCAAAGTGTGTGTATATTTCACACCCAGAAATATAACCCACATTGGCCTTTCTTACCATGGATTCTTAGTAAATTCAGATCCTCAGTCATGTATTCCATTTGTTGACATGACAATTTTGGGATAAAGAGAGCAAGGCAGAAGCCTTCCAGCTGGAGGACTCTTGCTATGAACACTAGCTCATAAATAAATCAGCATTCCAGAACTTTGTATTTTCACTTCAGGAGCCTTTAGTAACAATTCAGATTTAAAGCTGCAGCACTGCACAATTCTACATCAGTGCTTCTCAAACCTTAATGCGCCCATGAATCATCAGGAGGTCTTGTCAAAAGGTAGAATCTGATTCAGCAGATGTGGGGTTCAGTCTGAGATGCTACCTTTTGAACAAGCTCCTAGATGAGGCTGATACTCCACAGACTACCCTTTGAGGAGCAGTGTTCTATATCATACAAAACCTGTCTTTTTTCTTTCTTGTTCATAAGCAATCCTAGAATGTCTACCTTGGAGAAATGGAGGCATGGAAACAGTAAGTACCTATCCTGAGTCAAGTAAATAGTGTCAAGAGTCAGAGCTAGCATCATGGCTCCAGTTCCAGACTCTCTTCCGCCCACCACACCTTCAACCCCACTTCCTACGTCTGATGTAAAAAGAAAACAAAAACAATGGCTTACCCTTCACATTTGGCTGAGACTGGCTCCAAAACAGACTTATTTGCTGGGATGGTCCTGGAATGAATGGGAAACAGTCCTCCGATAACCAGCGAATGGTTTTTGGCATCTACATAACCATTCAAATCAAACTTGCCCAGCAGCTGACAGGTTGGCTCTTCTTTCTCTTCTTTCTTGCCTTCAATGCCCAAGTCAATCCATAAAAAAGCAAGCAACCCTAGAACCAGGCATTTCTTTCTGCTAGCCATTTTTAATCAGCTGAGTTTGGGAGAAACCACCAGTGTTAAAAGTTCTAGGGAGGTGCCTTGCCAGAGCGTTCCAGTGTGTGTGTGTCTGCCCCATCCCAGTGGACTCAGCTTGCCACTGCCTGCCACTTAATTGTCACGCCTCAATCAACCCCAGAGCCTCACACTCACCTGCAATTTATGTGTATAGCTCATTTCATCTCTGGCATTCTTTTCATATCCAAAGTGTGTGTATATTTCACACCCAGAAATATAACCCACATTGGCCTTTCTTACCATGGATTCTTAGTAAATTCAGATCCTCAGTCATGTATTCCATTTGTTGACATGACAATTTTGGGATAAAGAGAGCAAGGCAGAAGCCTTCCAGCTGGAGGACTCTTGCTATGAACACTAGCTCATAAATAAATCAGCATTCCAGAACTTTGTATTTTCACTTCAGGAGCCTTTAGTAACAATTCAGATTTAAAGCTGCAGCACTGCACAATTCTACATCAGTGCTTCTCAAACCTTAATGCGCCCATGAATCATCAGGAGGTCTTGTCAAAAGGTAGAATCTGATTCAGCAGATGTGGGGTTCAGTCTGAGATGCTACCTTTTGAACAAGCTCCTAGATGAGGCTGATACTCCACAGACTACCCTTTGAGGAGCAGTGTTCTATATCATACAAAACCTGTCTTTTTTCTTTCTTGTTCATAAGCAATCCTAGAATGTCTACCTTGGAGAAATGGAGGCATGGAAACAGTAAGTACCTATCCTGAGTCAAGTAAATAGTGTCAAGAGTCAGAGCTAGCATCATGGCTCCAGTTCCAGACTCTCTTCCGCCCACCACACCTTCAACCCCACTTCCTACGTCTGATGTAAAAAGAAAACAAAAACAATGGCTTACCCTTCACATTTGGCTGAGACTGGCTCCAAAACAGACTTATTTGCTGGGATGGTCCTGGAATGAATGGGAAACAGTCCTCCGATAACCAGCGAATGGTTTTTGGCATCTACATAACCATTCAAATCAAACTTGCCCAGCAGCTGACAGGTTGGCTCTTCTTTCTCTTCTTTTTTGCCTTCAATGCCCAAGTCAATCCATAAAAAAGCAAGCAACCCTAGAACCAGGCATTTCTTTCTGCTAGCCATTTTTAATCAGCTGAGTTTGGGAGAAACCACCAGTGTTAAAAGTTCTAGGGAGGTGCCTTGCCAGAGCGTTCCAGTGTGTGTGTGTCTGCCCCATCCCAGTGGACTCAGCTTGCCACTGCCTGCCACTTAATTGTCACGCCTCAATCAACCCCAGAGCCTCACACTCACCTGCAATTTATGGATCTGCACAAGGAGCTAATTAATCCTTTTGAAAGGAGCCTCATAAAAACCTCTCTTGTGCTTAGCAATAATATATAATGACATAATAGTGCATTTTGAGTTTCAAATAGTCACTTTGTAGAAATTGTCCCTTTCTTGTTTATCAGCCTCATTCATTCTCCCTTCAGCCAGTATTCTGGGAACTGCTCTTGCCCCCAAAGTGGAAAAAGTCATTCTGCTTCATTAGGCGGTATAAAAACCAGGAGATATTAGGTCATACTCTGTCCTTAGGGGTAGAGAAAAAATGAATGGAAAATCATGAGGGCTTTGGACTACAAGACATCACTTTGAATCTGTATTCTGCCACTTGTGTTAGTGTGATGGTAGGAAAGTCACTTTATTTCTATGCCTCAAGTTCCTCATTGGTCACTAGGATGAAAATATGTTACCCTAGAAAAATTTTGGAAAGCCTGTAAGAGTTCAAAGAATAGTTTTCAAATCCATCATTTTCTTTCATCTCCTCTTTAAGGTACAGTGCTGCCCTCAGCTGGCTTGACTGACTTGGTCACTGGTTCCGGCACAGATCGTTGAGAATTTCTGGGTTCTTTCTCTTCATGCTTTCTTGCTTGCCCCTCTCAGAGACGTCTTGCAATCTCTTTCTCCAGGTCCGTTCACCATAGCTCTCCAGTCTCCTTCTTTGTCCCTTCTCAAACATCTCTCCTGGAAGTATAAATTCATAGAGTATTTTCAGAATGCAGCCCAGTAATGTGTATCAGGAGCATAAAAATATGTATACCCTTCGATCATGTGATTTTACTTCAAAGTATTTATTCTAAGGAAGCAACAGAGATCCAGATAAACATGATGTATAAGAATACTGAGTACAGGGATTTCTCTGGCTGTCCAGTGGTTAGAGCTCTGCAGTTCCACTGCCAGGAAAACAGGTTCAATCCCTAGTCAGGGAACTAAGATTCCCCCAAGCTGTATGGGATAACCAATAAAAAAGAATATTTTATGACAGTGAAAAATTGAACAAACTCAATGTATACAATAAGGAGTTTCTAAAACCAATTACAATCAGTTCAAACAATGGAAAACAACGGAGTCATTTAAATCATATTTTAGAAATATATTCACAAAAGAAAATCTCAATATGCTTAACATGAAGGTAAACAGATAATAAAGCAACATATATAATCCTCTAAATTTCTAAAATTCACCAATATATTACAGCTCTTTCATACTCATACCTTGATTAAAAGGACTAGAAGAAACCACTGCAAATTATAATAAAAAGAAGACAGTAGGGGGAAAAAATCCCTTTTCCTATCATTCTAATGAACCAATGATTTTCATGTTTCCATGTTCATTTTCAGTCCAGACTGACACCCAGGCAGCAGTTTCAATTAGTTTTTGGTGGTAGATGATTTTAATTTTCTTTATATTTTTTTATATGTTCCCACACATTCTACAATATTCTTGTATTTCATTTATAAACAGAAAAAATACTACTGTAAGAAACTCCCCCTTTTCACAACTTTTCCACACATGCACATTCCACTACAATCCCTTCCACACACGCACATTTACTCCCCTACTATCATCATCACTATCAGTCACCTGGGCCCCCCAAACCCATTCACACAGAAAGCCATCTCTTAAAGAATTTCCAGTACTCATAAGTGTAAGCTCTACCTGATCCTGGGGAACCCCTTGAAGAGCCCTGTGAAATTGCAGGTGCACACCAAGTCCCACAATACCTAGTAGACCTTCACAAGTGAGCCAGTGAATGGCATACCCTTGGCCCCTGACTGACATCTGTCTGTCAAATATCTAACTAATCTTACTTTCATAAAATGTTCATGGTCTACAGGTTCCACTCTTAGACTTCAAAATGATACTGAAATGACTCAAAGAAAAAATGGATTCCCAGGAGAATCTCTTGCTGGATAGGCTCCAGAGTCTGGTTTCCTCCAAAGACAATGGCACTCCGGGTGTCAGACAGCGCCTCACCAACAGCCTGAGAGCTCATCTCATGAGTTGCAAAGGGCTAGTCCAAGCCTTTCTCAGAACCATTTGGAACTATTCCTCACTCATTTTTTCTCTTCCTTTTTATCAGAAGGCAGCTGTTTCTAAGCAATTACCCCTCTTGTTGCCAAGGGCTACCCTTGCTGTGAAGATATACCTATTATCAAATCTGTGTCAGTCTTCATCTTCTGGGCAAAAGCTCCACTAGGCGCCATTAAACTATTAAAATTGATTAAGTTATATTAATAATAACAAAATTAGCATTTTTATAGCATTTTATATTGCACAAATTGTTTCCACATGCATTACTCTTCCTCTGGGTCAGGAACTAGATTCAGTGTTGATGAGGCTTCTGATTTTGTGCAGCAGCATCTGGTAGCCAGTCCAGAGGGAAAATCCTTTTCCTATCATTCTAATAAACCCAAATGATTTTCATGTTTCCATGTTCATTTTCAGTCCAGACTGACACCCAGGCAGCAGTTTCAATTAGTTTTTGGTGGTAGATGATTTTAATTTTCTTTATATTTTTTTATATGTTCCCACACATTCTACAATATTCTTGTATTTCATTTATAAACAGAAAAAATACTACTGTAAGAAACTCCCCCTTTTCACAACTTTTCCACACATGCACATTCCACTACAATCCCTTCCACACACGCACATTTACTCCCCTACTATCATCATCACTATCAGTCACCTGGGCCCCCCAAACCCATTCACACAGAAAGCCATCTCTTAAAGAATTTCCAGTACTCATAAGTGTAAGCTCTACCTGATCCTGGGGAACCCCTTGAAGAGCCCTGTGAAATTGCAGGTGCACACCAAGTCCCACAATACCTAGTAGACCTTCACAAGTGAGCCAGTGAATGGCATACCCTTGGCCCCTGACTGACATCTGTCTGTCAAATATCTAACTAATCTTACTTTCATAAAATGTTCATGGTCTACAGGTTCCACTCTTAGACTTCAAAATGATACTGAAATGACTCAAAGAAAAAATGGATTCCCAGGAGAATCTCTTGCTGGATAGGCTCCAGAGTCTGGTTTCCTCCAAAGACAATGGCACTCCGGGTGTCAGACAGCGCCTCACCAACAGCCTGAGAGCTCATCTCATGAGTTGCAAAGGGCTAGTCCAAGCCTTTCTCAGAACCATTTGGAACTATTCCTCACTCATTTTTTCTCTTCCTTTTTATCAGAAGGCAGCTGTTTCTAAGCAATTACCCCTCTTGTTGCCAAGGGCTACCCTTGCTGTGAAGATATACCTATTATCAAATCTGTGTCAGTCTTCATCTTCTGGGCAAAAGCTCCACTAGGCGCCATTAAACTATTAAAATTGATTAAGTTATATTAATAATAACAAAATTAGCATTTTTATAGCATTTTATATTGCACAAATTGTTTCCACATGCATTACTCTTCCTCTGGGTCAGGAACTAGATTCAGTGTTGATGAGGCTTCTGATTTTGTGCAGCAGCATCTGGTAGCCAGTGTGTTTATAGTTCCCAGGATGATAGTATATTTTGCTGGGGCCACATGACTACATCCTCCAAATGCAGTAGAATTCATCAAAGATGAGGCAGAGAATAGAGGAAAACAACATCTGTGCTCTTAGGCAAAGCATTTTTATTAACTGAACAGTGATGGATATTCCACACCTCCCCTTGCCCTCATGACACCCTACGTGACTGGTTTTCTTCTGTCCACTTTACAAATGAGTTCACGTGGCTAATACATGCTTACATGTAGATACCAAAGCCTGTGTCCTTCCTAAGGATTGGAAGTAGAGATAAAGGACACAGACCAAGTATGGGAGGGTGAGTACTAGATCCAGCTCCTTCGCTACCCAGCCCTCTCTCCATCTCTTTGGACTGAACAGCCTTTTTCAGAGTCTGTTGTCCTAAAGGAGTCAGCAGTGCTTTGATGTTTTGATGTAGCCTTCTAAAGCTTGATTCAATGATAGCCTAACAACATGCTGTCAGGGAAAGCAACCGCAAGCCCTTTTGTTAACTATCACAGTGAAATTGTTTATTCGATAATACTTTGAACCTAATTTCCTCAGGACTCTGATTTCAAGAGCCCCTCACCCCACCCCAATCAAGTCAAAAGACATCAGAATGCTGGTGCAAATGGTCATGGATATTCAGTCCCAGGTGTCACCCCCAGATTCTTAGGTCCTAGTCTATGCTCTGTCCATCGACACAGCCCTCTCTCAGACTCCTTTGAGCCTTGCTCTTCTTCCAGGGCCCTGGCAAAAGCCAGGCTTCCTTTCAAGAACAATAACACATTCTGCCCAGACTTGTCTGTGCCTTCAGGCAAAGAAAACACCTGAACCCCTAAAGGTTATGAGAACTGTCTTAAGATATACCTATTATNAAATCTGTGTCAGTCTTCATCTTCTGGGCAAAAGCTCCACTAGGCGCCATTAAACTATTAAAATTGATTAAGTTATATTAATAATAACAAAATTAGCATTTTTATAGCATTTTATATTGCACAAATTGTTTCCACATGCATTACTCTTCCTCTGGGTCAGGAACTAGATTCAGTGTTGATGAGGCTTCTGATTTTGTGCAGCAGCATCTGGTAGCCAGTGTGTTTATAGTTCCCAGGATGATAGTATATTTTGCTGGGGCCACATGACTACATCCTCCAAATGCAGTAGAATTCATCAAAGATGAGGCAGAGAATAGAGGAAAACAACATCTGTGCTCTTAGGCAAAGCATTTTTATTAACTGAACAGTGATGGATATTCCACACCTCCCCTTGCCCTCATGACACCCTACGTGACTGGTTTTCTTCTGTCCACTTTACAAATGAGTTCACGTGGCTAATACATGCTTACATGTAGATACCAAAGCCTGTGTCCTTCCTAAGGATTGGAAGTAGAGATAAAGGACACAGACCAAGTATGGGAGGGTGAGTACTAGATCCAGCTCCTTCGCTACCCAGCCCTCTCTCCATCTCTTTGGACTGAACACCCTTTTTTCAGAGTCTGTTGTCCTAAAGGAGTCAGCAGTGCTTTGATGTTTTGATGTAGCCTTCTAAAGCTTGATTCAATGATAGCCTAACAACATGCTGTCAGGGAAAGCAACCGCAAGCCCTTTTGTTAACTATCACAGTGAAATTGTTTATTCGATAATACTTTGAACCTAATTTCCTCAGGACTCTGATTTCAAGAGCCCCTCACCCCACCCCAATCAAGTCAAAAGACATCAGAATGCTGGTGCAAATGGTCATGGATATTCAGTCCCAGGTGTCACCCCCAGATTCTTAGGTCCTAGTCTATGCTCTGTCCATCGACACAGCCCTCTCTCAGACTCCTT
Organism: Tragulus kanchil; assembly: GCA_022376925.1. Classification (NCBI taxonomy): domain Eukaryota; kingdom Metazoa; phylum Chordata; class Mammalia; order Artiodactyla; family Tragulidae; genus Tragulus; species Tragulus kanchil. Next base: position 140,995,330 of record JAIOJX010000028.1, read on the forward strand.
TGAGCCTTGCTCTTCTTCCAGGGCCCTGGCAAAAGCCAGGCTTCCTTTCAAGAACAATAACACATTCTGCCCAGACTTGTCTGTGCCTTCAGGCAAAGAAAACACCTGAACCCCTAAAGGTTATGAGAACTGTCTTAATAAACAAAGGCTAAAAGAGTATTTAAATGCTGTTTACAAGGCTTCCAGGAAAGGCTCAAATTCTGAATCAACTGCGGATAAACATTGCTGCAAGCCTCTGCAACGCCCCAGCAGGATAGCTGTGGCAGTGAATTCACAGTAAATTTCAGTGCATGGTCAGACTTAGTTTGTTAGATATTGCTCGACTTTTATATTCCTCTCTGTCATTCTCTTACCTGTAAAATCACTTAGAATCTTCATGCTGTAGCACCAGATGAATGGATACACCGATCTATTCCATTTTCTTATTTCCCATGTGAAGCTGTCCTTCTAAACAGTCAAGAAATGAACCAACAGGGAGTTACGTGTGTTTAAACTGCTGTTTTTACAATGATACATACTAGGTTTTCAAAATGTGTATCTCCAACAGTTAAAAAATAGTATTTGTACTGAATTTTGTGACATTATGACTTACCTGAAGGAAGGCTAAAAATAAATCAGTGTTCATAAGTGTATTGTTACATGAGGTGCAAATTATTGATCAGAGGCCTTGAGATGCCTATAAAGCAGGTTTCTGCTTTTTTTAAACATGTCAATATATGCCACTTGTTACAAAAGAGTCTCCTGTGTGTCTACATAGAGAAAGCCCTCAATTACAGCCAAGGAGAGAGACACTCAGACACTGCAGGCATACAGAGTTTTAAATGGCTGCCTTGCTGAATTAAGAAAGCCACGGGTTACTATTTCTTTTGCTCCTTTTATTTTCAAGGAAATAATCTGACAGCCTGATTAATCCCCTACCTCTGAATCAGCTGACTTCTTAACACACAGAAACAAAAGCATCCTTTTCTCCTTGGATACCTGTTACACAGCTATAGTGAACTGTGGCTGCCACAAAAATAGTGACAATGGTAAGCAACTGACAGGAGCTGGAAAACCACTATCACCACAGTCATCTAGAGAATAGCGTCTATTTTTAATGAAATATGAATTTGAAAAAACTTGACAAGCTTTAACTCTCACTTGAAAAATTTCACATGCCTTCCTGCCCTCCACATTGGCGCCTTTCAAATTCATCCCCATACTGGAAGAAATTGACCATGTCAACCCTCTGGCCACTAAAAAAAATTTTTTACAACTTTATTGGCATATATTTTATACACAGTAAGAGTCATCTATGTATGTAGAATGCACAGTTCAGTGGTTTTTGCCACAGTTACAGACTTGAGCAGCCATCTTCACAATGTAATTTTAGAGCATTTCCAGTATCCCAAAAGGAAGAGTTATATCCCAATCTTCTCTCACCCTAAGCTCTAGGCAATCACCTAAGTCTATTTCCTGTCTCTATAGATTTGCCTATTTTGGACATTCCATTTAAATGGAATCTTAAAATATGTGGTCTTTTGTATCTGGCTTCTTATACAAAGCATAATGTTAGGAGGTTTATTCATATTGTAGTACATATTAGATTTCATTTTTTTAAATATCATCATTAAGATAGAATTTATACACTACGAAATTCACCCATTTATAATGTAAAATTCAACCTGTTTTATTACCCTTACAGAGTTGTGCAACCATCATCATAATCTAACTTTAATGCATTTTCATCCCCCCAAAAAGAAACTCATACCCATCAGCAGTCACTCCACATTCTCCCCACCATAACTTCTAATTTACTTTCCTGCTGCTAAAGTTGTCCCTACTCTGGACATTGATATAAACAGAATCATGCTACGTGCTCATTTTACTAACTTCTTTCAGTTGGCAGGTTCATCCATGCTTCAGTGAATATCAGTACTTCATTCCTTTTTATTACTTTTATTGACCAATAAAATTCCATTGTATAAACATACTATTTTATTTGTCCATTCATAGCAGTACTGCTATGAACATTATTGTACAAGTCTTTGTGTATACATATATTTTTAATTCTCTTGTATAAATATCTAGAAGTGGAATTGCTGATATGGTAGCTGGTATATGCTTAACATTTTGAGAAAGTGCCAAACTCTTTTCTAAAGTAGTTGTGTCATTTTATATTCCCTCTAGGAATGTACAGTAGTTCAGATATCTCCACATCCTTGCTGCTACTTGTTATTACCAGTCCTTTTTTATTATAGACAACCTAGTGGAAATAAAGTGGTATCTCATTTTGGTATTTTTTCTTATTTATTTGGCTGTGTTGGGTTTTAGTTATGGCATGTAGGATCTTCACTTTAAAAATTTTATTTATGTATTTATTTTGGGCTATTCTGGGTTTTACTCAGTCCTTTTTATTAAGCATATATTTTATACACAGTAAGAGTCATCTATGTATGTAGAATGCACAGTTCAGTGGTTTTTGCCACAGTTACAGACTTGAGCAGCCATCTTCACAATGTAATTTTAGAGCATTTCCAGTATCCCAAAAGGAAGAGTTATATCCCAATCTTCTCTCACCCTAAGCTCTAGGCAATCACCTAAGTCTATTTCCTGTCTCTATAGATTTGCCTATTTTGGACATTCCATTTAAATGGAATCTTAAAATATGTGGTCTTTTGTATCTGGCTTCTTATACAAAGCATAATGTTAGGAGGTTTATTCATATTGTAGTACATATTAGATTTCATTTTTTTAAATATCATCATTAAGATAGAATTTATACACTACGAAATTCACCCATTTATAATGTAAAATTCAACCTGTTTTATTACCCTTACAGAGTTGTGCAACCATCATCATAATCTAACTTTAATGCATTTTCATCCCCCCAAAAAGAAACTCATACCCATCAGCAGTCACTCCACATTCTCCCCACCATAACTTCTAATTTACTTTCCTGCTGCTAAAGTTGTCCCTACTCTGGACATTGATATAAACAGAATCATGCTACGTGCTCATTTTACTAACTTCTTTCAGTTGGCAGGTTCATCCATGCTTCAGTGAATATCAGTACTTCATTCCTTTTTATTACTTTTATTGACCAATAAAATTCCATTGTATAAACATACTATTTTATTTGTCCATTCATAGCAGTACTGCTATGAACATTATTGTACAAGTCTTTGTGTATACATATATTTTTAATTCTCTTGTATAAATATCTAGAAGTGGAATTGCTGATATGGTAGCTGGTATATGCTTAACATTTTGAGAAAGTGCCAAACTCTTTTCTAAAGTAGTTGTGTCATTTTATATTCCCTCTAGGAATGTACAGTAGTTCAGATATCTCCACATCCTTGCTGCTACTTGTTATTACCAGTCCTTTTTTATTATAGACAACCTAGTGGAAATAAAGTGGTATCTCATTTTGGTATTTTTTCTTATTTATTTGGCTGTGTTGGGTTTTAGTTATGGCATGTAGGATCTTCACTTTTTAAAAATTTTATTTATGTATTTATTTTGGGCTATTCTGGGTTTTCACTGCTGCTGCAGTCTCTTCTCTAGTTGTAGGGAGTGAGGGCTACTCTCTAGTTAAGGTGAGCAGGTTTCTTGTTTTAGTGATTTCTCTTGTTGTGGAACTTGGGCTCTAGGGCACACAGGCTTCAGTAGCTGCAGCACATGGGCTCAATAGTTGTGGCTTCAAGGCTCTAGAGCACAGGCTCAATAGTTCTGGCTTCAAGGCTCTAGAGCACAGGCTCAATAGTTGTGGCTCATGGGCTTAGCTGTTCTGCAGCATGTGGAATCTTCCCAGATCAGGGATTCAACCTGTGTCTCCTGCTTTAGCAGGCGAATTTTTTACCACTGAGCTACCAGGGAAGCCCCTCATTGTGGTTTTGATCTTCATGTCCCTCATAGCTAATGACAAAGAAAGCTATGTGTCTTCTAAATACTTTCAAATATTAACTCTTACATGCAGGTTTATGATCCTTTTTCTGTATGGTATAAGGCAAGGTCTAAGTTCTAAGACCTAACGTCTAAGTTATTTTTTTTTTAATAGCCAATAAATATTTCTGCACCATTTGTTGGGAAGACTGTTGTTTTCCCATTGAATTATCATGATCTCATGTCAAAAATCAACTGACTGTAAATGTGAGGATTTTTATTCCATTGGTCTATATGCCTATCTTTATGCAAATGTATTATCTTTACTATTCTAGTATATTCATTATTGTAGTAAGAAATCAGGAAATATTAAACCCTCTGATTTTTTTCTTTTTCAAAAATTTTTAACTATTCTGGGTTCCTTTCCATTTCCATATAAATTTTAGGGACAGTTCATCAATTTCTGTAGGGATGGGGGATCTGGAATTTTGATAAGGATTGTGTCAAATCTACAGATCAGTTGGGGAAGGTTGCCATATTAACAATAATAAGTCCATGTATCCAAGGACTCAGGTCATCTTTCAAGGGCTTAACATTTTGAGAAAGTGCCAAACTCTTTTCTAAAGTAGTTGTGTCATTTTATATTCCCTCTAGGAATGTACAGTAGTTCAGATATCTCCACATCCTTGCTGCTACTTGTTATTACCAGTCCTTTTTTATTATAGACAACCTAGTGGAAATAAAGTGGTATCTCATTTTGGTATTTTTTCTTATTTATTTGGCTGTGTTGGGTTTTAGTTATGGCATGTAGGATCTTCACTTTTAAAAATTTTATTTATGTATTTATTTTGGGCTATTCTGGGTTTTCACTGCTGCTGCAGTCTCTTCTCTAGTTGTAGGGAGTGAGGGCTACTCTCTAGTTAAGGTGAGCAGGTTTCTTGTTTTAGTGATTTCTCTTGTTGTGGAACTTGGGCTCTAGGGCACACAGGCTTCAGTAGCTGCAGCACATGGGCTCAATAGTTGTGGCTTCAAGGCTCTAGAGCACAGGCTCAATAGTTCTGGCTTCAAGGCTCTAGAGCACAGGCTCAATAGTTGTGGCTCATGGGCTTAGCTGTTCTGCAGCATGTGGAATCTTCCCAGATCAGGGATTCAACCTGTGTCTCCTGCTTTAGCAGGCGAATTTTTTACCACTGAGCTACCAGGGAAGCCCCTCATTGTGGTTTTGATCTTCATGTCCCTCATAGCTAATGACAAAGAAAGCTATGTGTCTTCTAAATACTTTCAAATATTAACTCTTACATGCAGGTTTATGATCCTTTTTCTGTATGGTATAAGGCAAGGTCTAAGTTCTAAGACCTAACGTCTAAGTTATTTTTTTTTTAATAGCCAATAAATATTTCTGCACCATTTGTTGGGAAGACTGTTGTTTTCCCATTGAATTATCATGATCTCATGTCAAAAATCAACTGACTGTAAATGTGAGGATTTTTATTCCATTGGTCTATATGCCTATCTTTATGCAAATGTATTATCTTTACTATTCTAGTATATTCATTATTGTAGTAAGAAATCAGGAAATATTAAACCCTCTGATTTTTTTCTTTTTCAAAAAAATTTTTTTAACTATTCTGGGTTCCTTTCCATTTCCATATAAATTTTAGGGACAGTTCATCAATTTCTGTAGGGATGGGGGATCTGGAATTTTGATAAGGATTGTGTCAAATCTACAGATCAGTTGGGGAAGGTTGCCATATTAACAATAATAAGTCCATGTATCCAAGGACTCAGGTCATCTTTCAAGGGCCCTTCATCTGCCATAAAATGAAAATCCAGAAGCAGCAGGCTTCATCCAGCCCCTAGCTGACTAACCAGATTTCCCTTTTGCAGCGAGCACTCCCCACTGTCAACTCAAAATACAACACCAGCCACTTAAACCGGCCTTTAGTTCCTTAAACACACAATGTTCTATTTTACCTTCAGATCCTTCCTCATTCACTCAGACACCACCTTCCCTGTGTTGTTAGGCACTTTCCCCATCTGTCTTATTTCCTGATTTGGGTCTTTCCATTCATGTTTCAGCTTATTTTTCACTTCTTCTGAGGCTTATATCCTGAGATACACAAAACCCCCACAGTCACTTACCTTCCCTTACACTTACGTGGTAGACTTGAGGTTACATGATGGAAAGAAGATTGATCAAGACTTCAAACTGATTCTAATATTTTGGTCAAAATGGACACCAATGGACACTGGTCCCTATTTTCAGGCAGTACTAGAAATTCTGGCAGCTTTGCAACTGTTTATATGTTTTTAAACATTTTTATCACTTTTCATAAAATGTTCAGGATTTTTTTTGCTAGTATTTTTTCCCAGATTATTCTACCAACTTACACATTTTATACATTTTGTTACTGGGTCATGATTGCTCCTCAAGAAGTGCATGTCTTAATTCCTAGAACATGGAAATAAGAATATATTATATAGCAAGGGAAACTTTGAAGAGGTAATTAAGTTAGCATATGCATTATCCATGCAGTTCCAATAATGTAATCATAAGTGTCCTTATAAGGCAAAAATATGGGGAGATATATGCTGAAGAGAAGGTCAAGTGACAAAGGCAGAGATTGGAATGCTGGCAGCCTCTAGAAGCTGGTAAATAAAAAGAAACATGTTCTCCACTAAGAGTCTCTAAAAAGAACCATCCTGCTGACATCTTGACTTTAGCCCAGGGAGACCGGTTTCTGATCTCCAAAACTGGAAGAGAATAGCTTAGTGCAGTTAAGCCACTAAATGTGTGGTAATCTGTTATAGTAGCAGTAGGTTATAGTTAGGACTTGGAAATAACCTAATAGCCAACAGAAAGGACTGGTTGGAAACAACCTGGATATCCGGTAAGAAGGGTTATTTGGAAACAACCTGAATGTTCACAGAACGGAACTGGTTATATAAACCTTCTGATAATTTTCAAAAGATCAGGTTCTAGAAGGCTATTTACCAAGCTAAGTGCATAGAATAATGAGTATTTTTTGTTTTCTTTGTTTTGCTGTTTTTTGTTTTGGGTTTTTTGTGGGGTTTTTATTGGTGTCTTGGGGTAGATACAAATAATAAGTATTTATGCAAATTTTTAAATCTGCAATGAGTCTAAGGCTGTATTACTTTTGTAAAACAATAAAGTAAAAGCAATGTTTCAGCTTATTTTTCATCCTAGCAGATCAAAACCCCACAGTCACTTACCTTCCCTTACACTTACGTGGTAGACTTGAGGTTACATGATGGAAAGAAGATTGATCAAGACTTCAAACTGATTCTAATATTTTGGTCAAAATGGACACCAATGGACACTGGTCCCTATTTTCAGGCAGTACTAGAAATTCTGGCAGCTTTGCAACTGTTTATATGTTTTTAAACATTTTTATCACTTTTCATAAAATGTTCAGGATTTTTTTTGCTAGTATTTTTTCCCAGATTATTCTACCAACTTACACATTTTATACATTTTGTTACTGGGTCATGATTGCTCCTCAAGAAGTGCATGTCTTAATTCCTAGAACATGGAAATAAGAATATATTATATAGCAAGGGAAACTTTGAAGAGGTAATTAAGTTAGCATATGCATTATCCATGCAGTTCCAATAATGTAATCATAAGTGTCCTTATAAGGCAAAAATATGGGGAGATATATGCTGAAGAGAAGGTCAAGTGACAAAGGCAGAGATTGGAATGCTGGCAGCCTCTAGAAGCTGGTAAATAAAAAGAAACATGTTCTCCACTAAGAGTCTCTAAAAAGAACCATCCTGCTGACATCTTGACTTTAGCCCAGGGAGACCGGTTTCTGATCTCCAAAACTGGAAGAGAATAGCTTAGTGCAGTTAAGCCACTAAATGTGTGGTAATCTGTTATAGTAGCAGTAGGTTATAGTTAGGACTTGGAAATAACCTAATAGCCAACAGAAAGGACTGGTTGGAAACAACCTGGATATCCGGTAAGAAGGGTTATTTGGAAACAACCTGAATGTTCACAGAACGGAACTGGTTATATAAACCTTCTGATAATTTTCAAAAGATCAGGTTCTAGAAGGCTATTTACCAAGCTAAGTGCATAGAATAATGAGTATTTTTTGTTTTCTTTGTTTTGCTGTTTTTTGTTTTGGGTTTTTTGTGGGGTTTTTATTGGTGTCTTGGGGTAGATACAAATAATAAGTATTTATGCAAATTTTTAAATCTGCAATGAGTCTAAGGCTGTATTACTTTTGTAACAATAAAGGAGAAAGGCAATAAAGTAAACTTCAGTAATGAATGAAACAAGAAAATAAAGGAAAGGACTTGAAAATTTTAAGAGCTTGACTGGATTTGATATTTTAATTTTTCATTTATATGCATCCAGTTTTTCCTATATCATTTGTTCAGTGTTGTTTTAAAGAAATTTTCTATCTTGTAAATTGGTTGAGAATGAATGCTTCTACTCACCAGTTCATATTTCTATAGCTTTTGTATGTATCAGACATATCATATTAGAACCTCTGCTACAGAAATGGGTATTTGTGATACAGTGCCTGCATAAAATGATCATTTAGATGATGAGAGTCAACAAAACTAAATAAAACAATTTTAAAAGGAAGTAATTGCAAAAAATATTGAATTATTCAGCTTGGACTTTAGTAGAATAATGAGGCAGTATTTGATAAAACCATATACACAGTTTTGCACGTGCTTAGATTATTTATCCACATCAGATATCCACATCCACTATTAGTTCAAAATACGCCAAGTTATAATAACATTAATAGCAATAGCATTAACAACAGTAATAGCAATGGTAATAATGTTAACAACATTATTAGCTTTATATTTCAATCAATATAAAACTAATAGTTTTATATATAAAACTAATAAATATAAAGCAATGATACGTTTATATTCCACAGTATGTTTGTCTCATTGCTCACCAATTCTTGCAAAACCTACATGCAACAAATACTATTTTTCATTATTCCCATTTCGTACATAAGAACCTGGATCTCAGAAAAGTTAAGCAATGTTCTCAAGATCACAAAGGTCCTTAGTGATGTCAGTGAGTTTTCTAGTCAGTGATCTGCCCAGGGGAGTACACATACTCCAGCTGCCTATCTGTCTTTACAAACAAAAAGTGGGAGGCATTACCAGTCATTTGCCTGCTCCACTGGGGATCTCCTAGGAGAATGAAAATATGGCCAGAAATTGCTGATTGACATCTACTCAAGGCTCAAGAAATTTCTAGTACCTAAGGAGTCAGGTTGGTCAGTTTATTTTTAAGAGAAGTAGGTTACTGTTCAACTTGCCAATGCGAATTCTAATATCTATGCCATACATCAATATGATAGAGCAGAATCAGAATTTATAATGATTCAAATGTGCACTAAATATAACTTGATTTTCCACAACTGTCTTCATCGTGTTTCAGCTTGTTCTGCTGATGGCCATGGAGGAGAACTTGGGATAACGTTGGGGAGGGACACTTGATTTTGCCAAATAAAGGTAAGAGCATCTCTTTCCATTTTAAATTCTTTCCTAAGGTAAAGATTTAGTGTATTTCATACAGAAGAATCAGTCCTTAATGAGGTGGATGAATCTAGAACCTATTATACAAAGTGAAATAAGTCAAAAAGAAAAGGACAAATACAGTATACTAACGCATATGTATGGAATCTAGTAAGATGGTACCAATAAATGCACATGCAGAGCAGAGATGGAGAAACAGACATAGAGAACAAACCTATGGACATTGGGGGGAGGGAAGATAGGGTAAGAGGCATGGAAAGAGCAACAAGGAAACCTACACTAGCTTAAGTAAAAGAAATTGCAATTGTGATTAAGCTCTAAGATTAAGGGAACCTATATGGGAACTAAGCATCAAACTGGGGGGCTGGGAAAGGGGAAAAGGGAGGGAAGGCTCAGGTGGGAGGGGTCAGGGATGTACCTATGACTGTTTGAGGATTATGTATACCTGTAAACAAGGAAACTCTGTAAAAACATATAACAGTAACTTCGCTGTACATCTGAAGCTAATGCAACAGTGTAAAACAAATATACTCGAATAATGAAAAAAAAGACAGTGTATTTCAGATTTAGATGCTTCATTATGCTGGTTTCTTTCCTTTTAAGGAATCCCCTAACCAATTTGCTTTCTGTCTTAGTTCAAGAGAAGTTGATGGCAAGGTGGGGAAGAGCCTCTGGTTCATGTACCGTTTTCTGGGTCTCTGCAGGCCTCACTACCTTTGGTCACTGTTGTGGCTATCACACTGGTACCCACCAACAAGGCTGGAGACCTCTAGTCATGCTGCCATTCACAGAGGCCTGAACTCTGGGACCTCTTTTCCATGACTCCAGGCTGCTTGTAATCTTTCAGCCCTCTCAGCTTCCAAATTCCTCTTCACTTCATACAGTCTGTCTGGACTTGTGGCTTTCCAGTGGTGTGATGGTCATAGAGAACAGAGGCACTATGTTAGGCCCATCCATGGAAACACCTCTCTCTAACATTCACTTCTGAATTAAGACCATGCAATAGTGCCACATTGAACAAGACACCATCACAAAACCATGGCTTCGCTCCACTGTTCACAGTCCTCAGTCCAGACACTCTCTGATAGCCCCAAACCTGTTTAGACATTTAGCCACACCCTCAAATGGTGGTTTTTTTGAATTTTCTAGAAGAATCAGTCCTTAATGAGGTGGATGAATCTAGAACCTATTATACAAAGTGAAATAAGTCAAAAAGAAAAGGACAAATACAGTATACTAACGCATATGTATGGAATCTAGTAAGATGGTACCAATAAATGCACATGCAGAGCAGAGATGGAGAAACAGACATAGAGAACAAACCTATGGACATTGGGGGGAGGGAAGATAGGGTAAGAGGCATGGAAAGAGCAACAAGGAAACCTACACTAGCTTAAGTAAAAGAAATTGCAATTGTGATTAAGCTCTAAGATTAAGGGAACCTATATGGGAACTAAGCATCAAACTGGGGGGCTGGGAAAGGGGAAAAGGGAGGGAAGGCTCAGGTGGGAGGGGTCAGGGATGTACCTATGACTGTTTGAGGATTATGTATACCTGTAAACAAGGAAACTCTGTAAAAACATATAACAGTAACTTCGCTGTACATCTGAAGCTAATGCAACAGTGTAAAACAAATATACTCGAATAATGAAAAAAAAAAAGACAGTGTATTTCAGATTTAGATGCTTCATTATGCTGGTTTCTTTCCTTTTAAGGAATCCCCTAACCAATTTGCTTTCTGTCTTAGTTCAAGAGAAGTTGATGGCAAGGTGGGGAAGAGCCTCTGGTTCATGTACCGTTTTCTGGGTCTCTGCAGGCCTCACTACCTTTGGTCACTGTTGTGGCTATCACACTGGTACCCACCAACAAGGCTGGAGACCTCTAGTCATGCTGCCATTCACAGAGGCCTGAACTCTGGGACCTCTTTTCCATGACTCCAGGCTGCTTGTAATCTTTCAGCCCTCTCAGCTTCCAAATTCCTCTTCACTTCATACAGTCTGTCTGGACTTGTGGCTTTCCAGTGGTGTGATGGTCATAGAGAACAGAGGCACTATGTTAGGCCCATCCATGGAAACACCTCTCTCTAACATTCACTTCTGAATTAAGACCATGCAATAGTGCCACATTGAACAAGACACCATCACAAAACCATGGCTTCGCTCCACTGTTCACAGTCCTCAGTCCAGACACTCTCTGACAGCCCCAAACCTGTTTAGACATTTAGCCACACCCAACCCATGTTCAATCCTGAGGACATGAAAACCAAGAAACTCTTATCTGGCCCTCTTCTTTCCTCAGCCCCAGTCTTCCCCTCACACCAGGACTTTCTACTTACTTTCCCTTTTGGAAACAACCCTTCTTATGCCCTAGCCTCCTTCTTACCAATAGCATGAGCTTCTTTTTACAGGTGGATATCTCTTCCCTTTCTTGGCATAAAAAGCCTCATGATCTGGTCCTGATGGTGGAAGGATGACAGATAAAGATTTCAACTAACAAGAGGCAAGTACATGAGGAATCTGTTTCCCCTCATTTCACCCAGAAAGCTGCTCCAAGGACTCCCCTTGGAGAACCCTTCACTTACCATTCACTGAACTATGTGCCTCTCAAGTTGCCTCTCAAGTTCGTGTGTTGAAGTCTAATGCCCCATGTGATGATATCTGAAGATAGGACCATTGTGAGGTAATTAGGGATAGATGAGGTCATGAGAGTGGGGCCTTCATGAAGGGATTAATGTCTTTTAAAGATTTATTTATTTATTTATTTTGGGCGGGGGTCGGGTTGGGGAGGGAGGGGAGCAGACGGGCCACTTCCATTGGTCTTTCATTTCTCTATGTTCATCCGTCTTTGTTCTTTGGCTCCTGTGGGCCTCCCATCGCTGTGGCGTCTGTCGTTGCAGAGCGCCGGCTCTGGGCGCATGCGCTCCAGAGCTCTGGCTCGGTGATTGGACACATCAGTCCAGCCGCTCCGCGGCACGTGGGATCTTCCCAGGCCAGGGATCGAACCGGCGCCCCTTGCACTGCAAGGCGGTGTCCTTACCCACTGGACCACCAGGGGAAGCCCAGATTAATGTCTTTTAAAGGAGAGACCCTGGAGAACATTCTCTCTTTCCTTTTCTGTCATGTGAGGACACTATGAGAAAAGAGCCCTCACCAGATCCTAATCACACCAGTATCTGATCTTGGACTTGAGCCTCTAGAACCAGAGAAATAAATGCTGTTTTAGCCCCCCGCCAAAAAAAAAAAAAATCTGCTTCTTTACAATAGGAAAGGTTAAGTGTGAGACTGTGTCTGCAGGATTTAGAAGCCTGGCTCTACCAGTTTCTCAATGTATAGCCTCCAGCAAGTCACTTATATTTGTTTTCTCATATGTAAAAAAAAAAAAAAAAAGAAGACAATACTAAGCTTGTTATGAAGAAGCACGACTGTGACTCAACACTGCCATACAATGACATGCCTAGATAACATTAGGAATTAACAGTGTTTCTTTGTCCATCAGGTGTTAAGGTAGTCATTTACTCAGGTTATTAAATTTCATATAAGAAATTCAACATGTTAATCACTATTAACATTGTGAATAGCAGAAAGGGGACACTAAACAAACAAAGGATATGCATTGTTTTCATTTCCTACAACACCCATAAATTCTACCTTCAATGTATTAGATCTCTTTGTAAGAGGCCATTGCTGAGATGCCTTACTAACCCTAGATGGCAATGTTGCATTGGGTAGAATTCATTAAGACCCTGGAAAGTGGGTTCTGGCTTTCTGAGAAAGGGCATCGTTCGTTTCTCAGACACAACCTGACGAAATCTCAGGTGAAAATGCAGGGTCCCTCACACACATACACATACATACACATTAAAACCAAGCAGAAGACATATCTATAAAAGATGTTTGCACATTTCAAATGATCTATTTAATACTATATGTTTTATTAGCATTGAAAGTTTCTCTTTATATTTTAATAAATGCTATTATTAGTACATAGTTTTCTTTGTACAACTTTTAAGTGTTAAATGTTAAGTCACTTCTGAATGGACCAGAAGCATTTTGAAACCTGGCTAAAATAATTTATCTCGTTGTTCAAATGCAGTTCAGAGAAACAAGCTAATACATTTTCTTGGATCGTAGTCATGTTACCTAATTAAAGTTTATTTAACAACAAAATATTATCACATAACTACCTTGAACCAAATGCAATTCTTTAGAAAAGAGCCCTCACCAGATCCTAATCACACCAGTATCTGATCTTGGACTTGAGCCTCTAGAACCAGAGAAATAAATGCTGTTTTAGCCCCCCGCCAAAAAAAAAAAAATCTGCTTCTTTACAATAGGAAAGGTTAAGTGTGAGACTGTGTCTGCAGGATTTAGAAGCCTGGCTCTACCAGTTTCTCAATGTATAGCCTCCAGCAAGTCACTTATATTTGTTTTCTCATATGTAAAAAAAAAAAAAAAAAGAAGACAATACTAAGCTTGTTATGAAGAAGCACGACTGTGACTCAACACTGCCATACAATGACATGCCTAGATAACATTAGGAATTAACAGTGTTTCTTTGTCCATCAGGTGTTAAGGTAGTCATTTACTCAGGTTATTAAATTTCATATAAGAAATTCAACATGTTAATCACTATTAACATTGTGAATAGCAGAAAGGGGACACTAAACAAACAAAGGATATGCATTGTTTTCATTTCCTACAACACCCATAAATTCTACCTTCAATGTATTAGATCTCTTTGTAAGAGGCCATTGCTGAGATGCCTTACTAACCCTAGATGGCAATGTTGCATTGGGTAGAATTCATTAAGACCCTGGAAAGTGGGTTCTGGCTTTCTGAGAAAGGGCATCGTTCGTTTCTCAGACACAACCTGACGAAATCTCAGGTGAAAATGCAGGGTCCCTCACACACATACACATACATACACATTAAAACCAAGCAGAAGACATATCTATAAAAGATGTTTGCACATTTCAAATGATCTATTTAATACTATATGTTTTATTAGCATTGAAAGTTTCTCTTTATATTTTAATAAATGCTATTATTAGTACATAGTTTTCTTTGTACAACTTTTAAGTGTTAAATGTTAAGTCACTTCTGAATGGACCAGAAGCATTTTGAAACCTGGCTAAAATAATTTATCTCGTTGTTCAAATGCAGTTCAGAGAAACAAGCTAATACATTTTCTTGGATCGTAGTCATGTTACCTAATTAAAGTTTATTTAACAACAAAATATTATCACATAACTACCTTGAACCAAATGCAATTCTTTAGAAATTACCATTATGGAGAGACCTGGGGCAGAAAAGAAATTTTATATAGCGAGATACATATAATAACTTATATTGGGCTCTGATGGTCCTTTGTTCATTGGTTTATTCATTTAAACTGTGGTTGAAAGAGAACTTCAAAATAAGCCAGATTTGTAATTCTAATAACCCAGACCAGAAAGCATAATTTTTCCATTTTCCTTTAGGAAATGGAAGCAGCTTAAATAATAAATATGTGTTTAACTTAACTAAATATCCAAATGATATTTATAGGATGCCTAGAATATAGTTGCTCTTAAGAATATGAATGACCACCACCCTAGTCATTACCAGAGTCTTATTTATAGTATTAATTTTCACTATCTATGAAGAAAGGTCTTCTTTAGCAAACCTCAGAGTAGTCCCTAAGGAATTAAGAATGTGTGGCGCCTAAGGCAAGAAGACACTGTAGCATTTAGAACCAAAGGCAGAGCCGCTCCCCTCAGAGTATCTGTCTTCACAATTAACACAGTCTAGTACTTCGGTTTTGCAGAGTCTACATTTGAGGAAATGTGAATGATATTCTAAGAAACATATTTCTTGAAAATTTGGGGGTAATTCTTTCAAAACAAAGGAGAGGACTTGAAAAAAACTTTACTGCCCCTCATTGAGTTATAGCAACTCCCCCCTCTAGTGGGGTACGAGGACACTGTCTCATGGGCTCAGTTGCTCAGTCATGTCTGACTCTTTAAGACCCTATGGACTGGGCTTCCCTGGTGGTCCAGTGGGTGAGGACACCGCCTTGCAGTGCAAGGGGCGCCGGTTCGATCTCTGGCCTGGGAAGATCCCACGTGCCACGGAGCGGCTGAACCGATGTGTCCAATTACCGAGTCAGAGCTCTGGAGCGCATGCGCCCAGAGCCGGTGCTCTGTGACAACAGAGGCCATCGCGATGGGAGGCCCACACGGGCCAAGGAACAAAGATGGATGAAAATGGACAAATGAAAGACCAATGGAAGTGGCCCGCCCACCCCTTCCCCCCACCCCAAAAGACCCTATGGACTATAGACCCCCAGACTCCTCTGTCCTTGGGATTCTCCAGGCACAAATTACCATTATGGAGAGACCTGGGGCAGAAAAGAAATTTTATATAGCGAGATACATATAATAACTTATATTGGGCTCTGATGGTCCTTTGTTCATTGGTTTATTCATTTAAACTGTGGTTGAAAGAGAACTTCAAAATAAGCCAGATTTGTAATTCTAATAACCCAGACCAGAAAGCATAATTTTTCCATTTTCCTTTAGGAAATGGAAGCAGCTTAAATAATAAATATGTGTTTAACTTAACTAAATATCCAAATGATATTTATAGGATGCCTAGAATATAGTTGCTCTTAAGAATATGAATGACCACCACCCTAGTCATTACCAGAGTCTTATTTATAGTATTAATTTTCACTATCTATGAAGAAAGGTCTTCTTTAGCAAACCTCAGAGTAGTCCCTAAGGAATTAAGAATGTGTGGCGCCTAAGGCAAGAAGACACTGTAGCATTTAGAACCAAAGGCAGAGCCGCTCCCCTCAGAGTATCTGTCTTCACAATTAACACAGTCTAGTACTTCGGTTTTGCAGAGTCTACATTTGAGGAAATGTGAATGATATTCTAAGAAACAGATTTCTTGAAAATTTAGGGGTAATTCTTTCAAAACACAGGAGAGGACTTGAAAAACTTTACTGCCCCTCATTGAGTTATAGCAACTCCCCCCTCTAGTGGGGTACGAGGACACTGTCTCATGGGCTCAGTTGCTCAGTCATGTCTGACTCTTTAAGACCCTATGGACTGGGCTTCCCTGGTGGTCCAGTGGGTGAGGACACCGCCTTGCAGTGCAAGGGGCACCAGTTCGATCCCTGGCCTGGGAAGATCCCACATGCTGCGGAGCGGCTGGACTGGTGTGTCCAATTACGAGCCAACGGTCTGGAGCGCATGCGCCCAGAGCCAGTGCTCTGCAACAACAGAGGCCATCGCGATGGGAGGCCCACACGGGCCAAGGAACAAAGATGGATGAAAATGGACAAATGAAAGACCAATGGAAGTGGCCCGCCCACCCCTTCCCCCACCCCAAAAGACCCTATGGACTATAGACCCCCAGACTCCTCTGTCCTTGGGATTCTCCAGGCACAAATCCTGGAAAGGTTAGCTAAATAAGCAACTTCTATTTGCTCCAGGTCCATACATCATTTCATTAGAGATGGTCAGACTGGAAAGACAATCAAGGCTGGAAGCAGAACAAGACTTTGCATTCAAGTCCCAGCTTCGCTACTAATTAGTTAATTATTTCTCCAAGGGGAGAAGGGATTAGGAGTTCTCAATTCCTGAATCCTTTAAGCACTCCATCAGTCTCCTGTGACTGTCACCACACCTGGAGTTACCTTATTCCCTACCCTGTCCCCACCAACTTCACTAATGAAATGGAAGTTAACAACCACCACCTCAAGGCTTCAGAATAGCACAACCACCTCTAGAATCTGATCCCTGTAGAACCTGCTGCTACAACTGCCTCTGTGTGTGACACCAGAAACTTTGTGAGACGTAAAATCTGCAGAGATGTGGCAGGTTACTAAGAGTTCCTTCAAAATGCAGCTAAGCTCACTACCAAAGAGTAAGCATCAAGTTCAAACTTCAGACACAAACTGTCCAGAACCATCTCCTCCCACAAGATAACGAAGGCACCACCATAGGACTGAGCTTCGTTTTCTTAGTAAGTGTCCGTTGGGGAGATCCCACATGGCCTTTCTTATTCTGTTTACCTCTTTGGACAATCCTAATCATCAGAGGATTTAACTGCAGTTAGTATGAAAGGGAACTGCATCAATCCTTGACTCCAGAAGATGCCACATCCTCTAAACAAATGTGACTACCACCATCCCTGCAAATTCTGAACACCTCATCCCAAGGGATGTGAAATAGAACCTGTCTTGCTAGCTTCAAGGCCCTTGATTTTTCCACAGCAAAAGACCACTGAGGGTTTTAAATATGAACCTCTTCAAAAAGAGGCTCTTGATAGAAATCGCACCCACATGGACCTAGCATACTCAAACTCTACAGCCATGGCCTACACTAAACAGGAGAAAGACATGTCAACATAAGGAAGGTTTTCCATTTCTTTGATACATAACATGCCAAGGGAAATTACTTTTCAGAGTATACACATTAAATGGAATCTTTTCAAGCAGATTTCTATTTAGATAATTATTTGCAAACACTAGAAATAACATGTTCTATGAGCGGTCACCAGATGGATCCAACATTTGCACAACTTTTAGATGAAAGTCCTGATGAATGCTAAGTCCCACTATAATGTTCTTATAAGTGTGTGTTTGAGCCTAATTTAAAAGTCAAGTGCTTCACTTCCCCCAAGGAGAAGGGTTGTTAGTTTATAAGAAGTTTTTTGGATACCAAGTATACACATCAAGTATAAATACATTTTGATGAGGAAAGTCTGTCTTTCATTCCCAGAACTGGTGAGGGACAGAGTTAGTTCACTTACGCTGCTTAGGTTGCTTCTCAGAGGCATTTTCCCTGGTGATTTTACACAAAGTCTACATCTCATCTTCCTGACTAGACTGTTACTTCCTGAGAACTAGGCCTGGGCTTTCTGCCTCCTCTGTGTTCTTCTTAGGTGGCCACAGGAGAGGCTGATGCTTAATGAACTTCTACTCTGTGCTGAGAGCCTACTATTCCTCACCTAATTTTCTTTCAATAACTCCAGGCACAAACATTCCTATAATTTTAAGTGAAGTGAGGCACAGAAATTCAAGACACATACCCAAGATCACAAGGTTGGATGATAGCAAATTTGATGCTTCAGCTACTATGTGAATTTAAGGTCTACTCACTAATCATCAGAGGATTTAACTGCAGTTAGTATGAAAGGGAACTGCATCAATCCTTGACTCCAGAAGATGCCACATCCTCTAAACAAATGTGACTACCACCATCCCTGCAAATTCTGAACACCTCATCCCAAGGGATGTGAAATAGAACCTGTCTTGCTAGCTTCAAGGCCCTTGATTTTTCCACAGCAAAAGACCACTGAGGGTTTTAAATATGAACCTCTTCAAAAAGAGGCTCTTGATAGAAATCGTACCCACATGGACCTAGCATACTCAAACTCTACAGCCATGGCCTACACTAAACAGGAGAAAGACATGTCAACATAAGGAAGGTTTTCCATTTCTTTGATACATAACATGCCAAGGGAAATTACTTTTCAGAGTATACACATTAAATGGAATCTTTTCAAGCAGATTTCTATTTAGATAATTATTTGCAAACACTAGAAATAACATGTTCTATGAGCGGTCACCAGATGGATCCAACATTTGCACAACTTTTAGATGAAAGTCCTGATGAATGCTAAGTCCCACTATAATGTTCTTATAAGTGTGTGTTTGAGCCTAATTTAAAAGTCAAGTGCTTCACTTCCCCCAAGGAGAAGGGTTGTTAGTTTATAAGAAGTTTTTTGGATACCAAGTATACACATCAAGTATAAATACATTTTGATGAGGAAAGTCTGTCTTTCATTCCCAGAACTGGTGAGGGACAGAGTTAGTTCACTTACGCTGCTTAGGTTGCTTCTCAGAGGCATTTTCCCTGGTGATTTTACACAAAGTCTACATCTCATCTTCCTGACTAGACTGTTACTTCCTGAGAACTAGGCCTGGGCTTTCTGCCTCCTCTGTGTTCTTCTTAGGTGGCCACGGGAGAGGCTGATGCTTAATGAACTTCTACTCTGTGCTGAGAGCCTACTATTCCTCACCTAATTTTCTTTCAATAACTCCAGGCACAAACATTCCTATAATTTTAAGTGAAGTGAGGCACAGAAATTCAAGACACATACCCAAGATCACAAGGTTGGATGATAGCAAATTTGATGCTTCAGCTACTATGTGAATTTAAGGTCTACTCACTACACTGTATTATACTATACTATAATATGCTGTACAACAACATGGTATGCCTCACCCCAGCACAGTGTGTGAGAAGTAGCTGATGTTTATGAAAATCTAACAGCTTACTGGGGCTTCCCAGGAGGCATAGTGGTAAAGACTCCACCTGCCAGTGCAAGAGATGCAAGACATGAGTTTGATCCTTAGGTTGGGAATATCCCCTGGAGTAGGAATGGCAACCCACTCCAGTATTATTTGCCTGGAAAATTCCATGGACAGAGGAGATTATCAGACTATAGTTCATGAGGTTGCAAAAAATTTGGACACAACTGAGCACACACACACACACACAACAGTAAAGATTTCTGTTGGGCTTCCCCTGGTGGTCCAGTGGGTAAGGACACCGCCTTGCAGTGCAAGGGGCGCCGGTTCGATCCCTGGCCTGGGAAGATCCCACGTGCCGCGGAGCGGCTGGACTGATGTGTCCAATTACCGAGCCGGAGCTCTGGAGCGCATGCGCCCAGAGCCGGTGCTCTGCGACGACAGAGGCCACCGCAATGGGAGGCCCACAGGAGCCAAAGAACAAAGACGGATGAAAATAGAGCAATAGAAGTGGCCCGCCCACCCCCCTCCCTCCCCAACCCACCCCCCCCCCAAAGTAAAAAAAAAAAAAAAAATTAAAAAAAAAAATTTTTTTTTAAAAATTTCTGTTAAGTAATTTAAGTCAGAGATGCAAGGCACCGCTTTTAGCAAATTAGAAAGAGAATGGAGACTTAATTTCAGTGTTTACTCATCTCATAGAAGTTCAAAAAAAACAATACCAGAGCTCATCACCAAAGAAAGAAGACAACATAATCATCACCTGGTGAGGGCGAGAGCCACATAGTTGATGTATAGGCTCAGAAAATACTTAACTAAATGAATGAAGGACAAAACTAAGGCACAAATCTTGCTCTGGAAAGTACTGTAAAATCACTTCACAAAAGTTTAGCTACTCCTAAACTAGAAACATTAACTTGAAGCATAAGCTTAAGAACAAAACCTGATGTATAAAGTTCAATTTTTTAAATCATAAATTCTGGCATGGTGAATGTGATGTCCCTTCAGTTGGGGAGGTGTTCACAGGAAATTTAAGCAGAAATTGCTGTGCAGCTAAGCTCCTGGAAGAGTTCAGCAGTTGTTCTTAGGCCCCAGGGGACTCAGCCCACAGTGTTTTGCTACAATTTGGCTGTATTACTCAACTTTAAAGACTGAACTCATAATAAAAAAAAAAGAGTATTTGGAAATCTAAACGGCAAAAGAAAAGTGAAAATGCCCTAACTCCAGCCTGCTGGGAGGCCCTCTGCTGAGTTTACCCTTTGGGGGAAATCCCTGGATAGGAATGGCAACCCACTCCAGTATTATTTGCCTGGAAAATTCCATGGACAGAGGAGATTATCAGACTATAGTTCATGAGGTTGCAAAAAATTTGGACACAACTGAGCACACACACACACACACAACAGTAAAGATTTCTGTTGGGCTTCCCCTGGTGGTCCAGTGGGTAAGGACACCGCCTTGCAGTGCAAGGGGCGCCGGTTCGATCCCTGGCCTGGGAAGATCCCACGTGCCGCGGAGCGGCTGGACTGATGTGTCCAATTACCGAGCCGGAGCTCTGGAGCGCATGCGCCCAGAGCCGGTGCTCTGCGACGACAGAGGCCACCGCAATGGGAGGCCCACAGGAGCCAAAGAACGAAGACGAATGAAAATAGAGCAATAGAAGTGGCCCGCCCACTCCCCTCCCTCCCCAACCCAACCCCCGCCCAAAGTAAATAAATAAATAAATCTTAAAAAAAAAAATTTTTTTTTAAAGATTTCTGTTAAGTGAGAATTTAAGTCAGAGATGCAAGGCACCGCTTTTAGCAAATTAGAAAGAGAATGGAGACTTAATTTCAGTGTTTACTCATCTCATAGAAGTTCAAAAAAAACAATACCAGAGCTCATCACCAAAGAAAGAAGACAACATAATCATCACCTGGTGAGGGCGAGAGCCACATAGTTGATGTATAGGCTCAGAAAATACTTAACTAAATGAATGAAGGACAAAACTAAGGCACAAATCTTGCTCTGGAAAGTACTGTAAAATCACTTCACAAAAGTTTAGCTACTCCTAAACTAGAAACATTAACTTGAAGCATAAGCTTAAGAACAAAACCTGATGTATAAAGTTCAATTTTTTAAATCATAAATTCTGGCATGGTGAATGTGATGTCCCTTCAGTTGGGGAGGTGTTCACAGGAAATTTAAGCAGAAATTGCTGTGCAGCTAAGCTCCTGGAAGAGTTCAGCAGTTGTTCTTAGGCCCCAGGGGACTCAGCCCACAGTGTTTTGCTACAATTTGGCTGTATTACTCAACTTTAAAGACTGAACTCATAATAAAAAAAAAAGAGTATTTGGAAATCTAAACGGCAAAAGAAAAGTGAAAAATGCCCTAACTCCAGCCTGCTGGGAGGCCCTCTGCTGAGAAGACAGCGAGCCCTCCGTCCCCATTCTGCGTGTGTGTTCTCCATAAATATCACAGTTGCAAAACTTTAATATGGGAAGGGCCAGAAGGGGCTTCCCAGACTCTGCCAATGAAAGGCAGAATGACACTTTAGAGACTTAGATGTGGGTTCATCATTAACGCAGTTCCTTGGAGGGGTGCTTCACACACTTAACCAGATCTGCACAGAGAGGATTAGAGTAAAAGCAAGCAGAAAATGAAGGCAGAGGGCAAGGGGGACTTGTAAAATCCAACCACCATCTGCCATTTCAGATCCAGCAGCACTGAGATAGTTCAATTTGCAGAAATTTTCCTCCTCGTTTCAAGAAAAACACTGCTCAGGCAAAGGTAGAATAGGTCACCTGGTGGTTACATACAAGAGGACTTTACTGAGTAGAACAAAATGAACAAACACACAGAAAACAGTCAAATAGGAAGATCACAAATGTGTGCCTGGATAACAAGATGTTACAATGACTAGACTAGTGTTTGACAGTGGAGTTGCTCAAGACAGGCCAAACCATGGAATTTATTTCATCTCTACAAATTAAAAAAAAAAAATTTACAAGCGTTATCTTTGACCAAAATGGAAAGGACTAGTGACTCTTTTTTGTTGATGCTGTTTATAAATTTTAGGCTTACAGAATTGAATGGATCACATTCCTCAATTCACAGTATGTTACAGCTGCAAGGTTATTACATTCTATTTCAACTTGTTTTATTCTACATTTCTTTATTCCCCATTGCCAGTACCAATCTCTTTATAGGTAGAATAGATACCCACTCTGGTACATTTAAAGTTTGATCATTGATACATATTTACTTAGATATACGTGTATCTATAGTGCTAAAGTGTTAGTCGCTCAGTCGTGTCTGACTCTTTCTGACCCCATGGACTGTAGCCTGCCAGGATCCTCTGTCCATGGAATTCTCTAGGCAAGAATCCTGGAGTGGGTTGCCATTTTCTTCTCTAGGAGATCTTCCTGACCCATGGTTTCCTGCACTGAAGTCAGATTCTTTATAATCTGAGCCACCGGGGTAACCCCTGTATTTCTAAATTACGATAAATAAATCTTATTTATATCAAGCTTTTGCCTGTTGCATTGCATTCCATTAAATGCATATACCACATTTCATTTAGACATTCAGACATAGACATCTATGTTATTTCTGACCTTTGTTAAAAAACAAGTCTGCCAGGGTTAGAGACTGTGGGTTCATCATTAACGCAGTTCCTTGGAGGGTGCTTCACACTTAACCAGATCTGCACAGAGAGGATTAGAGTAAAAGCAAGCAGAAAATGAAGGCAGAGGGCAAGGGGGACTTGTAAAATCCAACCACCATCTGCCATTTCAGATCCAGCAGCACTGAGATAGTTCAATTTGCAGAAATTTTCCTCCTCGTTTCAAGAAAAACACTGCTCAGGCAAAGGTAGAATAGGTCACCTGGTGGTTACATACAAGAGGACTTTACTGAGTAGAACAAAATGAACAAACACACAGAAAACAGTCAAATAGGAAGATCACAAATGTGTGCCTGGATAACAAGATGTTACAATGACTAGACTAGTGTTTGACAGTGGAGTTGCTCAAGACAGGCCAAACCATGGAATTTATTTCATCTCTACAAATTAAAAAAAAAAAATTTACAAGCGTTATCTTTGACCAAAATGGAAAGGACTAGTGACTCTTTTTTGTTGATGCTGTTTATAAATTTTAGGCTTACAGAATTGAATGGATCACATTCCTCAATTCACAGTATGTTACAGCTGCAAGGTTATTACATTCTATTTCAACTTGTTTTATTCTACATTTCTTTATTCCCCATTGCCAGTACCAATCTCTTTATAGGTAGAATAGATACCCACTCTGGTACATTTAAAGTTTGATCATTGATACATATTTACTTAGATATACGTGTATCTATAGTGCTAAAGTGTTAGTCGCTCAGTCGTGTCTGACTCTTTCTGACCCCATGGACTGTAGCCTGCCAGGATCCTCTGTCCATGGAATTCTCTAGGCAAGAATCCTGGAGTGGGTTGCCATTTTCTTCTCTAGGAGATCTTCCTGACCCATGGTTTCCTGCACTGAAGTCAGATTCTTTATAATCTGAGCCACCGGGGTAACCCCTGTATTTCTAAATTACGATAAATAAATCTTATTTATATCAAGCTTTTGCCTGTTGCATTGCATTCCATTAAATGCATATACCACATTTCATTTAGACATTCAGACATAGACATCTATGTTATTTCTGACCTTTGTTAGAACAAGTAATACTGCTGTAAGCATTCTCATATCTTTCTGAGGACATCTTTTTGTATAGCCATGCAAGTGGTTCTCTGGATGTTGACATTTCTCTAGCATGGGATTTCTAAGCACAGTAAGAATATCCTTAATTTCACTCTGCACTGCTCACTAGCACACTAGCACATCTGTTTAAATTTCCACCAGCAACATAGGAAAATTCCCATGTCCCCACATCTTTGGTCAGTATTCGATGATAGCTGATTTTCTAATTCTTGCCAACTGGGTTGTTGGAAAATGGAGTCATTTTAAATTGCATTTTTCTGATTATATTCACTGAAGGCATTTAATAATTATATGTTTCCTTTTCTATGAATTACTTATGAACAGTCTGTGTTCTCTGACTTTTCTTGCTACGAGTTAAAACTATGTTCAAGGACCCCTTGAATCTTCCAGATGTTAATTCTTTGTTGGTATGATATATTGAAAATAGCTTTTCTAATATCTTTTCCTATAGGTTGCTTGTCTATGATGGCCCTTGTTGAATAGGAATTTTTTTGATAAAAAACTAAATTTTAATGTTTACTATAGAATATCTGGAGTCTTATTTATGAAATCTGTTCTCAAACAACATGACAAAAATATTCTCTTGCATTTTCTTTCATATACTTTAAAGTTGTGTTTTTCATATTAAGGTCTTTAATCCACCTAGATTCCATGTGGAGAACTGGAGATTCATGCCAGCTCCCAAGGGGATGAAAGCATTGTAGCTCCAGCCAACTTTACCGAATCAGGGAATGTCTGCAAAAATGGAAAATTTTCTCATTTTCATAAATCTGTATTCTTTCTATGTAACATTTCCTGATATTTAAAACATATATGAGCCCAGATTCATCCTTGTGAGCTGCCAGCTTGTGATCTTTGAGTCACAGAATTTCTCTTTAATAATTTGACCTGACCTTTGTAACTCTGTACTCTAGTTATCACGAAAACAAGCAATGTTTCACTGCTTGCTTCTCAAGAAACAACTCTGAGGTGTGATAAAAGAGAAGTGACTTTATAAAAGAGGAGTCCTCTGTCTCACAGTGCAGATTCCAGGAACCTATGTGCCTACATCAAGGACTGGCTGGAGAGAGAGGTTTTATAAATACCTTGAACACAGGTCCTATGTCTCCACTCTCCTTCAGTGCCCAGGAGCTCCTTACCAAAACATTTCACTGAGGCTTCCTTTGTCCCCGCACGGTAACAAAAACAAACAAACAAAAAACACAATGCACTATCACCCTCTAAGCAGGTATGGAGGTAGCTAATAGAAACTTTGCATAATAGTAAGCACAGTCCTGGAACAACATGGTATTTTATCGCACTGCTCACTAGCACACTAGCACATCTGTTTAAATTTCCACCAGCAACATAGGAAAATTCCCATGTCCCCACATCTTTGGTCAGTATTCGATGATAGCTGATTTTCTAATTCTTGCCAACTGGGTTGTTGGAAAATGGAGTCATTTTAAATTGCATTTTTCTGATTATATTCACTGAAGGCATTTAATAATTATATGTTTCCTTTTCTATGAATTACTTATGAACAGTCTGTGTTCTCTGACTTTTCTTGCTACGAGTTAAAACTATGTTCAAGGACCCCTTGAATCTTCCAGATGTTAATTCTTTGTTGGTATGATATATTGAAAATAGCTTTTCTAATATCTTTTCCTATAGGTTGCTTGTCTATGATGGCCCTTGTTGAATAGGAATTTTTTTGATAAAAAACTAAATTTTAATGTTTACTATAGAATATCTGGAGTCTTATTTATGAAATCTGTTCTCAAACAACATGACAAAAATATTCTCTTGCATTTTCTTTCATATACTTTAAAGTTGTGTTTTTCATATTAAGGTCTTTAATCCACCTAGATTCCATGTGGAGAACTGGAGATTCATGCCAGCTCCCAAGGGGATGAAAGCATTGTAGCTCCAGCCAACTTTACCGAATCAGGGAATGTCTGCAAAAATGGAAAATTTTCTCATTTTCATAAATCTGTATTCTTTCTATGTAACATTTCCTGATATTTAAAACATATATGAGCCCAGATTCATCCTTGTGAGCTGCCAGCTTGTGATCTTTGAGTCACAGAATTTCTCTTTAATAATTTGACCTGACCTTTGTAACTCTGTACTCTAGTTATCACGAAAACAAGCAATGTTTCACTGCTTGCTTCTCAAGAAACAACTCTGAGGTGTGATAAAAGAGAAGTGACTTTATAAAAGAGGAGTCCTCTGTCTCACAGTGCAGATTCCAGGAACCTATGTGCCTACATCAAGGACTGGCTGGAGAGAGAGGTTTTATAAATACCTTGAACACAGGTCCTATGTCTCCACTCTCCTTCAGTGCCCAGGAGCTCCTTACCAAAACATTTCACTGAGGCTTCCTTTGTCCCCGCACGGTAACAAAAACAAACAAACAAAAAACACAATGCACTATCACCCTCTAAGCAGGTATGGAGGTAGCTAATAGAAACTTTGCATAATAGTAAGCACAGTCCTGGAACAACATGGATAAGAGAATTCTGGTTGGCCAACTCACAGGAAACTAGAGAACTCAGTAGAAAATAAATAAATTAAAAAAAAATAAAAAAGAGTCCGTTCATGTGCCAACCTCTGTTTTCCAGTGTGGCATGTAAAGTGCTTAGAAGTCACCAGTCTGCAAACAAGTATTCTTAGAGCCTCAGAAAAGAGAGGTCATAGGGCAAATGGCTACCCCACAAATTGCAGGGATAGACAGACAGATACAGAGAATCACAACTTACCAAAGCAGAAACAGGAGAGCTAACACCTTCACAGGAACCAGGTCCAGGCTAGAAGAACCTGGAACTGGAACTGATGAATGGCTGGAGGCTCAGTGTGGACAACTCTGAGAGTTAAAAGTCCAGTGGGAAGTGAGGGGACCCCCACACTTTTGTGAGTTTTACCTCCTGGAGCTAAACCAGGTTCTCACGGTGAACATCAGAGGCAAAGTTTCTTATGTTTCCAGCAGAGGGAAGAGAAATGGAACCATCTTGAAATACAGCAGATCATTCTTTTTAACAAGGTCAGACCTCAAGAGAAACCGTTTTACCAGAGCCTAACCTACTGGGCTTTTAGCAGCACCTACTGCCTGGGAGGAGGGAAATAGCCAACTCTAGCTCATAGTAGCCATCCCATTCCACCTAAGGAAGTTGGGAATTGAGAGTGGGATGAGAAGCACATGTGAAGTTCACAGTCCTGGCCACAGGCTCAGAAAAAGACTGAAACCTGTTCACAGGATTAGCAAACACTTCCCTTACTCCTATACCTTACTGCCATATCACTAAAGGATTATTTGTTGGAGTTCCTTTCACTCAGTGTGACTCATGTCTGACTTTCAAGAAATTTAAACCTGTTCACAGGATTAGCAAACACTTCCCTTACTCCTATACCTTACTGCCATATCACTAAAGGATTATTTGTTGGAGTTCCTTTCACTCAGTGTGACTCATGTCTGACTTTCAAGAAATTTATAAGGCACACCAAAAGGCAGTGAACACAGTCTGAAGAGGCAGAGCAAGCATCAAAACTCTGGACTCAGATGTGGCAGAAATGTTAGAATTCCCAGACCATGAATTGAAAAACCTATGATTAATACACTAAGAACTCTAATGGAAAAAATATACAACATGCAAGAACAGACGGGTAAAGCAAGCAGAGAGATGCAACTTCTAAGAGAGAACCAAAAAGAAATACTAGAAGTCAAAAGTACTATAACAGAATAAGGAAGGCTCCAATGAATGGGTTTATTAGTAGACAGAGTACAGTTGAGCAAAGAATCTCTGTGCTTGAAGATACAGCAAGAGTTCTATTATTAGGGGCTATTAATATAAATAATGCAAAATTTGAAAACATAGAAGCCTTGCCATTTGGAATCCATGAGCTTCAAAATGTCATCTTTATAGGGCAACTTCCCCTTGCACATTATTCAAAATTATAAGATGGGAGAATTTGAAAAAACAAAAAAAAAAGCATCCAGTTATAGCTCTGAACACTCCAACATCTGTTCCTGCCAACTGAGAAGTGAGGTTTCCCCTTGCCATTGCATGTGTCACCTTCTGTGTAAAAATAGAGGACCAGCAGCAGAGTAAAAGTAAAGCACTAGAACACTAGTAAATTGTCTTACAGTTCTCTCCCCAACAACCATTTGGTCCTAAATCTCTAAAGACAGTTTTGCAAACAAATAAAAATTTGGGTTCTCTTAGCTAAAGAAATACAGAGCACACATAAGTGAAATCCACAGAAATATCTATAGGTTTCTTTCTCTTATTTGTATTATATTGCTGAAAATTCATCTTTACATCTCACTTGGCATCCGGAAAGAAAGAGAACCCTGTGGGTGCCAGTTGCTACACTAAAGTATTTTAACATTCCATAGCCATTTGATAAGAACAATGAATCATGTCTACAGTTTGACACTGACATTTTTAAGGTTTATAATATTCTAAACTTGTGATTAAGGTGGAAACACTGAGAAAATTTAGGACTTTGGAATGATAACCACTGATACTGTCAACTACAAATTGGCATTTACCAATTACATTGCCAATGACTGATCATGTGTGTGCTCAGTCATGTCCAACTCTTTGCAACTCCATGGACTCTGGTCCACTAGGCTCCTCTGTCCATGGGATTTCCCAGGACAAGAATACTGGAGTGGATTGCCAATTCCTCCTCCAGGGTATCTTCCCGACCCTGGGATTGAACCTGCATCTCTGGTGCCTCCTGCACTGGCAGGCAGCTGTTCTGCCACTGTGCCACCGGGAAGCCTTCAACAATTAAGCAGCAGTCCTAGCAAACAAACGAAGGTGCTAATTGTATAAAGGCCAACATTTATTGATCCCAGGTCACCAAATAACTCAGAGACTGTATAATATGAACATAAATGAGTCACTTCAGGCAGAGAGAGAAGAGACGGGGGAAGAAGGAAAGGGGAAGAGGAAGGAACACACAAACAATGATTAGAACTTCCAAAGTGGAAGAACTGAGAAGGGAGCAGTTTGCATTAACAAGAGGAAGAACTCACAGGGAATCCTGCCCACTTCATCTTTAGGCTTCCAAGAGCTTCTCACCTCCTTGATGTTTGTATAAAAACTCACCTCTGTTTGGGATAGCGTTATCCCTCTGCCAATGGGGCCCATGTGTCACCTTCTGTGTAAAAATAGAGGACCAGCAGCAGAGTAAAAGTAAAGCACTAGAACACTAGTAAATTGTCTTACAGTTCTCTCCCAACAACCATTTGGTCCTAAATCTCTAAAGACAGTTTTGCAAACAAATAAAAATTTGGGTTCTCTTAGCTAAAGAAATACAGAGCACACATAAGTGAAATCCACAGAAATATCTATAGGTTTCTTTCTCTTATTTGTATTATATTGCTGAAAATTCATCTTTACATCTCACTTGGCATCCGGAAAGAAAGAGAACCCTGTGGGTGCCAGTTGCTACACTAAAGTATTTTAACATTCCATAGCCATTTGATAAGAACAATGAATCATGTCTACAGTTTGACACTGACATTTTTAAGGTTTATAATATTCTAAACTTGTGATTAAGGTGGAAACACTGAGAAAATTTAGGACTTTGGAATGATAACCACTGATACTGTCAACTACAAATTGGCATTTACCAATTACATTGCCAATGACTGATCATGTGTGTGCTCAGTCATGTCCAACTCTTTGCAACTCCATGGACTCTGGTCCACTAGGCTCCTCTGTCCATGGGATTTCCCAGGACAAGAATACTGGAGTGGATTGCCAATTCCTCCTCCAGGGTATCTTCCCGACCCTGGGATTGAACCTGCATCTCTGGTGCCTCCTGCACTGGCAGGCAGCTGTTCTGCCACTGTGCCACCGGGAAGCCTTCAACAATTAAGCAGCAGTCCTAGCAAACAAACGAAGGTGCTAATTGTATAAAGGCCAACATTTATTGATCCCAGGTCACCAAATAACTCAGAGACTGTATAATATGAACATAAATGAGTCACTTCAGGCAGAGAGAGAAGAGACGGGGGAAGAAGGAAAGGGGAAGAGGAAGGAACACACAAACAATGATTAGAACTTCCAAAGTGGAAGAACTGAGAAGGGAGCAGTTTGCATTAACAAGAGGAAGAACTCACAGGGAATCCTGCCCACTTCATCTTTAGGCTTCCAAGAGCTTCTCACCTCCTTGATGTTTGTATAAAAACTCACCTCTGTTTGGGATCTATTTACTGGGTGAATAAGTTGTTTAAAGGTTAAGTTTTTGCTTTTCTTTCCTCTCAGAATTTCTTTACAAGAGGAAGCCCTGAGCTTATTTACTTTACCAAACCACTTCTAACCACTGTCACCAGGCTTTGCCCAAAACAACTGAGCACAATGCTTCCAGCAAATGTGTCCTTTCCCTACAGACTCAGAGGCCCAGCCAGCCTTCATCACTGCACAATAATTTCAAATCTTCACAACTCACTGGATGCATAGATAATGACTGCCACCTAAGGTTTTCTACAAGAAATATTCCCTATTTAATTCTGTTATAAATTTCCCTGTGCTTTTTTTTTTTTAACCCTGTACTTTGAATTCAAATGAGTAGGTCTGGTTGAGGAAACTAGAATATCCACCTTCATAAGTTTCCTAAAAATATGTCTTGGGACAAAGAGCTCTTTAGGATAATCTGAGTTAAATCAACTACCAATATTTATTCCAGTCAAGAACACCAGGAGGACTTCCCCTGGTGGTCTAGTGGGTAAGGACACCGCCTTGCAGTGCAAGGGGCGCCAGTTCGAGCCCTGGCCTGGGAAGACTCCACGTGCGGCGGAGCGGCTGGACCCATATGTCCACTTACCGAGCCAGAGCTCTGGAGCGCATGCGCCCAGAGCCGGCGCTCTGCAACGACAGACGCCACCGCGATGGAAGGCCCACAGGAGCCAAAGAACGAAGACGAATGAAAATAGAGAAACGAAAGACCAATAGAAGTGGCCCGCCTGCTCCCCTCCCTCCCCAGCCCGACCCCCGCCCAAAATAAATAAATAAATAAATCTTTGGGGGGAAAAAAAAAAAAAAGAACACCAGGACTGGGCTTCCCTGGTGGTCCAGTGGTTTTTTTTTGTTTGTTTGTTTTTTGTTTTTTTTTTTTTTAAACCTTTATTTTACTTTTAACTTTTACAGAGTTTTGTTGTTCACAGACATGCATGTTCTCAGATTAGTCACATGTATATCCCCCCCTTCCCTCCCCTCCCGACCATCACACAGCACCCCTGAAGGATCCCCTTTTCTCACAGAGCAATGACTAGAGCTATTTTCTTCACTTATGATAGTACAGGCCTTCATGCTACTTCCTTTACGCCTCTCACCCACTGTTCCTTCCCCACAATGTCCATAAGTCCACTGTCCATGTCTGTCTTTCTGTCGCTTCACTGCATGTGCCATCACCATCCTACTAGATTCCATATATATGTGTTAATATACTGTATTTGTCCTTCTCTTTCTGACTGACTTCACTTTTGATGATACGTTCTAGATCCAGCCACCTCATTAGGGTTGATTCTTCTGCATTTCTCTTTACAGCTGTGTAGTATTCCATTGTATATATGTACCAGAGCTTTTGGATCCATTCGTTCGTCGATGGGCATCTAGGTTCCTTCCATGTTCTAGCTATTGTATAGAGAGCTGCAATGAACATTGGGGTACAGGTGCTTCTTTCAGTTTTGATTTCGTCAGGGTATAAGCCTAAGAGTGGGATTGCTGGGTCATATGGTGCTTCTATTTTTAGTTTTTTAAGAAATCTCCAGACTGTCTTCCATAGAGACTGTATCAATTTACACTCCCACCAGCAATGCAGAAGTGTTCCCTTTTCTCCGCAGCCTCTCCAGCATTTATTGTCTGTCGATTTGTGGATGATGGCCATTCTGACGGGTGTGAGGTGATATCTCATTGTAGTTTTGATTTGCATTTCTCTGCTCCCCTCCCTCACCAGCCCGACTCCCGCCCAAAATAAATAAATAAATAAATCTTTGGGAAAAAAAATAACACCAGGACTGGACTTCCCTGGTGGTCCAGTGGTTAAGGACACCGCCTTGCATTGCAAGGGGCGCCTGTTCGATCCCTGGCCTGGGAAGATTCCGCGTGCCGCGGAGCTGCTGGACCGATGCGCCCAATTACCGAGCCGGAGCTCTAGAGCGCGTGCGCCCAGAGCCGGTGCTCTGCGACAACAGAGGCCACCGCGATGGGAGGCCCACACGGGCCAAAGAGCAAAGATGGATGAAAATAGATAAATGAAAGACCAACACTTCCTCCCCAAAACCGACCCCCTCCTTCACCCCGCTCCCAAAAAAAGAACATCAGGATTTAAGTACTACACTCTTGACTTTTAGTACAGTGCTTTTCCTATGTATCATTCACTCCTGTAACTTTAAAAAGATGATTTAAGGTTAACTAGAGCTATTTTCTTCACTTATGATAGTACAGGCCTTCATGCTACTTCCTTTACGCCTCTCACCCACTGTTCCTTCCCCACAATGTCCATAAGTCCACTGTCCATGTCTGTCTTTCTGTCGCTTCACTGCATGTGCCATCACCATCCTACTAGATTCCATATATATGTGTTAATATACTGTATTTGTCCTTCTCTTTCTGACTGACTTCACTTTTGATGATACGTTCTAGATCCAGCCACCTCATTAGGGTTGATTCTTCTGCATTTCTCTTTACAGCTGTGTAGTATTCCATTGTATATATGTACCAGAGCTTTTGGATCCATTCGTTCGTCGATGGGCATCTAGGTTCCTTCCATGTTCTAGCTATTGTATAGAGAGCTGCAATGAACATTGGGGTACAGGTGCTTCTTTCAGTTTTGATTTCGTCAGGGTATAAGCCTAAGAGTGGGATTGCTGGGTCATATGGTGCTTCTATTTTTAGTTTTTTAAGAAATCTCCAGACTGTCTTCCATAGAGACTGTATCAATTTACACTCCCACCAGCAATGCAGAAGTGTTCCCTTTTCTCCGCAGCCTCTCCAGCATTTATTGTCTGTCGATTTGTGGATGATGGCCATTCTGACGGGTGTGAGGTGATATCTCATTGTAGTTTTGATTTGCATTTCTCTGCTCCCCTCCCTCACCAGCCCGACTCCCGCCCAAAATAAATAAATAAATAAATCTTTGGGAAAAAAAATAACACCAGGACTGGACTTCCCTGGTGGTCCAGTGGTTAAGGACACCGCCTTGCATTGCAAGGGGCGCCTGTTCGATCCCTGGCCTGGGAAGATTCCGCGTGCCGCGGAGCTGCTGGACCGATGCGCCCAATTACCGAGCCGGAGCTCTAGAGCGCGTGCGCCCAGAGCCGGTGCTCTGCGACAACAGAGGCCACCGCGATGGGAGGCCCACACGGGCCAAAGAGCAAAGATGGATGAAAATAGATAAATGAAAGACCAACACTTCCTCCCCAAAACCGACCCCCTCCTTCACCCCGCTCCCAAAAAAAGAACATCAGGATTTAAGTACTACACTCTTGACTTTTAGTACAGTGCTTTTTCCTATGTATCATTCACTCCCTGTAACTTTATAATAAGATGATTGGTTTCCACAATTAGATAGAGCCAGTCTGGATGCTGAACTTGCTCTTTTATACAGAACTTATTTAGACTCCCTCCTTTTATAAGAACAGCTAATGCTAAGTATACCTTTGCCTGTTGTATGGAAAGTAGGAAGCAAATGCTTGACAAATGTCCATGCAGACATTGGCAGGTTATCTGTCCCCTTCTGCTGTAAGAGCTCTTTAGGCCACATCACAGTGCCTCAGGGTGACAAGACAATTACAGGATGCACGGACCAGTGGCAGGGCTCGAAGATACTCATGACATGCACGGTTCTCAGGGCGGTGCAGAGAAATAGGTCAACGAGGGACCAGAGGAAGAAAGGTACACACACAAGCAGAACCCTTACTCTTTAGCTCTTCTGGGGACCAGGCTTCCAGTGGCTGAGATTCTCAGGATTCTAAGGTGAAAATATGAAATGACAATAAGCAAATCCCAAGCTCCCATAACACTTAAAACAGTATTTATGCTTTTTGTGTGCTATATCCTATTCCAAATGCTTTACACACACTATTTTATCATCAAAACTCCCCCTGGAGGCAGATATAAGTATTACTCCTATTAAACTGATGAAGAAATTGAGGCACAGAAATGTTAAGTAGCTTGCCTGGCATATCAAAGCTAAGAGTGGCAAAACCAGGACTGAAACAGAAGCAGCCTGGCTCTGGGGTCTATAGTCTTCAATGCCTTTCTACTACCCTTACCTGTCTACCACCCCCAGTGCTGGTAAATGCTTAACAACCAGTTCTTGGGGCTGGGGAGAGGGGGCTGGTTTATAGTATTTGCCCATTTTTATGATGTAAATACTCCCATTATAGTCAATTTCAAACTACCAACACTGAAAATACAATTGACGAAAGCCAGCTCTAATACACCAAAAGCTAAAGAGTGAATGATGATAAGGAGGCAGGGACCAGAATAATCAGCTGTGCCCTCACCCTGCTGCCTCTCCTCCAGCAATCTCAGGAATCTGCAGCTGTCACAGGGAGGATCCCACTGCTGAGTTTGGTTCTGATAGAATTGATGATAAGGAGGCCCAGGGACAATTTCACAATGGGATCAAAAGTAACTTTATATAAGATGATTGGTTTCCACAATGGCCAGTCTGGATGCTGAACTTGCTCTTTTATACAGAACTTATTTAGACTCCCTCCTTTTATAAGAACAGCTAATGCTAAGTATACCTTTGCCTGTTGTATGGAAAGTAGGAAGCAAATGCTTGACAAATGTCCATGCAGACATTGGCAGGTTATCTGTCCCCTTCTGCTGTAAGAGCTCTTTAGGCCACATCACAGTGCCTCAGGGTGACAAGACAATTACAGGATGCACGGACCAGTGGCAGGGCTCGAAGATACTCATGACATGCACGGTTCTCAGGGCGGTGCAGAGAAATAGGTCAACGAGGGACCAGAGGAAGAAAGGTACACACACAAGCAGAACCCTTACTCTTTAGCTCTTCTGGGGACCAGGCTTCCAGTGGCTGAGATTCTCAGGATTCTAAGGTGAAAATATGAAATGACAATAAGCAAATCCCAAGCTCCCATAACACTTAAAACAGTATTTATGCTTTTTGTGTGCTATATCCTATTCCAAATGCTTTACACACACTATTTTATCATCAAAACTCCCCCTGGAGGCAGATATAAGTATTACTCCTATTAAACTGATGAAGAAATTGAGGCACAGAAATGTTAAGTAGCTTGCCTGGCATATCAAAGCTAAGAGTGGCAAAACCAGGACTGAAACAGAAGCAGCCTGGCTCTGGGGTCTATAGTCTTCAATGCCTTTCTACTACCCTTACCTGTCTACCACCCCCAGTGCTGGTAAATGCTTAACAACCAGTTCTTGGGGCTGGGGAGAGGGGGCTGGTTTATAGTATTTGCCCATTTTTATGATGTAAATACTCCCATTATAGTCAATTTCAAACTACCAACACTGAAAATACAATTGACGAAAGCCAGCTCTAATACACCAAAAGCTAAAGAGTGAATGATGATAAGGAGGCAGGGACCAGAATAATCAGCTGTGCCCTCACCCTGCTGCCTCTCCTCCAGCAATCTCAGGAATCTGCAGCTGTCACAGGGAGGATCCCACTGCTGAGTTTGGTTCTGATAGAAGTTGGTAGATAGCTTACCGTGAACTGTGTCAGATTCTTGACCTCCAAAGGAGACAATTTCACAATGGGATCAAAAGACTTGGATTTGGTCACTCAGAGTTTCGTGTTGGAAAAGTTTATTAAAAAAAGGGATAGAGAAAGCTTCCAACTAAAGGAACTGGAAGGGGTATAGAAGAGTACCCCCAGAAGCCAGTTTAGGCAAAGGCATTTTGTACTTTTCTAATTGGTTATTAACAATAGATCAAAAGAATATTTTAAGGCTGTAAAGGTCTTACTTGGCCCACTCCCACAACATTAACGTAAGATTAGCCAGAGGATGGTCTCTAGATTTCAAGATTAGATGAGATTCCAGTGCAAAATAGTTTCCATCCATAAGACAATAAAGTTAGTTTCAGAATAGATCTTTATCATAGCAAACATTTTAGGTTAGAAAATGTTTTCCTTCCTCCTCCTTGGAAACCGCTCACCTTACCAAGTCTGCCTATTCACCCCTTTCAGTTCTGACTCCTTATTCACAGATTAGATTCTTTCTTACAGCCAACCTCACTTCACTCAGGTCCTGATTCAGTACTACAATGCAGGGCCTTTGTTTTCCTTACCGATGATTAAGGTAGGCAGAATAATGTTCCACCCTCCAAAATAAATATGCACATTCTAGTCCCTGGAAACTGTAAATGCATTGTCATATATAATATGGCAAAAGAGATTGCACATATGGTTATGGTTAAGTTAAACACCATGCAATGAGGAGATTGTGTTGGATTAATGCAATTCAATGTAGTCACAAATTTCCTTGGAAGTGTAAGAGGGAGGCAGGAGAATCGGAGATGTGATGACAGAAGCAAAGGTCAGAGTCCTGAGATGAAGGAAAGATTCATCTTGCTACTGCTGGTGTGGAAAACAGAATGGGGCCACAAGCCAAGGAATGCAGGCCTCTGAAAACTAGAATGGGTTCTCCTCCAGGGTCTCAGAAAGAACAGAGCCCTGCAATAATTTTATTTTTGCCCAGTGAAATCCATTTTGCACTTCTGATCTCCAGAACTATAAAAAAATAATCTATGTTGTTTTAAGCCACTAAATTTGTAGTAATTTGTTATAGCAACAATGGAAAATGAATACACCAATATTTTCAGCACCTGGAGTCAAACTGTGAATGACTCTGAAGGCAGCTGGGGCAAGGTTTCTGAGGCTGAGAAAGAAGCATATGTAAAGCCATGGAAGTGAGAGAACGTCATGTTTTCAAAGGAAGTAAAGGGTACATGTAAAATTGCATGGTTTACAATGTACTTTCACAAGTGATTTCTCTCTCTCTCTCTTTTTTTTCCAGGGATTATCTCCTCCACGGAGTAAATAAGAGTGAGTTATGACAGGTTTGAATTCCTTGCCCAAAACCCCAGAGGAAGTTAAATGCAGGACCTATAACGATTATGCACACCTATAATCCAAAGATAGATTAGAATACTTTCAAGCACGGAAAGTCATAGACCCTCTCAGTTTCTTAGGAAGGGCCTATTGTATGATCTGGACTTACGTTAGATGTTACGAGGAAGACTAGACGAAGCATGGTTTTGTTCTGGACTGAGTGCTTTCAGGTAGTGGGGGCCACTGTATACAGAAAGTCCCCTACATATAAGCAAGTTCTGTTTCAAGAGCACAATTTTAAGTCCAACAAAGCTAGCCTAGGCACCCACTTACACTATTGGCTATACAGTACTCTATTGTAATAGGTTTATAATACTTTTCACACGAATAATACATAAAAAACAAACACAAAAAATAAAGCATGTTTTAATCTTATAGTACAATATCTTGGTAAGTCCAGAAGTACAGTACAACAACTGGCATAAAAGGGCTGGTGTCGAGTGAACAGGCAAGAGCAGTTACTGACTGGAGGTGGGAGAGAAACTGGAAGATGGCAGAACTGAAGGATCATCAGCAAGAGGGGACAGAGGCTCTGGACGAAAGCATGACACTCTTAGAGGATGCATGGACGTGACCACGTACACCAGACACGTGAACTAACGTAGGTGCTTGGACATGTGAACGCATGTTCTCCTCTTTGAAAGGTAGCAACTTGAAGGCTGGAAACTTACTGTATTCGGGTATCTTGACCATTTGCATCAGAAGGAACAGTGGGGAGAAGGCTGTAATTGGTAGATAAGCAGCAATCTCTGGTGTGAGCCAACTGAGGGGATGTTCTGTATTTGTGCATTTTGCACCACATTCTTTTGTCTGTGCTCAGACATGATTACATGTCTTGTTTCATCTCCCTCCATTGCAGACACAGAATGATCTTGTCAGAGGCTGTTTTTGTAGAACCGCTAACATTCGACAGAACACCACAGCCCATCAGTGAGTGCCAGGCTGGCTCTGCCCGCAGCTGTCAGGGGCAGGCCTCAAGCCCCTGTCTTGTGGTGTTTGTTGACCCAGCTTCTCAGGGCTGCAGAGCTGCAGCAATAACCTGACCTTCCTTGGCAGTGCTCCTAATCGCCCTTCTCTTCTGTTTCAGCTTCTTCTCCTGCTTATTTTCATTCTATCTTCTGATTATATTGTATATGTTTTACATAAGTTAATGAAAAATTCTAATCAATAGAATCACTCATAAACCCACTCCCTACCACACCACAAGGTTCTGTTGTGGATTCCTTTCTAGATCTGGTCTACAGGCATCCATGCTTTTATCCAGATATGAGGAAAGTATACATATAAATTTGTGATTAGATTTTTTCCACTCAATGCTATATGAGAGCCTTAGTTTCCCAATAACAAAATCACATAGTGTAATTAGGAACAGTTTTGAAAACAGTTTGTCCTTTCAATGCATCCATTCACATTGGTTGTCGGTGAAATTCCACATCCAGGATGAAAAAAATGAGGTGGAAACTACAAAGGAGGTTTAGTGGGTGGGGCTATGCAGAGTTGCTGAATGACTGAATGATCTCTGAATCTCCACACTTTGGAGACCCCAGGATTCCATAATTGTGAACCCTGGAGCACCTCCCCTTTTTTTTGAGAGGAAAAAAAAAGAACTGGAAAGAATTGGGGGGCAGATAACTGAAGGATCATCAGCAAGAGGGACAGAGGCTCTGGACGAAAGCATGACACTCTTAGAGGATGCATGGACGTGACCACGTACACCAGACACGTGAACTAACGTAGGTGCTTGGACATGTGAACGCATGTTCTCCTCTTTGAAAGGTAGCAACTTGAAGGCTGGAAACTTACTGTATTCGGGTATCTTGACCATTTGCATCAGAAGGAACAGTGGGGAGAAGGCTGTAATTGGTAGATAAGCAGCAATCTCTGGTGTGAGCCAACTGAGGGGATGTTCTGTATTTGTGCATTTTGCACCACATTCTTTTGTCTGTGCTCAGACATGATTACATGTCTTGTTTCATCTCCCTCCATTGCAGACACAGAATGATCTTGTCAGAGGCTGTTTTTGTAGAACCGCTAACATTCGACAGAACACCACAGCCCATCAGTGAGTGCCAGGCTGGCTCTGCCCGCAGCTGTCAGGGGCAGGCCTCAAGCCCCTGTCTTGTGGTGTTTGTTGACCCAGCTTCTCAGGGCTGCAGAGCTGCAGCAATAACCTGACCTTCCTTGGCAGTGCTCCTAATCGCCCTTCTCTTCTGTTTCAGCTTCTTCTCCTGCTTATTTTCATTCTATCTTCTGATTATATTGTATATGTTTTACATAAGTTAATGAAAAATTCTAATCAATAGAATCACTCATAAACCCACTCCCTACCACACCACAAGGTTCTGTTGTGGATTCCTTTCTAGATCTGGTCTACAGGCATCCATGCTTTTATCCAGATATGAGGAAAGTATACATATAAATTTGTGATTAGATTTTTTTTCCACTCAATGCTATATGAGAGCCTTAGTTTCCCAATAACAAAATCACATAGTGTAATTAGGAACAGTTTTGAAAAACAGTTTGTCCTTTCAATGCATCCATTCACATTGGTTGTCGGTGAAATTCCACATCCAGGATGAAAAAAATGAGGTGGAAACTACAAAGGAGGTTTAGTGGGTGGGGCTATGCAGAGTTGCTGAATGACTGAATGATCTCTGAATCTCCACACTTTGGAGACCCCAGGATTCCATAATTGTGTTCTTGAGCCCTGCCCTGTGAACCCTGGAGCACCTCCTTGGAGATAGAAGAGTTCCCTAGAAGCAAGGGCAATCTGGGGGTCTTTTCTCTTGGCTCAGAGAATAGCAAAAGGAAAGCTTAAAGGGAAATTGATTCTTAACACCAATTCAGAAGAGATGGATAAATTCTCTGGAGGAGCTTGGATGATGTACTAACTGTGAGGGAACTCTTAGGAGTTGCCCTGGACGTGTGAAGGTCAGAGTGGAATACGGAGATGTGAAATCTACTGGAACCCAGCAGTCAGAGAAATGCTGCTCCTTGGGAAACCTTTGCAGGAAGTCTTGGAGCCACCTTCAGGAAGTTCTGGAGACCCTGAGAGGAGCTCTTAGATCGCTCAGAAGCTAGACACTGGTGGACAGAAGGAACACAACCAGCTTTGGTACTGAAGCAGAGCAGCTCTTGACCTCTGGTGAGCTTCCTACTCACATTTTCTGTCAGGAAAACCGAGGAGTAGGGATTATTGATTTCTTTTTAAAAAACAGATAATGGTGGGGAGGAGAAAGGCAGTAAAACCAACTAAGAAACATTGTGGGGTATGAGTTGACTAACATAGTTGGAGCCAGATACAGCACAGCTGACCCAGATTCACAGAGTGCAATAAAAACTGTTTCAGGGACTTCCCTGGTGGTGCAGTGGGTACAAATCCACCTGCCAATGCAGTGGACATGGTTGGGGTGCAAAATAGGGGACAAATGTTCTGTTGTGGATTCCTTTCTAGATCTGGTCTACAGGCATCCATGCTTTTATCCAGATATGAGGAAAGTATACATATAAATTTGTGATTAGATTTTTTTTCCACTCAATGCTATATGAGAGCCTTAGTTTCCCAATAACAAAATCACATAGTGTAATTAGGAACAGTTTTGAAAAACAGTTTGTCCTTTCAATGCATCCATTCACATTGGTTGTCGGTGAAATTCCACATCCAGGATGAAAAAAATGAGGTGGAAACTACAAAGGAGGTTTAGTGGGTGGGGCTATGCAGAGTTGCTGAATGACTGAATGATCTCTGAATCTCCACACTTTGGAGACCCCAGGATTCCATAATTGTGTTCTTGAGCCCTGCCCTGTGAACCCTGGAGCACCTCCTTGGAGATAGAAGAGTTCCCTAGAAGCAAGGGCAATCTGGGGGTCTTTTCTCTTGGCTCAGAGAATAGCAAAAGGAAAGCTTAAAGGGAAATTGATTCTTAACACCAATTCAGAAGAGATGGATAAATTCTCTGGAGGAGCTTGGATGATGTACTAACTGTGAGGGAACTCTTAGGAGTTGCCCTGGACGTGTGAAGGTCAGAGTGGAATACGGAGATGTGAAATCTACTGGAACCCAGCAGTCAGAGAAATGCTGCTCCTTGGGAAACCTTTGCAGGAAGTCTTGGAGCCACCTTCAGGAAGTTCTGGAGACCCTGAGAGGAGCTCTTAGATCGCTCAGAAGCTAGACACTGGTGGACAGAAGGAACACAACCAGCTTTGGTACTGAAGCAGAGCAGCTCTTGACCTCTGGTGAGCTTCCTACTCACATTTTCTGTCAGGAAAACCGAGGAGTAGGGATTATTGATTTCTTTTTAAAAAACAGATAATGGTGGGGAGGAGAAAGGCAGTAAAACCAACTAAGAAACATTGTGGGGTATGAGTTGACTAACATAGTTGGAGCCAGATACAGCACAGCTGACCCAGATTCACAGAGTGCAATAAAAACTGTTTCAGGGACTTCCCTGGTGGTGCAGTGGGTACAAATCCACCTGCCAATGCAGTGGACATGAGAGAGATCCTTAGGAGGGAAGATCCCACATGCAATGGAGCAACTAAGCCCGTGTGCCACAACTACTGAACCAGTGCTCTAGAGCCTGGAAGTCGCAACTACTGAGCCCACATGCTGCTGAAACCTGAGCACCTAGGTAGGGCCTTTGCTCCGCAACGAGAGAAACTACCACAATGAAAAGCCCTCACACAATTAGAGTGGCCCCCTGCTCACCATAGCTAAAGAAAAGCCCATGCACCCACCAAGATCCAAAATAGCCCAAATAAAAGACTGTTTGAAGAGGAAGGAGGTTTGCAGAAAATACTTAATTCATTACAATATATTCTAAATTCACTTCATAATGAATGGTCAGTTCCTTAATTGGCAGCTTTGGCTCTTGCTGCTGTAAAAGATGTCTATCTTGGAGATTTCAGATTTCTGAGAGCTACTTCTCTATGCAGGAGAAAAAAAAAATCTCTGAGGGCTGAGCTGATTACTGAGACGTAAAGAAAAATAACCACATGGTGTAGTTTCTGCTTCAGTACCAAAGCTGGTTGTGTTCCTTCTGTCCACCAGTGTCTAGCTTCTGAGCGATCTGAGTGACCAGTATCTAGCTTCTGAGAGATCCTCTTTCCTAGGGGGAAAAGGAAGAAAAGCAGCCTTAAGATAGAGCACAAAAGAGTGATGCTCCAGAATCTTAAGACTTCCCCTAAGAAGGCAGAGCCTCTCAATTGTCCGAGCAAGTTCCGTGGAATAGAAGGGACACATGATAACTGCAGATTCAGTGGTAGTGGGCTCCGCTGGGAGGGGAAACAGACTGTCTGTTTTTTTTTGTTGCTCATGATAATCAGAAGGTAAAGGCAGAGCGAGGAGAAGGGACTTTAAAAAAAGGAAGAATGGGGCAGAAGAGACAGTCATCATGTTTGGGATGCACATGTCCACACTACCATGTTTAAAATGGATAACCACCAGGGACCTACACAGGGAACTCTCCTCAATGTTATATAGAAGCCAGAATGGGAGGGGAGTTTGGGGAAGAATGAATATAACATTGTTAATTAGCTATACTCTAATATAAAGCTTTTTTAAAAAGAACTCAAAAAAAAGAAAAACTCCAGTTTTGCAATATTCTATCCACCTACACAAATGATAAGGAATACTGTATCCCTAGTGTGGACTTGAAAAACAGTAACACAGAAATAAAAACAATATATAAAAATTCATTCTCTTCAAATGTTCTAGCATACAGAATACAAGGTAAAATGTTGAACTCCCAATTTCCCCCTCCACTGCTCTAACTACTTTAGACAGTTTAAAGTTCATTTTCATGCATTTATAGAATTACATTCTTTCAAACCTAAGTATGATTAAGCTGAGTTTTCCCAGCAGCACACAGAGCTTTTTAGCAGCTACATGGATCCTAGATTAGGTATGGACCCTATTTTGTTCAACCATTCTCTGGATTGCAATGAGTTTTTCCTTATCTTATATTATTAAGTACATTTCTACCACGATAAACATCAAAAACCTGTGTGTCACGAAGCATTATATGAGCTTTTGGTAAATGTGTAATTAAAGCCAACTTAATAGTTTTCTTTTATAAAGAGAACTGTTAAGTGTTGCAATAGAATTAAGATCAAGAAACAAGTTTTTTATTAAGTATATACAAGTTATTTAAAAATACGTATCATTTCTTTACTATGCATTGGGAACACAGCCCAGGAAGGGAAAAAGGGAAGAGTAGTGACAGAGAAAAGACAGATGAAATCTCTGCTCTTTCTAAAGTTCAGTGGGCCAAGGTATTAATACATTTGGTCAATATGTTTTCTAAAAAGGAGTAATGCCGAGCAAGTTCCGTGGAATAGAAGGGACACATGATAACTGCAGATTCAGTGGTAGTGGGCTCCGCTGGGAGGGGAAACAGACTGTCTGTTTTTTTTTGTTGCTCATGATAATCAGAAGGTAAAGGCAGAGCGAGGAGAAGGGACTTTAAAAAAAGGAAGAATGGGGCAGAAGAGACAGTCATCATGTTTGGGATGCACATGTCCACACTACCATGTTTAAAATGGATAACCACCAGGGACCTACACAGGGAACTCTCCTCAATGTTATATAGAAGCCAGAATGGGAGGGGAGTTTGGGGAAGAATGAATATAACATTGTTAATTAGCTATACTCTAATATAAAGCTTTTTTAAAAAGAACTCAAAAAAAAGAAAAACTCCAGTTTTGCAATATTCTATCCACCTACACAAATGATAAGGAATACTGTATCCCTAGTGTGGACTTGAAAAACAGTAACACAGAAATAAAAACAATATATAAAAATTCATTCTCTTCAAATGTTCTAGCATACAGAATACAAGGTAAAATGTTGAACTCCCAATTTCCCCCTCCACTGCTCTAACTACTTTAGACAGTTTAAAGTTCATTTTCATGCATTTATAGAATTACATTCTTTCAAACCTAAGTATGATTAAGCTGAGTTTTCCCAGCAGCACACAGAGCTTTTTAGCAGCTACATGGATCCTAGATTAGGTATGGACC
The DNA here is from genome assembly GCA_022376925.1 of Tragulus kanchil. Taxonomy (NCBI): domain Eukaryota; kingdom Metazoa; phylum Chordata; class Mammalia; order Artiodactyla; family Tragulidae; genus Tragulus; species Tragulus kanchil. Next base: position 141,039,891 of record JAIOJX010000028.1, read on the forward strand.
CTATTTTGTTCAACCATTCTCTGGATTGCAATGAGTTTTTCCTTATCTTATATTATTAAGTACATTTCTACCACGATAAACATCAAAAACCTGTGTGTCACGAAGCATTATATGAGCTTTTGGTAAATGTGTAATTAAAGCCAACTTAATAGTTTTCTTTTATAAAGAGAACTGTTAAGTGTTGCAATAGAATTAAGATCAAGAAACAAGTTTTTCATTAAGTATATACAAGTTATTTAAAAAATACGTATCATTTCTTTACTATGCATTGGGAACACAGCCCAGGAAGGGGAAAAAAGGGAAGAGTAGTGACAGAGAAAAGACAGATGAAATCTCTGCTCTTTCTAAAGTTCAGTGGGCCAAGGTATTAATACATTTGGTCAATATGTTTTCTAAAACAAAGCTTTTGAGCTTTTCAGAGTTCCAAAATATGGGTAAATCTGCCAAATTTAAGAACTTTTACTTAAAATATAGAAGGAAAAATTCTCCCTCCTCAGATCCTCCACTTTCCCCATTTCTAGTGAAAAAAACATACCTCTGTGAACTGGAGAACATGGCTTTACAGACTTTAGGAACCAGAAGTTGAATTTCACAGAATATCACCCTGTTCATGGGGAGAAGAAGGGGATATAGTTGGATGGCATCACCACTCAGTGGACGTGAGTTTGGCCAGACTCTGGGAGACAGTGAAGGACAGGGTGGGCTGGCGTGCTACAGTCCATGGGGTCACAAAGAGTTGGACACAATTTCGCAATTGAACAACCACAACTACCACTGTCCTGAAATCCCTTGAATTCCAGAATATTGTTACAAAATACCTCGGAAAGAACATTTTTGTCAACATGCCTGAGGCAGCTCATATTAAAGCAAGGTAGAGACCAAACGAATGATAGTTTTTCCTCTCCTGCAGGCTTAGTCACCATACTTGGAATTCTTTAAAGATTGTGTTTACCAAGAATGTACAACATTGAGGGATCAAGAAGCAACTGAGGTGATGACCTAGAGGGTGGAATGGTGGCGGTGGGAAGGAGGCTCAGAGGAGAAATATGTATACTTACAGCTGATTCATGTTGTTCTACAGTAGAAACTATCACATTACACAGCGATTATCCTCCAATTTAAAAATTAAATTTTGGGTTTCCCTGCAATGAGTTTTTCCTTATCTTATATTATTAAGTACATTTCTACCACGATAAACATCAAAAACCTGTGTGTCACGAAGCATTATATGAGCTTTTGGTAAATGTGTAATTAAAGCCAACTTAATAGTTTTCTTTTATAAAGAGAACTGTTAAGTGTTGCAATAGAATTAAGATCAAGAAACAAGTTTTTCATTAAGTATATACAAGTTATTTAAAAAATACGTATCATTTCTTTACTATGCATTGGGAACACAGCCCAGGAAGGGGAAAAAAGGGAAGAGTAGTGACAGAGAAAAGACAGATGAAATCTCTGCTCTTTCTAAAGTTCAGTGGGCCAAGGTATTAATACATTTGGTCAATATGTTTTCTAAAACAAAGCTTTTGAGCTTTTCAGAGTTCCAAAATATGGGTAAATCTGCCAAATTTAAGAACTTTTACTTAAAATATAGAAGGAAAAATTCTCCCTCCTCAGATCCTCCACTTTCCCCATTTCTAGTGAAAAAAACATACCTCTGTGAACTGGAGAACATGGCTTTACAGACTTTAGGAACCAGAAGTTGAATTTCACAGAATATCACCCTGTTCATGGGGAGAAGAAGGGGATATAGTTGGATGGCATCACCACTCAGTGGACGTGAGTTTGGCCAGACTCTGGGAGACAGTGAAGGACAGGGTGGGCTGGCGTGCTACAGTCCATGGGGTCACAAAGAGTTGGACACAATTTCGCAATTGAACAACCACAACTACCACTGTCCTGAAATCCCTTGAATTCCAGAATATTGTTACAAAATACCTCGGAAAGAACATTTTTGTCAACATGCCTGAGGCAGCTCATATTAAAGCAAGGTAGAGACCAAACGAATGATAGTTTTTCCTCTCCTGCAGGCTTAGTCACCATACTTGGAATTCTTTAAAGATTGTGTTTACCAAGAATGTACAACATTGAGGGATCAAGAAGCAACTGAGGTGATGACCTAGAGGGGTGGAATGGTGGCGGTGGGAAGGAGGCTCAGAGGGAGAAATATGTATACTTACAGCTGATTCATGTTGTTCTACAGTAGAAACTATCACATTACACAGCGATTATCCTCCAATTTAAAAATTAAATTTTGGGTTTCCCTGGTGGTCCAGTGGGTAAGGACACCACCTTGCAGTGCAAAGGGCGCCAGTTCGATCCTTGGCCTGGGAAGACCCTGTGTGCCGCGGAGCAGTTGGACCGATGTGTCCAACTAAACAGACGCCACTGCGATGGGAGGCCCACATGGGCCAAAGAACAAAGACAGATGAAAATAGATAAAATGAAAAACCAATAGAAGGGACCCCGCCCGCCCCCTCTCCCTCCCCAACCCACCCCTCCCAAAAAAAAATAAATTAAATTTTAAAACAAGATCAATTAAGGATCTGAATTTAATTATTAGTTTGGAAAATAACTTGCAACAATCAACTCTGATTTCTCAAGAGGCTGAAAGATTCAAAAACAGGCAAAGTCACAGACACAATATGGTCTTTCAGTCTCCATCTTAATGTATTTACTTAACCAACCCTAATATAGACCTTTCTACAGCCCAAGTTGTGGTCTAAGGGCTTTGTACTATTCCAGTTCCTTATCTGTAAACTAGCAATAGTAACAACAACAATAATAATAATAATAATGATAATACCTAACCCTGGAGAAGGAAATGGCAATCCACTCCAGTACTCTTGCCTACAGAATCCTAAGGACAGAGGAGTTTGGTAGGCTACAGTCCATGGGATAGCACAGAGTTGGGCACAACTGAGTATAAGCATAATGATAACCCATATGTTATTTAAAATATGCTCCACAAGTTTATTAGACAAATGCATTATTCCATTTTATAAATGAAGACACAGGTATAGAGCCACAACTAAAAAGTATAAGCATAATTGCAGAATATTAAAGCAAGGAAAAGAGACCAAACGAATGATAGTTTTCCTCTCCTGCAGGCTTAGTCACCATACTTGGAATTCTTTAAAGATTGTGTTTACCAAGAATGTACAACATTGAGGGATCAAGAAGCAACTGAGGTGATGACCTAGAGGGTGGTATGGTGGCGGTGGGAAGGAGGCTCAGAGGGAGAAATATGTATACTTACAGCTGATTCATGTTGTTCTACAGTAGAAACTATCACATTACACAGCGATTATCCTCCAATTTAAAAATTAAATTTTGGGTTTCCCTGGTGGTCCAGTGGGTAAGGACACCACCTTGCAGTGCAAAGGGCGCCAGTTCGATCCTTGGCCTGGGAAGACCCTGTGTGCCGCGGAGCAGTTGGACCGATGTGTCCAACTAAACAGACGCCACTGCGATGGGAGGCCCACATGGGCCAAAGAACAAAGACAGATGAAAATAGATAAAATGAAAAACCAATAGAAGGGACCCCGTCCGCCCCCGCCCTCCCCAACCCACCCTCCCAAAAAAATAAATTAAATTTTAAAACAAGATCAATTAAGGATCTGAATTTAATTATTAGTTTGGAAAATAACTTGCAACAATCAACTCTGATTTCTCAAGAGGCTGAAAGATTCAAAAACAGGCAAAGTCACAGACACAATATGGTCTTTCAGTCTCCATCTTAATGTATTTACTTAACCAACCCTAATATAGACCTTTCTACAGCCCAAGTTGTGGTCTAAGGGCTTTGTACTATTCCAGTTCCTTATCTGTAAACTAGCAATAGTAACAACAACAATAATAATAATAATAATGATAATACCTAACCCTGGAGAAGGAAATGGCAATCCACTCCAGTACTCTTGCCTACAGAATCCTAAGGACAGAGGAGTTTGGTAGGCTACAGTCCATGGGATAGCACAGAGTTGGGCACAACTGAGTATAAGCATAATGATAACCCATATGTTATTTAAAATATGCTCCACAAGTTTATTAGACAAATGCATTATTCCATTTTATAAATGAAGACACAGGTATAGAGAGCAACAACAAAAAGGAATACCTAACTGAAGAGAAGTTGTCATGAGGTTAAATGAGGCTAAGTAACTTGTCCAAGGCCACGTATCCAATGCTGTGTTTCATCTCCCTTACAGTTAATTCAACTTTTGCTTCCCTTCACTAGTAGTTCATTCATCGTTAAAATCCAATTTTAAAGTAAATACTTTTTTTAAAAGTTTTCTTTTGTTTTTACTCAAGTCCAGAAATTTCCATATGACAAGTACATTAATGAAATGTTCTCAAAGAAATACTGAACAATATACATTCTAGTTGGCTGAGGGACACAACACAGGAGCCAACCTAAAAGATCTCCCAACAATTAGAATTGGAGCACTTTGAATTACAAAATAAATAACATAGCCCCAAAATATAAAATACCCATGAAATATCTCAAGTATTAATATATCAACATAAATAACTGAATGGAAGAACCAAATCTTCTACACAAAATTCCAAATAATTTATGTAAATATCCCCAATCTTCCACTCCTCACCCTCTCCTCCAGCTGCTTGCTAACAGTAAGGTATGGACAGATGGCCAACAAACGAAAAGATGCTCAACACTGCTCATTGTTAGGGAAATGCAAACCAAAACTACAATGAAATATCACCTCATACCAGTCAGAATGGCCATCATCAAAAAGTCTACAAACAAAAATGCTGGGAGGATATGGAGAAAGGGAACCCTCTTGCACTGTTGGTGGGAATGTAAATTCATATAGCCACTATGACAGACGGTATGCAGAGTCCTCAAAAACCTGTAAATAGAACCACCACATGACCCAGCAATCCCACTACTAGGCATATACCCTGAGGAAATCAAAATTGAAAAAAAGACAGTACCCCATTGTTCATTGCAGCACTATTTACAATAGTTAGAACATGGAAGCAACCTAGATGTCCATTGACAGATGAATGGATAAAGAAGCTGTGGTACATATATACAATGGAATATTACTCAGCCATAAAAAGAAATGCATTTGAGTCAGTTGTAATGAGCAGATTAATTTAAAATTTTGCTCCACAAGTAAAAGTTACCATTTTATAAATGAAGACACAGGTATAGAGAGCAACAACAAAAAGGAATACCTAACTGAAGAGAAGTTGTCATGAGGTTAAATGAGGCTAAGTAACTTGTCCAAGGCCACGTATCCAATGCTGTGTTTCATCTCCCTTACAGTTAATTCAACTTTTGCTTCCCTTCACTAGTAGTTCATTCATCGTTAAAATCCAATTTTAAAGTAAATACTTTTTTTAAAAGTTTTCTTTTGTTTTTACTCAAGTCCAGAAATTTCCATATGACAAGTACATTAATGAAATGTTCTCAAAGAAATACTGAACAATATACATTCTAGTTGGCTGAGGGACACAACACAGGAGCCAACCTAAAAGATCTCCCAACAATTAGAATTGGAGCACTTTGAATTACAAAATAAATAACATAGCCCCAAAATATAAAATACCCATGAAATATCTCAAGTATTAATATATCAACATAAATAACTGAATGGAAGAACCAAATCTTCTACACAAAATTCCAAATAATTTATGTAAATATCCCCAATCTTCCACTCCTCACCCTCTCCTCCAGCTGCTTGCTAACAGTAAGGTATGGACAGATGGCCAACAAACGAAAAGATGCTCAACACTGCTCATTGTTAGGGAAATGCAAACCAAAACTACAATGAAATATCACCTCATACCAGTCAGAATGGCCATCATCAAAAAGTCTACAAACAAAAATGCTGGGAGGATATGGAGAAAGGGAACCCTCTTGCACTGTTGGTGGGAATGTAAATTCATATAGCCACTATGACAGACGGTATGCAGAGTCCTCAAAAACCTGTAAATAGAACCACCACATGACCCAGCAATCCCACTACTAGGCATATACCCTGAGGAAATCAAAATTGAAAAAAAGACAGTACCCCATTGTTCATTGCAGCACTATTTACAATAGTTAGAACATGGAAGCAACCTAGATGTCCATTGACAGATGAATGGATAAAGAAGCTGTGGTACATATATACAATGGAATATTACTCAGCCATAAAAAGAAATGCATTTGAGTCGGTTTTAATGAGCAGATGAACCTAGAACTTACTATACAGAGTGAAGTAAGTCAGAAAGAGAAAGATAAATATTATATAATAACACATACCAAAAAAAAAAAAATAACACATACATATGGAATCCAGAAAGATGGTGCTGATAAATGTATATGCAGAGCAGCAATGGAGAAACAGACAGAGAACAGACTTATGGATACTGGGGGGAAGGAGGAATGGGCAAGATATATGGAAAGAGTAACATGGAAACTTATATTGCCATATGTAAAATAGATAACTAATGGGAATTTGCTGTAAGACTAAGGGAACTCAAACAGGGGCTCTGTAACAACCTAGAGGGGTGGGATGGGGAGGAAGACGGGAGGGAAGTGCAAAAGGGAGGGGTTATATGCATACCTAAGGCTGATTCAGGCTGATGTGTGGCTGTAAACAACAAAACTCTGTAAAAAAAAAAAAAAAGAAAAAGAAAAGAAAAAAAAAATTAAAAAGTGTAGAGTATGGAAAGGAGGGGAAAAGCAGTTCTGTAGCTGAAGTCAAGTAGTAAGAAGGGAACAGAGGGCATAAATAATTAGGTTCGCATAGCTGAGGGATCGGTATCAAAAAGCATTTTAGGAAACTTTAATTGGACCAAGTCACACTATACGAACTCCAACAACCTGCACCCAATTTATACACCCTATTTTTGCTTTTCCTAGAAGGCAAAAGGCTCCAGAAAAGTGATAAAATGATCCAATTGCTTAAAACAAAGAAAAACTGACTTCACATCTTTTCTTTTTTTTTTCCCGGACATTTAGTTGCAAAAGTGTTTTAAAATTGAGACAAGCTCACTTCTGGTGCTAAAAGATAAAAAGGAAAATAAACAATTAAAATAGAAAGTCTTTTCGAGGCTGAATCAGAAACTAAGTTGGTAAAGAGTTCTGTGCCTCAGTCTGGGTATAGTAGGAAGGAGAGAGGGAATTGGAGATTTGGGGAGTACTTAACCCTTGTTACACAAAGAGGACTTTGAGGTAAATCTTAAGGTTATTTTTGAACTACTAGACAAAGATGAGTAGATTTTACTAACCCTCACTGCCTAAACTGGAAAAGTGAAGTAAGATTTTTTTCTCCCTCAAATTTTCAAGTTTTGATCATTTGATGTCAGCTGTAAATTGCACAGTCTGTCGACCCCCACCCCACTCTTTGGGTTGGTTCTTTGGGGTCTTAATGCCAAGTTCCTGTTCTTCACATGAGGCCTGATTGGGACCTACCAGCCCAGCACCCTACACCCTGGTGGCCCAAACGACCACACTGAGCTTTCCAGGGGAACAAAGACTCTCCTGTCATGACTCTCGAACGTTGAAAGGGGGCAAGTGGACCTAGAGATCACATGGCAGCAACTCTTCAGAACTCCCTGTCTAGATAAGCACACCAGCCATCTATTCTGCAGACACTGCCTGAACCTGCCCAACCAGCTAGCCTGTCACAACCCTTTAAGAGGGGACGAGAGAGCAACAAAGCCCACATAGCACATGTTGCCACCTCTTCTGTCTTCTATGGTCAGGGCACTCTTCCCTTCTGGAAAACTACTAAAAGCTGAGTCCACTCATTCTAGTTCTACATCTGTCTCCATATAACCACCTTCCCATTTACTTATAACCTTACCTTGTGCTAAATAATTAGGTTCGCATAGCTGAGGGATCGGTATCAAAAAGCATTTTAGGAAACTTTAATTGGACCAAGTCACACTATACGAACTCCAACAACCTGCACCCAATTTATACACCCTATTTTTGCTTTTCCTAGAAGGCAAAAGGCTCCAGAAAAGTGATAAAATGATCCAATTGCTTAAAACAAAGAAAAACTGACTTCACATCTTTTCTTTTTTTTTTCCCGGACATTTAGTTGCAAAAGTGTTTTAAAATTGAGACAAGCTCACTTCTGGTGCTAAAAGATAAAAAGGAAAATAAACAATTAAAATAGAAAGTCTTTTCGAGGCTGAATCAGAAACTAAGTTGGTAAAGAGTTCTGTGCCTCAGTCTGGGTATAGTAGGAAGGAGAGAGGGAATTGGAGTTTTGGGGGAGTACTTAACCCTTGTTACACAAAGAGGACTTTGAGGTAAATCTTAAGGTTATTTTTGAACTACTAGACAAAGATGAGTAGATTTTACTAACCCTCACTGCCTAAACTGGAAAAGTGAAGTAAGATTTTTTTCTCCCTCAAATTTTCAAGTTTTGATCATTTGATGTCAGCTGTAAATTGCACAGTCTGTCGACCCCCACCCCACTCTTTGGGTTGGTTCTTTGGGGTCTTAATGCCAAGTTCCTGTTCTTCACATGAGGCCTGATTGGGACCTACCAGCCCAGCACCCTACACCCTGGTGGCCCAAACGACCACACTGAGCTTTCCAGGGGAACAAAGACTCTCCTGTCATGACTCTCGAAGCGTTGAAAGGGGGCAAGTGGACCTAGAGATCACATTGCAGCAACTCTTCAGAACTCCCTGTCTAGATAAGCACACCAGCCATCTATTCTGCAGACACTGCCTGAACCTGCCCAACCAGCTAGCCTGTCACAACCCTTTAAGAGGGGACGAGGGGCAACAAAGCCCACATAGCACATGTTGCCACCTCTTCTGTCTTCTATGGTCAGGGCACTCTTCCCTTCTGGAAAACTACTAAAAGCTGAGTCCACTCATTCTCTTGCTTTCCCTCCCTCTCTCTTCTCCTCCCCCCACCTTGTTTCCCTGCTCCTTCCTGGACATCTGTCTCCATATAACCACCTTCCCATTTACTTATAACCTTACCTTGTGCAGGGTCAATGTAGCCTCTCAGGATCCAACTCTAATTTATCTTAGGTTCCCACATCCTTACATAACTCAGTCTTTCAAAAGGTGCTAGTTTCAACTTCCAAGGTAGGAAAAAATAATCACCTCTCCCTCTTCATCTCAGGTCACCGGCCAGTCTATGAACAGACTGCCTTCGTCTGTTCTAGTCAGTTGTAGGTTAGGGATGTATAGAGGTTCACACAGAACAGAATCACTCTGGGAAAGCAGCAGAGGCGGAGGGCAGAACAGACAAGGTGTCCATATGACTACCATGTGCTGGAAAACTGTTATGCGCCAGCACTGCACCAGGTACTACATCTAATCTTATTTATAATCCTTACAGTAGTCCTAATTAGCAGGGAATATTTTCATCCAATTACAAGTGAAGGAAAAGGTTCAGAAAGACCAAGTAATTTGTCTACAATTACACAACTGGTAGCTGAAGCTGGAGAAACCACCTTAGGACTTCCTATCCACGTTACTTCTACTCTGCCAACCTGCCTGTTAATGCACAAATCACCTTTCACCTTCATTACCCAATCCCTGTTAAGTCTGAGTATGCAGTTCCCAAGTGGCTCAATGGTAAAGAATCCACATGCCAATGCAGGAGACATGTGTTCAATCCCTGGGTCAGGAAGGTCCCCTAGAGGATGGAAAGCTGCAGTTGTGGTAAGAGACCAGGGACTACGGTGGCCCAAACGACCACACTGAGCTTTCCAGGGGAACAAAGACTCTCCTGTCATGACTCTCGAACGTTGAAAGGGGGCAAGTGGACCTAGAGATCACATGGCAGCAACTCTTCAGAACTCCCTGTCTAGATAAGCACACCAGCCATCTATTCTGCAGACACTGCCTGAACCTGCCCAACCAGCTAGCCTGTCACAACCCTTTAAGAGGGGACGAGAGAGCAACAAAGCCCACATAGCACATGTTGCCACCTCTTCTGTCTTCTATGGTCAGGGCACTCTTCCCTTCTGGAAAACTACTAAAAGCTGAGTCCACTCATTCTCTTGCTTTCCCTCCCTCTCTCTTCTCCTCCCCCCACCTTGTTTCCCTGCTCCTTCCTGGACATCTGTCTCCATATAACCACCTTCCCATTTACTTATAACCTTACCTTGTGCAGGGTCAATGTAGCCTCTCAGGATCCAACTCTAATTTATCTTAGGTTCCCACATCCTTACATAACTCAGTCTTTCAAAAGGTGCTAGTTTCAACTTCCAAGGTAGGAAAAAATAATCACCTCTCCCTCTTCATCTCAGGTCACCGGCCAGTCTATGAACAGACTGCCTTCGTCTGTTCTAGTCAGTTGTAGGTTAGGGATGTATAGAGGTTCACACAGAACAGAATCACTCTGGGAAAGCAGCAGAGGCGGAGGGCAGAACAGACAAGGTGTCCATATGACTACCATGTGCTGGAAAACTGTTATGCGCCAGCACTGCACCAGGTACTACATCTAATCTTATTTATAATCCTTACAGTAGTCCTAATTAGCAGGGAATATTTTCATCCAATTACAAGTGAAGGAAAAGGTTCAGAAAGACCAAGTAATTTGTCTACAATTACACAACTGGTAGCTGAAGCTGGAGAAACCACCTTAGGACTTCCTATCCACGTTACTTCTACTCTGCCAACCTGCCTGTTAATGCACAAATCACCTTTCACCTTCATTACCCAATCCCTGTTAAGTCTGAGTATGCAGTTCCCAAGTGGCTCAATGGTAAAGAATCCACATGCCAATGCAGGAGACATGTGTTCAATCCCTGGGTCAGGAAGGTCCCCTAGAGGAGGAAATGGCAACCCACTCCTGTACTTTTTTTTTTGCAGTTGTGGTAAGAGGGGGCTACTCTGTAGCCATGGTGCATGGACTTCTCATTGAAGTGGCTTCTCTTGTTGCAGAGAATGAGTTCAGTTGTCCCCACAGCATGTGAGATCTTCCTGGGCCAGGGATCAAACCAGCATTCCTTGCATTGCAAGGCAGATTCTTAACCAATGGACATGGCAACCCACTCCAGTATTCTTGTCTGGCAGGCAAGTCCACAGGGTCACTAAGAGTCAGACATGACTGAAGCAGCTTACCACGCACAGGTAAGAGATTATGTTCATGTTAGCATTTACCGGATAAATCTTTTCACACATATTTGTATTCATACTTGACCCACACAGGCAATACTCCTTGCATTACATTTGAGTTAACTGTTGCCCAGGAGATTGGTATTTTGCCCAAGGTAACACCAGCTACATGAAGTCAGAATCAGAAATAAATCAAGTTTATTGGATTTCAGGTTGATGTTCAATCAGCAGAATTAGGAACAAATATTATTTCTAAAATACATTCCTAAAATTACACCTAACAGAAACCTTCCTCGATGCCACTAATGTTTTTTAAGATTTCATGACATACTCTTTTTTAAAATCTTTCCATACAACTTAAAAAAATACATTTATTTATTTATTTGGCTGCATTGGCCAAGTCTTAGTTGAGGCATGCGGACTTAGTCAGTTTGTGGTATGTGGGATCTTAGTTCCCTGACAAGGGATCAAACCTGCATCCCCTGGACTGGAGGGCAGATTCTTAACCACTGGACCACCAGGGAAGCCCCTCATGATATATTCTTATTCCCATGTTTCAGAGAGAAACTTTTTATTTTTTACAACGGTTCTCTTCGGAGATTGAGGGTAAAGAAATCACACAAAAATGAAATTACACAAGACAGCTAAACAAGACAACTATGCTCCCTTTAAGTTGACATTCAATCTATTCCCAGACTAACATGAGCTGTCGATTCTCTAACAGAGCAACATCTCTGAACTCAAAAAACACATTCAAGGATGGCCATCCCATCACTGTCTATTTAACAAAGTTTTTAAGTGTGTGTGTGTGGTATGAAACTGTTTTCCCTTGTTTTACAGTGAGAAATTAATGTACTAATAGCAGATGTGTAGACAGCACATTTAGCATAATCTAAATCCATAAACTGAAATATTCACCACTACATACAGGTCTAAAAAGCATAGGATAGTCTTAAGCCTCTGTACGTAACAGTGTGTGTTAGTTGCTCAGTCACATCTGACTCTTTACAACCTCATGGACTGTAGCCCACCAGGATCCTCTGTCCATGGATTCTCCAGGGAAAAATACTAGAGTGAGCTGCCATGCCTTTCTTCAGGGAATCTTCTTAACCCAGGGATCAAACCCAGGTCTGCTGCATTGCAGTCAGATTCTTTACCGTCTAAACCATCAGGAAAGCCCATGTAACAACAGGTATCTGACAAAACAAGCTCCTAAGTGAATGAAAGTATACATCAGGGACTTCCCTGGTGGTCAAGTGGCTAAGACAGCACACCCCCAGTCGAAAGGGTCTGGGTTCGATTCCTGGTTGGGGAACTAGATCCCATATCTAGTTCATGCAACTAACAGTTCCCATGCCTCAATGGAGATGCAACTAAGACCCAGTGCAGCCACATAAGTAATCTTTTCTTAAAGAAGAGAAAGTATACATCAAACTTGGATCGAGGCACACTATATGCACATATACTTTATGTCATATATGGCATATTTGTTTCTACACTCCAAGGAAGATGCATTAAATTTTAAAGTATCTATACTTTTGCAAAATATTCTGATTCTTACATGTCAAAACCAAGAAAGACAACTCTTCAAATATTAAGGACACAAGTGTATTCTAGACAGGCCCTTCAAAGTTAAGACAACTAAACTGAAAAGAAAAAAAAAAGAAAAAAAGAAGACATCAAGATGCCATGGTTCTCAAACTGTTCATTCAGGCACTCCACAAAATAAAGACTATAAATAAGAGTTCAATTCATTACATCCTTAGCACCCATACTGCAATAGGAGCTGCTTTCCCAAAGAATCAAGGGACGGAATCTTATTGCACTTTGCCTAATATTAATAGTAAAGTTTATTCCACCGAAACTTTTTTCTTATTTAAATATCAATATTCTAATGCAATTAAGTAAAGGCATCTTGACAAGAGGCTCTCAGTTCTCGACTAATGTAGCCATGTTAAGTGGGGATTTTAAAATACAGTTTTCTCTATGCTGTTGATTTTTTAATATGTAAAAGTACTTGTAAGTGTATATGTTGGTATGTAACATACTGTCTAAAATAACAGGAATACACAGCTGCATATGGAATAGCATCCTGAAATATATTTAAAAAAATTTAGTTAAAATTCAACAGTTATCTGGATTAACAGTGAGGTTTAAGTGGGATTCCTAGCTGCTTTTCCCATGACCTAATGCATAACTCATTAAAGTAGGTCAACTGAGACTCTAAAAAAACCTTACCTGTGGTGTGAAATGAGCTTTTGATAAAGGTCACATTTTTTTAAAAGGTAAAATGACGGATCTGTGAGAGTACAATAAAAACTTCAGTGATGTCTTGGTTTTGAGCCATGTTCAAACAGGAAAAACTTTACTAAATACACTGGAACCAAATACAGTCTTCCCCTTCAGTAGAAGGCCAGACTAAGTCACTGAAAGGATCCAACAATGTGGCAACAGCAATGTAGCTACCTGAAAATAATTACTGAATCCAGTTTCTGAATATGGTTACCTCCTCTAATCTTACTGGTAATTCAGACATCTCCTTTGATGAGTTTCATCAACTCTGATAACACAGTTCCAAACAATGAAAAGGATCGAACTTTTGTGTTAAATTAATAAAGATAACTTATGTTTTAAGAAATTAAGAGCAACTTTAATCAAATATAAATGAATATGTAAGAAATCAAGTAAGCATGTATATGTACATACATATGACTTTAATTTTGGAAACACAAAGCCTTTAAGCCAATGTTTTAAATAAAAAGTTACCCAATATTTTATGTCCATAGTTAACACTGTAGGTACAACTCCAACACTCTCCTATATAACTAAGAGAAACAGAAATCTGACAGCAGACACAATTTCCTCTTTCACACATCCTTAATAGTATCTGTCCTCTTTTCTCTTGCTTCTTTTTTCACAAACTCTGAAGCTTAATGACAAATTATAAGTCATCATTTCCTCCTTTATGAAGTATACTGAAGACACAAAAAAGCATTAAAGTCACTTCACACTAATTTAGCAAAGCTATTTTATGCTAACACTGCCACAACATAAAATTGACATTTCAGTATACCATGAACAATTATTACACGAGTTACTCTGATTAACAAAATATTTCTTTATAAAAAATCTGTTCAAAAGGAGGTTACATTCACTTCTTCATTTAATACCATAACAATGATCATAGGGGATTAAAAAACAGAAAATTACTTACCTTAAATATTTGTATTCTGCAAAGGCATATACTCTACTTGGATTAGTCAAGGGTTGGGCTTCCTGGAACACTCAAAGGATTGTGGAGCTATTGAACTTAGTATACCCAACAAATAGCCAAACTCCTCCTAGTCTTCTGATTTTGCTCAAGGGGTCCTTATGAAGGCCAAAGGATGCCACAGGATTCACCAATGAACAAAAACCCTAAGTGGGTAGATTAAGATGGAACTGTTGAAAAGATTTTCATTCTGGGTAAATTAGGTTACAGATGATTTCTAATAACTTCTAGCTCTCTCTCGAGTTGTATCAAAATGACATGGATCCAGAAGGCTGAGTAATAGCTCAAAAATACTCATAGCTTAGTCTCGCTTTCATAATCTGGCTAAAGTTGAATCTGGACACTTGGCGGCAGCACGGGGGTGGATTTCTCCTCTTTAAAGAGACTAAAAGGAAAAAGCCTGTGTAGCTGCTGCACAGACCTCACTTTTCACCACAGTACTTTTGCAAAAGATAGTAGCTCCTGCTTTCCCCAAATTAAAGAGGTTGGAAAAGGATTTTTCTTTTATGAAAAAGATGAAAAGTGAAAACAGCATTCAGTGTCAACTGGAAAACTATTATATTACATCAAATTTTTCCCTTTAAGCCAATGTTTTAAATAAAGTTACCCAATATTTTATGTCCATAGTTAACACTGTAGGTACAACTCCAACACTCTCCTATATAACTAAGAGAAACAGAAATCTGACAGCAGACACAATTTCCTCTTTCACACATCCTTAATAGTATCTGTCCTCTTTTCTCTTGCTTCTTTTTTCACAAACTCTGAAGCTTAATGACAAATTATAAGTCATCATTTCCTCCTTTATGAAGTATACTGAAGACACAAAAAAGCATTAAAGTCACTTCACACTAATTTAGCAAAGCTATTTTATGCTAACACTGCCACAACATAAAATTGACATTTCAGTATACCATGAACAATTATTACACGAGTTACTCTGATTAACAAAATATTTCTTTATAAAAAATCTGTTCAAAAGGAGGTTACATTCACTTCTTCATTTAATACCATAACAATGATCATAGGGGATTAAAAAACAGAAAATTACTTACCTTAAATATTTGTATTCTGCAAAGGCATATACTCTACTTGGATTAGTCAAGGGTTGGGCTTCCTGGAACACTCAAAGGATTGTGGAGCTATTGAACTTAGTATACCCAACAAATAGCCAAACTCCTCCTAGTCTTCTGATTTTGCTCAAGGGGTCCTTATGAAGGCCAAAGGATGCCACAGGATTCACCAATGAACAAAAACCCTAAGTGGGTAGATTAAGATGGAACTGTTGAAAAGATTTTCATTCTGGGTAAATTAGGTTACAGATGATTTCTAATAACTTCTAGCTCTCTCTCGAGTTGTATCAAAATGACATGGATCCAGAAGGCTGAGTAATAGCTCAAAAATACTCATAGCTTAGTCTCGCTTTCATAATCTGGCTAAAGTTGAATCTGGACACTTGGCGGCAGCACGGGGGTGGATTTCTCCTCTTTAAAGAGACTAAAAGGAAAAAGCCTGTGTAGCTGCTGCACAGACCTCACTTTTCACCACAGTACTTTTGCAAAAGATAGTAGCTCCTGCTTTCCCCAAATTAAAGAGGTTGGAAAAGGATTTTTTCTTTTATGAAAAAAGATGAAAAGTGAAAACAGCATTCAGTGTTTGTTTGGCAATGAGCTGAGGCAGCATACACCCCAAGCAGCAAGAGCTGATCCTGCCAAGCTCCTTCCTTGGGAACTACAAGCTGCCATGGCTCTCAAGAGCATCTGTGCTTTATCTGGATTTATTTTGTACATCACTAGCAAGATGTGCCCTAGGGTGACTGGTTCTTTGCTTTATGCCATTTTGGCTTATGAAAAAGTTTCACAGGAAAGCCCCACTTTTGGATAGTGTGGAAAGCTGTATCGGGAGAGTCAGTTCCAGAGTGTGGTCCCTAGTTTTGAACTAACTTACAGATCTGCTACACAGGGCTTAAAGCAAGACAGTATCTAGAGTTGTCTCACCTATAGGTGTGACCAAGATTTTAAATTATAACTAGAGAGACCCGGCATGTCCCTCAATAACAATTCATTCTAGCTGAAAGATCTTAAAATGTCAATGTTTGTGGGGTCTGGGCATTATCACTTTCACACTTAACTTCTCAAGTAAGTAACAGGCAACCAGAGTTGAGAACCAATGAAAAAGGTTAGAATTGGGTGGTACACCTGGGCCTCTTCAACATGTAAGACTGGAGTTGTTGGTGCTGGTATTTTGGCAATCTTTGGGGGATTTCAAACCTTTTGGCACTAAATGAAATCTTTGCAAATTTAACAGCCATGGATGCCGCCGTTACTGTTGTCAAAGCCTTACACAGGTGAAAAAGATTCCCTGGTTCCCTACAGTGTCTGTGTGGCGAAACTACTTCAATAACTTTCCAAGGGTAGAGACATCCAACTTGTATTCAGTTTCCTACTAAACTCTAATTGGGGCCAACGAAAGGAGCACCTACTGAGGTAACTGCTAAGCCGTGTTCTCACCCTATTTCAAAGAGAATTCAAGAAAAGGAGAGAGAGGAGAGAGGAGGAGTGTGAGTAGTAGCAAGAGCTGTTTTGAAAGGTAGAAAGCAGGTTTAACACTAGGCATGAGAGTACCAAGAGGACTTCTGAGAGACAGCACTATTTCTAGAAACTGATCACTTACTTATTATAAGATGATTAACACCTTGAAAGTACACTTATTCCCAACAGTCAATTTCACACTGAGAACTTCCTATTAAGCCGTGCCTTGAAGGGCTCTGGAACATCATCTCGTCAGTGAAGAGAGCATCCTAGCTGTGAATGGAACTCAGTACGGGAGACTTTTCATTGGTCTCAAAGCCAAAACATACTGTCAACTTTTCCAAAACCACAAAGTAGAGACTGCCACTAGGATCACATTGTTATGAGTACCCTCCAAGTGTCACAGTCTCAACAGAAGATTCTCAAGTGGTCAAACTTGATCTATGCCTGAGGCTCAAAAAAGGGTGATTACGTATCTGATTTTACAATGATGTTTACTTTCGATTGGGCCATATCTGACATTAAAAGCACTTAAGACCATTGCATTTCTCCATTCTACCTCCTGCTGTGTTTTTTTCTGGTTAAGAATTTAGAGCTGGATTTGATGTAAATATAATTCAACTACCTCATCTTACACGTAAATCAGAAATGACTTGACCAAGTTCACATAGCTGTTTAATGGCAAAACAAAGCACTAAAGATGACCATGAATGTTACTGTGAATGCCCTCTTTAGAGATCTGATGCAAGTTACTCAATAAAAATAGGCTATTAAGCCCAAACAAAGCAAGGAAATGAATTTTTATGACACTTGCTTTGGCTACATGCATGCACCTACCTTAGGATAAAGGAGTGGCAAAAGATGGGAAAGCTTGGGTAATTCTGTCTCCCAGATTCATTCCAAAGACCTGCTCTCAACAATTACGCCAGGGTATTGCTTCTCACAGAGCTGATGACCACGAGTGGGGCTACAAAAGTAGGACAAGGTATTTGGTTCTCAAAATGTCTCCCATGCCTACTAGCCTTAAACACTGTGGCTCAGTAGTAGTAGTAGTAGTAGTAGTAGTAGTAGTCTCCTGTGGCCAACGCAAGAGATGCAGGTTTGATCCTTGGGTTGTTAAGACCCCCTGGAGAAAAGAATGGCAGCACACTCCAGTATTCCTACCTGGAAAATGCCATGGACAGAGGAGCCTGGTAGGCTATAGTCTATGGGGTTGCAAACAACAATCTTAGAAATAAATAATGCTTTCACTAATCTGCCTTCCTCCATCTAATAAAATATACTTATTAGAGAGGTATCCCAGGTAGTGGTGAGTGACAGGCATTACAGGCATGAGCTGTCAAGGATAAACAGTGAGGAATGTTATTACACAGGGGGTCACTGTCCAAAGCCTTGGTCAAAGATAACCATTCCATGAGTTTATATAATTTTATATATGTAATTTTTTATATGGGTGTCAAAATTCACTTTTGAATTTTGAAAGAACTGGAAAATCCTACATTTAATTCTGAAGCTCTTCAGGTAACCATTACTATAGCTGAGTTTGCTTCCTTAACTATAAAATGAAAGTACAATCTTAACTGTTCTCAGATCCCTGGATAAAACACTGTGAAGGTACAGAGCAGTACTACACAACACAAATTAAACCAGTGCTTTGCAAAGGAAGACAGAACTAAATATAGAGACCTCTGAAGCCTAGAATTGCTTTTTTTACTATATCATGTCAAGAAGTGTTTGGAAAAACTGTTTTTCCAATTTTATTAATAAGAAGGATTATATAAAAGGGGGTTAGTGAACAAATATCAGGAATAACTAGGCTAAAAAAGTAACAACTGCTTCTAACTTCAAAATTTCTCAAAGCTTTGAAAATAACGCATACCATAAATTTCCAAGACAGAAAGACAAGTGAACAGCACATTCCAAACTTGTACACAACTACGCACCCCTTCGTCTCTGTGGAACAGTGTTCCATAGAATACACTTCAGGGGAAGTCTTCCTAGTTTCCTGTCATTTGCTTGAATACAAAATCTTAAGACACTTTTGCTAGAAGAGGAATTCTTCTGTCACAGAAACACAAATGTTCACAAGACTTCTACAGGCTATTTCAGCTCTAAAATGATGTACCTCCAAATCATTTAAGGCTGGGCCACTAGTATACCCTCTTTGTAAAAGGTCATTATGAGTACCTCATCATTAGGAGAGAGAACGAACCTTTCAAGTTTTGTAGAAGTCAAATACTCCTGTCTCTCAGATACAGATAAGTTACAACCGTCATGGCCCCTATAGTCTATGGGGTTGCAAACAACAATCTTAGAAATAAATAATGCTTTCACTAATCTGCCTTCCTCCATCTAATAAAATATACTTATTAGAGAGGTATCCCAGGTAGTGGTGAGTGACAGGCATTACAGGCATGAGCTGTCAAGGATAAACAGTGAGGAATGTTATTACACAGGGGGTCACTGTCCAAAGCCTTGGTCAAAGATAACCATTCCATGAGTTTATATAATTTTATATATGTAATTTTTTATATGGGTGTCAAAATTCACTTTTGAATTTTGAAAGAACTGGAAAATCCTACATTTAATTCTGAAGCTCTTCAGGTAACCATTACTATAGCTGAGTTTGCTTCCTTAACTATAAAATGAAAGTACAATCTTAACTGTTCTCAGATCCCTGGATAAAACACTGTGAAGGTACAGAGCAGTACTACACAACACAAATTAAACCAGTGCTTTGCAAAGGAAGACAGAACTAAATATAGAGACCTCTGAAGCCTAGAATTGCTTTTTTTACTATATCATGTCAAGAAGTGTTTGGAAAAACTGTTTTTCCAATTTTATTAATAAGAAGGATTATATAAAAGGGGGTTAGTGAACAAATATCAGGAATAACTAGGCTAAAAAAGTAACAACTGCTTCTAACTTCAAAATTTCTCAAAGCTTTGAAAATAACGCATACCATAAATTTCCAAGACAGAAAGACAAGTGAACAGCACATTCCAAACTTGTACACAACTACGCACCCCTTCGTCTCTGTGGAACAGTGTTCCATAGAATACACTTCAGGGGAAGTCTTCCTAGTTTCCTGTCATTTGCTTGAATACAAAATCTTAAGACACTTTTGCTAGAAGAGGAATTCTTCTGTCACAGAAACACAAATGTTCACAAGACTTCTACAGGCTATTTCAGCTCTAAAATGATGTACCTCCAAATCATTTAAGGCTGGGCCACTAGTATACCCTCTTTGTAAAAGGTCATTATGAGTACCTCATCATTAGGAGAGAGAACGAACCTTTCAAGTTTTGTAGAAGTCAAATACTCCTGTCTCTCAGATACAGATAAGTTACAACCGTCAGAAGTTCTTCCTTTGCTGGTCCAGGAATACAGTTTTCTTACATTCTGGGCCAACCAGAATGAAAGGAAGACTTCTGTCACGCGTCATTTTCTTATTTATCTAACACTGGATCCCAAACAAAACTATATAGCTGACTGATAAAAAAGATCTTGAAGATTACACAAGAGGCAGCAATTTAAGATGGAACCGGTATGAGAAAATACAAGATAACATTTAAAAAAAGTAACATCAGCTAAAATACTGAGAAATGACTGTAGAATTCAACTCTAGTACTATTTTTATAGTGCATATTTGAATATTATAAAAGCATCAGTTAGAAACTGGTGGCAATGGCAAAAAGTCCTACACCAGTTCTTTAATGTTTTCTTATAGCTGGTAGAAAGAAGTACAAAGTTTGGCAATACTCTGCATGGGCCAAGACTGGTCACAATCTTCTGAGCTGTGCATTAAAAAATGTATCTATAGGACTATCTAGAGACTACATCTAAGTGCTCATTTTACAGCTCTTGACTAGAATATATAAACTGCAAGCATGCATCTGTAAGCTGTGGGTATGCACGATGGTGTCTTGTGATCTCAGAGCTGCTCCTCTGGCCAAACAAGATAAAAATGCTTGAATTTATACTAGACCATACACAGTCTCCTCTGGGGAGAGAAGAAAAACTTCCTCTACAAGTCTATGAGAGCTGGCAACATAAGGCTGGGAGGATAAAGCTCCTTACTAATGAACAGGCTGAGAGCTTGCACTGTGGAACATGATATGAGACTGTTCATAGTTCCTTCCCCCAATAGCTATGATGACATAAAGCTCAAAGTACTTCAACAAATTCCTAGTGCTTTTGCACCTTAGTGGCAGCTTACCACTTTATGCCCCAGTGTCCTGTAAAAGTGGATGGGACAGCCTACCCATTTACCTTTATCTGGTATGTGGTTCTCTTCCCCGAGGAATAAAGTTACTTAGAGGGAAATTCAGATTCTCCAAAAGGTACAAAGTCACATACAAAGTCACACTGGTAAATAATGGTGCTTCTAACATCTCTTAGAAACTGGCAAGAGGACAGGTCTACCGCCAGTCCCCAAACTCACCCACTTCCATACATCTTTGATTGCTGAGACATCAACAGACAGTGAGTTTATACATAAATAAAAAGTGAAACAGAGGTAAAGGCAAAGCCGTGTCAGTCTGTCTGAGTGCAGGCAATGGTGCTGTGATTATACCCGTACAACTCTTCGGTCCCTTCTAGTTATCCCCAGCTCAGCTCTTAAGCCGTAGACTTTTGCTGTAGAGAGCTCTGATGTGATGTGGTTGCTCCAGTAACTCTTTTAACAGTATTGCATGTCAATACTGGGAACAGTTTCTAATAAATTTAAATTGCACACAGAACTTTAGTAGAACAAGAAGTTTATTACTCCCATTCAGTAGTTCCTGGGGGCTTTGATGTTAAGTCATACATAATTCGAGAAATACCAGGAATCTTCTTAATCTCAGTGACCATCTTTAACACCACCTGTTATAAAACAAAGATTATCAATAAAGAGCCAGGGTCCATGCATATCCCACAGACCTAGAAGTCCTGCATTTTTAATTTGAAATTAAAACACAACCTAGGGCTTCCCCTGATGGTCCAGTGGGTAAGGACACCGCCTTGCACTGCAAGGGGCGCCGGTTCGATCCCTGGCCTGGGAAGATCCCACGTGCCACGGAGCAGCTGGACCAATGTGTCCAATTACTGAGCCGGAGCTCTGGAGCGCATGTGCCCAGAGCCGGTGCTCTGTGACGACAGACGCCACTGCGATGGGAGGCCCACAGGAGCCAAAGAACAAAGACGGATGAAAATAGAGGAATGAAGGACCAATGGAGGTGGCCCGCCAATCCCCCTCCCTCCCCACCCCACCCCCAAAAGATAAATAAATAAAATTAAAAAAAAAAAAAAACAACCTATTTTTACCACTGTCTTCTAGGTATATGGGATGCATTTATGATTACTTTATAGAGTGATTCTCTATACATTTAAGTGATGTAAACTCAGTGCTCCTCAAAGTGCAGTCTGTGGGTCATGGCTGTTATGGTCCAGAGCAAGTGTTTAGAAGCAATTGCAGCAATCTGACATTGCTGTGGCATCTGAGCATGTGACCTCATGGGTTTAAGATAACATTTCACAGATTCTCTGCAGCTCCCAACTCCAAGGCCACTAAGGTGGCACATAATGCGGGTAACAATAATCACTGCTACATGTACAGAAGAGGAAGGCCTTGTCATCTGACTGGTCAGAGACTGGGCAAATGTGAGCCTGAGGGAAAACAGACTCTAGGCCACAAGCCCCAACCTAGCCATCTGCAGTAGCCAGTAGTATCATCAGAGTCCTATACTAGAGCCCTGGAATGTGGTTCAGCTAATACAGTCTTGCTCTGACTTGTACTTGCTATCACGCAAACAGCTCCGCTGGAACACTCTAGTGGAGGGACAGCAAGAAAGGAAGACGGTGATAAAAATCACAATTGCTAGTCGGCAGAGCCTGAGGAAAGTCAAGGGTGCCTGGTCATAACGCCATCCAATCTCATCCTTGGGTCTCCTCAACTCTTCTTCATTCCTAGGCTTTTCTCTTTTACTTAAAGGACACAATTTATAAAGAAGAGGTTGGCAAGATTAGATAAAATGGTATAGAGCTGGTGAGTCTCCACATAGTAATCAGACATCCAGAGGAGGTTAATAAATGTAAGGCCTTTTCCTACTATGGTGTATTAAGCAATAAATTATATGAAGATTAAAAAAACATGAGCCTATTTTAAGAACAGAAAAACCACCTCAGAAAAATCCACATTGCCATAGCCTCCCCCGTTCACCATTTTATAAGATGTTAAGGCATTAAAGATGTACATCATGGGCTTCCCTGGTGGTCCAATGGTTAGGAATCTGCCTGCCAATGCAGGAGACAAGGTTCGATCCCTGGTCCAGGAAGATCCCACATGCTGTGAGGCAGCTAAGCCCGCCCTCTAGAGCCCACAAGCAGCAACTACTGAGCCTGCGTGCACACCCAGAGTCTGCTCCGCAACAAGAGAAGCCACTGCAATGAGAAGTCAGTGCACCACAACGAAGACCCAACCCAGTCAAAAGTAAATTAATAAAGTTAAAAAAAAATGTATATATTACCTCTATGGGGATCTCATTGCCAGGGGTTGCAGGTATACCAGTCATGAAATCACTAGTAATAAAGGTTCGAATAACCACAGATCTCTGGCATGAAGGCTGCTTCTGAAGTGGGTCCCGATCAAAATGTAAAGGTGTCAGAATCACCGGCATCTGGCTGATTTTCCCAGCATACCCTAGAGAAAGGAGGTTAACATGGGGATTCAATCACTACACCACAGAAAAGCACTCTCAGTTCACTTAAATCCTTTCAGACAGAAGCTAAAATCACACACACAGACACACCACTTCTTAGGACTGTCATCATGTACTGTTTTCAGCTACTCTCAAGCACTGTAAATAAATGAAATCACAAATACAAATCAGAGTCTGATGCCTGCAGTGATGTGCTGTACCTATAAAGTCAACTCATTATTCATGGAATTATCTTCTATACTGCAAACACTGAATAAGGAAATACTGAACCACTAACCCTAGGGGGAAGATAGAGGTAGGGGTCTTGCAAGCCTCTGGTCATAATATTTTCATCAACTGATCAATATATAACCTGGCTTTATGTGTATTTCTGTTTAAAGACACCTTATTCAATATTTATTATTCATTCATTAACAGTGAGCTCTCAGCCAATGGCACTATAACTCATGCCTGAAGGAAGCTTACCTAACATACCCATTTTCTCAATAAGGCACATGACAGCCTTCCTGTGCTTAGGAACCTAGAAAGCAGCACTATGCTTGGGGGACTTTTTTTTTTTTTTTTTTACAGAGTTTTGTTGTTTACTGCCACACATCAACCTGAATCAGTCATAGGTATACAGCTGGGAACATGTGAATTGAGCAACTCCAATTTTTTGTTACTGTGTTCATCCTGCAAGTGACCATAAACTTGAATAAATTCTATATAGATAAGGCAACATCATAGAACTACCCACAGAATTAAATAATATTAAAAGCTGCATCCTCCTACTAGAAATCACACTGCCAAGCTTCCAAAATCTAGGTGGAGCATGCAATGACAAACAAAATGGACCACTTACCAGACTCCCTGAGAATGTTATGGGCCTCAAAATCAGCTTGGCGTAAAGTACTGAGTACCCCTGTTGTCAAGAAGGTGGGAGTAACATCTGTAGGGGGTTCCTTCACTGGTGGGCCAAATATATAAACAACTCTAGAAGGAAGTAGGTGAAAATTATAAAGAAAATACATTTTAGTATGAGAAACAAAGCACATAAAGTGACATTCTTTCCATTTGTTCTTAAGTCCCTCTCATACCCACTTCAAATCCCCAATGGGAAGGACAGGATTATAGAAGGGTATCTGTTGTCTGAACCTTCTTCAAACTATATTTTCTGAAATACTAGTATTTCAGAATGTGTGAAGATATACTTGATTATCACAATCCTTTTTCCATTTAATCTACTGGACTGAAAAGTATCCCCAAAACTTCATGTCCATCTGGAATCTGTGGGTGAAAACAGGGTCCTTGCAAATGTAATTCAATAAAAGTTATTTACTGAGGGCGCTAATCCAATATTGGTGCTCCAATATCCTTCTAAGAAAAAGGAAATCTGGAAAGAGACATATGGAGAAAAGAAGGCCACGTGAAGATGGAGACAAGACTGGAGTTCTACTGCCTCAAGCCAAGGACTGCCAGCGAACATCGGAAACTATGAAGAGCCAAGGATTCTCCCGTGGAGCCTTCAGAGAGTCATGCCCTGCTGACATCACCCTAGACGAGAGTTACAGCTTCCAGAGCCGTGAGTAGATTTCTATTGTTTTAAGCTTTCCAGTTTGTGGTAATTTGTTATGGTAGAAATAGGAAATAAGTTCACAAAAGCCTGGGGAAACCCTGAATTAAACAGGTTTTATACCAAAACTTCAAACACTATTATAACTGGAAACCTCCAAGATGAGGTTATAATGAATTTCCCAATCTGACTGCCACCTCATGTGAAAATTTTGTTACTGTGTTCATCCTGCAAGTGACCATAAACTTGAATAAATTCTATATAGATAAGGCAACATCATAGAACTACCCACAGAATTAAATAATATTAAAAGCTGCATCCTCCTACTAGAAATCACACTGCCAAGCTTCCAAAATCTAGGTGGAGCATGCAATGACAAACAAAATGGACCACTTACCAGACTCCCTGAGAATGTTATGGGCCTCAAAATCAGCTTGGCGTAAAGTACTGAGTACCCCTGTTGTCAAGAAGGTGGGAGTAACATCTGTAGGGGGTTCCTTCACTGGTGGGCCAAATATATAAACAACTCTAGAAGGAAGTAGGTGAAAATTATAAAGAAAATACATTTTAGTATGAGAAACAAAGCACATAAAGTGACATTCTTTCCATTTGTTCTTAAGTCCCTCTCATACCCACTTCAAATCCCCAATGGGAAGGACAGGATTATAGAAGGGTATCTGTTGTCTGAACCTTCTTCAAACTATATTTTCTGAAATACTAGTATTTCAGAATGTGTGAAGATATACTTGATTATCACAATCCTTTTTCCATTTAATCTACTGGACTGAAAAGTATCCCCAAAACTTCATGTCCATCTGGAATCTGTGGGTGAAAACAGGGTCCTTGCAAATGTAATTCAATAAAAGTTATTTACTGAGGGCGCTAATCCAATATTGGTGCTCCAATATCCTTCTAAGAAAAAGGAAATCTGGAAAGAGACATATGGAGAAAAGAAGGCCACGTGAAGATGGAGACAAGACTGGAGTTCTACTGCCTCAAGCCAAGGACTGCCAGCGAACATCGGAAACTATGAAGAGCCAAGGATTCTCCCGTGGAGCCTTCAGAGAGTCATGCCCTGCTGACATCACCCTAGACGAGAGTTACAGCTTCCAGAGCCGTGAGTAGATTTCTATTGTTTTAAGCTTTCCAGTTTGTGGTAATTTGTTATGGTAGAAATAGGAAATAAGTTCACAAAAGCCTGGGGAAACCCTGAATTAAACAGGTTTTATACCAAAACTTCAAACACTATTATAACTGGAAACCTCCAAGATGAGGTTATAATGAATTTCCCAATCTGACTGCCACCTCAACATTTTTTTTTCTTTTGCTTTGGAAAACAGTGATCCCAAAGAAAGACTCTCACTTCCATGTTATTAAGAATGTCCCCAGGGCTTCCCTGGTGGTCCAGTGGGTAAAGAATCCACCTTGCAGTGCAAAGAGCACCGGTTTCGATCCCTGGCCCAGGAAGATCCTACGTGCCGTGGAGCGGCTAGACTGGTGCATCCAATTACAAGCCAGTGCTCTGGAGTGCATGTACCCAGAGCTGGTGCTCTACAGCAAGAGAGGTCACTGCAATGGGAGGCCCACACAGGCCAAAGAAAAAAGATGGATGAAGATAAATTAAAAAAAAAAAAAAGCAATAAAAGAGGCCAAAATTTAAATAAATAAATAAATAAAAAGAATGTCCCCAGAGGCTTCCCTAGTGGTCTCATGGTTAGGGACATACATTAGATCTCCAGTCCAGGAAGATCCAACACGCCACAGAGCAACTGAACTTGTGCAATGCAGCTACTGAAGCCCACATGCCTAGAACCTTTGCTCAGCAACAAGAAGTCACCACAATGAGAAGCCTGCTAGCTATGACTAGAAAAAGCCCTCACACAGCAACGAAGACCCTGCATGGCCAAAAATTTAAATAAATAATAAGGTTGGAAAAAAAGAATGTCTCTAGGGCTTCCCTGGTGGTCCAGTGGGTAAGGACACCGCCTTGCAGTGCAAGGGGCGCTGGTTGGATCCCTGGCCTGGGAAGATCCCACGTGCCGTGGAGCAGCTGGACCGATGTGTCCAATTACTGAGCCGGAGCTCTGGAGTGCATGCACCCAGAGCCAGCACTCTGCGACAACAGAGGCCACCGCGATGGGAGGGCCAAAGAACAAAGATGGATGAAAAATGGATAAATGAAAGACCAATAGAAGTGGCCCGCTTGCCCCCCTCCTGCCCTATCCCCCCCACCCCCACCAAAAGAATGTCTCTATAAGTAAGACTTAAGAATGTCTCTATAAGTAACACTTGGTGGAAAAGGAGTGACGCATTATTGCTTCAAGTAAATGTCTGAAACTCATGAAGATAAACTGCAAGTATTAATAAAAGCAGGATTTCGAAGATAGCTTGAAGAAATTAGGATCAATTAAGTACAACTCAAAAGCAATCTTGTCACTGATTTGGGGAATCTGTTCTACAACCTTCACCCAGAAAACAATGGGGGGGGGGTAGAGGCGAGTGTCCCCTGGCTCTTTCCAATCCAGCTCCAGCCAGCAGGCAACCGTCCCTTTTCCTTAGCCATATCTGTCTTTAGCAGAGAAAGCAAATCTCCTCTGCAACTACCAAGGTGAAAGTTAACAATGCTTTTTTCCTTCTTCTTAATAGGTACTTAGAATAAAACATACCAAAGAAAAAAGGATCGGATCAAAACCACCAACTACTTCACTGCCTCCTTCCAAACGATCTGTTACAGAAAGAAAGCAAGCCACACTTTCGTCCCATGCAGTGGAAGATAGCCGCACTTCTAAACAGTCCCTGGAGCTCATAAACAATCCGTAGAGGAAAAAGCAACTAGGCAAGAGAACATCATAAACTTTCTCCTTTTAGTCTTATTTCTTTCAAACAAGAGTGACCATAGAATGTACAGGGACAGACAGTCTTCCACACTGTAAGACAGTAAAACTGGAACCGTCCCTCTCTGTACAAATATTCCACCATACAAACTTGGGTGGGACAGGGGGTGGGGAGATAGGACTTGCAGGGCACTGGTAAAAAATGGAAAGCTCTTCTAATTATATAAATTTCAATCCCCCTCAAAAAAATAAATACTGACAAACAAAAAATTCACTAAACACTTTTTTAAGGGCTTGCCTAAGTTCTTATTTTTAAAAAACTAGTTTTTTTGTTTATTGGTTGTTAAGATTTTATTTTTTTCCTTTCTGAGAGGGAAGACAAATTAAGAATGGAGGGACAGACAAACAAGGGAAAAAAGAAAAGACAGGCATAAACACTAGAATATAAAAGGACAGAGATAAAGTTTGAACAAGGGTGAATACCATTTAGCAAAAGAAAAGGACAGAGAGACAGATGAAACTGCAAGGATGCTGTGAAATGAAAAACATACTAATTATATAGTAAAGCAATGGAGTCAAACTTAGTGAAAGGAATTTTCTGTACGACCAATGAAATTTATTTAAGTATAAGCCTTTTTCACAAGATTTATAAACCATTACTTTAACGAAGACAATTACTTCCATTCAAAATAGGCAATTACAAACTTTCCATTATTTATTAATAATTCACTCTTTTCAGGGTATTAAAAGTGAATGAAAGTAAAAGTTGCTCAGTCATGTCTGACTCTTTGCAACAAGCCAAGCTTATCCATGGACAGGCAATGGAATTCTCCAGGCAAGAATACTGGAGTAGGTAGCCTTTCCCTTCGCCAGAGGATGATCCCAATGCAGGGATTGAAGCCAAGTCTCCCGCATTGCAGGCAGATTCTTAACCACCTGAGCCACCAGGGAAACCCAAAAATACTGCAGTGGGTAGCCTATCCCTTCTCCAGGGGATCTTCACAATTCAGGGATCAAACTGGAGTTTTCTCTATTGCAGGCAGATTCTTTTGCCAGCTTAACTACAAGGGAATCCCTTGTATTAAAAGTGTATCTGTATTTGGGGGCCTTTGGTTTATCTATGCAACCCTTTTAAAGGATATGTTTCCATCAGTAAAAATCTAACTTCCCTTCAACTTCTTGTCTTAAAGGTCACACCAGTCTAAAAACATACATATCATGGAAATTTCCTGGCAGTCCAATGGTTAGGACTCTGCACTCTTACTCCTAAGGGCCTGGGTTGTCTCTGGTCAGGCACGACAAGATGAGAGGAGCAGCCGGAAAAAAAAAGGAAAGAAATATACACAACCTGCTAAGTAAACATCAATAGGTAGATTTATAGTTTCTGTAGTTGATGTTTTCTTTTTAGATTTTGATACAGATCTGTAGCTAATTTGAATAAACTGAAATCTCAAGTAATTCTTTTGGTTGTCAATTGCCTAATATTCATGAAAAAAAAAGATTAAAGAACTGAAACAAGAACACTTAATTAGCAATCTGTTACTAAATGAGTAATATTTTTGAACTGTAAACAATGCTACCGAGTATTATAGATTATAAATCAGCTGTCAATATAGTCAACATAAGAAATTAATGAAAACATACTGATTATATAGTAAAGCAATGGAGTCAAACTTAGTGAAAGGAATTTTCTGTACGACCAATGAAATTTATTTAAGTATAAGCCTTTTTCACAAGATTTATAAACCATTACTTTAACGAAGACAATTACTTCCATTCAAAATAGGCAATTACAAACTTTCCATTATTTATTAATAATTCACTCTTTTCAGGGTATTAAAAGTGAATGAAAGTAAAAGTTGCTCAGTCATGTCTGACTCTTTGCAACAAGCCAAGCTTATCCATGGACAGGCAATGGAATTCTCCAGGCAAGAATACTGGAGTAGGTAGCCTTTCCCTTCGCCAGAGGATGATCCCAATGCAGGGATTGAAGCCAAGTCTCCCGCATTGCAGGCAGATTCTTAACCACCTGAGCCACCAGGGAAACCCAAAAAATACTGCAGTGGGTAGCCTATCCCTTCTCCAGGGGATCTTCACAATTCAGGGATCAAACTGGAGTTTTCTCTATTGCAGGCAGATTCTTTTGCCAGCTTAACTACAAGGGAATCCCTTGTATTAAAAGTGTATCTGTATTTGGGGGCCTTTGGTTTATCTATGCAACCCTTTTAAAGGATATGTTTCCATCAGTAAAAATCTAACTTCCTTCAACTTCTTGTCTTAAAGGTCACACCAGTCTAAAAACATACATATCATGGAAATTTCCTGGCAGTCCAATGGTTAGGACTCTGCACTCTTACTCCTAAGGGCCTGGGTTGTCTCTGGTCAGGCACGACAAGATGAGAGGAGCAGCCGGAAAAAAAAAGGAAAGAAATATACACAACCTGCTAAGTAAACATCAATAGGTAGATTTATAGTTTCTGTAGTTGATGTTTTCTTTTTAGATTTTGATACAGATCTGTAGCTAATTTGAATAAACTGAAATCTCAAGTAATTCTTTTGGTTGTCAATTGCCTAATATTCATGAAAAAAAAAGATTAAAGAACTGAAACAAGAACACTTAATTAGCAATCTGTTACTAAATGAGTAATATTTTTGAACTGTAAACAATGCTACCGAGTATTATAGATTATAAATCAGCTGTCAATATAGTCAACATAAGAAATTAATGAGCAAATTAAAGGCAAACTGGACCTAAAAAACTAAACTTGGAATTTTAAAAACATTTAAGGCAGTTATTTTACTGATATCTGGCATATGTCTATATTTTTTTATTTACTCTGCAATGATTATTAAATTGACCAGGTCCCCAACAGTAATTCTATAACCTGCACAATTTTTTCAATCCTTTTGGAGTAAAACATCTTATCATAAAACAAATAGGGCTTCCCCAGTGGTCCAGTGGGTAAAGAGACTGCCTTGCAGTGCAAGGGACGCTGGTTTGATCCCTGGCTCGAGAAGATCCCACATGCCGCAGAGCGGCTGGACTGGTGTGTCTAATTGCGAGCCAGTGCTCTGGAGTGCATGAGTCTAGAGACGGCACTCTGCGACAAGAGAGGCCACTGCGATGGGAGACCCACACAGGCCAAGGAATGAAGATGGATGAAAATAAATAAATGAAAGACCAAATAAAAGAGGCCAAAAAAAAAAAAAGATTCGAACTGCTTTATTAAAAAAAAAAACAACAAATAGTGTAAGTTGCTAACTGGACATATTTTTAAAGTCTTTAAATTTCATACTAAAATTATTCAATAAAAACCTTCCTATTTACCTCTAAAACAAAAAAAAATTTTTAATAAGGAGATGATTGTACTGTGATGAAGGAACAAAATACAGGTATTATTAAATGCCTGCTGGATTGTGACCTAAGCACATACCTGTGTCTACACTTGTCTTTCAATAATGGGAAAACCTTAAATAAACAGATACACAACCTTAAACTGTATCTTACCCTCTCTACCACCTGCAAAACACACCTGTTAATGTTGTGACACATACGAGGTATAAGTCTAGCCAAGAAAATGAGAGATTCCCAGTCAGGCTCATCCTTACTGGCCAGTACTTCCACCCAGTATAGTTTCTGTAGTTGATGTTTTCTTTTTAGATTTTGATACAGATCTGTAGCTAATTTGAATAAACTGAAATCTCAAGTAATTCTTTTGGTTGTCAATTGCCTAATATTCATGAAAAAAAAAGATTAAAGAACTGAAACAAGAACACTTAATTAGCAATCTGTTACTAAATGAGTAATATTTTTGAACTGTAAACAATGCTACCGAGTATTATAGATTATAAATCAGCTGTCAATATAGTCAACATAAGAAATTAATGAGCAAATTAAAGGCAAACTGGACCTAAAAAACTAAACTTGGAATTTTAAAAACATTTAAGGCAGTTATTTTACTGATATCTGGCATATGTCTATATTTTTTTATTTACTCTGCAATGATTATTAAATTGACCAGGTCCCCAACAGTAATTCTATAACCTGCACAATTTTTTCAATCCTTTTGGAGTAAAACATCTTATCATAAAACAAATAGGGCTTCCCCAGTGGTCCAGTGGGTAAAGAGACTGCCTTGCAGTGCAAGGGACGCTGGTTTGATCCCTGGCTCGAGAAGATCCCACATGCCGCAGAGCGGCTGGACTGGTGTGTCTAATTGCGAGCCAGTGCTCTGGAGTGCATGAGTCTAGAGACGGCACTCTGCGACAAGAGAGGCCACTGCGATGGGAGACCCACACAGGCCAAGGAATGAAGATGGATGAAAATAAATAAATGAAAGACCAAATAAAAGAGGCCAAAAAAAAAAAAAGATTCGAACTGCTTTATTAAAAAAAAAAACAACAAATAGTGTAAGTTGCTAACTGGACATATTTTTAAAGTCTTTAAATTTCATACTAAAATTATTCAATAAAAACCTTCCTATTTACCTCTAAAACAAAAAAAAATTTTTAATAAGGAGATGATTGTACTGTGATGAAGGAACAAAATACAGGTATTATTAAATGCCTGCTGGATTGTGACCTAAGCACATACCTGTGTCTACACTTGTCTTTCAATAATGGGAAAACCTTAAATAAACAGATACACAACCTTAAACTGTATCTTACCCTCTCTACCACCTGCAAAACACACCTGTTAATGTTGTGACACATACGAGGTATAAGTCTAGCCAAGAAAATGAGAGATTCCCAGTCAGGCTCATCCTTACTGGAGATTCCACACACGTAACTGTAAGAACGACAATCACCCTGAAAATAAAAATACAATTGATAATTTTTATTGATTTTATAGAATCCAAAAGACGGAATGAAAACTATTTCATACATGGTGACAGCATTAACTGTATTTATTTTTTTTTTAACAAAAACATGCTAGACCAAAAGTATAGATGCCTTGCTAACAACATACCTAAATCCTAAATTAAAATCCCCTATTAAATTCTACTGAAATCACCTCAGACATTAAAAAAGAAGTGTCATGCTAATTTCAACAACTGATTCAACATACACTAGAGATAAATGGATTTATCCATAAATGGATAGTGGATTTGGATTTCATTCCAAAGATCTGCTTAACTACAGATAGGTAGCACATTTAATTTGGCAGACAAAATCTGTCCATGTTTATTTGATAAAGGATTCTCAAGTCAGATATAAAAATAAGCTATTCCTTTAAAATGAATTAAAGTTAGTTTTAAAATAAGTGAAGAAAGCAAACTTTCAAGTAAGTGAATAAAACTGCTAATAGTGAGTCCCTTTTCCTCTGTCTTGTTTAATACAAGTAATTTGCTTTAAAAGAAGATAAAACTGAAAAGCAACTTAAAAGATTAAATAATTACCTAATACACAGTAAACCTGAGAATATGAGAATTCAGGCTACTTGAATGCTAATATAATAGTATCTATCAAAGTTTAAAAAGTACATGTTCTTTAACCCGAGAAATATTATTGAAACATATGAAAAAACTGCTTGAAGAAAAAAGATATTACTTGCCTATAATAATGACAAAATGAAAATGGTTTAAATGTCCATTTGTGGTGGTGGTTTTAGGCACTCAGTTGTGTCTGACTCTTGCACCCGTGGACTACTGCCCGCCGGACTCCTCTGTTCATGGAATTTTCCAGGCAAGAATACTGGAGTAGGTTGCCATTTCCTTCTCCAGATTCATTGGCAGGGGAATAATTAAATAAATGATGATATAATCATACCTATAACACGGCAGTTAACAATAAGAATCTACTTGCAATGGCATGAAAAGATAAAATGTTCATGACGCTCAGTTAAAAGAAAAAGGTGATGAACAATGTGTCATATAATTCCCTTCCATTCTATTTCTAAATGTTTCTGAAACAAATATTTAACTGTAGAGCAAAAATTGGGAGAATTAGTTTTTAAACGTACTGGGCATTTTGATTTCTTTTTTTTTAAGAAGTACAGTTTGTTTTGATTATTTAGAAAATAAACCCCACTGCTAGTACTAACCATGAATTATGATTTTTATCTGGATTTCTAAAAGTATCAGCCTCAAAGGCCTAAGAGACTAGGAAAAAAGATCACAATAAAAGAAACAACTTCTATTTTGATGGGAAAAAGTAACGGAGCCAGAATAAGCTTCACTTTCTTTTAAATGAAGTGCAGTTCATTTATAATGTTGTATTAGTTTCAAGTACACATAGTGATTCAGTTACACACATATACATACATATTCTTTTTTCAGATTCTTTTCCTTTATCGGTTATAGTTCATTGTACTATATAGTTATTTACCTATTTCATATATAGTAGTGTGTGTATGTTAATCTTTTTTTTAAAAGGAATCGCTCATCTTACAAATTATACTTATCTATAGCAATATGTATGACAGGGAAGGTGGAAGGTTTCTATTCTGTGATTTATGATTTGAAGTGGAACCCAGAAGACGTCCCACAATGAAAAGCAACTTAAAAGATTAAATAATTACCTAATACACAGTAAACCTGAGAATATGAGAATTCAGGCTACTTGAATGCTAATATAATAGTATCTATCAAAGTTTAAAAAGTACATGTTCTTTAACCCGAGAAATATTATTGAAACATATGAAAAAACTGCTTGAAGAAAAAAGATATTACTTGCCTATAATAATGACAAAATGAAAATGGTTTAAATGTCCATTTGTGGTGGTGGTTTTAGGCACTCAGTTGTGTCTGACTCTTGCACCCGTGGACTACTGCCCGCCGGACTCCTCTGTTCATGGAATTTTCCAGGCAAGAATACTGGAGTAGGTTGCCATTTCCTTCTCCAGATTCATTGGCAGGGGAATAATTAAATAAATGATGATATAATCATACCTATAACACGGCAGTTAACAATAAGAATCTACTTGCAATGGCATGAAAAGATAAAATGTTCATGACGCTCAGTTAAAAGAAAAAGGTGATGAACAATGTGTCATATAATTCCCTTCCATTCTATTTCTAAATGTTTCTGAAACAAATATTTAACTGTAGAGCAAAAATTGGGAGAATTAGTTTTTAAACGTACTGGGCATTTTGATTTCTTTTTTTTTAAGAAGTACAGTTTGTTTTGATTATTTAGAAAATAAACCCCACTGCTAGTACTAACCATGAATTATGATTTTTATCTGGATTTCTAAAAGTATCAGCCTCAAAGGCCTAAGAGACTAGGAAAAAAGATCACAATAAAAGAAACAACTTCTATTTTGATGGGAAAAAGTAACGGAGCCAGAATAAGCTTCACTTTCTTTTAAATGAAGTGCAGTTCATTTATAATGTTGTATTAGTTTCAAGTACACATAGTGATTCAGTTACACACATATACATACATATTCTTTTTTCAGATTCTTTTCCTTTATCGGTTATAGTTCATTGTACTATATAGTTATTTACCTATTTCATATATAGTAGTGTGTGTATGTTAATCTTTTTTTTAAAAGGAATCGCTCATCTTACAAATTATACTTATCTATAGCAATATGTATGACAGGGAAGGTGGAAGGTTTCTATTCTGTGATTTATGATTTGAAGTGGAAACCAGAAGACGTCCCAGTAATTCAACCCAAAACTGTGTGAGTGCCGGTTTGTTTACCAAAATGCAGGAGTGGGGAACCAGTTCAATTCAACTTCCTGCCTAGCAGGAGTTAGCATACAGTGTTTCTTTTTTTTAAAATAAGATTTATTTATTTATTTATTTATTTAGATTATTTATTTTGGGCGGGGTCGGGTTGGGGAGGGAGGGGAGCAGGCGGCCACTTCTATTGGTCTTTCATTTCTCTATTTTCATCTGTCTTTGTTCTTTGGCTCCTGTGGGCATCCCATCGCGGTGGCGGCTGTTGTTGCAGAGCGCCGGCTTTGGGCGCATGCGCCCCAGAGCTCCGGCTCGGTAATTGGACACATTGGTCCAGCCACTCCGCGGCACGTGGGATCTTCCCAGGCCAGGGATCGAACCGGCATCCCTTGCACTGCAAGGCGGTGTCCTTATCCACTGGACCACCAGGGGAAGCCCTAGCATATAGTGTTGTAAGTTTTCTATAACAAATCTAGTTAGGACTGGAGAGGGGTAAAAAATCTGCCTGCTCTTCTGTTTTTATAAAGTAGGATAATATCTCCCTGAAATATATCATGAATTTCAAAATAAATCTGTATATAATAAATGAGATAATCCATATACCAATGAAAGAAAATTATTTCTATAATTCCAGGAAGGTTTATTTCAAACCTTTTAAACACAATATAAGTAGCTTTCCAGTGAAGGTTTATTTCAATCAGCCTGCAAGAGACTAGGAAAAAGATCACAATAAAAGAAACAACTTCTATTTTGATGGGAAAAAGTAACGGAGCCAGAATAAGCTTCACTTTCTTTTAAATGAAGTGCAGTTCATTTATAATGTTGTATTAGTTTCAAGTACACATAGTGATTCAGTTACACACATATACATACATATTCTTTTTTCAGATTCTTTTCCTTTATCGGTTATAGTTCATTGTACTATATAGTTATTTACCTATTTCATATATAGTAGTGTGTGTATGTTAATCTTTTTTTTAAAAGGAATCGCTCATCTTACAAATTATACTTATCTATAGCAATATGTATGACAGGGAAGGTGGAAGGTTTCTATTCTGTGATTTATGATTTGAAGTGGAAACCAGAAGACGTCCCAGTAATTCAACCCAAAACTGTGTGAGTGCCGGTTTGTTTACCAAAATGCAGGAGTGGGGAACCAGTTCAATTCAACTTCCTGCCTAGCAGGAGTTAGCATACAGTGTTTCTTTTTTTTAAAATAAGATTTATTTATTTATTTATTTATTTTGATTATTTATTTTGGGCGGGGTCGGGTTGGGGAGGGAGGGGAGCAGGCGGCCACTTCTATTGGTCTTTCATTTCTCTATTTTCATCTGTCTTTGTTCTTTGGCTCCTGTGGGCATCCCATCGCGGTGGCGGCTGTTGTTGCAGAGCGCCGGCTTTGGGCGCATGCGCCCCAGAGCTCCGGCTCGGTAATTGGACACATTGGTCCAGCCACTCCGCGGCACGTGGGATCTTCCCAGGCCAGGGATCGAACCGGCATCCCTTGCACTGCAAGGCGGTGTCCTTATCCACTGGACCACCAGGGGAAGCCCTAGCATATAGTGTTGTAAGTTTTCTATAACAAATCTAGTTAGGACTGGAGAGGGGTAAAAAATCTGCCTGCTCTTCTGTTTTTATAAAGTAGGATAATATCTCCCTGAAATATATCATGAATTTCAAAATAAATCTGTATATAATAAATGAGATAATCCATATACCAATGAAAGAAAATTATTTCTATAATTCCAGGAAGGTTTATTTCAAACCTTTTAAACACAATATAAGTAGCTTTCACATAAGGCCTTTAAAAAGAGGAAGGAAGAGGGGCAGAAATAACCAGCTCTATAATTTCAGTGTTTCAGTTTAATTATAAAGTAACAATGAAGCTTTGCTATCTTATTTACAAACAGAGCTATATGAATTCAGGAGAAAGTGGAATTTAAAAGGATGGGCTCAGATTCACGTATTTAAGGAAAAGAGATGAATAATCTATATAATATTTAATTTCTTTCCATGCATAATTCTACTCTAAGTGAACATTATAAATACATGAACCCACTAACTGGCATGAAATTTTGAGTTGAATTACTCAGACCTTTTCTGGTTTCCATTTAACTTCAAATCATGAAT
This sequence comes from Tragulus kanchil, assembly GCA_022376925.1. Taxonomy (NCBI): domain Eukaryota; kingdom Metazoa; phylum Chordata; class Mammalia; order Artiodactyla; family Tragulidae; genus Tragulus; species Tragulus kanchil. The sequence continues at coordinate 141,077,591 of JAIOJX010000028.1, forward strand.
CACAGAAAAGAAACCTTCCTCTTTTTCCTATCCTCCTAAGCTTTTCCCCTCCAGAAACTCATCTGATGATCCTATAAACAAAGGTGAACTTAATCTATTTATGAATAGCATTTCAACTATATGATAGCCACATGCTTTTACAACTGGAAAGAACAAATACTGAAAATGTTAGTTGTACATTATCACAGCTGAGAAGAGAGAGAAGACATTCTGATGAGGCAGAGGCCATGGTTTAAGGAATACAAAAGTTGAGAACAAGGCCTAAATGGTGAAACATGTTCATCCAGGAGCTTTCTTACAGCGACTTCTTGCAGAGCATTTCATATCAAGAAGGATAAAGGAGGACATGACTTCTCAGTACCGTCCTTCAAGGCAAAAGAAAATCAATCCTACAACAAATCCTCCTTTGAGTTTTTACTTTTGGTTACAGATAACAGGTATTCCAAAACAACAAAATCACAACCTGAGTATTTAGTTCCTATTACCTTATTTGCTCCATAAACATTCATAAAATACTGCCTTTTTACATTTTTAAACTTGGTGTATACACTTTCATATGTCATTTTCCTAGAGTTTAAAAGACTGGAGAGGTAAATAATCTGCCTGCTCTTCTGTTTTTATAAAGTAGGATAATATCTCCCTGAAATATATCATGAATTTCAAAATAAATCTGTATATAATAAATGAGATAATCCATATACCAATGAAAGAAAATTATTTCTATAATTCCAGGAAGGTTTATTTCAAACCTTTTAAACACAATATAAGTAGCTTTCACATAAGGCCTTTAAAAAGAGGAAGGAAGAGGGGCAGAAATAACCAGCTCTATAATTTCAGTGTTTCAGTTTAATTATAAAGTAACAATGAAGCTTTGCTATCTTATTTACAAACAGAGCTATATGAATTCAGGAGAAAGTGGAATTTAAAAGGATGGGCTCAGATTCACGTATTTAAGGAAAAGAGATGAATAATCTATATAATATTTAATTTCTTTCCATGCATAATTCTACTCTAAGTGAACATTATAAATACATGAACCCACTAACTGGCATGAAATTTTGAGTTGAATTACTCAGACCTTTTCTGGTTTCCATTTAACTTCAAATCATGAATCACAGAAAAGAAACCTTCCTCTTTTTCCTATCCTCCTAAGCTTTTCCCCTCCAGAAACTCATCTGATGATCCTATAAACAAAGGTGAACTTAATCTATTTATGAATAGCATTTCAACTATATGATAGCCACATGCTTTTACAACTGGAAAGAACAAATACTGAAAATGTTAGTTGTACATTATCACAGCTGAGAAGAGAGAGAAGACATTCTGATGAGGCAGAGGCCATGGTTTAAGGAATACAAAAGTTGAGAACAAGGCCTAAATGGTGAAACATGTTCATCCAGGAGCTTTCTTACAGCGACTTCTTGCAGAGCATTTCATATCAAGAAGGATAAAGGAGGACATGACTTCTCAGTACCGTCCTTCAAGGCAAAAGAAAATCAATCCTACAACAAATCCTCCTTTGAGTTTTTACTTTTGGTTACAGATAACAGGTATTCCAAAACAACAAAATCACAACCTGAGTATTTAGTTCCTATTACCTTATTTGCTCCATAAACATTCATAAAATACTGCCTTTTTACATTTTTAAACTTGGTGTATACACTTTCATATGTCATTTTCCTAAGTCATTCCTATTTCAATATAAGCATAAAGAACAGCAGAAAGTTATGTCAAAGACTCATGAATTCCCACAACTCACCTGCACGCCCACAGTTTTAATTGGTAGCAGGAAGGCATTCAGTGAATGTAGACTTGTGATTTGCATCAGCTTCTCCTGATCCTCCTCTGTCGTGCAGGCTTTGACTCTTTGTAACAATGTATGTGGCTAAGAAAACCAAAGACACACTTCTTAGGGTTTCAAGAAATAAGGAATTCACTCTTTTGTCACCTACTACCATCTTATATATCTATACTTTCTAGTTTACATGAATATATTCTATTTGGTATTTCTTTCTAACTTGTGTGTGCTATAGTGTGCCAGAATTTCATTTCTGAGGGCCAGGGCTATGAGAAGTTAAATATCAGGACAAAAAATACAGATTAGATTTACATACAGGAGGCTTTTCCTCTGTCACCAGCAAGAAACACCTCGTTTGAGGTGTCAAACCTTCTATTTATCTCCAAGGAAGCTATTTATCATAAAGTCAACTTTGTCTGAAATTAATCTATCCATTTATTCGCCTGGCATTGAATATATGTTTTTCTATTCTTCTAACTTCCCTCTTTCTATCACTAGGTAAGTAGACTATAGTTAGATTTTACTCCTCAATCTGGTTTGACAATTATGTGCTAACTAAAGATGTTAGTCCTTTTAACTGTGGGTTAAGAATATGGCTGAGTTCCATCCTACCATTTTATTCAGTAGTTTCGATTTGCCCCACTTTTTACGTTTCTCTCCCCTTTCTTACATTCCTCTGAACTGATGGTTTCTCACAGATCATTTATTTCCTCTTTACTAGCAGTTCTACTTAAGTGGGGATATTTAACAAGAGAATCAATCTCTGCTCATCTGGCAAAAATACTCCATAATTACCAAATCCTCCTTTGAGTTTTTACTTTTGGTTACAGATAACAGGTATTCCAAAACAACAAAATCACAACCTGAGTATTTAGTTCCTATTACCTTATTTGCTCCATAAACATTCATAAAATACTGCCTTTTTACATTTTTAAACTTGGTGTATACACTTTCATATGTCATTTTCCTAAGTCATTCCTATTTCAATATAAGCATAAAGAACAGCAGAAAGTTATGTCAAAGACTCATGAATTCCCACAACTCACCTGCACGCCCACAGTTTTAATTGGTAGCAGGAAGGCATTCAGTGAATGTAGACTTGTGATTTGCATCAGCTTCTCCTGATCCTCCTCTGTCGTGCAGGCTTTGACTCTTTGTAACAATGTATGTGGCTAAGAAAACCAAAGACACACTTCTTAGGGTTTCAAGAAATAAGGAATTCACTCTTTTGTCACCTACTACCATCTTATATATCTATACTTTCTAGTTTACATGAATATATTCTATTTGGTATTTCTTTCTAACTTGTGTGTGCTATAGTGTGCCAGAATTTCATTTCTGAGGGCCAGGGCTATGAGAAGTTAAATATCAGGACAAAAAATACAGATTAGATTTACATACAGGAGGCTTTTCCTCTGTCACCAGCAAGAAACACCTCGTTTGAGGTGTCAAACCTTCTATTTATCTCCAAGGAAGCTATTTATCATAAAGTCAACTTTGTCTGAAATTAATCTATCCATTTATTCGCCTGGCATTGAATATATGTTTTTCTATTCTTCTAACTTCCCTCTTTCTATCACTAGGTAAGTAGACTATAGTTAGATTTTACTCCTCAATCTGGTTTGACAATTATGTGCTAACTAAAGATGTTAGTCCTTTTAACTGTGGGTTAAGAATATGGCTGAGTTCCATCCTACCATTTTATTCAGTAGTTTCGATTTGCCCCACTTTTTACGTTTCTCTCCCCTTTCTTACATTCCTCTGAACTGATGGTTTCTCACAGATCATTTATTTCCTCTTTACTAGCAGTTCTACTTAAGTGGGGATATTTAACAAGAGAATCAATCTCTGCTCATCTGGCAAATAAGAGAGACCTTTGAATGCTTTAACTCCAATCACTCCCCATGGCTTAGCTATATAATGTTGTACTGTTTTTTGGTGTTTTTTTTTTGTTTTTTTAATATTTACTTTATTTGTTTATCAATCCTTCCTGTATCTCAGACCTTTCAACTTGGATCCTCTTGCTTACTTCTCAAGTCAGTTCTTTAAAACAGTGGTTGTCAGCCCTAGCTACAAGCTCAAATTACTTAAGTAGAGTCAGGTTCCATTCCACATCAATTAAAAATGTTCTAGGGAGAAGGGACCCAAGCACAGTATACTTCAAAAGCTTCCCTTGTTGAATCTAATACATAGCCAGGGTTGAGAACCACTGCCTTTAGCTCCTTAAGTAACAGACTGTTGCTACTAAATTCTGGTTATATAAAATGTCTTTATTTTGCCCAAGTTCTTTGAGAAAGTTTATCTGTTCTGTTGTTCACAATTATTTTCTCTTGGCACTTTGAATTCTTCCTACTCTCACTGCTGCTTTCACTAAAAAGAACAGTCTTTCCTTCACGCAGAAATCAATCTTTTCTTTGTAGCCACTTTGTCTTTGGCAGGGTGTAGTTTCCATAGCTATGCCTATCAGGTGGTTCAATTCTTCTCCTTTATCCTGACTGGGATGCATTCTGTTTCCTGAATCTGAAGCATGGTGTCCTTCATCACTGTGGCAGAATTCAAATACTTTTGTCTATTATTTCCTTCTGCATATAGATTAAAGTTGATATTCTCATTCTATCTTAACCTCTTCTAACCATACTTCCTCTTTGATGCTATGTTCCAATTTATGGATAATTTAACATATATATTCAAGTTGACTAACTCTAGCTCTTTATAATTTCACTTATTTTCATTCTAACTTGGTGCCTTTTAACTGTGGGTTAAGAATATGGCTGAGTTCCATCCTACCATTTTATTCAGTAGTTTCGATTTGCCCCACTTTTTACGTTTCTCTCCCCTTTCTTACATTCCTCTGAACTGATGGTTTCTCACAGATCATTTATTTCCTCTTTACTAGCAGTTCTACTTAAGTGGGGATATTTAACAAGAGAATCAATCTCTGCTCATCTGGCAAATAAGAGAGACCTTTGAATGCTTTAACTCCAATCACTCCCCATGGCTTAGCTATATAATGTTGTACTGTTTTTTGGTGTTTTTTTTTTGTTTTTTTAATATTTACTTTATTTGTTTATCAATCCTTCCTGTATCTCAGACCTTTCAACTTGGATCCTCTTGCTTACTTCTCAAGTCAGTTCTTTAAAACAGTGGTTGTCAGCCCTAGCTACAAGCTCAAATTACTTAAGTAGAGTCAGGTTCCATTCCACATCAATTAAAAATGTTCTAGGGAGAAGGGACCCAAGCACAGTATACTTCAAAAGCTCCCCTTGTTGAATCTAATACATAGCCAGGGTTGAGAACCACTGCCTTTAGCTCCTTAAGTAACAGACTGTTGCTACTAAATTCTGGTTATATAAAATGTCTTTATTTTGCCCAAGTTCTTTGAGAAAGTTTATCTGTTCTGTTGTTCACAATTATTTTCTCTTGGCACTTTGAATTCTTCCTACTCTCACTGCTGCTTTCACTAAAAAGAACAGTCTTTCCTTCACGCAGAAATCAATCTTTTCTTTGTAGCCACTTTGTCTTTGGCAGGGTGTAGTTTCCATAGCTATGCCTATCAGGTGGTTCAATTCTTCTCCTTTATCCTGACTGGGATGCATTCTGTTTCCTGAATCTGAAGCATGGTGTCCTTCATCACTGTGGCAGAATTCAAATACTTTTGTCTATTATTTCCTTCTGCATATAGATTAAAGTTGATATTCTCATTCTATCTTAACCTCTTCTAACCATACTTCCTCTTTGATGCTATGTTCCAATTTATGGATAATTTAACATATATATTCAAGTTGACTAACTCTAGCTCTTTATAATTTCACTTATTTTCATTTCTGAACTTAACTTTTTCCAGAGCTCCCCAATCACTTTTTATATATCTTATTCTCATGAATAATTGCTTCTTTTAATTCTTTGTACTTTATATGTGGTCTATCTGCTAATTCTAGTATCTGAAACGCTTAAGGGTCTTCTACTAGGTTTCCTTCACTTTGCCTTCTTTTATATGTATTTTGTAGGTTTTTTTTTTTATTGTACTCTCATATTTGTTGACACTCTATTTATGGGACTTTTATGAGACCTGGTTGCAGAGACTCCAAAGACAATTTACATTGCTTCTTTTCTGACACTCAAAAGCACTAACAACGAAAGCCCACTTCAATAGATTGTAAATTTAAAAGCACCAAATATACAGAAGAACTGCAGACTTTTCCATCACCCTCAACTTGAAGCTAAAAAGACATCCTTTACTTTCTTACAACACGTATGAAACTGTGTTTTAAAATACTTTGTATCAATCATTTTCAGGGATTCAAAGTATTCAATCTGTTAAATATATGGAATGGCTGAAAAGAGAAGTCTGCATTCAAGAGCCTCCGCAGAACATTCTTCATACTCTAAAGGTTAAATTACATCATTTCCAAAGGCTGAAGTACTCTCAATTTTCAAATAATGAAACCCTAATCAATTCAACAAAAACACAACAAGAATACATTCAATTCCTTGTAATGATTAGTTATGTCTGTTTAAAGCTCCTCTAATATATAAATTCAACAGAAATCATTACCTTTTTAACACTTGCAGAAAAATCAGCTACTATTTTCAAAATATTGTTAGTTTCAGGAAAATCCTTACAAATATAAGGTTCTTCCCCGCCAAAAATATTACTCTAGTATAAAATTTTTCCTGAATCTGAAGCATGGTGTCCTTCATCACTGTGGCAGAATTCAAATACTTTTGTCTATTATTTCCTTCTGCATATAGATTAAAGTTGATATTCTCATTCTATCTTAACCTCTTCTAACCATACTTCCTCTTTGATGCTATGTTCCAATTTATGGATAATTTAACATATATATTCAAGTTGACTAACTCTAGCTCTTTATAATTTCACTTATTTTCATTTCTGAACTTAACTTTTTCCAGAGCTCCCCAATCACTTTTTATATATCTTATTCTCATGAATAATTGCTTCTTTTAATTCTTTGTACTTTATATGTGGTCTATCTGCTAATTCTAGTATCTGAAACGCTTAAGGGTCTTCTACTAGGTTTCCTTCACTTTGCCTTCTTTTATATGTATTTTGTAGGTTTTTTTTTTTATTGTACTCTCATATTTGTTGACACTCTATTTATGGGACTTTTATGAGACCTGGTTGCAGAGACTCCAAAGACAATTTACATTGCTTCTTTTCTGACACTCAAAAGCACTAACAACGAAAGCCCACTTCAATAGATTGTAAATTTAAAAGCACCAAATATACAGAAGAACTGCAGACTTTTCCATCACCCTCAACTTGAAGCTAAAAAGACATCCTTTACTTTCTTACAACACGTATGAAACTGTGTTTTAAAATACTTTGTATCAATCATTTTCAGGGATTCAAAGTATTCAATCTGTTAAATATATGGAATGGCTGAAAAGAGAAGTCTGCATTCAAGAGCCTCCGCAGAACATTCTTCATACTCTAAAGGTTAAATTACATCATTTCCAAAGGCTGAAGTACTCTCAATTTTCAAATAATGAAACCCTAATCAATTCAACAAAAACACAACAAGAATACATTCAATTCCTTGTAATGATTAGTTATGTCTGTTTAAAGCTCCTCTAATATATAAATTCAACAGAAATCATTACCTTTTTAACACTTGCAGAAAAATCAGCTACTATTTTCAAAATATTGTTAGTTTCAGGAAAATCCTTACAAATATAAGGTTCTTCAGCACATATTACTCTGATTGCCAGGCCAGGACCTAAACAGAAGAGTACAACGGTATTTACTAAAAATTCCATTAGTATAAAATTTTTATTAAGAAAAAGTGACGATTCCCAAAACATAAAACCCATCTGCCATTGTTTCCTTAACTATTTTTACTGAAACATAATGATATATACACCTTGTGTTTTTTAAGGTGCTTAATATGAAATGCAGCTGTTAAGTTTCCCATTCAGCTCATCACTTTTTAGGATGCTTCAATTTTCTTCACATCGATTTCCGTCTCTTATTTCCACAGTCCATGTACTAGGAATCTCCAAATTCTCTAATATTTTTAATTCACAATGTATGTGCCACTCTATTTAAAATTACTTTCATACACAATTCTTTGCCAACACATATTAGGAACTAAACATCTTGAATACCAGAGATGAAATTAGTAATACAAGCAAGTGCTCATCTCCACATGGAGATAACAAAGGTTATACCTTTGTAACACTGTTTATGGACGCAGTGTGGTAGTGAAGAATAACAAGCTCTGAGGAGACTTTATTGAGGCCAGACTCCTGGTTCCAAACTCAACCTGTGTACTTTTATTTTTTCCCTTAATTTTTGGCCTCTTTGATTGGTCCTTCATTTATTTATTTTCATCCATCTTAATTCTTTGGCCTGTGTGGGCCTCCCATCACAGTGGCCTCTGTCGCAGAGCGCCGGCTCTGGGCGTTCGCACTCCAGAGCGCTGGCTCGTAACTGGACACACCGTGGGTCCAGTCGCTCAAGGCATGTGGGATCTTCCGTGCCAGGGATCAAACTGATGCCCGTATACTGCAAGGCAGACTGTTTACCCACTGGACCACCAGGGAAGCCCAATCTGTGCACTTTTTAATGAGCATTTAATAAAATGAAATATATACAGTAGGCACTAAAAAGAATGTTTATTCCTTACCTTTTTAACACTTGCAGAAAAATCAGCTACTATTTTCAAAATATTGTTAGTTTCAGGAAAATCCTTACAAATATAAGGTTCTTCAGCACATATTACTCTGATTGCCAGGCCAGGACCTAAACAGAAGAGTACAACGGTATTTACTAAAAATTCCATTAGTATAAAATTTTTATTAAGAAAAAGTGACGATTCCCAAAACATAAAACCCATCTGCCATTGTTTCCTTAACTATTTTTACTGAAACATAATGATATATACACCTTGTGTTTTTTAAGGTGCTTAATATGAAATGCAGCTGTTAAGTTTCCCATTCAGCTCATCACTTTTTAGGATGCTTCAATTTTCTTCACATCGATTTCCGTCTCTTATTTCCACAGTCCATGTACTAGGAATCTCCAAATTCTCTAATATTTTTAATTCACAATGTATGTGCCACTCTATTTAAAATTACTTTCATACACAATTCTTTGCCAACACATATTAGGAACTAAACATCTTGAATACCAGAGATGAAATTAGTAATACAAGCAAGTGCTCATCTCCACATGGAGATAACAAAGGTTATACCTTTGTAACACTGTTTATGGACGCAGTGTGGTAGTGAAGAATAACAAGCTCTGAGGAGACTTTATTGAGGCCAGACTCCTGGTTCCAAACTCAACCTGTGTACTTTTATTTTTTCCCTTAATTTTTGGCCTCTTTGATTGGTCCTTCATTTATTTATTTTCATCCATCTTAATTCTTTGGCCTGTGTGGGCCTCCCATCACAGTGGCCTCTCTCGTTGCAGAGCACCGGCTCTGGGCGTTCGCACTCCAGAGCGCTGGCTCGTAACTGGACACACCGTGGGTCCAGTCGCTCCAAGGCATGTGGGATCTTCCCGTGCCAGGGATCAAACTGATGCCCCGTATACTGCAAGGCAGACTGTTTACCCACTGGACCACCAGGGAAGCCCAATCTGTGCACTTTTTAATGAGCATTTAATAAAATGAAATATATACAGTAGGCACTAAAAAGAATGTTTATTCCTTACCTTTCCTTCCTTTAAAGTTAAGATGATAAATTACTTCAAAACCTATCTGAACTTACTTTTGTTCAACATGAAAGCCTAATGACAAATCAAAGGATTCTATGTCTTACCTGGAAATGGATGCCTGGAAACTAACTCTTCTGGAAGTCCAAGTTCTCGGCCTAAGATTCTTACTTCATCCTTATGAAAATCTTTCAAAGGTTCTATTACTTTTCCCTACATGGAAGAAAAGGCCAATTAACACAAATCATAAAAGCAACCAAAATGACACGAAAAACAAAGAGTAGCAAATTACTGACTTTGCCTGTTGTGTTTTACCATTAAAAATCATTTTTTCAAACTTCATCTTTTAAACTATTTCTTCCTTTGGCTTATAGGAAACTAGATATTTCAGTGATCTTCGTATGTCTCTTTGAAACCCATTGTAAACAGAAACCTTTTAAACAGAAATAAACAGCAAACCTACCCACACATCTCTGATCTAATTCTCACTGTAATAGAAGGCAATCAGAAAATATACTAATGTTTAAAAATTAAAACTCTCCAAATGATACCACTGAGCACTGAGAAAGTGAAAAGACAACCCACAGAAGGTAAATCATACATCTAATAACCAGTAACCAGACTATATAAAGAACACATACTATTCAATAATAAAAAGATAAATAAACCAATTTAAAAATGGGCAAAGGATCTGAATGGGTATTTCTCCAAAGAAGATATACAAACAGCCAATAAGCACATAAAAAGTTATTGACTTTGTTAGCTAATTCAGTTCAGTTCAGTTGCGTCCGACTCTTTGCAAGCCCATGGACTGCAGTTAGCTAATTAGGGAAATGCAAATCAAACCCACAATGAGACATCTACTACTTCTCAAACATTAGGATGCCTAAAACAATAAAAAGGGACAGACTGGGCTTCCCTGGTGGTCCACTGGGGAAAGAGTCCGCCTTGCAGTACACGAGGCACCAGTTTGATCTCTGGCCCAGGAGGATTCCATGTGTCATGGAGCGGCTGGACTGGTGTGCCCAATTACGAGCCAGAGCTCTGGAGCACATGTGCCCAGAGCCAGTGCTCTGTAGTGAGAGGCCACTGCAATGGAAGGACCACACATACCAAAGAAGATGGATGAAAATAAATGTAAGTAAAAGAGGCATGATGGAGAAAATTTTTTAAAAAGGGGAGGGGACAGATTATTCATGTCGAATACGATGGCTACTTAAAACAAAAAAAACTATCCTAAAACTCAGCAATCCCAGTTCTTAGTACATATCCAAAAGAATTGAAAGCAGGAGTTCCAAGAGATATTTGCAAAACTATGATCACAGCAGCACAATTTACAACCACCAAAAAGTTGAAGCAATCCAAATGCCCACTGGGGAATAAATGTGCATGTACATACAATAGACTATTACTCAGCTTAAGAAGAAAGGCAATTCTATCACATGCTACAACACGGATGAACCTTAAGGACTTATGTGAAATAAGTAAGTCACACACACAAAACAAATACTGAATGATTTTGCTTATTTGAGGTATTTAAAGTAGTCAGAATATGAAACATGAAAAATGAAATAGCAGACTGTAATAGAAGGCAATCAGAAAATATACTAATGTTTAAAAATTAAAACTCTCCAAATGATACCACTGAGCACTGAGAAAGTGAAAAGACAACCCACAGAAGGTAAATCATACATCTAATAACCAGTAACCAGACTATATAAAGAACACATACTATTCAATAATAAAAAGATAAATAAACCAATTTAAAAATGGGCAAAGGATCTGAATGGGTATTTCTCCAAAGAAGATATACAAACAGCCAATAAGCACATAAAAAGTTATTGACTTTGTTAGCTAATTCAGTTCAGTTCAGTTGCGTCCGACTCTTTGCAAGCCCATGGACTGCAGTTAGCTAATTAGGGAAATGCAAATCAAACCCACAATGAGACATCTACTACTTCTCAAACATTAGGATGCCTAAAACAATAAAAAGGGACAGACTGGGCTTCCCTGGTGGTCCACTGGGGAAAGAGTCCGCCTTGCAGTACACGAGGCACCAGTTTGATCTCTGGCCCAGGAGGATTCCATGTGTCATGGAGCGGCTGGACTGGTGTGCCCAATTACGAGCCAGAGCTCTGGAGCACATGTGCCCAGAGCCAGTGCTCTGTAGTGAGAGGCCACTGCAATGGAAGGACCACACATACCAAAGAAGATGGATGAAAATAAATGTAAGTAAAAGAGGCATGATGGAGAAAATTTTTTAAAAAGGGGAGGGGACAGATTATTCATGTCGAATACGATGGCTACTTAAAACAAAAAAAACTATCCTAAAACTCAGCAATCCCAGTTCTTAGTACATATCCAAAAGAATTGAAAGCAGGAGTTCCAAGAGATATTTGCAAAACTATGATCACAGCAGCACAATTTACAACCACCAAAAAGTTGAAGCAATCCAAATGCCCACTGGGGAATAAATGTGCATGTACATACAATAGACTATTACTCAGCTTAAGAAGAAAGGCAATTCTATCACATGCTACAACACGGATGAACCTTAAGGACTTATGTGAAATAAGTAAGTCACACACACAAAACAAATACTGAATGATTTTGCTTATTTGAGGTATTTAAAGTAGTCAGAATATGAAACATGAAAAATGAAATAGCAGACTGTAGATACCAGGGGTTAGGGAGAAGTAGAAAAGGGTAGCTACTGTTTGACAGGTATAGAGTTTCAGTTTTGCAAAATGAGAAAGTTACAGAGACCTGTTTCACAACAATATACCTAACACTACTGAACTGTACACTTTAAAATGGTGAAGGGAGGGCGAGAAGCATTATGGTAAAGTTCCCAAAAGTTTTACCTCCTCTCTCAACTTCCTGATAAGTTCTGTGTCATTGTGATGGGTTTTGATGAGTTCTGCTTTGCCACTTGCAATAAGAGATGCACTTTCAATTAGATCAGGCCGTAAAGTACCTTGGGCAAGGAAAACCTCCTCTGGTTTCAGGTTCATTTCTCCAATTACTTCATTGGCAATCTGTAATCAACAGGAGTTAAACAACCTTTAAGGTTTTTATACTTTCAGCTAAATTTCTTAAGTCCTTTTGCAATATTGATCAGGACATGAAATTCACTAACCCTCAAATTAAACTCCTTTAAGAACACATGCTTATTTAACATGATTCAAAAAGGTATATGAACAATCCCATCAAAAGCCTAAAGAATTCTACCTACTGAAATATCCAAAGAAGTAAAGTCAACTAAAAATATCTATTTTTAAGTAGTTAAAACAACAGCCTGACAATGTAAGTACACATGTTTTTATAAACATAAAACAGCTTCTACTCATCAGTATAATAGCAAAATACAATAAAATTCTTAGCCAACAAAAGAATCAAACTTAGTCACACACGCTGCTATTTGGTATAATGACAAGGAGAAAACACTAAAATTCACATCAAAAACAGTACACACTGAGAACATTAGAAAGATACCTTAACAAAAGTATCCCCAATGATTTTTCTTTTCTCCTCAGGACTTGTAGTCATATTTAATGTTTTGCTAATTCTCTTTCGTGGAGTTCTGTCTTCATCTGATATTGGCAGAGTTGTTGTTCCATTGTAGAAAGAATGAGCAGCATTTATCACTGGGAAAGAGAAGGGAAGTCTGTTTTAAACTAATTTTTAAAAGAAGAAGATTTTTAAAAATTGTAATAGGTCAAACTAAAAAAGGAAACTTCGATGGATCCTGATTTCCCCCTTAAATTGCCTACGTTTATTCCATAACTACCAGTGACCTATGACTGACAAAGTCCATACAGAGGCACTCAATGAGCTTTGCTCCTTTGAGAATTCTACAGCATTTTATGATGTAGGACCAGAGCTGGTCAATTACGCAGAGAAGACATTTCCAATTTCCTGTTTATCAGCATTCTGATAGTCTGAATGAACAAGTGACAGAAGAATGAGGAGAAGATACCACTCAGTACATAAGATTTTTACTTAATCTTGCTGTTTTTAATATAGAATCTTCCTTCCACGTACGACCACATCTGATATTGACATGCCCAAGTCCAAAGCTTTTTGGCTCTCTTGTTTAGTTTAGAGTCTCTAGAGAATAAATCCACAGTCTTCTGTGAGGGATAGTAGCAGTGTGTTCCTGTTTTAAGGGAAAAGGATCTGCTCCTCGTATTTTCAACATGTTTTAGGCTGATGCATTGTTAGGTCCTGTAGGGGAGCCAATGTTCCCAACTCTTAAGCCTCCCCAAAGTCCTGCATTTTCTTGGCTTCCTTCCCTTAACCCCATCCCCAAGGTTTTGAAGTCCTTCATTCTATGTCAGTTAACAAGGATAGAGACAGGTTTTCGTGGCGCTGAAACTAAACAATGTGGGAGCCCTTTCAAGAAAAAGATTAACAAATCATGCATTTTTAAAATCACAAGTTAATACCACGATGGTTAACACAAGCTATAAGCTATACACAGGAACTACTGCAAATTACAAATACAGCACCAAATCCAAACTAAATGTGTCCCCAACTCAATGTTTTCACTATGGCTTACATCTTGTTTTATAAAGGTGTAAAAGATACTCATAAATGTACAAGCAATTAAGGCCTAAGAAGATGAATGAAAAGAACAGAATAATAGCTGGAAAATGGTAACTTATTCATCTATATATAACATAAAGAGTAATCAATTTACAAAATTTATACTGTGGCCTCTCTTGAACCAGAAGTAATTACAATGTAAAAATTAAAAAACATTTGAATCATAAGCTTACTAGGAAAACTGTACTTGGTTACTGGGCAAAAAAAAAAAAAACACTACTAATTAACTTAATCATAGGCTAGAGTTGAGTAAGCAAGTCCTGACATGTAACTCTTCTGGAGTTCATCAATACCTCTGACTTGAATTCCAAGCTTTTTGAGGGCCTCTTCAACAGACTGACTTTCTCGTTTTCTCATAAAGCCATTATCAATGTGCACAGCAATGACTTGATCTTGGTTCAAAGCACGATTTAACAAAGCTGTACAAACTGTTGAGTCTACTCCACCACTGAGCAAAACCTACAGGGAGAAATGACAAGTCCAACTGAGCAGAACAAGAAAAAAGAGGCTAAGAGCTATCAGCTTATATCACTACAAAAAAAAAAAACCCTGTTGGGGAATTCCTGGTGTTCCACTGGTTAGGACTCCATGCACTCACAACCAGGGCTCGGGTTCAATCCCTGATTTGTATTAAAGGTATATATGGGTGACTTAAAAAGTATTTTGAAACAGTACACCTCAAAACTATTTTTACCCAGTCAAAATTTAAGGTCTATGCTGAGTAAACCAACCCTGCATTCTAACATTATTGACATAAATTTTTAGATTTCCAGATGTAAATTGCTATCTACAGCCATAACCATCCTGAACATACCCAATCTCATCATATGTAAACTTCTTACCAAAACTTTTGATGTGCCGACTCTCTCTTTGATCTCCCGAATGCACTCAAGTTCTCTGTTCTGCACAGTGAAGGTCCCACTGCACCCAACTATATCGTAGAGGAAATTCTTCAGTATTACTTTCCCATTTTCTGTAAGGCCAACTTCAGGGTGGAACTGGACTCCATATAATTTTTTAGATTCATTTGCTATGCCTTTATAGAGAAAATAATCATAAATAAAATTTTTTCCATGCTGAAAAGACTCAACAAGCACCCAAAGTAATTACTCACAGTTTCTTCCTCTGTAAATGTGAAAACTGATACAGATTAGTGGATTTTAGCTATGGGAAAACAAAAATTACATTGCCTTAATCTAGCTTTATAAAGGTCTTCCCTTATACAGCAATTAATGAACTACATGATCATGAAATTGTTTCACAATACCCTTACTTCTCCACCCAAGTTACTGCAATTGTTTTGTCTATTAAATGCAACAATAACTCAGTTTTAGATCTTGGTCCCATATGTCTTCACATGCAATGTGCAGCTACCAATTTTCTATATTAGAAAATCTTCATATATTAAACCTATCAGAATATTCTGTTTCCTTCTTGGATACTATTAACTACAAATACAACTTCAGCAACTTGATTAATGTGCTTATCACAAATTATCTACAAAGCAACAGATATAAGGCTAGATGTTTTACATATATACATGAACTACCCACTGTCCATGGCTCTGACATATCAAGAAACTTTCCATAATTCTCAGCTAGTTAACTAGATAAATCAGGCCTACTGAGCTCCCAAACTTACATTCATTCTCTACCAGAGAAGCTCACATTTTCTTTACTTGGATTCTCAGACACCACTCTCTTGGTTCACTTCTTACTTCACTGTCTACTTCATCTGAACCTCCTTTGTTGGTTCCTCATCTTATCCATCTATACACATGAAACTCACCCAGTACTTGGTGCTTAAATCTCTTCTCTATACATTCTGAGTGATTCCAAACTCTCATGACCTTAACTTTTACCTATGTTGGTATACCCCTGAGTTTATTTCTCCAGTCCAATTTTCCCGTCCACAGTCCTGACTCAAGTATATATATAACTACCTCTTCACACCTTCATTTCAACATTTAGTAAGAAATCTTGAACTTAATACACTAACCCAAATGCCTTCATTCTTTCCCACTGTGTAAACAGAAATCATAATTCTGGGCACTAAGGCTGAAATAAATACTTGGAAATTAAAACTCAACTCTATTCTCTCCTTCCCACTCGATGGAAAATTCTCTCTCTCTGCCTTCAAAACATATCAGAATCCAGTTAAACTTCTGGTTTCTGGGCTTCCCTAGTGGTCCAGTGGGTAAAGAGTCCACCTTGCAGTGCAAGGGGCATCAGTTCGATCCCTGGTCCAGGAAAATCCCATGTGCCATGGCGGGGAATTTTTTTGAAAACTGATACAGATTAACATCATTGCCTTAATCTAGCTTTATAAAGGTCTTCCCTTATACAGCAATTAATGAACTACATGATCATGAAATTGTTTCACAATACCCTTACTTCTCCACCCAAGTTACTGCAATTGTTTTGTCTATTAAATGCAACAATAACTCAGTTTTAGATCTTGGTCCCATATGTCTTCACATGCAATGTGCAGCTACCAATTTTCTATATTAGAAAATCTTCATATATTAAACCTATCAGAATATTCTGTTTCCTTCTTGGATACTATTAACTACAAATACAACTTCAGCAACTTGATTAATGTGCTTATCACAAATTATCTACAAAGCAACAGATATAAGGCTAGATGTTTTACATATATACATGAACTACCCACTGTCCATGGCTCTGACATATCAAGAAACTTTCCATAATTCTCAGCTAGTTAACTAGATAAATCAGGCCTACTGAGCTCCCAAACTTACATTCATTCTCTACCAGAGAAGCTCACATTTTCTTTACTTGGATTCTCAGACACCACTCTCTTGGTTCACTTCTTACTTCACTGTCTACTTCATCTGAACCTCCTTTGTTGGTTCCTCATCTTATCCATCTATACACATGAAACTCACCCAGTACTTGGTGCTTAAATCTCTTCTCTATACATTCTGAGTGATTCCAAACTCTCATGACCTTAACTTTTACCTATGTTGGTATACCCCTGAGTTTATTTCTCCAGTCCAATTTTCCCGTCCACAGTCCTGACTCAAGTATATATATAACTACCTCTTCACACCTTCATTTCAACATTTAGTAAGAAATCTTGAACTTAATACACTAACCCAAATGCCTTCATTCTTTCCCACTGTGTAAACAGAAATCATAATTCTGGGCACTAAGGCTGAAATAAATACTTGGAAATTAAAACTCAACTCTATTCTCTCCTTCCCACTCGATGGAAAATTCTCTCTCTCTGCCTTCAAAACATATCAGAATCCAGTTAAACTTCTGGTTTCTGGGCTTCCCTAGTGGTCCAGTGGGTAAAGAGTCCACCTTGCAGTGCAAGGGGCATCAGTTCGATCCCTGGTCCAGGAAAATCCCATGTGCCACGGAATGGCTGGGCCGGTGTGTCTAATTACGAGCCAGTTCTCTGGAGTGCATGTGCCCAGAACCGGTGCTCTGCAACAAGAGAGGCCACTGCAATGGGAGGCCCACACAGGCCAAAGAATAAAGATGGATGAAAATAAGTAAATAAAAAAATAAAATACATGTTAAAAAAAAACCAAAAATTTCTGGTTTCTAGTCCAGTGTATGTAATAAGCTAGAAGACACCACTCTGTCTTAACAGCGAGAAAAATGTTGATCAATGCCCTTGGAGAGACTGATGGGTAAATACAGAGAATCACAACTTACTGGAGCAGAGCTCCATGAGTGTACACCTCTATAGGAACCATTGCTCAGGTAGAGAAACCTGAACTGTAACTGTTAAGTCACTGGAGGCTGGACATGGACAAATCTGAGATAATACTCCAGGAGGACCCAGTCACCTGGGACCCACACACTCTAGAGAATTTTACCTCTAGGAGCTTGACTAAGTTCTCACAATGAATATTTTAGAGGAAAATTCCCCTGTGCTTCCAACAGGGATGGGCAAAAGAAACCATTTCAAAATTCATCAGGCCAAAAAAAAAAAATTCATCAGACCATTCTGTTCTTAATAAGGTCTACTATTCTCAGGACAAACTATTTAACCAGCCTAACATGATAAGGTTTTATCAGAGCCAGACAGACTTGGGGACTAGCCCACTCTAGCCCTCCTATTCCATCTAACAGGGGGAAAATCTGAAAATACTGATGAAGTCTACAGTCCGAGGCCACAGGTTCACTAAAACTGAGACCTACTCATAAGACTGCAGAACACTTCCCCCTCCTCAACACCTTGCCATCACATACTGAAGACCTAGTTATTCCTTGCACCCAGTACATCCCGTTGAGCTAGCAAGAAAAAGGTATAAGATACATTAAAAGAGAAAAAACCGTATGAAGAGACAGATCAAGTGTTGGAACAGACTCAGATACTGCAGAGATATTGGAAATATCAGATTGAGAATTTAAAACTACTGACTAAGAAGCTAAGGGCTCAAATGCATTAAAGTAGAGAATATGAAAGAAGAACCAGGTGACACAAGCAGACAGCTGGAAATTCTCAGAGACCAAAAAGAAATGCAAGAATCAAAAACACTGTAACAAAAATGAAGAATGCCTTTGATGGGTTTATCAGCAGACAGGACATGGCTTAGGAAATACTCTCTGAGCTAGAGGATAACTCAATAGAAGCAGCTCACACTGAAACTGAAGAGAAAAAACACTGAAAAAAGAACATCCGAGAACCGTGAGACAAGTACAAAAGGTGTAACATAAAAATGATGGAAATTACAGACAAAGAAAATGAGGAACATAAGAAATATTTAAAACAATAATGAATGAGAATTTCCCCTGAAACTATTATCAGACACCAAACTGATCCAGGAAGCTCAGAAAACACTGTGCAGAATAAAACACAAAAAGAAAAAAACTACACCTAGACATTGATTTACAAACTATAGAAAATCAAAATAAAGAAAAAAATCATCTTTAGAGAAACCAGAGGGGAAAAAGCACCTCACTTATACAGCAGGAATGATAAGAATTATTGATACATCCAACTTACTGGATACCATGGAAGTGAAAGTTAGACTGAAATATTTAAAATGCTGAGAGAAAAATACACACTCTTTTCAAGTTAATTGGAACATTCTCCAGAATAAATCACGTCTGGCTACAAAACAAGTCATAATAAATTCAAAAAGGCTGAGACTATAACCAACTATCTTCTCTGACCACGATGGTATGAAACAGAAACCATTACAAGAAAATTTGAAAATTCACAAATATGCAATGATTAAACATGTTCCTGGAAAACAAACAGGTCAAAGAAGGGATCAAAAGATCCCTTCTACTCTCCTCTACTAGAAAGTAGCTCCCACTCCCTGACACGAGAGCCTACAGTAGCAGTGAAAACCCAGAATAGCCAAAAATAAATAAATAAATAAAATTTTTTTAAAAATTAAGAAGTAAAACCATCTCTATTTGCAGATGATACAACATTGTACCTAGGAAACCCTAGAAACTCTACTAAACTAAAATGCTGTTAGAACTAATCAACTATCTCAGCAAGAGTGCAGGATACAAAATCAGTATATAAAAATCAACTGTGTATATAATAACAACAAATTATCAGGAGAAACATTTCCATCAATAAAACAAAAAAGAATAAAACATTCAGGAATAAATTTAACTAAAAAAGGTAAAATATCTGTTCACTGTAAGATCTGATGAAAGAAACTGAAAAAGGCACAAATAAAAAAAATAGTCCATGTTCATGGATAAGAAGAAAAAAATTTTTTTTTTCATTTTTGGCCTCTTTTATTGGTTTTTTATTTATTTATTTTCATCCATCTTTATTTTTTGGCCTGTGTGGGCCTCCCATCGCAGTGGCCTCTCCTGTAGCAGAGCACCAGCTCTGGGCATATGTGCTCCATTGACAGTGTAATTTAAATGTTCTTACCAAAAAAAAGTAAATATAGCTGACCCTTGAACAATGCAAGGATTAGTTACCTACCCTCTGTGCAGTCAAAAATCTGTGTGTAACACCTCTCCAAAGAGGACATACAGATGGCCAAAAAACACACGAAACGACGCTCAACCTTGCTTATAATTAGAGAAATGCAAATCAAAACTATAATGAGATATCACGTCACACCTGTCAGAAGGGCCATCATCCACAAATCGACAGACAATAAATGTTGGAGAGGGTGTGGAGAAAAGGGAACACTTTTGCATTGCTGGTGGGAATGTCAATTGATACAACCTCTATGGAAGACAGTCTGGAGATTGCTTAAAAAACTAAAAATAGAAGCACCATACGACCCAGCAATTTCACTCTTAGGCTTATACCCTGATGAAATCAAAACCGAAAGAAGGGGCTTCCCTGGTGGTTCAGTGGGTAAGGACCCTGCCTTGCAGTGCAAGGGGCGCTGGTTCGATCCCTGGCCTGGGAAGATTCCACGTGCTGAGGAGCAGATGGACGGATGTGTCCAATTACCGAGCCGGAGCTCTGGAGCGCATGCGCCTAGAGCCGGTGCTCTGCGACAACAGAGGCCACCGCGATGGGAGGCCCACACAGGCCAAAGAACAAAGATGGATGAAAAATAGATAAATAAAAGACCAATGGAAGAAGTGGCCCGCCCGCCCCACTCCCTCCCCAACCCGCCACTGAATAAAAAAAAAAAACTGAAAGAAGCACCCGTACCCCAATGTTCATTGCAGCTCTCTATACAATAGCTAGAACATGGAAGCAACCTAGATGCTCATTGATGAATGAATGGATACAAAAGCTCTGGTACATATATACAATGGAATACTACACAGCTGTAAAAAGAAACGAAGAAGAATCAGTCCTAATGAGGTGGCTGGATGTAGAATGTATCATAAAAAGTGAAGTCAAAAAGAGAAGGACAAGCACAATATACTAACACATATATATGGAATCTAGTAGGATGGTAATAATAACACAGACAGTGAAGCAATAGAAACAGACATGGACAGTGGACATACGGACACTGTGGGGAATGAACAGTGGGTGGGAGGCATAAAGGAAATAGCATGAAAACCTGTACTATCATATGTGAAGAAAATAGTTATAGTCATTGTGCTATGAGAAAAGGGGATCCTGCAGGGGTGCTGTGCAACAGTCTGGAGGGGTGGGATGGGGGGGGATACACATATGACTAATCTGGGAACACACATATCTGTAAACAACAAAACTCTGTAAAAGTTAAAAGTAAAAAAAACTCATTATGGAAAACAAACAAAAACATCTGTAACTTTACAGTCAGTTCTTTCAATCTGCAGTTCCACATCCACGGTTTCAACCAACCACAGATCATGCAGTACTGAAGCACATATTTAGTGAAAAAAATATGGTGACAAATAGGGTGACTCACACAGTTCAAAACTGTGTTGTTCAAGGATTAACTGTATCTGAGGTGACGTATGGGTTAATTAACTCAACAGGAAGAAATATTTTCATAATGTATATCAAATCATCACACTGTTCACTTCAAATATTTTATAATTCTGTTCGTTATACTTCAATAAAGCTAAAAAAAATAATAACTTCTTAAAATGTTGGGGGAAAAAACCACCAACCTAGAATTCTGTGCCTTGAGAAATTATCCTTCAGAAGTTCAGGAAAAATATAAAAGTCTCAAAGAAACAAAAACTGAGACCATTTGTTGCCAGCAGAATGCTTTGCAAGAAATGTTACAAGTCCTTTAGAGAGAAGGAAAATGACAAAGATCAGAAACTTGGGTCTACATAAAAAAGCAGAGGAAGAATAAATGAAGGTAAAATAAAAACTTTCTTCTTCCCAACTGATCTAAGCAATAACTTTATTCTAAATAATAGCAACAATGATATAATTATGTATGCTTATACAGAGATTTACTTACTCATGCTTACTTATAAGTGAAATGACTGAACAATGTACAAGGGATGAGAGGGAAAAATTAGGTTTATTTTGTTATTATATGGTACACTACCTGTGAAGTGGCACAGTGTTATTTGAAAGTGAATTTGGGTTAGCTGTAAATGTATATTGTAAAATCTAGGGCAACTTTTTCTTAAAAAAAGTAAAGAAGGAAATATAATTGACATGCAAAGAAAAGAGAAAATGGGATCACATAAAATGCTCAATCAAAACCACAAAAGGCAGAAAAAATATAAAAATACAAAGAACAAGGATAACAAACAGAAAACAATAGGATCAATATTAATTCAACACTATCAATAATCACTTTAAATTCCAACAGTCTAAATGTGCCAATTAAAAGACAGAGGTTGTCACACCAGATCAAGAAAGAAAACATAATTTAAATATGTTGTCTACAAGAAATCCATTTTAAATATACAGACGCAGATCAAAAGTAAATAGACAGAAAAGATCCATTTAATTAGTTGCATTAAAAGATAGCCTGAGAGACCTTCCAGGTGGTCCAGTGGTTAAGAATTCACCTACCAATGCAGAGGACACTGGTTTGATCCCTCAATTGGGAAGATTCCACATACCAAAGGGCAACTAAGCCTGTGTGCCACAATGAATGAACTCACAAGCCAGAGCCTCTGAGTCACACCCGACTACCCCCACATGTCCTAGAGCGCGTGTTCTGCAATATAAGCTTCTCTGCAATAAAGCTAAAAAAAATAATAACTTCTTAAAATGTTGGGGGAAAAAACCACCAACCTAGAATTCTGTGCCTTGAGAAATTATCCTTCAGAAGTTCAGGAAAAATATAAAAGTCTCAAAGAAACAAAAACTGAGACCATTTGTTGCCAGCAGAATGCTTTGCAAGAAATGTTACAAGTCCTTTAGAGAGAAGGAAAATGACAAAGATCAGAAACTTGGGTCTACATAAAAAAGCAGAGGAAGAATAAATGAAGGTAAAATAAAAACTTTCTTCTTCCCAACTGATCTAAGCAATAACTTTATTCTAAATAATAGCAACAATGATATAATTATGTATGCTTATACAGAGATTTACTTACTCATGCTTACTTATAAGTGAAATGACTGAACAATGTACAAGGGATGAGAGGGAAAAATTAGGTTTATTTTGTTATTATATGGTACACTACCTGTGAAGTGGCACAGTGTTATTTGAAAGTGAATTTGGGTTAGCTGTAAATGTATATTGTAAAATCTAGGGCAACTTTTTCTTAAAAAAAGTAAAGAAGGAAATATAATTGACATGCAAAGAAAAGAGAAAATGGGATCACATAAAATGCTCAATCAAAACCACAAAAGGCAGAAAAAATATAAAAATACAAAGAACAAGGATAACAAACAGAAAACAATAGGATCAATATTAATTCAACACTATCAATAATCACTTTAAATTCCAACAGTCTAAATGTGCCAATTAAAAGACAGAGGTTGTCACACCAGATCAAGAAAGAAAACATAATTTAAATATGTTGTCTACAAGAAATCCATTTTAAATATACAGACGCAGATCAAAAGTAAATAGACAGAAAAGATCCATTTAATTAGTTGCATTAAAAGATAGCCTGAGAGACCTTCCAGGTGGTCCAGTGGTTAAGAATTCACCTACCAATGCAGAGGACACTGGTTTGATCCCTCAATTGGGAAGATTCCACATACCAAAGGGCAACTAAGCCTGTGTGCCACAATGAATGAACTCACAAGCCAGAGCCTCTGAGTCACACCCGACTACCCCCACATGTCCTAGAGCGCGTGTTCTGCAATATAAGCTTCTCTGCAATGAAAAACCCATACACCACAACCAAGACTCAGTACAGCCATAAACAAATAAAAAAGATAACATGAGTAGACACATTAATGTTACAGCAGTCAGCCAAGAAAAGTTATTAGGATTAATTTCTCATATAAATGCTTTCTTCTTTGCCATCACCCTCTGTGTTTTTCCAGTCTTTAACTTTATTGAGGCTTTTAATGGCTAAGTCAATAATCTCTCATGGTAAATGTCACATCGCAATTGAAAATATGTGAGTTATCTTCAAATATCTTTTGATATTGATTTCTAACATAATTCCACAGTGATAAAAGAACAGAATTTGCATGATTTCAATACCCTAAGAAAACAAAATTTATTTTTTTGACCGTGAAATTTTTGCACCTTATTTTGTGTCCCTGAATATGTTCTAGCATCTCCTAATTCATAGTCTATGGGAACTTGAATAGAACTTGTATCTAACTGTTTTGTAAAACTTGTATAAATCTTAATTATGCTGAATCAGTTCTTGCTGCTTTTCAGGTTTACTATATTCTTCTACTTTTCTGTATTATTCACACTATTAAAATTTTTGAGAGCTTGATATTGAAACTCCAACTAAAAATCTTAATTTATGTACTTAAAAATAGTTGTAATACATAGTAGAGCTACATATAACTTTCTTTTCCCAAGTCTCCTATAATTGTGTTATCATACTTTCATAATGTAAAAAGTAAAAAAGAGAAAAAAGAAAAGGTATCAGGGATAAAGAGGGGCATATATATATATATATATATATATATAAAATTATATATAATGATAAAGGGATCCATTCCAAGAAGACATAATAATCCTTCATATGTATGAATCTCACAGGAAAGCATCAAAAGACATAAGGTAAAAACTGATATAAGGATAAATACATGATGCAGTTAGACACTTCAAAATCCCTCAGTCAGAAGTAAATCAATTACTGTAATCCATCATATCAACAAGCTAAGGAAGAAAAATTACATGATATCAATAAATGTATAAAAAGCATATGAAATATATTCAAACACTCATTCATGATAGTAACTCTCAGGAGACTAGGAAAAGAGAGGGACTTCAACTTGACAAAAAGTGCTTTCTAAAAACCTACAGCTAATATCATACTGAACCATGAGGAACTCAATACTTTTCCTCTAAGATCAGGCAAGGATATTCCCTCTAACCACTGCTTTTCAACATCATAATAGAAGTCCCAGTTAATGCAATAAAACAAGAAAGAGAAATAAAATTGTCTTTGTTCACAGATGACACAAGTGTCTATATATAAAATTTAAAAGAATCAACCAAAAAACCTCCTAGAACTAATAAGTGAGTACAACAAAGTTGCCAGAAAGGTTAACACACAAAAGTTCATTGCTTTACCATATACCAGCAATGAACAAGCGGAGTTTAAACTATGAATACAATTAACATTCACAATCCCAAATGAAATAGGATACATCTAACAAAACATGTATAAGATGTATATGAGAACCCAATCACCACTAAGCATTTAACGCCTCTGCCACTCTGCTCCTTTTCTGATTACTACAAGATTTCTGGTTGGTCTCTGTTTCTACATTTGACGGTCTCTTTTCTCTTCACTGTAGCCAGGGTAATCCTGAAACTAGATGATGTCTCTCTCTGTCCTTTGGGAGTCACATAGAATTAAACAAATACTACTTTCTTTGAAACTGTCATTGTTCAAGAACCAGCCACCTCAAGATCTCAACATCATGATCTCAGTTTCAACACAGCTGTTCTTAGTCCTCGTTTCAATGCTTTTGATGCTGCCTGTTGTTGAAGCAGTAGAAGCTGGAGATGCAATCGCTCTCTTGTTAGGTGTGATTCTCAGCATAACACGCATTTGTGCTTGTCTGGGGATGTATGCACGAAAGAGAAATGGACAGATTTGAAGGGCCTCCTGAATGAAACCTTGCTCTGAAAACCCTTGTGCTGTTGAGTTTCAGAACTGAGCTTTGGTGCCTGAAAGTTCCCAAGAAGCAGTTAATAGAGAAGTTTCATATTCTTGGTTATTTCCCTATAAATGGGAATAAACTGTATCATTGAATCCATCATATCAACAAGCTAAGGAAGAAAAATTACATGATATCAATAAATGTATAAAAAGCATATGAAATATATTCAAACACTCATTCATGATAGTAACTCTCAGGAGACTAGGAAAGAGAGGGACTTCAACTTGACAAAAGTGCTTTCTAAAAACCTACAGCTAATATCATACTGAACCATGAGGAACTCAATACTTTTCCTCTAAGATCAGGCAAGGATATTCCCTCTAACCACTGCTTTTCAACATCATAATAGAAGTCCCAGTTAATGCAATAAAACAAGAAAGAGAAATAAAATTGTCTTTGTTCACAGATGACACAAGTGTCTATATATAAAATTTAAAAGAATCAACCAAAAAACCTCCTAGAACTAATAAGTGAGTACAACAAAGTTGCCAGAAAGGTTAACACACAAAAGTTCATTGCTTTACCATATACCAGCAATGAACAAGCGGAGTTTAAACTATGAATACAATTAACATTCACAATCCCAAATGAAATAGGATACATCTAACAAAACATGTATAAGATGTATATGAGAACCCAATCACCACTAAGCATTTAACGCCTCTGCCACTCTGCTCCTTTTCTGATTACTACAAGATTTCTGGTTGGTCTCTGTTTCTACATTTGACGGTCTCTTTTCTCTTCACTGTAGCCAGGGTAATCCTGAAACTAGATGATGTCTCTCTCTGTCCTTTGGGAGTCACATAGAATTAAACAAATACTACTTTCTTTGAAACTGTCATTGTTCAAGAACCAGCCACCTCAAGATCTCAACATCATGATCTCAGTTTCAACACAGCTGTTCTTAGTCCTCGTTTCAATGCTTTTGATGCTGCCTGTTGTTGAAGCAGTAGAAGCTGGAGATGCAATCGCTCTCTTGTTAGGTGTGATTCTCAGCATAACACGCATTTGTGCTTGTCTGGGGATGTATGCACGAAAGAGAAATGGACAGATTTGAAGGGCCTCCTGAATGAAACCTTGCTCTGAAAACCCTTGTGCTGTTGAGTTTCAGAACTGAGCTTTGGTGCCTGAAAGTTCCCAAGAAGCAGTTAATAGAGAAGTTTCATATTCTTGGTTATTTCCCTATAAATGGGAATAAACTGATATACTGTGTTAAAGGGAAAACAAAATGTTTCCTTCACAACAGATAATGCACTGGAAAATGCCATCTGTAACTTGGCATTTGCTAGTTGGAAGGTCAAAGAAGTGAGATGGCTGAAATCATAGTTTCAGAAATCTCAATAGGATGAAGGAAAGGTTTGCCTAGAATTCTAGGAAATTGCCACTGTTTGTTATAATCACTGCCTCCTGCATCGTTGAGGAGTGTTTTCTCCATATTTTTATTGGATTTTTGTTTCTTATCTCCCAAGCTAATAATGTACATAGATATTAAACACATTTGGTCAGAAATTAAAACTTACCTCTTTGTGGGGGAAAAAGTTTAGAAAATGTGTTCAATGTATCTAACATTGAAATGGGAGAAAGATTCAATGTAAAAAAAACCTTTATATTGACATTGAAATGGAGAAGAGATTTATTAACAAAACCAAAATATCTTTATATTAACTGAGTAACATCTCCATGGTGAGAAATACTATATCAAATATAAAACCCATTATGTAAGTTAAAAAAAAAAAAAAAAAACTCCACCTACTATAAGTCAAGTCAATCTTTCACAATGGCCTCAAAGGTCCTGGTCTTCCTGCTCCCAACAACCTCTATGGCCTTGTATCTTCTACCACCCTCCCCCATGCTTACTCTGCTCTAACTATAAGGCTTCCTTGCTGTTCCCTAAACAAAGTTCTGTCCCAGGAGCTTTCTACTGCTATTTACTCTTTCCCTAAATACCCAAAAGGGTCAAGCATTTACTCCTCCATGTCTAATATCATCTAATGGGAACACCATCTCTGAATATCCCATCTAAAAACAGTAACAGTCCTAATCACACGCTCCACTCCTCTCTTCTATTTATTTTATCAACACACTTAAACACTGTTAAACACCGACTTAATCTGTATAATCTGGGTACTACCTGTCCCACCCCTCCCCCATTCCCACTAACTAGAATATTAAACAGAGGCTTTGTCCGTTTTGTTCAACCACCTAGAACTGTGCCTGACACATGTAGGTACTCAAATACTTGTTGAATGAGTAAAAACACATAAGCTCATCTACCACTATTGATCTTGTATACGAAATAAAAATGTCAATTCTTGATCATTTCTATGCTAATACAATAATCTATTAAATAATTGCAGGTAGATTACTCAATTTAATTTATCCATGACAAAAATTTTTTTCCAACTTTTTAAAGTGCAACATAACAAACAAGATCTTTTTGATAACTCTACTGTTTCTCTTTTACAAATATCCAGGATTACTGATGATTATTTACATTATAATTATTCAGGTAAGCAAGTAAAAAAAACTATGAACAGCCAGAAAATCAACTCCTCTTCCTCAAGAAAAACAACAAAAAGTGGTTTAGAGCATGAATTCGCAAACTTTCTACAAGGGGTCAGATGGCATAAACTAAGTTTGATGGAACACATACATACAGTCTGTCATTTATCATAGCCCTTTAATAATGCAGAAATCATTCTTAGTTTCTAAACATACAAAAAACAGGCTACGGGCTGGATTTGACCCACAGGTCATCCTGGTTCAGAGCAATGCTCTGAATGCTTAGTCAGTGCTTTATAGACAGCCAAGATACATGCCTATGCATCCCTAAGAGAGGAATTTTTAAAAAGGGCAATTATGAATACAGCATGCTAGAGAAGTAAATGGTTCTCAAATTTTTCCTGAGTTATAATAGCTATAATTATGTCTGAAAAACAGAATAAACATTTTTAGAAAGTAATTCAGAGCAAACCAGTGACTTCTAGATAAACCTTCTAAGATTAAATACCCTTCATGAATTAATGGTTGACCCTGACATTTACAATATCTTTAAAAAGAAAAAAATAAGATACATCAAAAAGAGTTACCACATATAGAAACATGTTTATAGACTTCTCAGATAATTTTTTAAAAATAAAATCTGTAAGTTTTAGAATATTCACCTGCCACAATGTTCCCAGAACGTGCCACAACCTTGAATCCATCAGCTACTTTGTCTACACTATCTCCATGGGTAAGTAAAACAATTTCTTCCTTCTGAAGACCCCTAATAAAAAGTAAAACAATATACAAACAGTTTTATGAAACACATTTAATGGATTCTTCTGCTTTATTTTTTTAACTTTATTGAGATATTATGCCATATGTAACCTGTAAATTTAAGATGTACAATGGGATGATTTGATAAACATATATTACATTGTGAAATGATTATGACAATAAAAGTTAGTTAACACATCCACCACTTCCGATAGTTACCATTTTTATGTGTGGTGAGAACATTTAGGCTCTACTCTCTTAGTAACTTACAGTATTAACTGTGGTGATCATGCTTTACATTAGATTCCTAGAACTTAATTCAAATTATAACTGTCAGAATTTTGCTTTAAAAATTACTAGCTTCTATGTGTAAATCAAGAAAAGAGAGAAAGTAGGTAACAGTGCAACACTGCTAGAACTTAAATTTACTCTGTCCATTATAAAGCCAATAAAAACAATAAATGCCAGGAAAAGGCAATCCATAAAAATTGAAAACTGGAACAGTAAGTTGGTGATATAATCACACACATACAGTTTCAAGAGGCTATAATGGTTTCAAAATTGTATCTCTATCGGAATTATCTTAAGAACAGAAGTAATTAATGGTATGGTTTACAACAGACGTAACTAACATTTATCAAATTCAACTGTGTGGACTTTCTTTGATGCAAATAAATCAACCACAAAAAGATATTTTTTACATTACAAAAAAATCTGAACAAGGACTTGGTGTTAAGTAATATTAAGAAATAGAAAATTAAAAATAAGACAAGAAGATAAAGTACATTAAAGCTAAATGGATGTTTCGGGGTTATTATTACAGTCATCACTATTACTTAAAATTGGTGTACATTGTAATTGAGTAGCAAGACTTTAGAACTATCAAGACAGAAAAACACTACATATTAACCAGTCTTTACAGTTAAAGTCTCTTGTAGTATCATATTCACCAACAAGATTCCTGAAGTATTTCTCAAGAACAGTCACTTAAG
Source organism: Tragulus kanchil (assembly GCA_022376925.1). Classification (NCBI taxonomy): domain Eukaryota; kingdom Metazoa; phylum Chordata; class Mammalia; order Artiodactyla; family Tragulidae; genus Tragulus; species Tragulus kanchil. Next base: position 141,107,568 of record JAIOJX010000028.1, read on the forward strand.
ACACAGGTAAATGTCAGCAACACCTCTCCAGTATGCAGCAGGAACAAGCACTAGATTTCAAAAACGTATGTTGGCAATGAGCAGCTTGAGTTCATAAAATTATTTTGAGTAACTCTTGCTTTTTTATTAACATTTCTTTGAAAATGAGAATTTTTGAATACAATTATTCTTGTTCTTTCTTATATTAAAGAAGAGCCAGCCACAGCCAGTTCTGTGTAAAAACCAGGGTATCTCCACTTTAGATAAATGATCTTAATTTGGATTTTAAAATTTGTTCAATTTGGAGAACACTACCCATTAAGAACTAATTTAGGTACAACTTAATGGAGGTTGTCAAGAATATATGTTAATAAACCAAATCTAAAGATAATTAGCATAGTTATAAGAATGATAATACAAACTCCATGTCCACATTAAATTGCATCAGTCTACATTTTACAGGTTTATTGCAGTTAGGGAGAGATGTTACTTCAAAGAAAAATGAAATTTATTTTTTTTTAAAAAGTGAGTATCTATACTCCACCTACACAGGCTATACCCAAAACATGAGAAAACCCAAAGAGAGTAAGTGACTAAAACTTTTAAGTTTTCTGGTCTTTCAGGAAGCTACGTCAAAACTCTTATTTTTTTAGTAAGGCAGAGGATAAATGATTCTAGGATGCTAATGAACAGCTCATTCACCAATCTTTAAGTACATTAGAACTAATATACCTAATCTATTATCACCTAGCAATAAAATCAATTAATACATTCACTATATTAAAAAGACAGTACACCAAATACAGTGATGCTCAGCAGAAAAAGTGGGGAAGACGGAAATACAATACAGCTTAAAACTATCTATCTGTCACATCTGACGTACTAATGTGTAGAATCACACTCTACTGACAGTGAAATAAGAAAAAAAAATTAAAGCTAAATGGATGTTTCGGGGTTATTATTACAGTCATCACTATTACTTAAAATTGGTGTACATTGTAATTGAGTAGCAAGACTTTAGAACTATCAAGACAGAAAAACACTACATATTAACCAGTCTTTACAGTTAAAGTCTCTTGTAGTATCATATTCACCAACAAGATTCCTGAAGTATTTCTCAAGAACAGTCACTTAAGACACAGGTAAATGTCAGCAACACCTCTCCAGTATGCAGCAGGAACAAGCACTAGATTTCAAAAACGTATGTTGGCAATGAGCAGCTTGAGTTCATAAAATTATTTTGAGTAACTCTTGCTTTTTTATTAACATTTCTTTGAAAATGAGAATTTTTGAATACAATTATTCTTGTTCTTTCTTATATTAAAGAAGAGCCAGCCACAGCCAGTTCTGTGTAAAAACCAGGGTATCTCCACTTTAGATAAATGATCTTAATTTGGATTTTAAAATTTGTTCAATTTGGAGAACACTACCCATTAAGAACTAATTTAGGTACAACTTAATGGAGGTTGTCAAGAATATATGTTAATAAACCAAATCTAAAGATAATTAGCATAGTTATAAGAATGATAATACAAACTCCATGTCCACATTAAATTGCATCAGTCTACATTTTACAGGTTTATTGCAGTTAGGGAGAGATGTTACTTCAAAGAAAAATGAAATTTATTTTTTTTTAAAAAGTGAGTATCTATACTCCACCTACACAGGCTATACCCAAAACATGAGAAAACCCAAAGAGAGTAAGTGACTAAAACTTTTAAGTTTTCTGGTCTTTCAGGAAGCTACGTCAAAACTCTTATTTTTTTAGTAAGGCAGAGGATAAATGATTCTAGGATGCTAATGAACAGCTCATTCACCAATCTTTAAGTACATTAGAACTAATATACCTAATCTATTATCACCTAGCAATAAAATCAATTAATACATTCACTATATTAAAAAGACAGTACACCAAATACAGTGATGCTCAGCAGAAAAAGTGGGGAAGACGGAAATACAATACAGCTTAAAACTATCTATCTGTCACATCTGACGTACTAATGTGTAGAATCACACTCTACTGACAGTGAAAAGGGAAAACCACAAATGTTGGCATCACCATCTGCAATCCCAAGTAGAAGTTCAAGATTGCATAAGGGCTTTTCAAGTCTGTCGTTAAATGCTTTTCTTATTCCTAATTACCATCACTACCACCCTCTGCTGTCTTGACACTCAACTGAAAAATAAACAGGACACCACCTTTGGCCACTATTTTGCCCTTAAGCTTTGTCTAAAAACTACATACAGAATCTCCAATTTTGAAGAGAAACATTTCCAGCTTTAAGTTAACCTAGCATTCATATTGATCCAAAAACCTGCCATACCTGAATAACGAGCACGTGTTATCCACACTAATACTGAAAACGCCATCTTCTCTAACACTTTTCTTGTGCACAGTACCTCCAAATACTTTATTCATCATCTGTTCCAAGAGAAAATAAACTAATGTTAAGATCATTCAAAAGAAAATTACCCAATTTCTTACACTAATAATTTATATTTCTCATTTTTAGATCTGCTGTTATGTTTGCACCCCAAAAATAAAGGAAGTTTGATAACTGTAAATAATCTGGTATTTTTTAACTTGGTATTATAACATATACTTATATAATTCTTAAAAGTCAAAGTTATAAAACAAAACTAGATTAGGAATTTGACCTGACGTTGATTTTTATTAAACACTGGCAAATTTTCCATTTAGCATACTATAATTCATCTGTTAAAAATTAAGATTTCTTAGAAAAAATAAGGATTTCTTTAATATCTGAGTTTAATTTTTAAAGCATTTTGTTGTTGTTGTTGTTTTAAATTATTGCTTTATTTATCTTAATTTGGCTGCACTAGGTCTTAGTTGTGGCATATGGGATCCAGTTCCCTGACCAGGGATCAAACCTGGGACTCCTGCATTACAAGCACAGAGTCTTAACCGCTGGACTACCAGGGAAGTCCCAAAGCATTTTAAAAATGCTCTTTGAGCTTAGAAAGTACCTACTTGGTATTAAAACTAGGTAGCTATAAATCCCTCCAAACTGTTTAATCTTTGGCCTCAAAGGAACAGTCAGTCTGAAAGTCTGCAGAAGGCTCTTCTATGGAGATGGGATAAGCAGTATAATCTGGCCTTTCAATTCAATTTCTCTATTCAAATCCCACAGACCTCTATTCTAGATGGTCTCTCCATCTTGGCTCTTCTTGTGCCAATCTTCTTTATCATTTACATATGCCTAAACTCCTCCAACACCAAATAGACACACATGGGACTTTTAGGAACATTAAATCTGCATCAATAAAATCAACACAACCCATCTTCATATGTCTGCTCCACAACAGGTGTCATAAGGTATCTGCCACAACAATATGTGATGCAGGCTGACTCAGAGCCCAAGAGAAAAGCAGGCAGAGAGCAAAAACACGTGTTCAATTCTGGTAATGCACAATGGTGTATCCTTCAAATATGCATTGGCAAATGCTGCCCTCTATATTCTCCTGTTGGACATTCACTATAAACCTTCCTGATATACAGGTTTGGATAAAGTCCAGCAATTGAAGAAAAAAAAACTCCTAACCCCTGTTTACCCCATTATTTCTCAAACTAAAGACTCAAACACAAAACACTTGTGCAGCATCTTAACAAGCACACAGTTTAGGAAACACTGCTGCCGTCTAATCAGACCTGTTGCCTCTAGTCTTGTCCATCTTCCATTCTATATTTCAGAGATCTATGAATGTCAGCTGCTAAAATATAAATCATGGCTGTGTTAGGTCATGATTAAATTCTTAATGGCTACACCTAGGTTAGTAAAGTTTTCCTGTAAAGGACCAGACAGTATGTGAGCCTTTGCCGGCCCTACTGTCTCTGAAGCAAGCATTCAACTCTTGTCATCATAGCACAGAAGCACTAAAGGAATGGATATGATGATATTCCTATAACCTTTATTTATGGACACTGAAATCTGAATTTCATTTAATTTTCACATGTCACAACATACAATTCTTTTTAAAAATGTTTTTCAACTCCAACCATAAACAACACTTTAAAATCATAAAAACCATTCTTAGCTTGTCAGACATATAACAACAGGCAGTGGGCCAGCTCTGGCAGTAAGCTGTAGGTTTGCTGACTCCCTGTGCACAGGATAAAGTTCAATGCATTGTCCCTGTCTAACGCCACCTCTCATCTTCCCCCTCATTCTCTACTCTAGCCACTAAAGCCAGGGAGATAAACAAAGCAGATCATGTCCTCTGCCCACCACGTCTCCAGGTCTCCTCACAGTCCAGGGGCCTAGCTAGGTATGTGGCCCAGAGAAGACATCTGAATTTGCTGAATGAAAAATGCCTAAACTCCTCCAACACCAAATAGACACACATGGGACTTTTAGGAACATTAAATCTGCATCAATAAAATCAACACAACCCATCTTCATATGTCTGCTCCACAACAGGTGTCATAAGGTATCTGCCACAACAATATGTGATGCAGGCTGACTCAGAGCCCAAGAGAAAAGCAGGCAGAGAGCAAAAACACGTGTTCAATTCTGGTAATGCACAATGGTGTATCCTTCAAATATGCATTGGCAAATGCTGCCCTCTATATTCTCCTGTTGGACATTCACTATAAACCTTCCTGATATACAGGTTTGGATAAAGTCCAGCAATTGAAGAAAAAAAAACTCCTAACCCCTGTTTACCCCATTATTTCTCAAACTAAAGACTCAAACACAAAACACTTGTGCAGCATCTTAACAAGCACACAGTTTAGGAAACACTGCTGCCGTCTAATCAGACCTGTTGCCTCTAGTCTTGTCCATCTTCCATTCTATATTTCAGAGATCTATGAATGTCAGCTGCTAAAATATAAATCATGGCTGTGTTAGGTCATGATTAAATTCTTAATGGCTACACCTAGGTTAGTAAAGTTTTCCTGTAAAGGACCAGACAGTATGTGAGCCTTTGCCGGCCCTACTGTCTCTGAAGCAAGCATTCAACTCTTGTCATCATAGCACAGAAGCACTAAAGGAATGGATATGATGATATTCCTATAACCTTTATTTATGGACACTGAAATCTGAATTTCATTTAATTTTCACATGTCACAACATACAATTCTTTTTAAAAATGTTTTTCAACTCCAACCATAAACAACACTTTAAAATCATAAAAACCATTCTTAGCTTGTCAGACATATAAAAACAGGCAGTGGGCCAGCTCTGGCAGTAAGCTGTAGGTTTGCTGACTCCCTGTGCACAGGATAAAGTTCAATGCATTGTCCCTGTCTAACGCCACCTCTCATCTTCCCCCTCATTCTCTACTCTAGCCACTAAAGCCAGGGAGATAAACAAAGCAGATCATGTCCTCTGCCCACCACGTCTCCAGGTCTCCTCACAGTCCAGGGGCCTAGCTAGGTATGTGGCCCAGAGAAGACATCTGAATTTGCTGAATGAAAAATGAATGTTTTCCTCTATACATAGAATGAACCTTGTGCGCCTCTGCCTCCTCTAATTTCTAGTTCTTAATTAGAAGAGAGTTGAATGATCAAGCTAACCAAAGCTGTCGGAACACAATTTAAAAGTCTAAATTAAAGGCTTTTATAAAGCCAAAGGCTTGCAGTAAAATTTAGAGCTATCTCACCTGTTCAGAAGGCTTTCATGTTTATTCTTGATTCCTGACTATGTATGCTAGACAAGGGTGAAAATACAAGGAGCTAAACAATCTGCTAAATGTGTGTATGGGAGGAAGGAATAACTTATGTAGAGTAAAACACTTTGTTAAAATTTTTTTTTTTTTTTTGCCACTTCTATTGGTCTTTTATTGTCATCCATCTTTGTTCTTTGGCCTGTGTGGGCTTCCTATCGCAGTGGCCTCTCGTTGCAGGGCACCAGCTCTGGGTGCATGCGCTCCAGAGCTTCAGCTCAGTAGTTGGACACATTGGTGGCGCGTGGGATCTTTCCATAAAATTTTAATATTCTACCTTAACTTAAAGAAATGGTTTTCACTGTGGATTCCTGATAACCTCGAGGCCCTAAATGCCTCAAACAATAACAACAAAAAGCCCTGTAAGTCTATCACTTCAATTGGGTCAGCTCCCCTTTTATCTGTCTTATATGCCAAGATTTCAAAGTAAATCTTAGATTTGGGAGGGAGAAATGGAAGGATATTTTGCCAATAAAAATTTAACAAAATCTATGTGGGAGTATATAAAGAAATCAAATGCTTGTGATAAAGATGTTTCTTTTAAAAAATGAAATTACACTGAAGAGAGAAGTCAGTCTAGAAGGTATAAGCAATAAACATAACTGGTGAAAGTTTATCTAGCATATATAAAAATAATTTTAAAAATTCAACAAGGTCCTAGCTCAGTGGTAAAGAGTTTGCCTACCAATGCATTGTCCCTGTCTAACGCCACCTCTCATCTTCCCCCTCATTCTCTACTCTAGCCACTAAAGCCAGGGAGATAAACAAAGCAGATCATGTCCTCTGCCCACCACGTCTCCAGGTCTCCTCACAGTCCAGGGGCCTAGCTAGGTATGTGGCCCAGAGAAGACATCTGAATTTGCTGAATGAAAAATGAATGTTTTCCTCTATACATAGAATGAACCTTGTGCGCCTCTGCCTCCTCTAATTTCTAGTTCTTAATTAGAAGAGAGTTGAATGATCAAGCTAACCAAAGCTGTCGGAACACAATTTAAAAGTCTAAATTAAAGGCTTTTATAAAGCCAAAGGCTTGCAGTAAAATTTAGAGCTATCTCACCTGTTCAGAAGGCTTTCATGTTTATTCTTGATTCCTGACTATGTATGCTAGACAAGGGTGAAAATACAAGGAGCTAAACAATCTGCTAAATGTGTGTATGGGAGGAAGGAATAACTTATGTAGAGTAAAACACTTTGTTAAAATTTTTTTTTTTTTTTTGCCACTTCTATTGGTCTTTTATTGTCATCCATCTTTGTTCTTTGGCCTGTGTGGGCTTCCTATCGCAGTGGCCTCTCGTTGCAGGGCACCAGCTCTGGGTGCATGCGCTCCAGAGCTTCAGCTCAGTAGTTGGACACATTGGTGGCGCGTGGGATCTTTCCATAAAATTTTAATATTCTACCTTAACTTAAAGAAATGGTTTTCACTGTGGATTCCTGATAACCTCGAGGCCCTAAATGCCTCAAACAATAACAACAAAAAGCCCTGTAAGTCTATCACTTCAATTGGGTCAGCTCCCCTTTTATCTGTCTTATATGCCAAGATTTCAAAGTAAATCTTAGATTTGGGAGGGAGAAATGGAAGGATATTTTGCCAATAAAAATTTAACAAAATCTATGTGGGAGTATATAAAGAAATCAAATGCTTGTGATAAAGATGTTTCTTTTAAAAAATGAAATTACACTGAAGAGAGAAGTCAGTCTAGAAGGTATAAGCAATAAACATAACTGGTGAAAGTTTATCTAGCATATATAAAAATAATTTTAAAAATTCAACAGAGGGCTTCCCTGGTAGCTCAGTGGTAAAGAGTTTGCCTACCAATGCAGGAGACACGGGTCTGATCCCAGATTTGGGAAGACCCCACATGCTGCGGAGCAACTAAGCCCGTGAACCACAACTATTGAGCCTGTGCTCTAGAGCCTCAGAGCCACAACTACTGAGCCTATGTGCTGCAACTACTGAAGCCCGTGTGCCCTAGAGCCTGAGTTCCACAACAAAAGAAGTCACCACAACAAGAAGTCTGCTCACCTCAACTAGAGAGTAGCCCCCACTCCCTGCAACCAGAGAAGGGCCTGCACCAGCAATGAAAAGCCAGAATAGCCATAAATAAACAAATGAATTCCATTTAAAAGAATTCAACAGAAAAATGTGCAAAAATTGTGAATAATCTTTTACAGCTAAGCAGACACAAATGACTAATGGCAAATAAATCCATGAATCTTAAAACAAGGAAAACGATCATTAAGACTACAACATGTCTGGAGAAGGAAATGGCGACCCACTCCAGTATTCTTGCCTGGGAAATCCCATGGAAAGAGGAGCCTGGAAGGCTGCAGTCCATGGGGTCACAAACAGTCAGACACAACAGAGCAACTAAGAGAGACACATGGGGAACTGGCAATTGATAGAGGTGTTAATCACAAGTTGGTAGAAAAATGTGGATGGTTCAATAAACAGTCTCAAGGTAAGTGACTCTTCATTTGGAAAAATAATAGATCTTTGCTCTTGTCATACATTAAAGTATTTATCTAAAAATCCAAAGGTACTGAAGACTAAAATGCAAAGGACAAAACTCAGTAATATAAGAGTTTTTATAGGGGAATTTTTTTCAAACTTTGGAGTAAGGAAGAATTTTGAAAATGAGTCCAGAATACCCTTATGTATACATATAGCAAAGAAACTGATACATGTATCCAGCGAGTCCTGTATCTTTATGTTCATTGCAGCATGAATTATATTAGCAAAAAATTGGAAAGAAACGTCTATCACTTTGGAAATGGATGAGCAAAATGCTATGTAGTCACACTTTAAAAAAAAAAAAAAAGACTACAACATGTCATTTAACACCTCTTTAGCCAGGCAAATTAAAAAAAAAAAACAACCTGGGGCTTCCCTGGTGGCCCAGTGGGTAAGTAAGGACATCGCCTTGCAGTACAAGGGGTGCCAGTTCAACCCCTGGTCTGGGACGATCCCACGTGCCGCAGAGCGGCTGGGCCGATGTGTCCCACTACTGAGCTGGAGCTCTGGAGTGCATGAGCTCAGAGCCGGTGCTCTGCAGCGAGAGAGGCCACTGTAATAGGAGGCCCACACAGGCCAAAGAACAAAGATGGATGAAAGAAATGAATGAAAGACCAATGTAAATGGCCAAAAAAAAAAAAAAAGGAATCTCTATTACCCACAACCCTTTGCCTCTCCCAAAAGTAAGCCTCACAGGCCTTCAAAGCCAAATGTTCTGGAGGTTCATTTTCCTGGCATAGGACCCCCTGGGTAGCCCAGTATGGGGTTCTGATCATGAAAACCTCTGCAATTATAATTAGTCTCCTCCTTGTGGGCTACCCAACGACAAATCATAAGTTGGTTGACTGAGACTCTGACTCTCCTACCCATCTCATTGTGTCCTTCTTTAGTTCTAGAAGATCTTTTCTGCTAGATTCTCATCAATAGTTGCTCTGTAAATTGTAATTTTGGTGTGCCCAACAGAGGAGGTGAGCTCAGGGCTTTCTTATTCCACCACCTTGGCCACTAACCTATAGCTACTTAATTAACATTACAGTTAAGACACTATCTTAACTGAATAATCAAAATGAACACCACCTATTACAGTATTAATTGACAGTGACTTCTAACGAGATGCTCTGAGAAGACAGAATGTGCTGTCATTGTTTCGTTACTAAGTCATATATGACTCTCGCAACTCCATGGACTACAGCACACCAGGCTCCTCTGTCCATGGGATTTCCCAGGAAGAATACTGGAATGGGTTGATAGAGTTTATAGAATTTTTCAAACTTTGGAGTAAGGTTTTGAAAATGAGTCCAGAATACCCTTATGTATACATATAGCAAAGAAACTGATACATGTATCCAGCGAGTCCTGTATCTTTATGTTCATTGCAGCATGAATTATATTAGCAAAAAATTGGAAAGAAACGTCTATCACTTTGGAAATGGATGAGCAAAATGCTATGTAGTCACACTTTAAAAAAAAAAAAAAAGACTACAACATGTCATTTAACACCTCTTTAGCCAGGCAAATTAAAAAAAAAAAACAACCTGGGGCTTCCCTGGTGGCCCAGTGGGTAAGTAAGGACATCGCCTTGCAGTACAAGGGGTGCCAGTTCAACCCCTGGTCTGGGACGATCCCACGTGCCGCAGAGCGGCTGGGCCGATGTGTCCCACTACTGAGCTGGAGCTCTGGAGTGCATGAGCTCAGAGCCGGTGCTCTGCAGCGAGAGAGGCCACTGTAATAGGAGGCCCACACAGGCCAAAGAACAAAGATGGATGAAAGAAATGAATGAAAGACCAATGTAAATGGCCAAAAAAAAAAAAAAGGAATCTCTATTACCCACAACCCTTTGCCTCTCCCAAAAGTAAGCCTCACAGGCCTTCAAAGCCAAATGTTCTGGAGGTTCATTTTCCTGGCATAGGACCCCCTGGGTAGCCCAGTATGGGGTTCTGATCATGAAAACCTCTGCAATTATAATTAGTCTCCTCCTTGTGGGCTACCCAACGACAAATCATAAGTTGGTTGACTGAGACTCTGACTCTCCTACCCATCTCATTGTGTCCTTCTTTAGTTCTAGAAGATCTTTTCTGCTAGATTCTCATCAATAGTTGCTCTGTAAATTGTAATTTTGGTGTGCCCAACAGAGGAGGTGAGCTCAGGGCTTTCTTATTCCACCACCTTGGCCACTAACCTATAGCTACTTAATTAACATTACAGTTAAGACACTATCTTAACTGAATAATCAAAATGAACACCACCTATTACAGTATTAATTGACAGTGACTTCTAACGAGATGCTCTGAGAAGACAGAATGTGCTGTCATTGTTTCGTTACTAAGTCATATATGACTCTCTCGCAACTCCATGGACTACAGCACACCAGGCTCCTCTGTCCATGGGATTTCCCAGGAAGAATACTGGAATGGGTTGCCATTTCCTTCTCCACGGGATCTACCCAACCCAAGGAAAGAACCCACGTCTCCTGCATTGGGAGGTGGACTCTATCACTGAGCTACCTGGGAAGCTGGAGCACAGCATTACTTTTGTGTAGTCTTGCTAAAAATTCATAACCTGAATCTAACAATAAAGAAATATCAAGCAAATCAAAAGTGAGGACTACTCTACAAGGTAACTGGAATGTACTTTTTTTTTTCATTGCCTAAGTCATAAAAGAGAAGGAAAGATTGTAAAATGTAAAATGTAAAGAGACAGGACAACTAAATACAATACGTGGTCCTAGACTGGATTCATGACTTTTATAAGACACATTAACGAGACAAACAGTGAAATGTAAATAAAGTCTGTGGGTCAGATACTAACATCAAGTCAATGTTAACTTCCTGATTTTGCTAACTGTACCGAGGTAATGAAAGATAGAATTCTAGTACTTAAGATACAAGTGACAGAAGACCATGTTTGCGAATTACTCACAAAATGGTTTAAAATGTCATAATTACAAAACTGAGTAAATGTATAAAGGAGCTCTGAGAACTATTACATGCCTACTTTTCTTTAATGGACAGTGCTTTGTGGTAAATGGTAATACAAATAGTTGCTCTTCTGAAACTCCCCACTCAAAAAGTCAGTTTTGCAATACTAGCGTGGCAATTCATAAACAGTTGTAACATGAAGAAATTATCTCATAAAAAACATATAAAGACAGAAAACACTAATACATTAGGAGTCACAAGGAGAATAAATTAACTCTTAAGGCAAATTCACAGATGTATGTACCTGCATGCCATAGCAAATTCCAAGAACAGGCTTTCCAATAGTGAATATTGCTGGATCAAACCAAGGAGCATCTTCTGCATACACAGAATTAGGTCCTCCAGAGATGATAATTGCACTGCAGATTTAAGGAAGAGAATAATGAAGAATCTGTTACCTTCTATACAAGGTCTATGCCCTCTCTTGCTTATACCACTGAGGGGAAACTCAATACCAACTCAGAAATTTTGTTATGCTTTCAGCATGCTAGAGTAGATCCAGATTCTATAACAGCTAAATAACAGCTTCCTACTCAGGTTATTTATTTATTTATTGAATTAATTTTTATTGAAGTATAGTTGATTTACAAAGTTGTATTAGTTTTCAGTTCATTTGGGGGGGGCGGGGCACGGGTTGGGGAGGGAGGGCGGGCGGGCCACGGGTTGGGGAGGGGGGCGGGCGGGCCACTTCCATTGGTCTTTCATTTATCTATTTTCATCCATCTTTGTTCTTTGGCCTGTGTGGGCCTTCCATTGCAGTGGCCTCTGTTGTCGCAGAGCACCAGCTCTGGGCACATGCGCTCCAGAGCTCCGGCTTGGTAATTGGACACATCGGTCCAACCGCTCCGCGGCACATGGGATCTTCCCAGGCCAGGGATCGAACCGGCGCCCCTTGCACTGCAAGGCGGTGTCCTTACCCATTGGACCACTGGGGAAGCCCTATTTATTTATTTTTTTTGACCACACAGCAAGCAGAATCATAGTTTTCCAACCAGGAATTGAATCTATGCCCTCTACAGTGGAAGTCTCAACCACTGGACCAATAGGCAATCCCCTACAAAGCTTAATTATTTTCACTCTATTTTATTGCAATATGTGAAAGTTGATTAATTCAACCATCACTTGTTAATAAGCATAAACTTCAAATATCTAAGACCAATGTCTCAATCTACGGAGACTAGCCTCAATTTGTTTTGTTTTCCTCATCAACAGAGAAAGTAAATAAAAATTCTAAGTGGAGAAGATAAAAATACAGGTCTTCTGAGGGCTAAGGAGTAAACCAAGTCACAGTAAGACAAATGAAGGTATTACGAAGGTTCTGGGTTATGCAGAGCAAAATACAATAAAGAATATCAGAAAATGTGAAGAATTACCTAACTTTGCTGATTTAAAACCTGGTCAATATTCCCAACAATTTTACCTGAGACCCAGGAATAGGTGCTAACGTAACTTGGTTTGTATGCCCTGTTCTCAGAACCCAATCAGTATTACCACTTAGTTACATTACAATCTATAGAACATTCTATGGATTACCATGGGAACAGAACTGAGACTGGCTTCTGATACAGGTAACTTTGGTCCTGAGTCCTCAAATCAAAAAAATTTTAGAACATTTTAATATTATCATTTTTACATAAAAAGTCAGATTTCTAGAACTTCCCAAGTGACTTATTGGTACAGAATCCCCCTGCTGATACAGGAGACATGGGTTCTATTCTTGAGTTGGAAAGATCCCCTGGAGAAGGAAACAGCAGTCCGCTCCAGAATTCTTGCCTGGGAAATTCCATGGACAGAGGAACCTGGCCAGCTATAGTCCATGTTGTTCAGTTAGCAGCTAACAATCATAGCATGTGTTGTGTAAGTGGGCATGTGTGGCAGACTGGAGAGCATAAGTAGTATGAAGGTGCAAGTCTCTGTGATTCCAGTGATTTGTAGCAGTGTTAGGAGGAAGGTCAAGTTTTAGCAGAGTTTTCCTAAAGAAAATTCAGAAATCTGACTTTTTTTTTTTGGTTGGGGGTGTTTGGGAGGGAGGCGGGGCGGGCGGGCCACTTCTATTGGTCTTTCATTTGTCTGTTTTCGTCCATCTTTGTTCTTTGGCCCGTGCGGGCCTCCCATGGCAGTGGCCTCTGTTGTCACAGAGCACCAGCTCTGGGCGCATGCACTCCAGAGCTCCAGCTCGGTAACTGGACACATCGGTGCATTCCAGATATAACCAAAATCTACTTACAAACCAAATTTGGATCACAATCCACTTTATAATTAGTGGCTGCCTGCCATGTAAAAACATAATCTAAAATGCTAGACTTGTAATACATCCAAAAAAAAAAAAAATCACACAAATCAAAATTCATAGAAATTACTCAACAAGATACTTTATTTAAAAAACCATATATATAATAATCATTTAAGTGAGTACAAAAGCCCTACCCTCTTGAACTTTATACTGATAACACGAATTCTGGTATACATTATGTCTGTCAGCTTATCTCTTGCAATGAGACTGACGACAATCTACTAAGATGATAAATGTGACATCCCTTTAAAATAACAATTTAAAAGGGGAAAGGGGCAAGCCCTAAGGGTAGATATATAATCTAACTCCTTAAAAATGCAGAAGCTAAAATTCTATAAAACATATTTAACAACCAAGAGCTCTAGAATTTCAGTATATTTAGTTTTATAAAAGATAACCACCACGGGACTGCCCAGCATCCCTCATTAATCTGCTAAACAACTTACAGCTATAAGATTCTTAATACTATTAAAAAGAAAAAGCAATAGACTTAGTCAAGGATAAAACTCAAGCAGCACTTAAGCCAATTATGAAAATTCTTATCTCAATAAGTCTTACAAAGAGCTAATCACTCTTTCGGAGTTTTCTATTCCTACCCTGCTATTATTTTGAAACAACTTGCAATTACGAGGCCCAGTAAGTCCCAAGGCATACCAGATACCAATTTATACATCAAGCAGATTGAGGTTCTAAAAACAGGTAGGTTAAGATATCTTCCATGCCATAAACCTAAAATTTACTCTAAAAAAGGGTAGTCAAATAGTTATCTCAGTAGCAAGGATTTTAATAATGAAAGCCAAGTGTTATAGCTACTAGTTTCCTAGAGAGAAAATAAGCTACTGCTGTAAGCAGGACCTAGAAACTATTTACAATCAGGTGACAAAAACAATTAGACATCTATTGTCAATACTGGTTACCCTATTTCACAACAATTGGTCTTGATTACTTTGCTGGGCATTTCTGACTGGGGGAATGATGACACAGAGGGGTTCAGATTTCTTTTAGCTTTAATTTTACTTAAAACTGGTTCTCAGTGGCAAACCATGATAGCTGAATTAGATAAATTCAAAGTGTTCCTTCTTACTCTAAAATTATCTGCATCCTAAAACTAAATCAGAGTTAAACGTAAACCTGCCGTTTCTGTGTTCACAATTCACTCCATTTCAAAAACAAGAAACACAGGATAACGTAACACATCTATGAAGTTCCTAAAAGTTAACCATTTGTCTAGTGGAAAAACATTAAGTTTTTAAGAAAAATTAAATACACTATGTTTTGAAAAAATACAGCATTAAGTCTTGAGAGCTAATTAAGGATATAGACTGTAGTTGCTTGCTTCTGAATAACACACAATAAGGAACAAACATTAATTCCAGGAGAAAAGACATAGCATGGTTTTACCAGAAATAGCTATTAAAGGAAGAAGCTATCTATACATTGAATGTCATTTTGGCTAGTTTTAGTAGTACAACTATGGAATTAGCTCTTAAATTAGAAGTCTTCATAATTTAGAAACTAGTCTCCTGGGATAGGAAGCAAAAGAGACTCATTGTACATAGCATTCTCTAATTTAGGTACTCTAGCCATATTTTATACACACACACACACACACATCCCTTTGATCAAGTGCTCTAGGATAAATGAATGACCATAATACCCAAATCTAAGTCTTACCCAGAAGGCCTATAAAATAGCAGTCCCCAACCTTTTCGGCACAAGGAAGTGATTTCATAAAAGATACTTTTTCCATGGGAGGGGAGGGGTGTCAGGATGATTCACGAGCATTGTATTTACTGTGCACTTTATTTCTAATCTAATGACACCACTGATCTAACAGGTACCAGCCATGGCCCAGAGGTTGGGGATCCCTGATATAAAACATAAGATACTCAAATGATAAATTAATAAAACAGTACAAATAAAATTAATGTAATATTTTCCTTAATTTAAATTCCTTTTAATGTCAAGGGCTATGGAAAATTTCTCATATTAAAACTATTCCAGGGCTTCCTGGGTGGTCCAGTGGATAAAAAGTCCGCCTTGCAATGCAAGGGACATCAGTTCAATCCCTGGCTCGGGAAGATCCCACGTGCCACAGTGTAGGTGGGCTGCGACTACGAGCAAGCGCTCTGAAGCGCATGTGCCCAGAACCGGTGCTCTGCAATGAGAGGCCGCTGCAATGGGAAGCCCACACATGCCAAAGAATAAAAATGGAAAAAAATAAGTAAAAATGTTTATTTTTTTAAAGATTTTTAAAATTTGTCTGCTTCATTTATTTTTATCGATCTTTATTCTTTGGCATATGGGCCTCCCATTGCTGAGAACAGGAATTAAACAAGTTAACCATTTGTCAAAATTTTGGAAAACATTAAGTTTTTAAGAAAAATTAAATACACTATGTTTTGAAAAAATACAGCATTAAGTCTTGAGAGCTAATTAAGGATATAGACTGTAGTTGCTTGCTTCTGAATAACACACAATAAGGAACAAACATTAATTCCAGGAGAAAAGACATAGCATGGTTTTACCAGAAATAGCTATTAAAGGAAGAAGCTATCTATACATTGAATGTCATTTTGGCTAGTTTTAGTAGTACAACTATGGAATTAGCTCTTAAATTAGAAGTCTTCATAATTTAGAAACTAGTCTCCTGGGATAGGAAGCAAAAGAGACTCATTGTACATAGCATTCTCTAATTTAGGTACTCTAGCCATATTTTATACACACACACACACACACATCCCTTTGATCAAGTGCTCTAGGATAAATGAATGACCATAATACCCAAATCTAAGTCTTACCCAGAAGGCCTATAAAATAGCAGTCCCCAACCTTTTCGGCACAAGGAAGTGATTTCATAAAAGATACTTTTTCCATGGGAGGGGAGGGGTGTCAGGATGATTCACGAGCATTGTATTTACTGTGCACTTTATTTCTAATCTAATGACACCACTGATCTAACAGGTACCAGCCATGGCCCAGAGGTTGGGGATCCCTGATATAAAACATAAGATACTCAAATGATAAATTAATAAAACAGTACAAATAAAATTAATGTAATATTTTCCTTAATTTAAATTCCTTTTAATGTCAAGGGCTATGGAAAATTTCTCATATTAAAACTATTCCAGGGCTTCCTGGGTGGTCCAGTGGATAAAAAGTCCGCCTTGCAATGCAAGGGACATCAGTTCAATCCCTGGCTCGGGAAGATCCCACGTGCCACAGTGTAGGTGGGCTGCGACTACGAGCAAGCGCTCTGAAGCGCATGTGCCCAGAACCGGTGCTCTGCAATGAGAGAGGCCGCTGCAATGGGAAGCCCACACATGCCAAAGAATAAAAATGGATGAAAATAAGTAAATATGTTTATTTTTTTAAAGATTTTTTAAAATTATTTTTGCCTCTAAGTCTTCATTTATTTTTTATCGATCTTTATTCTTTGGCATATGTGGGCCTCCCATTGCTGAGAACAGGCTCTAGGCACATGCACTCCAAAGCTCTGGCTCATAATTGCACACAGCGGCCCAACTGCTCCTCAGCATGTGGGATCTTCCCAGGCCAGAGATCGAACTGGTGCCCTTTGCACTGCAAGGCAGACTCCCCACCCACTACACCACTAGGGAAGCCCAACAAAAATGTTTAAAAAACAAAACACTCCATGTCTTACTTTCATTAAAAAATTCAGTATCCAAACAAATTAATAAAATATCCTGCAATCTAATCTCTGCCTCTTCAGAAAAATATAAGTGAAAAGATTACCAGAATTCTTGCTCCTTTATGGCAAATGCTGGTGTTTCCAAGGGGAAGATTTCAGACTGCACAAACAGTTCCCTCACTCTCCGGTCTATGACTTTCCCATACTGTGCACCTGCATCCAGAATGACAACAGCTCCTTCATAGTGGTGGTCGCCATCCTTAAGGTCTCCTCCGGCATTGTCCAGCTGCAAATATTAACACAAATGTCTTCTTAATTATGACAATCAGAGCTACTTTTAAAAACTGTGGTCACTGTTAGTTCCAAAACACACCAACTGTTACCTTAGGACTTTGAGCTGCTAATTCTAAATACTTTATTTTAAAGGAAAAATTTTTATACATATTCATACACAGGCATAAATTAAAGCTACCATCTACTGACTACATGATATAGTCACTTTATGTTTAATGCATCTTATGCACACTATCTAATACTAAGGTAAGCGTACAGTCCAGGTGTGCCAAAATATAGTGTTTAAGCTGTTATAAGCAAGTGCCTCCTTTCCATGGATAAAGTCCGCCTTGCAATGCAAGGGACATCAGTTCAATCCCTGGCTCGGAAGATCCCGTGCCACAGTGTAGGTGGGCTGCGACTACGAGCAAGCGCTCTGAAGCGCATGTGCCCAGAACCGGTGCTCTGCAATGAGAGAGCCGCTGCAATGGGAAGCCCACACATGCCAAAGAATAAAAATGGATGAAAATAAGTAAATATGTTTATTTTTTTAAAGATTTTTTAAAATTATTTTTGCCTCTAAGTCTTCATTTATTTTTTATCGATCTTTATTCTTTGGCATATGTGGGCCTCCCATTGCTGAGAACAGGCTCTAGGCACATGCACTCCAAAGCTCTGGCTCATAATTGCACACAGCGGCCCAACTGCTCCTCAGCATGTGGGATCTTCCCAGGCCAGAGATCGAACTGGTGCCCTTTGCACTGCAAGGCAGACTCCCCACCCACTACACCACTAGGGAAGCCCAACAAAAATGTTTAAAAAACAAAACACTCCATGTCTTACTTTCATTAAAAAATTCAGTATCCAAACAAATTAATAAAATATCCTGCAATCTAATCTCTGCCTCTTCAGAAAAATATAAGTGAAAAGATTACCAGAATTCTTGCTCCTTTATGGCAAATGCTGGTGTTTCCAAGGGGAAGATTTCAGACTGCACAAACAGTTCCCTCACTCTCCGGTCTATGACTTTCCCATACTGTGCACCTGCATCCAGAATGACAACAGCTCCTTCATAGTGGTGGTCGCCATCCTTAAGGTCTCCTCCGGCATTGTCCAGCTGCAAATATTAACACAAATGTCTTCTTAATTATGACAATCAGAGCTACTTTTAAAAACTGTGGTCACTGTTAGTTCCAAAAACACACCAACTGTTACCTTAGGACTTTGAGCTGCTAATTCTAAATACTTTATTTTAAAGGAAAAATTTTTATACATATTCATACACAGGCATAAATTAAAGCTACCATCTACTGACTACATGATATAGTCACTTTATGTTTAATGCATCTTATGCACACTATCTAATACTAAGGTAAGCGTACAGTCCAGGTGTGCCAAAATATAGTGTAAGTTTATGCAATGTCTGTTATACCAGCATTATTATTAATAGTGCCTCCTTTGAATCTCAAAAGCATCCCAGTTTGGGCAGTAAATTATATGATCACCCTACCCAACTGTCACAGCATCCCTATGAGGGACATACTGATGAGGAACTGAAAGTTTTCTGCCAGAATATATAAACATACCCAGATTCACTTTATTAGGATTTTTTGTATTATCTGAGGAAAATTATACATATATTATACACTCACACACACACACACATATATGCAGCTGACCTATAACACTAATTTTTTTTTTTGACACTTGTATTGGTCTTTCATTTATTCATTTTCATCCTCTTTGGCCTGTGTGAGCCTCCCATCGCAGTGGCCTCTCGTCGCAGAGCACCGGCTCAGGGCGCACGTGCTTCAGAGCTCCGGCTCGGTAGTTGGACAAATCGATCCAGCCGCTCCGCGGCACGTGGGATCTTCCCAGGACAGGGATCGAACCGGCACTTCTTGCACTGCAAGGCAGTGTCCTTACTGGACCACCAGGGAAGCCCAACCCTAAATATTTTTAATGTGTTTTAATCTTATCTCTGACAAGTCTACACTGAAAATGCTTTTCTGGAGAACAATTAAAATGTAAAATTTTAACTTAATGTGCTGAAACAGTTACCTGGAGCGTGCTAAAATACTTACCTAGAACTGGCTTCAAAATAATCAAAGAGTAGGTGGGTATGAATGAAACAAGATTGCCAATGTACTGCAATCACTAAAGGTGGGTGATACATTTATTGTGTTCATTTTAGTCACTATTCTGTTTTTACACATCTTACATAAGAAAAGGCTTTAAAATGTGTATGTACATTGGAAATGCACTTGGAGGAAGCATAAACGTTATAATCCCATTTTAAAACATTTTGGATAAAAGTGCAAGAGTATGTATATACATGCCTGAAAAAGAAATGTCTAAACAGATACAAACCAAAATACTAACAGAGGTGGTATCTGAATAATGAAACTATAATAGGTGATCTCAAAATTTTCTTTGTTCATGCTCTTCGGGATGTTCAAATATTTACACCAACATATTTTTGCAGGTTTTCCCCCTCCTGTTGCAAAACTTGCACATTAAAAAAACTAAGCCCAGCCCCATAGGCATGTATCTAACTCTTTCACCCCTTTCCTCTCCATTTATGTGAATAAATAAAACATAGGCCTCACACCACCACTAACACCTCTTCAGTGCAGTAGTTAAAAAAAAAAAAAAAGCAACAATCACAGCCATCTATAGAGGATCTGTGAGAGAGACCCAACCACAGGCCAGTGGAATTCCTCAGCTCACAAAATGCAGGCTCTATTCATAAGAATACTGAGCAATGTAGAATAATCATGGAAAAGAGAGGTTTACAGAATCTATCAATACAAGAAATGCTTTCACATCTTTACTCTTAGTATACAAACACACAGATACACACACATATTCCCCTGTAAGGAATTTATCTTAAAAAATCAATCTATTTTTTTTTGGTAAAAAAATAAAGTATTTTTGAAAGACCACAATGTGACCATATAAATGTCTCAGATTTAGTTCCATTATCACCTTCACAATTTTCACCAAATCCAAACACAACCTGGCTTTTTGTATTACAGGTAGAGTGCTCACTTTGCATGATGCTGATGTATAAGAATTTCATGCCATGTTTTATACCTGGGTTTAATTATCTAAGATCTTCCCTGGTGGCTCAGATGGTAAACAGTCTGCCTGCAACACAAGAGACCCAGGTTCATTCCCTGGGTTGGGAAAATCCCATGGAGAAGGGAATGGCTACCCACTCCAGTATTCTTGCCTGGAGAATTCCATGGGCAGAAGAGTCTGGTGGGCTACAATCCATGGATTCACAAAGAGTCAGACATCCCTGAGTGACTAATACTTTCACTTTTTCAGTTTTAGTTATCTGAAAACAGTCCTCAACATCATGGCTCCAATTTCAGTTAACATATACTAACTGTTATTACATAAAGTACAAACTTTCCTCCTCAGTCCACAAATCATCATGTAAACAGCTGATGAACATCATGATCAGTAGCCAATCACGTCCCTTCTTTCAAAGTGTGTTGGTGATTACTCACCACACAACAAACTGCTGAGAGCGCAACTGTGTTGCCTCCTGGTTGCCCAGTGACAAATCCACATGGTATTTTACACACAGCCAAAGAGTGGTCTGATCAAGAAAGAATCAAAGTACAGCAAAGAAATGTAAATTCGTAAGCTGAAAGTGAATTTCAAATCCAATGTAAATGAAGTTATAGAAGTAGCTTCGAAGGCTAGGCTGACCCTGCTGCAATGGAGGAACTCAATGAAGTCAAACTTATCAATGAGAAAAGTGGCTGTGATAAAAAAGACGACAATGTCCAGAAGGAGTGACTCCAAGAAAATAAGATGTGAGATATCTATCTATCTATCTATCTATCTATAATGGAATATTACTTGGTCGTTAAAAAGAAGCAAGGTCACCTAGATGCCCATCGATGAACGATGGTACATATATACAATGGAATACTACACAGCTGTAAAGATAAATGCAGAAGAATCAGCCCTAATGAGGTGGCTGGATCTAGAACGTATCATAAAAAGTGAAGTCAGAAAGAGAAGGACAAATACAATATATTAACACATATATATGGAATCTAGTAGGATGGTGATGATGGCACATGCAGTGAAGCGACGGAAAGACAGACATGGACAGTGGACATATGGACATTGTGGGGAAGGAACAGAGGGTGGGAGGCATAAAGGAAGTAGCATGAAGGCCTGTACTATCATAAGTGAAAAAAATAGCTACAGTCATTGCTCTGTGAGAAAAGGAGATCCTTCAGGGGTGCTGTGTGATGGTCAGGAGGGGTAGGAAGGGGGGGATATACATATGACTAATCTGGGAACATGCGTATCTGTAAACAACAAAACTGTAAAAGTTAAAAGTAAAATAAAAGTTAAAAAAATAAAAATACAAATAAAACCACAAAAAAAAAAGAAAAAGAAATAAGGTCATCTATAGCAATATGGATGGACCTAGAGAGTGTAATACTGAGTGAAGTAAGTCACACAGAGAACGAGAAATATCATATGACATCCCTTTTATGTGGATTCTAAAAAGAAACAATACAAATGAACTTGTTTACAAAACAGAAAGAGACTCACAAACTCGGAAAATGAACTTATGGTTGGTGGGGGGAGGGAATGCTTGGAGACTTCGAGAAAGTCATATACACACTGCCATGTCTGAAATGGATAACCAACAAAAATCTATTGTATAGCACATGGAACTCTGCTTAATGTTGTGTACTAGGCTGGATGGGGCGGGGGGGTAGGTTGGAGGAGAAGAGATACGTGTATATGTATGGCCAAGTCCCTTCCCTGTTCACCTGAATCTATCACAAAATTGTTAATTGGCTATACCCCAATGAAAATGGTTTTGGTGTAAAAAAAGAAAAAAAAGAAAAAATTTCAAATATTTGAAAATATCACAAATTTTTGGAGACATTTCATGACATTCAAATGCAAAGGATAAAATGGTGAAAGCTATCAATGCATAGGAAAATCATGAAGGGAGACACTGTACAAAACTCATTAAGAGTTGTTTAAAAAGGAATAAAATATGAACAACAAAACTCTGTAAAAGTTAAAAGTAAAATAAAGGTTTAAAAAAAAAAAAAAAACCAACATGAATAAAGTCAGTCCTTCAATATAAAAAAAAAAAAAAGGAATAAAATACAATTTTCAATGTTCCTATTGTTTTAAGGTATACTGAATAATAGTTTCACTACTTTCCCATTCTTTTTTTTTTTAAAGATTTATTTATTTAGGGTGGGGGACAGGTTGGGGAGGGAGAGGAGCGGGCGGGCCACTTCTATTGGTCTTTCATTTATCTATTTTCATCCATCTTTGTTCTTTCGCCCGTGTGGGCCTCCCATCACAGTGGCCTCTATTGTCGCAGAGCACCGGCTCTGGGCGCATGTGCTCCAGAGCTCGGCTTGGCAATTGGACACATCGGTCCAGCGGCTCCACTGCACATGGGATCTTCCCAGGCCAGGCATCAAACCGGCGCCCCTTGCACTGCAAGGCGGTGTCCTTACCCACTGGACCACCAGGGGAAGCCCCTCCCCATTCTTTTTATCATTATTATTATTGATTTTATTTAACAACCTAGGGAAGTTCACAGCCATCAGAGGTATCAGTGCAACTGGGAATTCAGGAATCTCCGTGGAGCTGTTCATGTAGCGAATCTTGTAGGTAAAATACACGCATACTTTTGATATCACATGTGAAGGGATCTCTCTAAAACGGACTTCATTAGTTTCATTCTCAGCAAACTGACCTGAGCCTCTCAACATGGCTTTTATTGTCCTTGATGTTAGTGCTTGTCCTCTCTCTACAATACTTCATGACCATCCAAAGATACCAATTCAATATACGAGGCATCGGGGCCCACATAGCCACCACAGGTTTTTTCTTCATCATCCACAATGTTCCTATGAAATTCTACTTTGGGTCCATGGGAATTTTAGTAGTTTTTCATTGGCTCCTCAGCGACTGCAGCCACCGCAACAGGTTCCCACATACCACCACAGCCCCTCTACCAGGGCCACCCCCCACCCCTAGCTGTCTACCCCTTATTCTTTACATTAACTAACAGCAAGAGTTATTATTTCAACAAAAATTGTTAAAACATAGTGAAACCATTTCCACTTTGATAACAAGATTGCTTTGCATAGTTTCAGCTTACAAGTCCATTTTTACAATCATTTTACTGTAATACAGTGAGGACTGTCTATTTCTTTAAATCAACCAACTTTTTCTTAAATGGATTTTAAAAGAAAATTTTATACTGCTTCTTAGCACATTTTAAAACTGTTCAATCAAATGACATCAGAGATCACTAAGGAAACAGGGAACCCTGCTTCACTTCTTTCTATCTCAGCTATCAACTTGTCTAGAGTACAAAGCTTCAACTCAGGGAAAAGCAAAAAGGTCAATAGTGACAAAAGCAAAACTTCCTTTCCCTGAAAACCCTGAATCTATTTACTCTTACTTCACACAGAGTTATACAGTTTGATCATTAAGCTTCCAAACCTTCAAGTGATTAGAAAAAGCACCCTAAAGAGAAAAAACTCATTAATCACATCAATAGTAGAGACAAGTGAAATTCAACATCACAGGACAGAAAAACCTATTTTATCTGTTTAAGAAACTGATTTAAAAGTAAAGACAAAGACTAACCCTTCTCTAGTGATCTACAGTCATTATTATAATCATATCTTTTACGACAGCAAGAAAACAGTATTAAGTGAAGACTAAACCATATTCAACACTCTATTCAAGAATAAGGCAGAGGGTTTTACTGGTGGCTCAGTGGGTAAAGAGTTCACCTTGCAGTGCAAGGGGCGCCAGTTCAATCCCTGGCCTGGGAAGATCCCACATGCTGTGGAGGGGCTGGACCAGTGTGTCTAATTACGAGCCAGCACTCTGGAGCACATGAGCCCAGAGCTGGTGCTCTGCAACGAGAGAGGTCACTGCAATGGGAGGCCCACACAGGCCAAAGATGGATGAAAGTAAATAAAGACCAATTAAAACGGCCAAAATTAAAAAAAAAAAAAAAAGAATAAGGCAGAAGAACATTGCAAATTCTGGAGACGACATCACTTTTGGATCTTCCTGAATCACCATGTATTACTGACCAACCAGATACAGAGAGCAAAGCCAAAACCCAAGATATACATCATATAACTAAATGAGAAGTTATTCTCCCAAGATCCCCAATATATAAGCTGATGGAAAAGAACTACCACAGCCACAATCTTTTCTGTGTAGGAAGCAACCAACTTTTTCTTAAATGGATTTTAAAAGAAAATTTTATACTGCTTCTTAGCACATTTTAAAACTGTTCAATCAAATGACATCAGAGATCACTAAGGAAACAGGGAACCCTGCTTCACTTCTTTCTATCTCAGCTATCAACTTGTCTAGAGTACAAAGCTTCAACTCAGGGAAAAGCAAAAAGGTCAATAGTGACAAAAGCAAAACTTCCTTTCCCTGAAAACCCTGAATCTATTTACTCTTACTTCACACAGAGTTATACAGTTTGATCATTAAGCTTCCAAACCTTCAAGTGATTAGAAAAAGCACCCTAAAGAGAAAAAACTCATTAATCACATCAATAGTAGAGACAAGTGAAATTCAACATCACAGGACAGAAAAACCTATTTTATCTGTTTAAGAAACTGATTTAAAAGTAAAGACAAAGACTAACCCTTCTCTAGTGATCTACAGTCATTATTATAATCATATCTTTTACGACAGCAAGAAAACAGTATTAAGTGAAGACTAAACCATATTCAACACTCTATTCAAGAATAAGGCAGAGGGTTTTACTGGTGGCTCAGTGGGTAAAGAGTTCACCTTGCAGTGCAAGGGGCGCCAGTTCAATCCCTGGCCTGGGAAGATCCCACATGCTGTGGAGGGGCTGGACCAGTGTGTCTAATTACGAGCCAGCACTCTGGAGCACATGAGCCCAGAGCTGGTGCTCTGCAACGAGAGAGGTCACTGCAATGGGAGGCCCACACAGGCCAAAGATGGATGAAAGTAAATAAAGACCAATTAAAACGGCCAAAATTAAAAAAAAAAAAAAAAAAGAATAAGGCAGAAGAACATTGCAAATTCTGGAGACGACATCACTTTTGGATCTTCCTGAATCACCATGTATTACTGACCAACCAGATACAGAGAGCAAAGCCAAAACCCAAGATATACATCATATAACTAAATGAGAAGTTATTCTCCCAAGATCCCCAATATATAAGCTGATGGAAAAGAACTACCACAGCCACAATCTTTTCTGTGTAGGAAGCAACCAGGACTCTAAATGAAAGAAAACAGGAAAATACCAAAACAGCTAACAGGTACTAGCTAATAAAGGCTTCCATGATGGCTCAGCCATAAAGAATCTGCCTATAACACAGGAGACGAAGGTCTGGTCTCTGGGTTGGGGAGATCCCCTGGAGGAGTGCATGGAAACCCACTCCAGTATTCTTGCCTGAAGAAGCTCATAGACACAGGATCCTGGCAAGCTACAGCCCATGGCCTCCCAAAGAGTCTGACATGACTGAAGTGACTTCAGCTAAGAAGTTAAATCCCATACAAAGTTACTAAAAGTAAAAATGGAAATAAGGAATAGAATAACATTTCTAAAAAGAGCAAGATAGAAAGACAGACTCAAACAGATCAAAACTGGAATGCGCTATTTCTAAATGAGATAAAAGGTATTAATACTATGCAAGGCATGAAAGAAAATGAATCAAAATTAGTCTATGTTTCCAGAAGGACCAATACCAAGACATACTCTTAACAATATAACTAGGCTTTAAAGAAAAAAAATCTTCCACTCTTTTGGGTAAAAACATGATTCAATCAACTGTACATTTGTTGTGTGTAGTTTTCCTGATATGTGTCTCATGCTACAATGAAACATTTTCAAATAAAGCCAAAGAAGGGAAGCAACAGTCTATACCTACTATTTCAGGTGTCTTACACATTTTCTTATTTACAGTGCATTTGTTTTACAGATGAATAAAATGTCAGTTGCCTAGGGATAGGACTAAAATGTAAGCCTTTCCAACCTCCAAATAATTAGCAATGCAGAAGGCAGGTGGATAAATATGCATTATATTTTTGGAAGACTACCTCCAAAGTTATTTAATATTTTGGTACTTAAAAGGGGTAATCTTTTTAGAAAGTTTTCTTACATGAGAGTAAAACAATTTACAGAGCAAAAATGCTCTGCTGAGAGGCTTCCCTGGTGGCCCAGTGGGTAAGGACACCACCTTGCAGTGCAAGGGGCGCCGGTTCGATCCCTGGCCTGGGAAGATCCCATGTGCCGTGGAGCGGCTGGACCGACGTGGCCAATTACCGAGTCGGAGCGCTGGAGCGCGTGCACCAAGAGCAGGTGCTCTGCGACAACAGAGGAGCGCGTGCACCAAGAGCAGGTGCTCTGCAACAACAGAGGCCGCCGTGATGGGAGGCCCACACGGGCCAAAGAACAAAGATGGATGAAAACGGACAAATAAAAGACCAACAGAAGTGGCCTGCCTGCTCCCCTGCCTCCCTACCCCACCCTCCTCAAATAAATAAATAAACAAATCTTTAAAAAAAAAAAGAAAGAAAAAAATGCTCTGCTGATATTTGAAAGAAGTGCTATTATATTATATAAATGATTTTTGAAATTGAGTTTCATCAGTACTACGTTTATTCAAGTAGTTGCCTTTAAAAGGCCTTTCAAATGATAAGCCTTCAACTGTTAAAATTAAAAAGTTTTATGGTTAAGAACGATTTTAAAAATACCCACCCACAGCCATTTTAGTGATCTGAGAGTCTCAACTATTCAGAATAACCCCTTCATTACCAAAGGCCTACTGGAAGTTTGACCACATTTATTTATCTAAACTCACCGCACCTACTAAAAAAATTGTACAGTTTCTTCACAAAATTATCCAACATCTTCGGTACTTTAGATGAGTCAACTTCACTAAAAGTTTCTCTAAGTAGCATCACCTGACATACAACGCTGAATGACATTTGAACTTACAACTAAAGAATTAAATCAAAGAGTCAGACTCTTATCTCTTGACTTCACCAAATGCTTGTTACAACCTCCTTTTATTTTGAATACAAAAAATTTAAAGTATGGCACAATGAAGGGAAGCAACAGTCTATACCTACTATTTCAGGTGTCTTACACATTTTCTTATTTACAGTGCATTTGTTTTACAGATGAATAAAATGTCAGTTGCCTAGGGATAGGACTAAAATGTAAGCCTTTCCAACCTCCAAATAATTAGCAATGCAGAAGGCAGGTGGATAAATATGCATTATATTTTTGGAAGACTACCTCCAAAGTTATTTAATATTTTGGTACTTAAAAGGGGTAATCTTTTTAGAAAGTTTTCTTACATGAGAGTAAAACAATTTACAGAGCAAAAATGCTCTGCTGAGAGGCTTCCCTGGTGGCCCAGTGGGTAAGGACACCACCTTGCAGTGCAAGGGGCGCCGGTTCGATCCCTGGCCTGGGAAGATCCCATGTGCCGTGGAGCGGCTGGACCGACGTGGCCAATTACCGAGTCGGAGCGCTGGAGCGCGTGCACCAAGAGCAGGTGCTCTGCGACAACAGAGGAGCGCGTGCACCAAGAGCAGGTGCTCTGCAACAACAGAGGCCGCCGTGATGGGAGGCCCACACGGGCCAAAGAACAAAGATGGATGAAAACGGACAAATAAAAGACCAACAGAAGTGGCCTGCCTGCTCCCCTGCCTCCCTACCCCACCCTCCTCAAATAAATAAATAAACAAATCTTTAAAAAAAAAAAGAAAGAAAAAAATGCTCTGCTGATATTTGAAAGAAGTGCTATTATATTATATAAATGATTTTTGAAATTGAGTTTCATCAGTACTACGTTTATTCAAGTAGTTGCCTTTAAAAGGCCTTTCAAATGATAAGCCTTCAACTGTTAAAATTAAAAGTTTTATGGTTAAGAACGATTTTAAAAATACCCACCCACAGCCATTTTAGTGATCTGAGAGTCTCAACTATTCAGAATAACCCCTTCATTACCAAAGGCCTACTGGAAGTTTGACCACATTTATTTATCTAAACTCACCGCACCTACTAAAAAAATTGTACAGTTTCTTCACAAAATTATCCAACATCTTCGGTACTTTAGATGAGTCAACTTCACTAAAAGTTTCTCTAAGTAGCATCACCTGACATACAACGCTGAATGACATTTGAACTTACAACTAAAGAATTAAATCAAAGAGTCAGACTCTTATCTCTTGACTTCACCAAATGCTTGTTACAACCTCCTTTTATTTTGAATACAAAAAATTTAAAGTATGGCACAATGAACAGCATCCTCCACCTGAATATAACCATTAGTAACATTCTGCCACATCTGCTTTATATACTTTTCCCTCTGAAAAACTGAAAGTAAACTGTAGATATTTCACTTTCCAAGAAATTTTTCACCATTTACCTCCTAAAACAGGGACATTCTCCTACATTTTCATATCCAAGAAATTTAACACTGATAGTATCTACACACAAACTCTCCCAAAATGTCACAAATACTTTTATGGATTTTTTAATTCCAGAACTCCTGTAAAAGACCACACACTCTGTGTGTCTGTGTGTGTGTGTGTGGATTTTTACTTCAGAACTCTTGTAAAGACCACACACTCTGTGTGTCTGTGTGTGTGTGTGTGGATTTTTTACTTCCAGAACTCTTGTAAAAGACCACACACTCTGTGTGTCTGTGTGTGTGTTAGTCATTTAATCATGTCCGATTGTTTGCGACCCTATGGACTGTAGCCCTCCAGGCTCCTCTATCCATAGAATTCTCCAGGCCAGAATACTAGAGTAGGTTGCCATTCCCTTCTCCAGGGAATCTTCCCAACCCAGGCATGGAATCTGGGGCTCCTGCATTGCAGGTGGATCCTTCACCATCTGAGCCAGAGAAGTCCACCTTGCAAACACATTAATCTAGAATTATTCACCTCTTTAGCATTTTGTGGTCTCTCATGAACAATTTTTAAATTTCAGAGTAGCTTTTTGCAGAATGACCCACAACCAGGATGTTTCCTGCTTAATGATAAATTCCAGACAAACATTCTTTTCCTTGCAACAATTTTACATTGGTAATGATTTTACATTGCCTTCTCCTGATGTCATACAATGGCAAAGACACGCCATTTTAGTGATCTCAACTATTCAGAATAACCCCTTCATTACCAAAGGCCTACTGGAAGTTTGACCACATTTATTTATCTAAACTCACCGCACCTACTAAAAAAATTGTACAGTTTCTTCACAAAATTATCCAACATCTTCGGTACTTTAGATGAGTCAACTTCACTAAAAGTTTCTCTAAGTAGCATCACCTGACATACAACGCTGAATGACATTTGAACTTACAACTAAAGAATTAAATCAAAGAGTCAGACTCTTATCTCTTGACTTCACCAAATGCTTGTTACAACCTCCTTTTATTTTGAATACAAAAAATTTAAAGTATGGCACAATGAACAGCATCCTCCACCTGAATATAACCATTAGTAACATTCTGCCACATCTGCTTTATATACTTTTCCCTCTGAAAAACTGAAAGTAAACTGTAGATATTTCACTTTCCAAGAAATTTTTCACCATTTACCTCCTAAAACAGGGACATTCTCCTACATTTTCATATCCAAGAAATTTAACACTGATAGTATCTACACACAAACTCTCCCAAAATGTCACAAATACTTTTATGGATTTTTTAATTCCAGAACTCCTGTAAAAGACCACACACTCTGTGTGTCTGTGTGTGTGTGTGTGGATTTTTTACTTCCAGAACTCTTGTAAAAGACCACACACTCTGTGTGTCTGTGTGTGTGTGTGTGGATTTTTTACTTCCAGAACTCTTGTAAAAGACCACACACTCTGTGTGTCTGTGTGTGTGTTAGTCATTTAATCATGTCCGATTGTTTGCGACCCTATGGACTGTAGCCCTCCAGGCTCCTCTATCCATAGAATTCTCCAGGCCAGAATACTAGAGTAGGTTGCCATTCCCTTCTCCAGGGAATCTTCCCAACCCAGGCATGGAATCTGGGGCTCCTGCATTGCAGGTGGATCCTTCACCATCTGAGCCAGAGAAGTCCACCTTGCAAACACATTAATCTAGAATTATTCACCTCTTTAGCATTTTGTGGTCTCTCATGAACAATTTTTAAATTTCAGAGTAGCTTTTTGCAGAATGACCCACAACCAGGATGTTTCCTGCTTAATGATAAATTCCAGACAAACATTCTTTTCCTTGCAACAATTTTACATTGGTAATGATTTTACATTGCCTTCTCCTGATGTCATACAATGGCAAAGACACAATGTCATTTTGTTCGACTGTTGGTGATACTGACTTTGATCACTTGATAACATGGTTTTGTGCTTGAAAGAAAAAAAAACCTGACTGAAGTCCTCCCCCTGCTTAAAATCCTATAGTGACTCTCCCTTAGAATAATGTTCAATAAAGTCCAAAATACTTTCCAAGTCCTATGAGGCCTTGGCCTATGCTTTAGCCTAAAACTGCTCTTTTAAACCCACCACAGTCCCACACAGCAGTATACTGTCCTCTGAATCAGTCGCAAGTATGTGAACAGAAAGAAATCAGACATCTCCGAAGTCATGTTATATCTTACCTTTTCCATTAACCCAATGACAAAGCTGTCACTGCCACAGTAATAGTCATGTAGAAGCTGACATTAAACTCTTTACGGAAAAGTGATTCCAGCAATCTCTCAGGAAATTTGCCTTAAAGCAGAAAGATGTCCCAAGAGTTCAGGGAAAGAAATACAGGTGAGCCTGACCAAAAGTCATCTAGAATAGACACACTGGAGCTTTACGTACGTCACTAAGTACATCATTTCTCTATGCATTCTATGAACAGTTGAGTAAGACCCCTAGAAAGTGTAGTGGCTCTTGCACTGCAAGGCGGTGTCCCTACCCACTGGACTACCAGGGAAGCCCCTGTAGTGGCTCTTTATTCCTAGTGATATGACTAGACAAAGGCAACCCCTTATCATTTCAGTTAGCAAAACATGTAACAACCATTTGAGGAATCATTTGAGGAAGTTCTGGTTATTATCTGAAAAACTTTCCTTGACATCTTCTGGTAAGAACAAGTGAGTGTAAGCATCAAAAATTCCCAAATGAGTTGTCAATGACCTGGAAAAAAAATCCCTGAAGTAACTGAGCACTAGTAAGAAATAATGAATCATCAAAATTCTTGATGGAATAAAAAGACCTGCGGATAAACAAGATCTGGACAACTTAAATAGAAAAGTACTTCTGAGGAGTCAGACTGAATGTGAAGACAGTTTAGAAATATTAAAACTAATTTATTTCATATAAATAGATACATAGATATCCGTTATCTGTACCTAAGTAGTATATCATTCTTAAAAAGAAAAAAAAAGTTTAAGTCCAGGGACTTCCCTGGACATTCAGTGGTTAAGATGCAGTGCTTTCACTGTAGGGGGCATGGGTTCAATCTCTGGTCAGGAAACTAAGATCCTGCATGCCACACGACACAGCCAAAAAACAAAAATAAAAATTAAAAAAAGAGAATAAATTAGACCTTGTATCCAAAATTAAAAAAAAAAAACAGTCTAAGTCAGGATTTCCCTGGTAGTCCAGTGGTTAAGAATCCATTTTGCACTTTTCAGCTTTTGGCTCAGAGGAGATGAGGGTGCAACTTTCTTCAGTTGTCCCGAATCCGGGTTCATCCGACACCAGCCGCCTCCACCATGTCACCCAAGTTTGACCCCAACGAGATCAAAGTCAATCTGAGGTGCACCGGTGGGGAAGTTGGTGCCACATCTCCCCTGGCCCCTAAGATCAGCCCCCTGGGTCTGTCTTCAAAAAAGGTTGGTGATGACATTGCCAAGGCAACTGGAGATTGGAAGGGTCTGAGGATTACAGTGAAGCTGACCATTCAGAACAGACAAGCCCCAGATTGAGGTGGTACCTTCTGCTTCTGCCCTGATCATCAAAGCCCTCAAGGAACCACCAAGAGACAGAAAGAAGCAGAAAAACATTAAACACAGTGGAAACAGCACTTTTGATGAGATTCCTAGTGATATGACTAGACAAAGGCAACCCCTTATCATTTCAGTTAGCAAAACATGTAACAACCATTTGAGGAATCATTTGAGGAAGTTCTGGTTATTATCTGAAAAACTTTCCTTGACATCTTCTGGTAAGAACAAGTGAGTGTAAGCATCAAAAATTCCCAAATGAGTTGTCAATGACCTGGAAAAAAAATCCCTGAAGTAACTGAGCACTAGTAAGAAATAATGAATCATCAAAATTCTTGATGGAATAAAAAGACCTGCGGATAAACAAGATCTGGACAACTTAAATAGAAAAGTACTTCTGAGGAGTCAGACTGAATGTGAAGACAGTTTAGAAATATTAAAACTAATTTATTTCATATAAATAGATACATAGATATCCGTTATCTGTACCTAAGTAGTATATCATTCTTAAAAAGAAAAAAAAAGTTTAAGTCCAGGGACTTCCCTGGACATTCAGTGGTTAAGATGCAGTGCTTTCACTGTAGGGGGCATGGGTTCAATCTCTGGTCAGGAAACTAAGATCCTGCATGCCACACGACACAGCCAAAAAACAAAAATAAAAATTAAAAAAAGAGAATAAATTAGACCTTGTATCCAAAATTAAAAAAAAAAAACAGTCTAAGTCAGGATTCCCTGGTAGTCCAGTGGTTAAGAATCCATTTTGCACTTTTCAGCTTTTGGCTCAGAGGAGATGAGGGTGCAACTTTCTTCAGTTGTCCCGAATCCGGGTTCATCCGACACCAGCCGCCTCCACCATGTCACCCAAGTTTGACCCCAACGAGATCAAAGTCAACCTGAGGTGCACCGGTGGGGAAGTTGGTGCCACATCTCCCCTGGCCCCTAAGATCAGCCCCCTGGGTCTGTCTTCAAAAAAGGTTGGTGATGACATTGCCAAGGCAACTGGAGATTGGAAGGGTCTGAGGATTACAGTGAAGCTGACCATTCAGAACAGACAAGCCCCAGATTGAGGTGGTACCTTCTGCTTCTGCCCTGATCATCAAAGCCCTCAAGGAACCACCAAGAGACAGAAAGAAGCAGAAAAACATTAAACACAGTGGAAACAGCACTTTTGATGAGATTGTCAACACTGCCCGGCAGATGCAGCACCACTCTCTAGCCAGAGAACTCTCTGGCACCATTAAAGAGATCCTGGGGACTGCCCAGTCTGTAGGCTGTAATGCTGATGGCCACCACGCTCATGACATCATAGACGACATCAACAGGGGTGCGGTAGAGTGCCCAGCTAGTTAAGAACTGCAAAGGAAAAATAAAGGTTTATTTGACAAGTGGGGAGAAAAAAAAAAAGAATTCATTTTGCAATGCAGGGGACATGAGGTCAATCTCTAATCTGGGAAATAAGAGCCCACATGCCATGGAGCAACTGAGCCCAAATGCCGAAACTAGAATCTATACACCACAATAAAGACCCTGCTTGCTTCAGCTAAGACAAATAATTTTTTATTTAAACAAACAACTTTTTAATTAAAAATAAAATAAAATGTCTACGTCTCTGAAATATATATTAAAAAACTCCAGGAGCAATTATTGAATACAAGTGACAGTTATAGAGTTGTTCATTTTACATAATAAATGTATAAAATGCCTTTAGGAAATGATGTCATACACCTGAGAAAAACGTAGAAGTCATGAAACATTCCTTGATGCAATAATACACAATAATGAATACATACATCTAGTTGCTCAAGCAACACTCACTTATCATTAACTGTTTCACGTTGCCTACATTATGATCGCTTTAAACACGTATTTGATTTACTTTTCTCTGTCTTGTTTAATTTAAGAATGCAATCTAGAGCCCTTCTCAATTTAAATTACAGTTTCTTCAGTTGTCCCGAATCCGGGTTCATCCGACACCAGCCGCCTCCACCATGTCACCCAAGTTTGACCCCAACGAGATCAAAGTCAACCTGAGGTGCACCGGTGGGGAAGTTGGTGCCACATCTCCCCTGGCCCCTAAGATCAGCCCCCTGGGTCTGTCTTCAAAAAAGGTTGGTGATGACATTGCCAAGGCAACTGGAGATTGGAAGGGTCTGAGGATTACAGTGAAGCTGACCATTCAGAACAGACAAGCCCCAGATTGAGGTGGTACCTTCTGCTTCTGCCCTGATCATCAAAGCCCTCAAGGAACCACCAAGAGACAGAAAGAAGCAGAAAAACATTAAACACAGTGGAAACAGCACTTTTGATGAGATTGTCAACACTGCCCGGCAGATGCAGCACCACTCTCTAGCCAGAGAACTCTCTGGCACCATTAAAGAGATCCTGGGGACTGCCCAGTCTGTAGGCTGTAATGCTGATGGCCACCACGCTCATGACATCATAGACGACATCAACAGGGGTGCGGTAGAGTGCCCAGCTAGTTAAGAACTGCAAAGGAAAAATAAAGGTTTATTTGACAAGTGGGGAGAAAAAAAAAAAGAATTCATTTTGCAATGCAGGGGACATGAGGTCAATCTCTAATCTGGGAAATAAGAGCCCACATGCCATGGAGCAACTGAGCCCAAATGCCGAAACTAGAATCTATACACCACAATAAAGACCCTGCTTGCTTCAGCTAAGACAAATAATTTTTTATTTAAACAAACAACTTTTTAATTAAAAATAAAATAAAATGTCTACGTCTCTGAAATATATATTAAAAAACTCCAGGAGCAATTATTGAATACAAGTGACAGTTATAGAGTTGTTCATTTTACATAATAAATGTATAAAATGCCTTTAGGAAATGATGTCATACACCTGAGAAAAACGTAGAAGTCATGAAACATTCCTTGATGCAATAATACACAATAATGAATACATACATCTAGTTGCTCAAGCAACACTCACTTATCATTAACTGTTTCACGTTGCCTACATTATGATCGCTAACTTTTGATCATTTTGATCACTCAGTATGTCTGCATTTACTTTTCTCTGTCTTGTTTAATTTAAGAATGCAATCTAGAGCCCTTCTCAACAAATACTTCAATAAATTACTATGTTTTGAAGTTTTCAGTGTTCAACAGGCTTGGGAAATACAACTCCCTACTGACATACAGTGTTGTCGTAGTCTTTTATAGCTTCTGGTATGTTAATGAGTTCATACATTGAGGAAATACTTTTCCCTTAGGAGATTTCAAGCTAGTGGTTATACAACACACCTACTTTGTTATCTGGGATCATGCTACTATCATTTCCATATTGCTTGTAATTTATTTTTTCCCCTTTCCTGAACCAATCTGTAGTACTTCAGATTACAATTTGATCTTCTTTTGAATCAACTATGTCTCTTGATTCTTCAAAATCATTCCAAATTCTCTTTTCCCCTATCTATAAAAGGTACCAACAGTTCCTTTCAAGTTCGAGTACCATTCCAGAGCATAATGACACATTCTGAATGTACTATCTAAATGAATGAATTAAAAAATCAGTTCAGCCTGGACTCAGGTAATACCACTAGCACCCACTTAAAGACATCCAACAAACACCACAAACACAAACTCTAACCATGGAATTGGTTGAGGAATTTAACTTCTTAGGTAAATATAGTTCTAATGCCAAGTATACTTTTCAGGAATTTAACTGATACGTATGATCACTAGGTAAGAAAATAAACACACAACTGTTTATTACCTTTCTTTTCTAACTTCAGGAAAATAAAAATTCACCCCAGTGTCACAATTGCTAATTTCAATTTTTAAATTTTTTAAAATCAATTATCTATTTTCCCCTGGATTTCAATGACCCTAAAAAAGATCTTTTCAGAAAGTTACAGCAATGTCATTTGGTTAACAAACTGCATTTATGTAGCCAGTTTTAAATTAATTAAGAAAACCTGGCACGGTTGGCTAAAATCAAAATACCATATAGTTCACCTCATGATTTTTTCAATTCTTGTAAGTTTTACTGTAGCTACTTTTCCTATTTGATGATAAGCATTAGCCAACTGAGGAACAAAGGTATCTCTAGATAAATCTAAACCTCTATTAATTAGCCCATATCATCCTACTTCTAAAGGTTGGCAATTTATACACACACACATTAAAATATTATAAAAAATATAATATTTAAATCATGTTCAGTTTTATCTGAACATGATTTATCTACTTAGTTACACTCCTGAGATTTTTTCCTTTACATTGATCTTTAGATTTCTTGACTGACTCTGCATTCCAAATGTGACTAAGATCTACTATTTTAACAAAAAAAATACTTCTTTGAATGGTGATTCAAGTCTGTTCACATGAACAAGAACCAAAGGTTCTCTGCAAAGAAGCAAATAGAATAGACTTCCAGTGGGTCAATGCTTGTAATTTATTTTTTCCCCTTTCCTGAACCAATCTGTAGTACTTCAGATTACAATTTGATCTTCTTTTGAATCAACTATGTCTCTTGATTCTTCAAAATCATTCCAAATTCTCTTTTCCCCTATCTATAAAAGGTACCAACAGTTCCTTTCAAGTTCGAGTACCATTCCAGAGCATAATGACACATTCTGAATGTACTATCTAAATGAATGAATTAAAAAATCAGTTCAGCCTGGACTCAGGTAATACCACTAGCACCCACTTAAAGACATCCAACAAACACCACAAACACAAACTCTAACCATGGAATTGGTTGAGGAATTTAACTTCTTAGGTAAATATAGTTCTAATGCCAAGTATACTTTTCAGGAATTTAACTGATACGTATGATCACTAGGTAAGAAAATAAACACACAACTGTTTATTACCTTTCTTTTCTAACTTCAGGAAAATAAAAATTCACCCCAGTGTCACAATTGCTAATTTCAATTTTTAAATTTTTTAAAATCAATTATCTATTTTCCCCTGGATTTCAATGACCCTAAAAAAGATCTTTTCAGAAAGTTACAGCAATGTCATTTGGTTAACAAACTGCATTTATGTAGCCAGTTTTAAATTAATTAAGAAAACCTGGCACGGTTGGCTAAAATCAAAATACCATATAGTTCACCTCATGATTTTTTCAATTCTTGTAAGTTTTACTGTAGCTACTTTTCCTATTTGATGATAAGCATTAGCCAACTGAGGAACAAAGGTATCTCTAGATAAATCTAAACCTCTATTAATTAGCCCATATCATCCTACTTCTAAAGGTTGGCAATTTATACACACACACATTAAAATATTATAAAAAATATAATATTTAAATCATGTTCAGTTTTATCTGAACATGATTTATCTACTTAGTTACACTCCTGAGATTTTTTCCTTTACATTGATCTTTAGATTTCTTGACTGACTCTGCATTCCAAATGTGACTAAGATCTACTATTTTAACAAAAAAAATACTTCTTTGAATGGTGATTCAAGTCTGTTCACATGAACAAGAACCAAAGGTTCTCTGCAAAGAAGCAAATAGAATACAGATTTAGGGCTTCCCCTGGTGGTCCAGTGGGTAAGGACATCGGCTTGCAGTGCAAAGGGCGTCAGTTCGATCCCTGGCCTGGGAAGATCCCACGTGTCACAGAATGGCTGGATGAATGTGTCCAACTACAGAGTCGGAGCTCTGGAGTGCATGCGCCCAGAGCTGGTGCTCTGTGACAACAGAGGCCACCGCGATGGGAGGCCCACAGGAGCCAAAGAACAAAGACGGATGAAAATAGAGAAATGAAAGACCAATAGAAGTGGCCCGCCCGCTCCCCTGCCCCCCCAACCCGACCCCCGCCCAAAATAAATAAATCTTTTAAAAAAAAAAAGAATACAGATTTATATATCCAAACATAGCTCCCCTCTTTAGCTCATCTCCTCATAGTATCAGTATACTAAAGAGAACCTCAGATAACACTTCTAACACAGAGATGAAAGATAATCAGATACTACCTCTTCCTAAATATCCTGAGCCTCTGAAATACTTTTAAGAAGTAATCTTAGCTTAGAAGAGATCTCTACATTTTTCCTAAAGAAAACTTTAAAGTGTAAGCAGTACAATGTCACAGTTACTTAGCACAGTCCATTTTTCAAGATGCAACTATTATACTTCATAAACCCAACCTCCTTGCTACATCTTGCCCTTTCTACTGTAACATGGGCCTGAACTACACCATGTTGAAAATAATACTGAATCAACAGAATTTGAAAAACTACAAACAAAACTCAAGAAAGTTAAGAGAAGGAATCAAGCATTCATTCGCCAACTGAGGAACAAAGGTATCTCTAGATAAATCTAAACCTCTATTAATTAGCCCATATCATCCTACTTCTAAAGGTTGGCAATTTATACACACACACATTAAAATATTATAAAAAATATAATATTTAAATCATGTTCAGTTTTATCTGAACATGATTTATCTACTTAGTTACACTCCTGAGATTTTTTCCTTTACATTGATCTTTAGATTTCTTGACTGACTCTGCATTCCAAATGTGACTAAGATCTACTATTTTAACAAAAAAAATACTTCTTTGAATGGTGATTCAAGTCTGTTCACATGAACAAGAACCAAAGGTTCTCTGCAAAGAAGCAAATAGAATACAGATTTAGGGCTTCCCCTGGTGGTCCAGTGGGTAAGGACATCGGCTTGCAGTGCAAAGGGCGTCAGTTCGATCCCTGGCCTGGGAAGATCCCACGTGTCACAGAATGGCTGGATGAATGTGTCCAACTACAGAGTCGGAGCTCTGGAGTGCATGCGCCCAGAGCTGGTGCTCTGTGACAACAGAGGCCACCGCGATGGGAGGCCCACAGGAGCCAAAGAACAAAGACGGATGAAAATAGAGAAATGAAAGACCAATAGAAGTGGCCCGCCCGCTCCCCTGCCCCCCCAACCCGACCCCCGCCCAAAATAAATAAATCTTTTAAAAAAAAAAAGAATACAGATTTATATATCCAAACATAGCTCCCCTCTTTAGCTCATCTCCTCATAGTATCAGTATACTAAAGAGAACCTCAGATAACACTTCTAACACAGAGATGAAAGATAATCAGATACTACCTCTTCCTAAATATCCTGAGCCTCTGAAATACTTTTAAGAAGTAATCTTAGCTTAGAAGAGATCTCTACATTTTTCCTAAAGAAAACTTTAAAGTGTAAGCAGTACAATGTCACAGTTACTTAGCACAGTCCATTTTTCAAGATGCAACTATTATACTTCATAAACCCAACCTCCTTGCTACATCTTGCCCTTTCTACTGTAACATAGGCCTGAACTACACCATGTTGAAAATAATACTGAATCAACAGAATTTGAAAAACTACAAACAAAACTCAAGAAAGTTAAGAGAAGGAATCAAGCATTCATTCTACCTTTCAAGAATCAACTCTGCCACAAGTAACTATATAGTAGATGAAAGTTCTTTATAAACAGTTTCAGAAAGAATAGAATTTGAATATCACCATTTTGTAATCTCATAAAATAATGGATCTAAGCTACTGTGGTCCACAGAAGGACCAGTGCTGGTCTGCAAACTGTCACCAGTTCTAAATGAACCAATTCGTTCATGTATTTTATATAAGCATTCATAAACTTATAAAACAAGTTGACACTAACTACATTTCCTTGAATATTTAATAAAAATTTTAAGCTTGGGCTTCCCTGGTGGTCCAGTGGGTAAGGACACCGCCTTGCAGTGCAAGGGACTCCGGTTCAATCCCTGATCTGAGTCAGAGGTCTGGAGCGCACGTGCCCAGAGCCGATGCTTTGCAGCAACAGAAGCCACTGCGATGGGAGGTTCACACGGGCCAGAGAACAAGGGTGGATGAAAACAGATAAACGAAAGACCAATAAGAAATGTCTCCTCCACCAAAAAAAGTTGAAGCATTTATTTCCTATACAGACTTTAAAAAAAAACATTGGCCTCTTTTATTGGTCCTTCATTTATTTATTTTCATTCATCTTATTTCTTCCATCGCAGTGGCCCCCCTTGCCACAGGGCGCCCTCTCTGGCGCATGCGCTCCAGAGCGCCGGCTCGCAATTGAAAACACCAGTCCAGCCGTTCCGCAGCAAGTGGAATCTTCCTGTGCCAGGGATCGCACTGGTGCTCCTTGCACTGCAAGGCGGATCCCCCACCCACTGGACCACCAGGGAAGCCCTAAGCTTTTATTTTCTATCTCTTGAGTTTAAAATTTCATTTGTCTAAAAATTTACTGTATTTTACAAAATAATAGCTATGAATAGTTTTTCTAAAACTGGTTCTTTATTGCAGATCTATGAGAAGCACTGAACTAGGTGTTGAAGACTGATGAGAAAGAAAACTTTAAAGTGTAAGCAGTACAATGTCACAGTTACTTAGCACAGTCCATTTCAAGATGCAACTATTATACTTCATAAACCCAACCTCCTTGCTACATCTTGCCCTTTCTACTGTAACATAGGCCTGAACTACACCATGTTGAAAATAATACTGAATCAACAGAATTTGAAAAACTACAAACAAAACTCAAGAAAGTTAAGAGAAGGAATCAAGCATTCATTCTACCTTTCAAGAATCAACTCTGCCACAAGTAACTATATAGTAGATGAAAGTTCTTTATAAACAGTTTCAGAAAGAATAGAATTTGAATATCACCATTTTGTAATCTCATAAAATAATGGATCTAAGCTACTGTGGTCCACAGAAGGACCAGTGCTGGTCTGCAAACTGTCACCAGTTCTAAATGAACCAATTCGTTCATGTATTTTATATAAGCATTCATAAACTTATAAAACAAGTTGACACTAACTACATTTCCTTGAATATTTAATAAAAATTTTAAGCTTGGGCTTCCCTGGTGGTCCAGTGGGTAAGGACACCGCCTTGCAGTGCAAGGGACTCCGGTTCAATCCCTGATCTGAGTCAGAGGTCTGGAGCGCACGTGCCCAGAGCCGATGCTTTGCAGCAACAGAAGCCACTGCGATGGGAGGTTCACACGGGCCAGAGAACAAGGGTGGATGAAAACAGATAAACGAAAGACCAATAAGAAATGTCTCCTCCACCAAAAAAAGTTGAAGCATTTATTTCCTATACAGACTTTAAAAAAAAAAAACATTGGCCTCTTTTATTGGTCCTTCATTTATTTATTTTCATTCATCTTATTTCTTCCATCGCAGTGGCCCCCCTTGCCACAGGGCGCCCTCTCTGGCGCATGCGCTCCAGAGCGCCGGCTCGCAATTGAAAACACCAGTCCAGCCGTTCCGCAGCAAGTGGAATCTTCCTGTGCCAGGGATCGCACTGGTGCTCCTTGCACTGCAAGGCGGATCCCCCACCCACTGGACCACCAGGGAAGCCCTAAGCTTTTATTTTCTATCTCTTGAGTTTAAAATTTCATTTGTCTAAAAATTTACTGTATTTTACAAAAATAATAGCTATGAATAGTTTTTCTAAAACTGGTTCTTTATTGCAGATCTATGAGAAGCACTGAACTAGGTGTTGAAGACTGATGAGAAATTTGATAATGGATGGGTAAGATGGCAACTCCCTGATAAATCTTAATGACAAAAACAGACCAGGCATACATAACTTTTTTATTGTAACTGAAGTATAGTCGATTTACAATGTTAATTTCTGCTTATAGCAAAGTGATTGTTACATATATATTAAAAATGATATATGTGTTTGTATATATACATATATAAATACATCCTTTTTAACATTCTTTTCCATTATGATTTATTATATGATATTTAACATACAGTTCCCTGTGCCAAACAGTAGGACCTCTTTATCTGTTCTGTATGTAGCTTATATTTGCTAACCCTATCCCCCACTCCACCCCTTCCCCAAACTCCTCTCCCTTGGCAACTACAAGCATGTTCTCTATGACTGTGAGTGTGTTTCTGTTTCATAGATAGGCCCATTCGTGTCATATTTTAGATTCCAAATATAAGTGACATCACATTGTGTTTTCTCTTCTACTTACTTAGTAGATAATCTCTCTGCATTAATGTTGCCGCAAACAGCATTAACGCATTCTTTTACAGATGAGTAGTATCCCATTGTGTATATATACCACACATCTTTATCCATTCATCTGTTGATGAACATTTAGGGTGCTATCATGTCTTGGTTAGTGTAAACAGTACTGCTATGAACAAAGGGGTGCAAGTATCTTCAAATCAGAGCTTCACCTGGATGTATGTGCAGGAGTGGAACTGCTAGATTTATATGGTAATTCTATTTTTAGTTTTCTCAGGAATCTCTATTCTGTTTTCCATAGTGGCTTCATCAACTTACATTCCTACCAGCTGTGCACAAGGGCTCCCTTTTCTCCACACCGTCACCAGCATTTGTTATTTGTAGACTTTTTAATGATGGTCATTCTAGCCAGTGTGACTTGATACCCCACTGTAGTTGTGATTTGCATTTCTCTAACAATCATCTTTTCACTTGCCTATTGGCCATATTAGGTCTTGGGAGAAATGTCTACATGGGTCTTCTGCCCATTTTTTCAATTGAGTTGTTTTTGTTGGTGGTAAGTTGCACAAGTTGTTTGTATATTTTGGATATTAAGCCCCTGTCAGCTGCATAGTTGCAAATATTTTCTCCTGTTTTGTAGGCTGTCTTTGTTTTGTGCATGGTTTCCTTTTGCTGCTCAAAAGCTTATTATGTTTGACCAGACTCCATTAGTTTGTTTTTATTTCTATTGCTTTGGGAGACTGACCTAAAAAAACACTGATGCAGTTTACAGATATATGCTAACTCTTACTATGAGGCACTACTGTGTAGGAAAACTAACCCCTGTTTATAACAGCAGAGACTAATGACAGGACACTGTACTCTTTGCTCTCTGCTTGTGCATGGTTTTAAACTGTCCATATGCAACAGACTAGACTGGCCCTAATTCTTCACTATTCCCTGTATCCATGCCTTTTGTAGTGTCACTTTGCAGTTTGTGCTCTTATAGGCAGAATATACTTCTGCACTCTTGACAGTGGGCTCAAACAATGAGATCTGCTTTGCCAATGTAATGGGGGCAGAAGCGATACTGTGCTAAACCCTAAGTCATCTTAATGTTTCTACTTGTTTCCTGTACTTCTGCCATCATCATGAAAACACGATGCGCCTACTTGCCCAAGCAAAAGATGAGAGTAGCAGAGCTCAGCTGAGCTCACCCATGAACTCTTCAGCAAGAAGTAAGCATCACATGTTTTTCTGAAAACGTTTCTAATACAACCTAAAGCAAAATGTAAAAAAACAACAACAACACAATTTAACACCAAAACATATGCGGCAGGTTATGAATCAG
This sequence comes from Tragulus kanchil, assembly GCA_022376925.1. NCBI lineage: Eukaryota > Metazoa > Chordata > Mammalia > Artiodactyla > Tragulidae > Tragulus > Tragulus kanchil. Next base: position 141,151,243 of record JAIOJX010000028.1, read on the forward strand.
TAACAAATTATGTAGTGGTCTATTATAGCCTAAGTATTCCAAGTTGTGGGGGATACCAAAACCTATTAGGGGATATTCCCTGATTCAGTAATTTCACTCCTAGGTATTTATGCAAGAGAAATGAACTCCTATGTCCACAAAACGGAAAAATCCAAAAGCCATCAGTATATGAATGGACAGAAAAATCTGATATATTCTTACAGTGGAATAGTATATAAAAAACAAATGACTGAAACACAACAGCAAAAGTGTGCTTTACCATTTTGCATTCTTTTTGCCTATTGGCCATATTAGGTCTTGGGAGAAATGTCTACATGGGTCTTCTGCCCAGTTTTCTAGTGAGTTGTTTTTGTTGGTGGTAAGTTGCACAAGTTGTTTGTATATTTTGGATATTAAGCCCCTGTCAGCTGCATAGTTGCAAATATTTTCTCCTGTTTTGTAGGCTGTCTTTGTTTTGTGCATGGTTTCCTTTTGCTGCTCAAAAGCTTATTATGTTTGACCAGACTCCATTAGTTTGTTTTTATTTCTATTGCTTTGGGAGACTGACCTAAAAAAACACTGATGCAGTTTACAGATATATGCTAACTCTTACTATGAGGCACTACTGTGTAGGAAAACTAACCCCTGTTTATAACAGCAGAGACTAATGACAGGACACTGTACTCTTTGCTCTCTGCTTGTGCATGGTTTTAAACTGTCCATATGCAACAGACTAGACTGGCCCTAATTCTTCACTATTCCCTGTATCCATGCCTTTTGTAGTGTCACTTTGCAGTTTGTGCTCTTATAGGCAGAATATACTTCTGCACTCTTGACAGTGGGCTCAAACAATGAGATCTGCTTTGCCAATGTAATGGGGGCAGAAGCGATACTGTGCTAAACCCTAAGTCATCTTAATGTTTCTACTTGTTTCCTGTACTTCTGCCATCATCATGAAAACACGATGCGCCTACTTGCCCAAGCAAAAGATGAGAGTAGCAGAGCTCAGCTGAGCTCACCCATGAACTCTTCAGCAAGAAGTAAGCATCACATGTTTTTCTGAAAACGTTTCTAATACAACCTAAAGCAAAATGTAAAAAAACAACAACAACACAATTTAACACCAAAACATATGCGGCAGGTTATGAATCAGTAACAAATTATGTAGTGGTCTATTATAGCCTAAGTATTCCAAGTTGTGGGGGATACCAAAACCTATTAGGGGATATTCCCTGATTCAGTAATTTCACTCCTAGGTATTTATGCAAGAGAAATGAACTCCTATGTCCACAAAAACGGGAAAAAATCCAAAAAGCCATCAGTATATGAATGGACAGAAAATTCTGATATATTCTTACAGTGGAATAGTATATAGCAGTAAAAATGAACAAATGACTGAAACACACAGCAACACAGATAAATCTCAAAAATATTATACTCAGCAAAAGAAGTCAGAATAATTGTATGATTCCAAGATGGATGAAAATAAATAAATAAAATACCAATAAAAGAAATAAAACTCTGTAAAATCAAAAAAGCAAAATAAAAAAACCTGTGATTGTGGGGGAAAAAAAAATACAGCTTTGTAAAGATGGTGAGATAATTTAAAAAAAATAAGAGGCCAAAATTAAAAACAAACAAAAAACCTATAGAATATTCATACCAACACCATCCATAACAGCCAAAGAATGTAAACAACCCAATATTCATCCACTGATGAATGAATAAATAAAAGATGTTATATCCATACAATGGAATTTGTTTTTAAATTTTCATCCATCTTTATTCTTTGGCCTGTGTGGGCCTCCCATTACAGTGGCCTCTCTCAATGCAGAGCACCAGCTCTGGGCACACGCGCTCCAGAGTCCTGGCTCATAGTTGGAACACACCAGTTCAGCCGCTCTGTGGCACGCGGGATCTTCCCAGGCCAGAGACCACTGCCCCTTGCACTGCAAGGCAGATTCTTTACCGACTGGACCACCAGGGAAGCCCAATGGAATATTTTTTGATAATAAAAAGGAATGAGGTACTTACACATGCTACCAGATGGATGAACTTGGAAAGCATTATACTAAGCAAAAAAGCAGACCACATATTTTAAGATTCTAGTCATATAAAATGTCCAAAGTAGGTAAATTTACAGAGATAAAAAATAGATTAGTGGCTGCTTAGGACTGGGAGGGAGAGACAGGAAGGGAAAAATGAGGACTGCTAAAGGGTATAGAATTTCTTTTGAAGATAGTATTTTAAACTTGACTGTGTGGAGTTCCCTGTTGGTCCAGTGGGTAAGGACATTGCCTTGCAGTGCAAGGGGTGCCGGTTCAATCCCTGGCCTGGGAAGATCCCACGTGCCGCAGAGCGGCTGGGCCAATGTGTCCAATTACTGAGCCGGAGCTCTGGAGTGCATGCGCCCAGAGCTGGTGCTCTGCGACAACAGAGGCCACAGCGATGGGAGGCCCACGTGGGCCAAAGAACAAAGATGGATGAAAATAGACAAATGAAAGACCAATAGAAGTGGCCCGTCTGCTCCCTCCCTCCCCACCCCGCCCAAAATAAATAATAAATAAATAAATCTTAAAAAAAAAAAAAAACTTGACTGTGGTGAAAAAAATACAGCTTTGTAAAGATGGTGAGATAATTTAAAAAAAATAAGAGGCCAAAATTAAAAACAAACAAAAAACCTATAGAATATTCATACCAACACCATCCATAACAGCCAAAGAATGTAAACAACCCAATATTCATCCACTGATGAATGAATAAATAAAAGATGTTATATCCATACAATGGAATTTGTTTTTAAATTTTCATCCATCTTTATTCTTTGGCCTGTGTGGGCCTCCCATTACAGTGGCCTCTCTCAATGCAGAGCACCAGCTCTGGGCACACGCTCCAGAGTCCTGGCTCATAGTTGGAACACACCAGTTCAGCCGCTCTGTGGCACGCGGGATCTTCCCAGGCCAGAGACCACTGCCCCTTGCACTGCAAGGCAGATTCTTTACCGACTGGACCACCAGGGAAGCCCAATGGAATATTTTTTGATAATAAAAAGGAATGAGGTACTTACACATGCTACCAGATGGATGAACTTGGAAAGCATTATACTAAGCAAAAAAGCAGACCACATATTTTAAGATTCTAGTCATATAAAATGTCCAAAGTAGGTAAATTTACAGAGATAAAAAATAGATTAGTGGCTGCTTAGGACTGGGAGGGAGAGACAGGAAGGGAAAAATGAGGACTGCTAAAGGGTATAGAATTTCTTTTGAAGATAGTATTTTAAACTTGACTGTGTGGAGTTCCCTGTTGGTCCAGTGGGTAAGGACATTGCCTTGCAGTGCAAGGGGTGCCGGTTCAATCCCTGGCCTGGGAAGATCCCACGTGCCGCAGAGCGGCTGGGCCAATGTGTCCAATTACTGAGCCGGAGCTCTGGAGTGCATGCGCCCAGAGCTGGTGCTCTGCGACAACAGAGGCCACAGCGATGGGAGGCCCACGTGGGCCAAAGAACAAAGATGGATGAAAATAGACAAATGAAAGACCAATAGAAGTGGCCCGTCTGCTCCCTCCCTCCCCACCCCGCCCAAAATAAATAATAAATAAATAAATCTTAAAAAAAAAAAAAAACTTGACTGTGGTGATGACTGCACAAACCTGTGTATATACTAATAAGTACTGAATTGTGCCCTTTAAACTGAGGGAATTTTATGGTATTTGAATTATACCAAGCTGTTACAAAAGTAAAAATTCTCAAAGTATCACAGGGTTTCGCCTGGTAGCTCAGTGGCAAAGAGTTCGCCTGCCAATGCAGAAGACACAAGTTTGATCCCCGATCCAAGGAGATCCCACATGCCCAACTAAGCCCGTGAGCCACAACCACTGAATCTGTGATCTAGAGCCTGGGAGCCACAACTACTGAGCCCATGTGCCAAAATTATTGAAGTCCATGTGCCCTAGAGGCCAAGTTTCACAACGGAAGTTACCACAATACGAAGCCTGGTCACCTCAACTAAAGAGTAGCCCCCACTCCCTGCAACTAGAGAAGAACCTGTGGCAGCAGTGAAATCCCAGAATAGGCAAAAATAAATTAACAAATAAAAATTTTTAAAAAAAGTATGGTAGAATCTAGTTGGTAGACACAAATGCTGACTAAAATTTCTTTTAACTTGCCTGTCCAAAACTTTTCATGAAATGTTAAAGGGGGAAAAAATCATAGCATAATAATGCTTCAACCAGTAATATATCAAAACAATGATCTATCTACAATCATTGTGTTCATCTGAAAATCTCCCAAATTAATTAGGGATCGTTCGCTCAAAATTTGTCCAAAGCATACTTTAGAACTCTGGAGTCCCTGGTTTACATTCACAATGACACTTAGAGGGTAAGAATTAGTTCTCCAAATTACAGTCAAGATGAGGGTGACTTAATTTTACAAAAACCTCCATGAGTTTTGAGAATAAAAAGGCAAAACAGAAAACAGGAGAAACAGGAAACTTTACATGTCCAGGCAGTTTTAGAGGTTTAGAAAACATCCTCTGTAAATGTTATGGCAGATTAAATTATTTTACCTTTGGTCAGTTTCAACATTGCTGGTTCTCTAAAAAGTAAGTTAATCTGACACTCAATTTTTTTTCTTTTCCCTTTCATTCCTCTTTTATTTATATATTTTTTTCATCCACATTTTTATTTTTTGGCCTGTGTGAGCCTCCCATTGTGGTGGCCACTCTCGTTGTAGAGCACCAGCTCTGGGCACATGTGCTCCAGAGTGGTGGCTCCTAACTGGATACACAAGTGCAGCTGCTCCGCAGCATGTGAGATCTTCCCAGGCCGGGGATTGAACTAGTGTCCCTTGCCCTGCAAGGCGGACTCTTTACCCACTTGGACCACCAGGGAAGCCCTGACACTCAATTTTTAAGTTCAGAATAACTCTTAGAATAGATACTAATTTAAGGGGAAAAAAACTGCTTTAATGTATACACACTACATTGAATTTTAGTCAAATTTTAAATACAGTCACTCTAGAGAAATCAAGATTCAAATTCAAGATGATATGTACTCTGTAACTGAAGTGACCATATTACTCAGTTTGCCCAGAACTGTCCTAATTTACACCTGTTATTCCCACAACTCACCCAACTTATCATATGTCTCATGTTTTTCATTTTTTAACATATTATGAATGACTGCATTAAAGTTAGAAAGAATGTTATACTTCCACCTTCTATCATGGCTTTGCCTGCTCTGTTAGAGTATAGTTGTGGTGAATCCCTTTAACTTCTGGTTCACTCTTCAGGCCAACCACTGAAAATCCACCTCTCTTTCTGAAGCTTTCCTGATAAAGTGAAGTACAGAGTACCTTTGGACGTTGGACACTGACAATTACAGGTAATTAACTATCTGGTTATGGGTGCTGATAGGAGGAATGCTTGAAGCTTCTGTCCTAGGTAAGCCACTGGGTACCTACCAACCTACCAGTTGTGCCACAGCCATTCTTCAGGTTGCAAAATGCACATAACCTCCAGGCCTCTAACACCTGGGTCAATGGGATACATAAGCTGTTCATGAATACATGCTGGAAGGAGACTCTGTGTGTTCCTGTGCAAAATGTACAGAGAACAATCTGAACTTACACTAGAAGAGTTTTGCCATATATTTAATTAGATTTACACAACATACATTTTGTTTGGTAACATTTTACAGCAATTATTATAAATTTAAAATTTTTTTTTTTTTTTTACCACCTCCTTTTATGTTCAAGTGTTCTAGTTTACACAGAGTATATGGTCACACTACTATAAACAAACACCTTATTCCCTATAAAGTTGTAGTGGCCCATATTAGGGTGTGTATAAACCTAACTCTAACTACATAAAGTATCTCCTAGGTCCTCATAACCATGAACGTGAAGGAATGGCAAGGGTCACCCAACAAGAAAACCAACTATTAACACACTATTACTATAGTAAAGCTACGTTTTGAACCAATGCGATTCTTGAACAAATAAAAAATCTATTCCAGGGCTTCCCTGGTGGTCCAGTGGGTAAGGACACCGCCTTGCACTGCAAGGGGCGCCGGTTCGATCCCTGACCTGGGAGGATCCCACGTGCCGCGGAGCGGCTAGACCGATGTGTCCAATTACCGAGCCGGAGCTCTGGAGCGCATGCGCCCAGAGCCGGTGCTCTGCGGCAACAGAGGCCACTGTGATGCGAGGCCCACACGGGCCGAAGAATAAGGATGGATGAAACTGAATAAATGAAAGACCAATAGAAGTGGCCCACCTGCCCCCCACTCTCCCCAACCCGCCCCCCACCCCCCCAAATCTATTCCACAACAAGCAAGAATATTCTACACAAAGAACTATATACTGGATCACAAAGTGCTTCAAAGTGCTTCAAAGTATGTATTAACCCTGAGGACTTCATTCATTCTGAGCCCTTAAACAGAGTTCAGGTTAAAAGGAGGTTCAGAAACAGTTTAAGTAACATAACAAAGGCGAATTTCATCATTTTGGATATCAAATAATTACTCCTTCCTTCCTTCAAACAGCATCCTTTAAAATATAATCCACTAAACAGTCTTGAAAAGTATCAAACACATGTGAACCAGTACAGGACAAATCTGTATTTTTAAAAAATTCTTAAAAGACAATTATTTTCCTTACATGACAAGTTGGTCCATGCTAAAGACAAGGTCATCTGAGATTACTGGAGGAATTTCAAAACTTTTAAAGTCTAAGAATAGAAAACAATAAAAAGCCATTCCTTTGGTCTCTCACAGCTCTTCCATTCTAGCTTTATACCATAACAGATGAGACAAAATCTGGAAGGAAAAAAAAACCCATCTTGATCTTTGAAAAAAATATTCTGTGGGGTCGGGAAGATCCCCTGGAGGAGGAAACTCCAACTCCAGTACTGTGGCCAGGAAAATCCAATGGTGGACTACAGCCCACAGGGTCACAGAGAGTCGGATACAACTGAGTGGTTGAGTAAAGCACAGCAAGGCTTACCATAAAAGACAGTTATTCAATTTTCAATATATCCCACATAAAAATCTCAGGTCATCTTTCCATTCAATTCAAAACTTAAATTTTAAAATGAGCAAATTTAAAATTTTAGCATTAGATATCATTAAAGGTCCTACATAACATGCAATCAGTAGTATTTACTAAAAAAGAAGACTTTAATCCAAGTACAATATACTCTAGTCAACATCTCAGTGAAAGCGGTAGGGCAGAGCCTAACATTTATCCCAACCAAGTAAGTTTAAGGCTTAAGGATTTCCCTGATGGCACAGTGGATAAGAATCCACCTGTCAATGCAGGGGCACAAGTGTGAGCCCTGATTCGAGAAGATCCCACATGCCACGGAGCAACTAAGCCCATGCACCATAACTATGGAGCCCACATTCTACAACTAGGTGCCTAAGCACCTAAAGCCTGTGCTCCACAATAGGACACACCACCACAATGGGAAGCTCGTGCACCACAAGCTTGAATATCTAGATCCCGCTTGCCACAAGTAGAGAAAGCTGATGCAAAAGAAAAAAGACTCAGAGTACTCAAAAAAGGCTTAGACGGGACCAGAAGTAGGAAACTTGACAAGCAGCCTAAAGAGCATTATTTTCATAATCTTGCCTTAAAAAAAAATGAAAAAACTTACTGCGTCTAATATTTGCTATATACATATATTCATATAAAATACTCAATAGTTGTAAAAGCTTTTTAAAGAAAAGTTGATTCCCTATGCTCTTGTTCATATGAAACAAGATCTTACCCAAATAACATTATATCAGCTCTTTAAGGAAAAGAATAATCTCTACCTTGGAGATTAACCTAAGTAGCCCTGAGGAAAAAGAAGCCAAATTCTAATCCTAGCTATTTTTTTCAGTTTAGGAAGCTAGAAGACATAAACATACTTTCCAGCCCTAAAATGATACTCTCCGGATAAAACTAATTAAAACAGCTCAAATTACTTTTACAGAATTTAGGTAGGTCTCTCCTTAATTTCTACCATGCAGAAATGTCACTTTAAAACTTTAAAAAAAATTAAAAAGATATCATTAAAAAAAGGTCATCTTTCCATTCAATTCAAAACTTAAATTTTAAAATGAGCAAATTTAAAATTTTAGCATTAGATATCATTAAAGGTCCTACATAACATGCAATCAGTAGTATTTACTAAAAAAGAAGACTTTAATCCAAGTACAATATACTCTAGTCAACATCTCAGTGAAAGCGGTAGGGCAGAGCCTAACATTTATCCCAACCAAGTAAGTTTAAGGCTTAAGGATTTCCCTGATGGCACAGTGGATAAGAATCCACCTGTCAATGCAGGGGCACAAGTGTGAGCCCTGATTCGAGAAGATCCCACATGCCACGGAGCAACTAAGCCCATGCACCATAACTATGGAGCCCACATTCTACAACTAGGTGCCTAAGCACCTAAAGCCTGTGCTCCACAATAGGACACACCACCACAATGGGAAGCTCGTGCACCACAAGCTTGAATATCTAGATCCCGCTTGCCACAAGTAGAGAAAGCTGATGCAAAAGAAAAAAGACTCAGAGTACTCAAAAAAGGCTTAGACGGGACCAGAAGTAGGAAACTTGACAAGCAGCCTAAAGAGCATTATTTTCATAATCTTGCCTTAAAAAAAAATGAAAAAACTTACTGCGTCTAATATTTGCTATATACATATATTCATATAAAATACTCAATAGTTGTAAAAGCTTTTTAAAGAAAAGTTGATTCCCTATGCTCTTGTTCATATGAAACAAGATCTTACCCAAATAACATTATATCAGCTCTTTAAGGAAAAGAATAATCTCTACCTTGGAGATTAACCTAAGTAGCCCTGAGGAAAAAGAAGCCAAATTCTAATCCTAGCTATTTTTTTCAGTTTAGGAAGCTAGAAGACATAAACATACTTTCCAGCCCTAAAATGATACTCTCCGGATAAAACTAATTAAAACAGCTCAAATTACTTTTACAGAATTTAGGTAGGTCTCTCCTTAATTTCTACCATGCAGAAATGTCACTTTAGAAAAACATGAACAATCCTGAAATGTACCAGAACAGGAATCAAAATCAGCTCTTCGCCATTTTAATTTTTCAACTAGGATTTATACACAACTATCAGAGGCACAATAGATACACAAAGTAAGCTTGGGTCCAGTACTAGTCTTTCATGGCAGAGGGGAAAGGTAGTGCAGGGGTAAGCTATGGAAAATAGACACCTACTTAGATACCCAAAGAATATCCTATTTCACCCACTCTACTATGCATATCCCCCCATATTTACACATCTCTTTACTTGAAATGTTCTTTAGGATCAATGACATATCACCATTTAACAAGGATTTTTTCCCTCCTTAGGAGCATATGAAATACTCCGAGATACGATGAAATCTTATTTTCTTGGATTGCTCCTCCTGAAAATGCTTTCAATTCCGCTAGTATCTAATCATTAGTAAAGTAAAAAAAAAAAAACTAGGAATTCCCTGGCAGTTCAATGGTTAGCACTCAGTGCTTTCACTGCCTGGGGTCCAGGTTGGATTCTTGATCTGGGAACTAACATCCCAGCCATGCAGCATGGCCAAAAAAAAAAAAAGAAAGAAAAGTGAGGGGTGGGGAGAGACACGTTTGATTATACTACAAAACATGAAGGACCTTGAAGTAGAGGTAATCAGCAATTCACCTGAGTCTCAGCTATATCAAAGTGGTAAGATTCTGTAAAATTCCAGCTGAACAAAGTAAAAAGCATACCAGTCAGAAAAGATAGTGTACGTTCTTTACACCCGAGTCAGGTAATTTGGAAGCTGAATCTTTAACTTTCTGTTGTCACTTAATTTTGTGAAAATACTGTTTTCACACCAGCACATATTTTTAAATGGCTATAAATTAGGTTTGACTAGAGTTCAATCCATGATCTGGGAAAATCCCACATGCTGCGGAGCAACTAAGCCCGTGAGCCACAACTACTGAGCCTGTGCTCTAGACCCTCAACTATGGAGGCCATGCGTCGTAACTACTGAAGCCAGTGTGCCCTAGAGCCTAAGTTCCACAACAAGAGAAGTCGCCACAACAAGAGAAGTCGCCGCAACAAGAAGCCTGCTCACCTCAACGAGAGAGTGGCCCCTACTGCCTGCAACTAGAGAAGAGCCTCTGGCAGCAGTGAAAAGCCGGAAGAGCCAAAAATAAATAAATAAAGATGAATCTTTTCAACGATTATACGACTCGAAATTAAAGAAAGAAGAAAAATGCTTTGTAAGTTATCTGGGGGACCCGAAAGAGAAGAACGCTGAGGTTTCCATAAGGTTTTCAGGTCAAAAACTAAAGATTAGAGTGCCTTCATTCACCTTATAATCTTGAGAAAGAGCTCCAACTTGTTTGAGCATCAGTGACCTGGGTTTAGAAGAGTTTCATCAAATAACCTTATAGTCTTTACTCATCTGTTCAACAAATACTTTTTTAAATGTTTACTACAGACGAAGCAACTATTCATGGAGAGGACTCACGGAGATGCGACCTTTAGTAAGACATACTGCCTGAAAAGGCACTACCTGACGTCTGTAACTGCATACAACCTGAATGAAAGGTAATTAGGTAATTTCCTAAAGCCAGGTCGTCAACAGCGCATAGGAGCAGGTAGATCTCGCTTAAGTAAATCACAATTCAAAACCGCGCGGTTTCCCGCTGACAACACTACCCTGTGCGGGCCTGAAAGAACTCCAGGCCCGGAAAATTCTGACACAGAAGTGAAAGCGATGGTGCTCAGTTCGAAGACCTTGAAGTAGAGGTAATCAGCAATTCACCTGAGTCTCAGCTATATCAAAGTGGTAAGATTCTGTAAAATTCCAGCTGAACAAAGTAAAAAGCATACCAGTCAGAAAAGATAGTGTACGTTCTTTACACCCGAGTCAGGTAATTTGGAAGCTGAATCTTTAACTTTCTGTTGTCACTTAATTTTGTGAAAATACTGTTTTCACACCAGCACATATTTTTAAATGGCTATAAATTAGGTTTGACTAGAGTTCAATCCATGATCTGGGAAAATCCCACATGCTGCGGAGCAACTAAGCCCGTGAGCCACAACTACTGAGCCTGTGCTCTAGACCCTCAACTATGGAGGCCATGCGTCGTAACTACTGAAGCCAGTGTGCCCTAGAGCCTAAGTTCCACAACAAGAGAAGTCGCCACAACAAGAGAAGTCGCCGCAACAAGAAGCCTGCTCACCTCAACGAGAGAGTGGCCCCTACTGCCTGCAACTAGAGAAGAGCCTCTGGCAGCAGTGAAAAGCCGGAAGAGCCAAAAATAAATAAATAAAGATGAATCTTTTCAACGATTATACGACTCGAAATTAAAGAAAGAAGAAAAATGCTTTGTAAGTTATCTGGGGGACCCGAAAGAGAAGAACGCTGAGGTTTCCATAAGGTTTTCAGGTCAAAAACTAAAGATTAGAGTGCCTTCATTCACCTTATAATCTTGAGAAAGAGCTCCAACTTGTTTGAGCATCAGTGACCTGGGTTTAGAAGAGTTTCATCAAATAACCTTATAGTCTTTACTCATCTGTTCAACAAATACTTTTTTAAATGTTTACTACAGACGAAGCAACTATTCATGGAGAGGACTCACGGAGATGCGACCTTTAGTAAGACATACTGCCTGAAAAGGCACTACCTGACGTCTGTAACTGCATACAACCTGAATGAAAGGTAATTAGGTAATTTCCTAAAGCCAGGTCGTCAACAGCGCATAGGAGCAGGTAGATCTCGCTTAAGTAAATCACAATTCAAAACCGCGCGGTTTCCCGCTGACAACACTACCCTGTGCGGGCCTGAAAGAACTCCAGGCCCGGAAAATTCTGACACAGAAGTGAAAGCGATGGTGCTCAGTTCAGAAGCGAGACGAAAGAGGGTCTAAAGAAAAAGTGAAGTCGGAGGTGACGAGAAACGCAGCGGCGGCCCAAACGGCTCTCTCCACTCTGCACCTCGAGCTAACTTCCCCCGCGCCCGGCCGCGCGGCTCCCCGGCCCCAGGCGCGGCGGCGGCGTCCGGAGGAGGCTCGCCCGGGCAACGGGCCGGTCCCACCGCCCCGCAGCCGGCTGCAGGCGGAGCGGGGCGCGCTCCTTCCCCCGGAGGCGGCGGGGGAGGGGAAGGCGGCGAGCGACCCTCCCGCCACGGGCTCCGACCCGGGGCGGGCGCCGACCCGCGCGGGGGAAAGGCGGGGGGTGGCGGAGAGTCCCGCGGCCCCGCCCAGGGCCGGCCTCGCGGCCACGGACCCCGAGGCCGACGTGGGGGGCTCGGGAGAGCCTCGCCGAGGGCAGGCGCGAAACCGGGTGGCGGGAAGACGGGAGGCCGGCCCTGCTCGAACGCCGCACGTGAGGCCCCGATCTACCCCGTCATCGGTGGGCCCGGGGAGCTCCACAAAAGGCTCCCCTGCTCCCGAAGAGACGGGGAGAGGGCTGAGCAGGTCCCCCCGCCACACACACACAACCCCCTCGCCTCCCTGCCCCCACCCTCGGGCCGCCCTCCGGGGGCTCCGCGCCCCACGGGGAGGCGGGGGCCAGCGGCGCGGCCGCGGAAAGCTGACTCCCTCCCCGACGCCCCGAGCCCGGCGGGCGCGGGAACCCGACACGCAGACAAAAATCAACAAAGCACCTGCCGCTACCAAGGAGAAAACAAGCCACAGGCCCCGACCGCGGGCTCTCCGACGCGCCGCTGCCCGGGCCGCAGGGCTACGCTGGCGGGCTGCGGGGGAGGGAGCGGGAAGGGCCCCGCGCGGTGGCTCCTTGGTCCCGGACCGTCGCCTCCGTCCGGAAGCGGTGAGGCAGGGACCCCCCACGCCAGAGACTGACCTTGGAGTCTCCGTTACACAGAGCCATCGGGCGGGGCCGTCGTCAACAGCGCATAGGAGCAGGTAGATCTCGCTTAAGTAAATCACAATTCAAAACCGCGCGGTTTCCCGCTGACAACACTACCCTGTGCGGGCCTGAAAGAACTCCAGGCCCGGAAAATTCTGACACAGAAGTGAAAGCGATGGTGCTCAGTTCAGAAGCGAGACGAAAGAGGGTCTAAAGAAAAAGTGAAGTCGGAGGTGACGAGAAACGCAGCGGCGGCCCAAACGGCTCTCCACTCTGCACCTCGAGCTAACTTCCCCCGCGCCCGGCCGCGCGGCTCCCCGGCCCCAGGCGCGGCGGCGGCGTCCGGAGGAGGCTCGCCCGGGCAACGGGCCGGTCCCACCGCCCCGCAGCCGGCTGCAGGCGGAGCGGGGCGCGCTCCTTCCCCCGGAGGCGGCGGGGGAGGGGAAGGCGGCGAGCGACCCTCCCGCCACGGGCTCCGACCCGGGGCGGGCGCCGACCCGCGCGGGGGAAAGGCGGGGGGTGGCGGAGAGTCCCGCGGCCCCGCCCAGGGCCGGCCTCGCGGCCACGGACCCCGAGGCCGACGTGGGGGGCTCGGGAGAGCCTCGCCGAGGGCAGGCGCGAAACCGGGTGGCGGGAAGACGGGAGGCCGGCCCTGCTCGAACGCCGCACGTGAGGCCCCGATCTACCCCGTCATCGGTGGGCCCGGGGAGCTCCACAAAAGGCTCCCCTGCTCCCGAAGAGACGGGGAGAGGGCTGAGCAGGTCCCCCCGCCACACACACACAACCCCCTCGCCTCCCTGCCCCCACCCTCGGGCCGCCCTCCGGGGGCTCCGCGCCCCACGGGGAGGCGGGGGCCAGCGGCGCGGCCGCGGAAAGCTGACTCCCTCCCCGACGCCCCGAGCCCGGCGGGCGCGGGAACCCCGACACGCAGACAAAAATCAACAAAGCACCTGCCGCTACCAAGGAGAAAACAAGCCACAGGCCCCGACCGCGGGCTCTCCGACGCGCCGCTGCCCGGGCCGCAGGGCTACGCTGGCGGGCTGCGGGGGAGGGAGCGGGAAGGGCCCCGCGCGGTGGCTCCTTGGTCCCGGACCGTCGCCTCCGTCCGGAAGCGGTGAGGCAGGGACCCCCCACGCCAGAGACTGACCTTGGAGTCTCCGTTACACAGAGCCATCGGGGCTGGGGCCGTGGGGGCGCGACCGGAGATGAGACGGGGCGGGAGAGGGCCGCCGGGTCGACGGGCCGGGGCTGAGTAGGAGGCCTGGTAGAGGAGCCGGCGAGCAAGAGGCGCAGAGAGGAGCTGGCCGCCTGCGAAGCGTCCAGTCGAGCAGCAACCGCGCAGCGCGGGCCCCAGCGCCGCGGGAGAGCAGACCAGCAGCGCGCACGCTGCCCCCACCTCCTGCTTCCGCCCCGGCCGGCCACTGGGAGGAGCCACAGCCCGTGTGGCTCGGCTGCCGAGCGGCCGACACCGCAGCTGCCGCGACAGCCACCGAGTAAGCCCGCCCCTGGAGGAGGGGCTCTCGGCGTCCGGCCCCGCCCCCAGGTCTATGGCCTCCGCCGAGGCCCGCCCCTGGAAAAAAAAAAACCCGCGGGGCCCCGGCCGGCCCGCCCACGAGGGGCGGGGCCTGTGACTCCTGGCCCCGCCCCACCCCACTCTCGCCCGCGCTTGGGAGGAGGGGCCGGCGACGCCGAGCTTAGCTGCCCCCTGTCCCGCCCCCGCACCCGGCAGCGGGCGCTGCGAGAAGGGCCCTGTGGCGTCCTGCGCCACCCCCGCCTCTAAAGCCGACCTTGGAGGAAAACCCAAGCCGCAGTTCGCTGGCTGTTGGCCGGCGGCTGTTTGCGGCTGGTGGCCCTGAGAAGGAGGCCTCGAGAGAGCTGGGTCACTAGGGAACGCTTACCGGGTGGTGCGGCCTCATTTCAGGTTGCGGCTCCTGGAGGAGGCCAAAGCTGCTTTGAAGAGTTTCGTGGTGACAACTCCACGGACGTAAAAGTACACGGGCCTCAAAAGTTCTATATCGGGTACAGGATTTCCAAAAGGAAGGGGTTCGGGAGCGGCATTCTGGTGGGAAACTGAACTAGATGACTAGAGCTCTGTTCGCAGAGCATTGTTTTTATTTGGATATTTCGTGGGGAAGAGGGAACTATCTTTCCAGCTACTCCATGACCCAACAATGCAAGGTATTATTGTACCTTGAATTTGGTCACCCAGGGATTCTAAAGCAGGATTGGGGGATAACTAGTAACACTTGGAATGGCTTTCTGTTTACAAAGCCTTTTAACAAATACTCAGTCATTATAATACAGGCAGCATTTGCTGAGCTCATGCTAAATGTCAAGACTAGAGTCCAGGTATTAAAGAGCTAGAATGAGATAGCTATGACTTCCAAAATCTCATTTTATTCTTACTAATCCCATGGAAGTAGTGCAGTAAAACTTATGTTCTTGTCTACTTTTACTAATAAGAAAATTGAGGCTCATGGAGATTCTGTGCTTCTGCCTCAAGGGACACTTGATCTGGGCAAGGACAGATGGTTTGGTAGTAAAAATATTTATGGAAACAACAGGGCCCAAGGCCTTCCTGGACCTCAGACTCAAAGTACTTTACTTACCTTTTTTTGAGGCGAAAAATAGCTAGTTGAACGGTCTAAAGCCATGGAGATTGTGTTCTCTTGATGAACAATCCAGAGAACATTGTTGTAACTAATAGGAGAAGTGCATCAGCATCCACCTGGAATGGGATGGAATGTGATGTGCCGGAATTAAGAACTGGCTAATACAAACCCCATTTGTGTTAGATAATGCCTAGCTTAAATACATTCTAGTGGTCTCTTGTGCTAGTAGCTAAGAACATCAGTGTGTACCACAATCCTTACAGCTTAAGTCTTGTGCAACTTTTGACACTATCAACCCCTTCCTCCTTCTTGAAACTGGATTTCCTTACGGGACATCACGGAGGTGTCTTTTCACTTTCATGATCGTTCTCCATCACCTTCTCTTTTTTTTTTTTTTTTTAAAACTTTTACTTTTAACTTTACAGAGTTTTGTTGTTTACAGGTATGTATGTTCTCAGATTAGTTATATGTATATCTCCCCCATCCCACCCCTCCAAACTGTGATACAGCACCCGTGAAGGATCTGCTTTTCTCACAGAGCAATGACTATAGCTATTTTCTTCACATATAATAGTGGAGGCCTTCAAGCTACTTCCTTACGCCTTTCACCCACTGTTCCTTCCCCACAATGTCCCCTTCCTCCTCCTTGAAACTGGATTTCCTTACAGGGCATCACGGAGGTGTTTTTTCACTTTCATGATCATTCTCCATCACCTTTTCTTGTCACTCTGTATCTCTCCTACAGGAGGAAGCTTCACTATTGGTTTTCTTCAGTATTTCCATTCCTAGTCCTCTTTTCATCTTACTGTTCACCTGTGTTTCCCTGAGGCACTTATTTAAAAATATAGACTTGCTTAAAAACATTCTATTATGTTGCATGTTCCCAGTTAGAATGAGATAGCTATGACTTCCAAAATCTCATTTTATTCTTACTAATCCCATGGAAGTAGTGCAGTAAAACTTATGTTCTTGTCTACTTTTACTAATAAGAAAATTGAGGCTCATGGAGATTCTGTGCTTCTGCCTCAAGGGACACTTGATCTGGGCAAGGACAGATGGTTTGGTAGTAAAAATATTTATGGAAACAACAGGGCCCAAGGCCTTCCTGGACCTCAGACTCAAAGTACTTTACTTACCTTTTTTTGAGGCGAAAAATAGCTAGTTGAACGGTCTAAAGCCATGGAGATTGTGTTCTCTTGATGAACAATCCAGAGAACATTGTTGTAACTAATAGGAGAAGTGCATCAGCATCCACCTGGAATGGGATGGAATGTGATGTGCCGGAATTAAGAACTGGCTAATACAAACCCCATTTGTGTTAGATAATGCCTAGCTTAAATACATTCTAGTGGTCTCTTGTGCTAGTAGCTAAGAACATCAGTGTGTACCACAATCCTTACAGCTTAAGTCTTGTGCAACTTTTGACACTATCAACCCCTTCCTCCTTCTTGAAACTGGATTTCCTTACGGGACATCACGGAGGTGTCTTTTCACTTTCATGATCGTTCTCCATCACCTTCTCTTTTTTTTTTTTTTTTTAAAACTTTTACTTTTAACTTTACAGAGTTTTGTTGTTTACAGGTATGTATGTTCTCAGATTAGTTATATGTATATCTCCCCCATCCCACCCCTCCAAACTGTGATACAGCACCCGTGAAGGATCTGCTTTTCTCACAGAGCAATGACTATAGCTATTTTCTTCACATATAATAGTGGAGGCCTTCAAGCTACTTCCTTTACGCCTTTCACCCACTGTTCCTTCCCCACAATGTCCCCTTCCTCCTCCTTGAAACTGGATTTCCTTACAGGGCATCACGGAGGTGTTTTTTCACTTTCATGATCATTCTCCATCACCTTTTCTTGTCACTCTGTATCTCTCCTACAGGAGGAAGCTTCACTATTGGTTTTCTTCAGTATTTCCATTCCTAGTCCTCTTTTCATCTTACTGTTCACCTGTGTTTCCCTGAGGCACTTATTTAAAAATATAGACTTGCTTAAAAACATTCTATTATGTTGCATGTTCCCAGTTAGATATTCAATGTAATAGTGAATCTCAACCTCAAGTCCGAAACAAAACTACTCAAGACTGTGGTGGTAGTGGTTTAGCTGTGTCTGACTCATGCAACCCCATGGATGGTAGCCCACCAGACTCCTCTATCCGTGCGATTTCCCAGGCAAGAATACTGGAGTGGGTTACCATTTCCTTCTCCAGACGTTCAAGACTGTTTATGATCATTTTCTGTTCATTCTATCAATTATTGAAAGAGGGACACTAACATTTCCAACCATAATTGTGATTTTATTAGTTTCTCCTTATAGTTCCATCAGTTTTTGCTTTGTATATTTTGAAGCTCTGTTTTCAGTCTCATAAATGTTTAAGATCATTACTGATTCCTTTATAGTTATAGGATGATTTTTTTTGATCCCTAGTAACATTCTCCTGACATTTACATTGTCCAATATTAAAAGAGCATGCCTGCTTTCTAGATTGGTTCTTGGTGTGATATATGTTTTACAATCATTTATCTTGTTCCTGTCTTTATGTCAAAATAAGTGTTTCTTATAAACAGCACATAACGAGGTCTTGCTTTAACTGGGCAATGTACACCATTTGCATTTTAATGTGTCTATTGATATGGGTAACTTTATTTCTTTAATTTTGAGATTTTCAAGGCAGTAAGCTGGGGCAATTGAGAGGCTCATCCCTTTTGTTTCCTGTCTCTCGGAGATCACTGTCCTTTGTTGCTGGATACCCAGTATTGTGGGCTTCCCAGGTGGGGCTAGTGGTAAAGAACCGACCTGCCAATGCAAGACATATAGGAGACACAGGTTTGATCCCTGAAGGAGGAGGACATGGCAACCTACCCCATTTTTTCTTGCCTGGAGAATCCCCATGGACAGAGGAGCCTAGTGGGGCTACAGTCCACAGGGTCATAAAGAGTCAGACATGACTGAAGTGACTTGGCAGGCACATATGCACTCACCCGGTATCTTGAAACCATTGTTGCACATATTTTGTTGTTGTTTCAATGAGGGTACATCCAGTTCCTTTCGAGGAGGGTCTGCCCCATTTTTGGCAGAAGTAAGTTTTAATGATTAGTTGAGGTACCTTTAACCTATAAGGTCTTCCTTCTTACCTGCCCTATCATATTGTTACGATTATTAAGGTTAAGGATGACAATTGCAGAACAACTTAGGCAACATAGAATAGTGATGCTAATTCTTTTAAATGTAATAGTGTGGTTTCTGGGACCAATACCTTTTTTTGTAACTTGGGTTTTTTCAATTTTATTTTTAATTGAAGGATAATTGCTTTACAAAGTTGTGTTGGTTTCTGCCATACAACAACATGAATCAGTCACAAGTATTCACATATCCCCTCACTCTTGAGCATCCCTCCCACTGGAATCAACACATTTTAAAAGAAACATTTCAAAAAATTCACAGAAGATTTACATGACTTCAGATTGGGGGAGTATCATACCATAAAATCTTTTTTATTATTATTATTATTTATTTTTGGCTCTGCTGGGTCTTTGTTGATGTGTGGGTTTAGCTGCTCTGCGGTATGTGGGATCTTCCCGGATCAGGGCTCGAACCCGTGTCTCCTGCATTGGCAGACGGGTTCTTATCCACTGAGCCACAAGGGAAGCCCAACCATAAAATCTTTATTTCAGGTGTAATCCATGGTCGTCTCATCTTTTGAATGCTTAATATTTTAAATCTCCCATTAACAAAAGAATTAACTTTTAAATTTATGAAGAATATTAGGTAAACTTAAAATGTGGAAGGAAGTACATAATTTTTCAAAACCTTTTAAGGACGATTGCTGTTGTTGTTCAATCACTAATTCATGTTCAACTCTTTGCAATCCTATGGACTGTAGCATGAAAGGCTCCTCTATCCTTCACTATCTCCCAGAGTTTGTTCAAATTCATGTCCATTGAGACAGTGATGATACCTAACCATCTCATCCTCTGTCTCCCCCTTCACCTTTTGCTTTCAATCTTTCCCAGCATCAAGGTCTTTTCCAGTGAGTCATCTCTTTGCAACAGGTGGCCAAAGCATTGGAGCTTCAGCTTCAGCATCTGTCGTTCCAATGATTTATCCAGGGTTGATTTCCTTTAGGATTGACTGCTTTGATCTCCTTGCTGTCCAAGGGACTTTCAAGAGCCTTCTCCAACACCACATCGAAAGCATCAATTCTTCAGTTCTCAGCTTTTTTATGGTCCAACTCTTACAACTGTCCGTGATCATAGGGAAGACCATAGCCTTGACAGACCTTTGTTGGCAAAATGATGTCTCTGTTTTTTAATATGCTGTCCATATCTCTCACAGCTTTCCCTTCAAGTAGCATCCCTCAATTTCACAGCTGCAGTCACTATCATCAGTGATTCTGGAGCCCAAGAAAATAAAACCCATCACTGCCTTCACTTTTTCCCCTTCTGTCTACTACGAAGTAATGGGACTGGATGCATGATCCCAGTCTTCCCAATATTGAGTTTTGAGCCAGCTTTTTGCCTTCATCAAGAGACGCTTTTACTTCCTCTTCACTTCCTGCCATTACACTGGTATCATCTGCATATCTGAGATTATTGATATTTCTCCCAGCAATCTTGATTCCAGCTTGTGGTTCATCCAGTCTGGCATTTCACATCATGTACTCTGTATAGAAGTTAAATAAGCAGGTGATAATATACAGCGTTGATGTAGTCCCTTCCCAGTTTTGAACCAGTGTTTTGTTCCATGTCCATTTCTAACTATTGCTTCTTGACCTGCATAGAGGTTTCTCAGGAGGCAGGTAATGTGGTCTGGTACTCTCAGTCCCTTTAAGAATTTTCCGTAGTTTATTGTGATCCACATAGTCAAAGGCTTTACTATAGTCCATAAAGCAGAAGTAGACATTTTTTTCTGGAATTCTCTTGTTTTTTCTATGATCCAATGGATGTTGGCAATTTGCTCTCATTCCTCTGCCTTTTCTAAATCCAGCTTGTTCATTCCTCTGCTTTTTCTAAATCCAGCTTGTACATCTGGAAGTTCTTGGTTCACATACTGTTGAAGCCTAACATGAAGAATTTTGAATATCACCTTTGCTGGCTTGTGATGACTGCAATTGTGTGGTAGTTTGAACATTCTTTGGCATTGCTCTACTTTGAGATTGAAATGAAAACTGACCTTTTCCAGTATTGAGGCCGCTGCTGAGTTTTCCAAATTTGCTGGCATGTTGAGTGCAGCACTTTAGCAGCAGCATCTTTTATGATTTGGACCCCCAGCTTTGTTCATAATAAGCCCCTTACCTCCAACACCACATCGAAAGCATCAATTCTTCAGTTCTCAGCTTTTTTATGGTCCAACTCTTACAACTGTCCGTGATCATAGGGAAGACCATAGCCTTGACAGACCTTTGTTGGCAAAATGATGTCTCTGTTTTTTAATATGCTGTCCATATCTCTCACAGCTTTCCCTTCAAGTAGCATCCCTCAATTTCACAGCTGCAGTCACTATCATCAGTGATTCTGGAGCCCAAGAAAATAAAACCCATCACTGCCTTCACTTTTTCCCCTTCTGTCTACTACGAAGTAATGGGACTGGATGCATGATCCCAGTCTTCCCAATATTGAGTTTTGAGCCAGCTTTTTGCCTTCATCAAGAGACGCTTTTACTTCCTCTTCACTTCCTGCCATTACACTGGTATCATCTGCATATCTGAGATTATTGATATTTCTCCCAGCAATCTTGATTCCAGCTTGTGGTTCATCCAGTCTGGCATTTCACATCATGTACTCTGTATAGAAGTTAAATAAGCAGGTGATAATATACAGCGTTGATGTAGTCCCTTCCCAGTTTTGAACCAGTGTTTTGTTCCATGTCCATTTCTAACTATTGCTTCTTGACCTGCATAGAGGTTTCTCAGGAGGCAGGTAATGTGGTCTGGTACTCTCAGTCCCTTTAAGAATTTTCCGTAGTTTATTGTGATCCACATAGTCAAAGGCTTTACTATAGTCCATAAAACAGAAGAGACATTTTTCTGGAATTCTCTTGTTTTTTCTATGATCCAATGGATGTTGGCAATTTGCTCTCATTCCTCTGCCTTTTCTAAATCCAGCTTGTTCATTCCTCTGCTTTTTCTAAATCCAGCTTGTACATCTGGAAGTTCTTGGTTCACATACTGTTGAAGCCTAACATGAAGAATTTTGAATATCACCTTTGCTGGCTTGTGATGACTGCAATTGTGTGGTAGTTTGAACATTCTTTGGCATTGCTCTACTTTGAGATTGAAATGAAAACTGACCTTTTCCAGTATTGAGGCCGCTGCTGAGTTTTCCAAATTTGCTGGCATGTTGAGTGCAGCACTTTAGCAGCAGCATCTTTTATGATTTGAAACAGCTGGAGTTTCATCACCTCCACTAGCTTTGTTCATAATAACACTTCCTAAGGCCCACTTGACCTCACACTCTAGGATGTCTAGCTCTAGGTGAATGACCACACCATTGTGGTTATCCAACTTTCTTCATTAAGTTCTGAGACCAGTTGTGTGATCTCAGTGAAAAGGCCATGGGTTCAAGTCCCAGTAAGAGTTCAGTGGTTTCAAATTCAACCAAGAGGCCATAAATTTGAGGTGATTTTAAAAAGCAGCATGGCTCAACTTTACTCAGGGACTGTTATAAGACTAGATGCTTTTCCTAAAAGGATAAATTTCACAAAGTTTGCCTTTTCAAATTTATTCCCCTTCTACCTAAGATTTCTTTCCCTAGTGGTGGTGTTAGCGCCCAAAGTAAACTCCATCCCTGGGAACAACTTGTTGGAAAAGGTAGGTAAGCAGCATTTCAGAAGTATGTTGTAATGTGAAAGTATGTTGTAAAGATATTCAAATGTGAAAATATGTTGTGACAATGTGAAAGTATGCTGTAAAGATATTCAAGGGAATGTTTATCCAATACTCTTTAAATGGCCTTCCTTTCTCCACTTGCCAGTTTCCCACTGACACTTTTGTTACCTTGTTCTCCAATTATTTCCTTTCTTTAACCAATTGAACACATCTTTTGACTGTCCTATTCCTCATTCTGACATTTCTCTCTGCCCTTTAAGTGGCCACAATATGCACATGAAAAGGGTATCTGTGTGTTGATTGTGATACCGCTTAACTCAGATGGGACTTGAACCCAGCCAAAATCCAGACTGGGGCGTGAACTATACAGTTGAGATTGCATACCTGGTCTCAGGACTTAATGAAGCTCAGATTCCCCATACCTCAGCATAGAGGGAATTCGATAAAAGACCAAGTAATAGGTAAGAAGTAGATTTATTTAGAGAGCTACACATTCCATAGACAGAAAGCAGTCATCTCAAAAGGCAAGAGGTAACCCTGGAAGAAACACACTCCCCAGAGAGAGTGGGTCACCTCAGAAGGTGAAGGCCTGGAAATGTGAGTTAATTTTTACAAGGTGGATAATTTCATAGGCTAATGAGTGGCAGAATTATTACAACTATTTTGGAGAAGGGTGGGAGATTTCCAAAATTTGGGCCACCACCACTAGCTTTGTTCATAATAACACTTCCTAAGGCCCACTTGACCTCACACTCCAGAATGTCTGGCTCTAGGTGAATGACCACACCAATGTGGTTATCCAACTTTCTTCATTAAGTTCTGAGACCAGTTGTGTGATCTCAGTGAAAAGGCCATGGGTTCAAGTCCCAGTAAGAGTTCAGTGGTTTCAAATTCAACCAAGAGGCCATAAATTTGAGGTGATTTTAAAAAGCAGCATGGCTCAACTTTACTCAGGGACTGTTATAAGACTAGATGCTTTTCCTAAAAGGATAAATTTCACAAAGTTTGCCTTTTCAAATTTATTCCCCTTCTACCTAAGATTTCTTTCCCTAGTGGTGGTGTTAGCGCCCAAAGTAAACTCCATCCCTGGGAACAACTTGTTGGAAAAGGTAGGTAAGCAGCATTTCAGAAGTATGTTGTAATGTGAAAGTATGTTGTAAAGATATTCAAATGTGAAAATATGTTGTGACAATGTGAAAGTATGCTGTAAAGATATTCAAGGGAATGTTTATCCAATACTCTTTAAATGGCCTTCCTTTCTCCACTTGCCAGTTTCCCACTGACACTTTTGTTACCTTGTTCTCCAATTATTTCCTTTCTTTAACCAATTGAACACATCTTTTGACTGTCCTATTCCTCATTCTGACATTTCTCTCTGCCCTTTAAGTGGCCACAATATGCACATGAAAAGGGTATCTGTGTGTTGATTGTGATACCGCTTAACTCAGATGGGACTTGAACCCAGCCAAAATCCAGACTGGGGCGTGAACTATACAGTTGAGATTGCATACCTGGTCTCAGGACTTAATGAAGCTCAGATTCCCCATACCTCAGCATAGAGGGAATTCGATAAAAGACCAAGTAATAGGTAAGAAGTAGATTTATTTAGAGAGCTACACATTCCATAGACAGAAAGCAGTCATCTCAAAAGGCAAGAGGTAACCCTGGAAGAAACACACTCCCCAGAGAGAGTGGGTCACCTCAGAAGGTGAAGGCCTGGAAATGTGAGTTAATTTTTACAAGGTGGATAATTTCATAGGCTAATGAGTGGCAGAATTATTACAACTATTTTGGAGAAGGGGTGGGAGATTTCCAAAATTTGGGCCACCACCCACTTTTTAGCCTTTTAATAATTCTGCTTAGCCTCAGAATTGTCATGGCGCCTGTGGACAAGTCATTTAGCATATGCTAATACATCACGATTAGATATAAAGAGTCTCAGGGTCTGCTAGGTGTCAGGTCTTCTGCCCTCTTGGACCTATTTTGTTCTAACCAGTTGACGTTCTGTTCTCAGCGGCTATACCATTCTTCTATAGCTTGTACCCACCCCTCTTTCCCTCCTGTTTCAGTTGTTTCTTCTTTTTTAACTTGCTTATATAGAACTAGATAATATATATGAAAACACTTTATAAATGATAAAGCATTTTGTGTGTGTGCTTAGTAATGTCCAGCTCTTTGTGACACCATGGACTGTAGACCCCGCCCCCGGCCTCGCCATGTACTGTAGTCCACCAGGCTCCTCTGTCCATGGGATTCTCCAGGCCAGATACTGGAATGGGTTGCCATTTCCTACTCCAGAGGATCTTTCCAATCCAGGAATCGAACCCAGGTCTCCCTCATTGCAGGTGGATTCTTTACCACTGTGCCAGCTGAGAAGCCCAAAGCACCATATAAAATATGTTATTTTCAGAATATATTCTACCAGCTAGTACATTGTGGGTACCCAATGACTTAATAAGGCATTATATTCTCTGTCCTAATTTTTAAGATGCTGTACATTAGAACATAACAATATATTCATACCAAAAAGCTTTGATACATGTTGTACCAATGACTTAATGAAGCTCAGATTCCCCATACCTCAGCATAGAGGGAATTCGATAAAAGACCAAGTAATAGGTAAGAAGTAGATTTATTTAGAGAGCTACACATTCCATAGACAGAAAGCAGTCATCTCAAAAGGCAAGAGGTAACCCTGGAAGAAACACACTCCCCAGAGAGAGTGGGTCACCTCAGAAGGTGAAGGCCTGGAAATGTGAGTTAATTTTTACAAGGTGGATAATTTCATAGGCTAATGAGTGGCAGAATTATTACAACTATTTTGGAGAAGGGGGGAGATTTCCAAAATTTGGGCCACCACCCACTTTTTAGCCTTTTAATAATTCTGCTTAGCCTCAGAATTGTCATGGCGCCTGTGGACAAGTCATTTAGCATATGCTAATACATCACGATTAGATATAAAGAGTCTCAGGGTCTGCTAGGTGTCAGGTCTTCTGCCCTCTTGGACCTATTTTGTTCTAACCAGTTGACGTTCTGTTCTCAGCGGCTATACCATTCTTCTATAGCTTGTACCCACCCCTCTTTCCCTCCTGTTTCAGTTGTTTCTTCTTTTTTAACTTGCTTATATAGAACTAGATAATATATATGAAAACACTTTATAAATGATAAAGCATTTTGTGTGTGTGCTTAGTAATGTCCAGCTCTTTGTGACACCATGGACTGTAGACCCCGCCCCCGGCCTCGCCATGTACTGTAGTCCACCAGGCTCCTCTGTCCATGGGATTCTCCAGGCCAGATACTGGAATGGGTTGCCATTTCCTACTCCAGAGGATCTTTCCAATCCAGGAATCGAACCCAGGTCTCCCTCATTGCAGGTGGATTCTTTACCACTGTGCCAGCTGAGAAGCCCAAAGCACCATATAAAATATGTTATTTTCAGAATATATTCTACCAGCTAGTACATTGTGGGTACCCAATGACTTAATAAGGCATTATATTCTCTGTCCTAATTTTTAAGATGCTGTACATTAGAACATAACAATAAATAGGGAAATTTTAACAGCATAACAGGTATGTTGATCTATAAAATATATGTAGCACATTATAGTAAATAAAAACAAAAGTTACCAAGATCCCAAGCGAGAAAGGTGTAGACAAAATTCACAAAATAGGTGGCCATTGTTGTTTACTTGCTAAGTCATGTCCAACTCTTTTTTGATCCCGCGGACTGTAGCCCCCCAGGCTCCTCTGTCCATGGGATTCTCCAGGCAAAAATACTGGAGTGGGTTGCCATTTCCTTCTCCAGGGGATGTTCCTGAACCTGGTATTGAACCCATGTCTTCTGCATTGGCAGGCAGATTCTTTACCACTGAGCTGCTTGAAAAGCCCAAATTAGGTAGTATAAATAAACATGATATGCTGTTTTAAATATTTTGGTGTAATTTTCCCAGGCTTCTGAAATCCCATAAATGAGAGAAGGAAATATTTTAAGTCAAGTATGTCAATATTGGAAAAACAGGTAAAGCTCAAAAGCAGAGAAGAATGTTTCTGACAGGAGTGCAAAATGGCCCAACTACTTTAGAAAACACTAGCAGTTTCCTATAAAGTTCAATATATATATACCATACAACTCAGCAATCCTATCCTAGGTAATTGCCCAAGAGAAATGAAACCTTTATTTACATAAGAACCTGTATGTAAGTGTTTATAGTGACTTTATCACCAAAATCTAAAAATAATACAAATGTTCTTAACTAGTGAATGGATAAACACACTCTGGTACATTTAGTCGGAAAAAAAAAAAAAGTGAGGTACGCAAAGTGTACACAGGGAGGAGCTACCAATACAGGCAACAGCATGAATGAATCCTAACGCAACATGTGGACTGAAAGAAGTCAGACTCAAAGGCTACACTTTATGACCATTTATTTGACATTTTGGAAAAGGTAAAACTATAGGGATTAAAAACATATGCGGGGGTGGGGGGGGGGCGTCCCTGGTGGTCCAGTGGATAGGGACACCGCCTTGCAGTGCAAGGGGCGCTGGTTCAATCTCTGGCCTGGGAAGATCCCACGTGCCGTGGAGCGGCTGGACTGATGTGTCAAATTGCGGAACCGGAGCTCTGGAGCGCCTGCGCCCAGAGCCGGTGCTCTGCGACAATGGGGGCCACTGCGATGGGAGGCCCGTAGGGGCCAAAGAACAAAGATGGATGAAAATAGATAAATTAAATACCGATAGAAGTGGCCCGCCTGTCCCCTCCGTCCCCAACCCGCCCCCCCCCCCACAAAAAAAACTTAAAAAAAAAAAATATGGGGGAAAAAAAACATCGGGGGTTGGGGGAAGGGCTTCCTTGGTGACTCAGTGGTTAAAAAATTCACCTGCAAATGCAGGAGATGTGGGTTGCATGCCTGATCCAGGAAGATCCCACATGCCATGGAACAACTAAGCATCACAGCTATTGAGCCTGTGCTCTAGAACCCGGGAGCCACAACTGTTGAACAAATGTGCCATAACTGCTGAAGCCTGTGTGCTCTAGAGCCCATGCTCCACAACAAGAGGAGCCACAGCAACTAGAGAGTAGCGTCTGCTCGCTACAAATAGAGAAAAGCCTGCAGAGCAACGAAGACCGTGTACAGCCAAAATTAAATAATATAAATTATTTAAAAATATATCAAAGTGGGGGGCTTCCCTGGTGGTCCAGTGGGTAAGGACACCACCTTGCAGTGCAAGGGGCGCCGGTTTGGTCCCTGGCCTGGGAAGATCCCACGTGCTGCGGAGCGGCTGGATCAATGTGTCCAATTATGGATCCGGAGCTCTGGAGCACATGCGCCCAGAGCCGGTGCTCTCCGACAAGAGGCCACTGCGATGGGAGGCCCACATGGGCCAAAGAACAAAGATGGATGAAAATAGATAAATGAAAAACCAATAGAAGTGGACTGCCCGCCTCCCTCCCTCCCCCCCCGCCGACAAAAGAAAAAATAATAAAAAATAAATAAAGGAGGCTTCCCTGGTGGTCCAATGGGTAAAGAGTTCGCCTTCCAGAGCAAGGGGCACCGTTGGATCCTTGGCCCGGGAAGATTCCGAGTGCCGCGGAGCAGCTGGACCCGGGTGTTCCAATTACAAGCCAGCGATCTGAAGCTCATACGCCCAGAACCGGTGCTCTGCAACGCGAGAGGCCACTGCAATGGGAGGCCCACAAAGGCCAAAGAATAAAGATGGATGAAAATAACAACAACAACAAGCCAATAAAAAAGGCCAAAATTAACTATATATGTATGTATGTATATATATATATATGTATGTATGTATGTATATATATATGTATATATATGTATATATGTATGTGTGTGTGTGTGTATATATCAAGGGTTTCCATGGGTTGGGGGGCTAGTTGGAGAGGCAAACTTCAAATTAGCCCAGATAAGTTTTCAGAGTGATGAAACTATTCCATGCCTTGATTGCAGTTATGGTTATACAACTATTTGTAAAAATGGTTCATATTTGTCAAAACTCAGAACTGTACAATAAAATTTTCCTGTATATGAATTATATCTCAAAAAAATTGACACCCCTCCTCACCGCTCCCCCCAAAAAAGCAATTAAGGAAGCAGTTCTGAGGAAGACAGGGAAGATACCAGTTAACTGTCACAGAAATGAAAAGTTCATCTGCAACCACACAGCCTTAGGAAGAGACCACTAGATGGCGGCATCAATCTTGTTAATAGAACCCAGGACAAACTTTTTTTTGCCTCTAAGTCATCATTCATTGTTCATGATCTTTGTTCTTTGGCACGCGTGAGCTTCCCATAGCAGCAGCCTCTCTCTTTGCAGAGCACTGGCTCTGGGCGCATGTGCTCCAGAGCTCTGGCTCTTAATTGGACACACCGGCCCAATCCCTCCGCGGCACATGGAATCTTCTCGACCCGGGATCGAACTGGTGCCCCTTGCACTGCAAGGGGGACTCTTTACCCACTGGACCACGAGGGAAGCCCCAGAACCCAGGAAAAACTTGAAGACCAAAGACCAAAGGCCTGGCAGTAAAGTAGTTTTTTGAACTTTCCTGTAAATCCATGGCTATAACTCCTTGCTGTCAAGACTGCATTGGTTTCTGTGTTTTTCCTGAGGTAGGTTTCCCAGGCTTCCATTGATTCTGGGAGACCATCAATATCCTTCCAGTAAAAGTCTCTCTCAGCTTTTGTTTTTGTTTTCTGAAACAGGCCAAATATCCAAACACTTGTTTTTGTTCAGTTGCTCAGTTGTGTCTGACACTTTGCCACACCATGGACCACAGCATGCCAGGCATCCCTGTCCTTCATCGTCTCCTGGAAGTTGCTCAAACTCATGTCCGCTGACTCAATGCTGCCATCTAATCATCTCATCTTCTGTCTTCCCCGTCTCCTTTTGCCTTCTATTTTCCCCAATATCAGTTTCTTTTCCAATGAGTTGGCTCTTTGCATCAGATGGCCAAAGTGTTCAAGCTTCAGATTTTGTACCAGTCCTTCCAATGTATGTTCAGGGTTGATTTCCTATAGGACTGACTGGTTTGAATTTCCTTGCAATCCAAGGAATTCTCAAGAGTCTTTGCCAGCATCACAGTGCAAAAGCATCAGTTCTTTGGCCTTCAGCCTTTTTTATGGTCCAACACTCACATCCATACATAACTACTGGAAAAACCATACCTTTGACTAGATGAGGCTTTGCTGGCAAAGTGATGTCTCTTCTTTTTAATATGCTGTCTACATTTGTTGTAGCTTTTCTTCCAAGAAGGAAGTCTTTTAATTTCATGGCTGCAGTCACTGTCTGTAGTGATTTTAGAGCAGGGCACTAGTTAACCAAATTTTTTTGTTTTTTCCTCTTACTCTTCATTACACAGTATATGAAATAAACAAATTACATGAAATAAACAAAATGGTATAATGAACTTCAGTATTACCAATCAGTAGTTATTGATAATCTACCATTCTTTTTTTTTTTCTAAACATTTATTTATTTATCTTTTGGGGCATGGGGTGGGGTGGGAGGGGGACGGGTGGGCCACTTCTATTGATCTTTCATTTCTCTCTATTTTCATCCATCTTTGTTCTTTGGCTCCTGTGGGCCTCCCATTGCGGTGGCCTCTGTCGTCGCAGGGCGCTGGCTCTGGGCGCATGCGCCCCAGAGCTCCGGCTCGGTGATTGGACACATCCGTCCAGCTGCTCCGCTGCACGTGGGATCTTCCCAGGCCAGGGATCGAACCGGCGCCCCTTGCACTGCAAGGCGGTGTCCTTACCCACTGGATCACCAGAGGAAGCCCTTCTTTTTTTTTTTTTTTTTTAACCATTCTTAACTTATCACACCTTCATCCTTCCCAATCCCATGCAAATAGTTTTTTAATAGTCATTTTCCTAATGAGGTAACTTTACATCATATTGTGAAATGCACGGCTTTTTAAAAATAGGCTTATTTTTTTTACAACTAAATTGAGCAGAACATAAATACATTTCCCTTTGTCCCCACACATGCATAGTCTCCCCCATAATCAACACTGGCCACAGAGTGATACATTTGTGACACAGCACTATCACCCACAGTTCATAGTTTGCATTACTGCTACGCATCCTATGGGCTTGGACAAATACACCGTGACATATAACTATCATTACAGTATCATACAGAGTAGCTTCATCCGCATTCCTCTTATTCATTCCTCCCTCTCCCTAACCCATGGCAAAATGCACAGATTTTAACTATACAATTCCAATTTATTTTGGATAAACCTAGTTTAGAAGTTTCTAGTAATATAAAGCAAAAAGAAAAGAGAACGTTGTGAGAGAATGAAATGGAGCAGGACCCTATGGTCCTTGCCGAACTCATGTCCTCGGGTTGCCTTTTATCGTAGAAAAACTTTAGCCAAATCAGTCAGATAGGACAAACAATAATAGTTTAATCAGTAAGCAAGGTCAAAGACCTTTAGTTCATTCTCAAGGGGTAGAGATAATATTCTGAGCCATATCCTGTGAGTTATCTTATAGATAATGAAACCTTCACTAGGTGGAGAAATTAACTACATGATGACCAGACTGTAGCTGTGACATATGCTGCCACAGTTCCAAGAATTGACCTTATAAACAAACTGACCCTGAAGATTAACTGTACTTAAAACCATCAGGATGATCCTGGTCAGACCACCAGTGAACAACTAACTTCAAGATGACTGTCAGAGCCGACATGCTCTTTCTGCATGCTCTTTCCCCTTTGTCTATAAAAGCTCCTGCCCACTGATTGTTGGGGAGGACAAGCATGCGCCTCACCCACCACCACCTCCTTGGTTGTCTGAAATAAAGCAAACTTTTTTTCCCACCAATCTGACTTCTTAACTGGCTTTTGGACCCTACTTACAGCAATGAGAAGACTAAAGAGATAAATCCAGTAAACAATAGGATTTCCAGGAGGAGTTAATGAAGAGGAGTGAAAGAAAGGAAAAATCAAATATTCTATAAAAGAAATTACCCTAAATTCATGAAAAATTTGAAACTTTGTTCCAAAAGGCCTAATAAATGTTGAATAAGATTAACATAAAAACAACTGCACATACCTCTTTGCTAAAATCACAAAAACTGGCCTGTTCTGCCAGTTTTCCCAGAGCGTAGAGTGTCTCATTCCCGATCTCCACCCTGAACTCCTTTTAGGGTGTGTTAAAGGTCAGGGACTGCAGTGGTTAGTGACTTCATTCTTGTAGAACCAGATGTTGAGTGACTTTTTTGTTTTGTTTTTGGCAATTGTAACTAACAATAACATAATAATAATATGTTAGAAGTAACTTTTTTGGTGAAATTTATATCTTGTTTGGTGAAATTTTTGATGAAATTTGTATCTTGTTTTTGAGAACTTCAGCCCCAAGTCATAGAAAAAAATAAATCAACATTACAAAAAATTGATTTATGTTTCTTGGTGTTTGGTTTTGGCTGCACCTCACAGCTTCCTCGAGCAGGGATGCCAGGGAACTCCCAAGATGAACATGTGCTTTTATCATTAATAGAATACAATTAAAATAACATCACATTTTTGTGCTTTCATACTGATGTGTACTGACAAATTTGAAATACAAAGGGTTGATGAGGGACAAGAAGATGCAATTATTCACAGTTAAATAGTGTGCATTAGAACAAAGCTTTTTGGAGGATTATTTGGCAATATATTACATTTTAAATATATGTTTTGGCCCAGAAATTTACTTTCTAAAATACATGTGTGTTTTATTTTTATACCATTGATAATGGTATATATTTTATATTTTATATATGTATTTGGGGGAGTATTGGGAAAACAAATCATCAAGCCAGAAAGAACCTGAATGGTCATCAGTATCCTAAGTATAAGCCTGGTTGGTAAATTTTAGCAAATCCACACAATGGACTTTGACAGGCCTAGTGTAGACCTGTGGTCATACTTCAGGTCATTCAAGTGCAAGTAACGGAGGATGGGGTGGGGCAATTGAAGGCAATATAGGATTATGGTTACTCCAGGAGGGCTTTATGTTTGGCAGTTTCACTAGCTTTACCGAAACACACCAATCAAAGAAGACCAGTTTCCCAAAGAAAAAGGAGAATGATATTAACAGAAGGGACCCTGAGTATGCAAAACGAGCAGCTGCTCTGACAGTATTGGCTGCAAGTCCCCTGCTGTAGGGGTCTTGTTTTCACAGTGGTAGTGACAGTTGTTCCACATTTGCTGAGCCTGGCAGGGGAGTGCTCCCACAGGTGTAGGGGAATGTCTCTGTCTCGCAGGAAGACTACAAGGCATTCTGAAAAGGAAACAGTGATTTGGGCATGGCTTATCTCTGGGCATCCCTGATAGCTCAGATGGTAAAGAATACACTTGCAAGGTAGGAGATGCGGTTCAATCTCTGGGTTGGGAAGATTCCTTGGAGAGGGAAATGGCTAGCCACTCCAATAAGATCCCCTGGAGAAGGAAATGACTACTGTACTCTAGTATTCTTGCCTGGAGAACTCCATGGACAGAGGAGCCTGGTGGGTTATAGTCCATGGGGTCGCAAAGAGTCAGACATAGTTAAGTGACTAACACTTAGACTTTTTTCACTTTAGACGTGAAAACTTGACTCTGTTCCTTGTGATGTCAGCAAAGGCAGCTCAACTTGGGGCTAGAAGATTCACTTTCAGGATAGCTCACAGCAAGTTCGTGCTATTGAATGAGAGCTCAGTCAACACTGAGAGCCACAGGCATTAGTTCCCTCCAAGCGGTCCTTCCCTTAGTGCATGGAACTCAATTCTAAGAGTGATTAGCTCAAGAGACAGGAAATGAAAACTACCAGATGTTTAAGACTTGAGCCCAGAAATTATTCCATCATCACTTAACCTATATTCTATTAGTCATAGAACCTAGATTCAAGGTAAGGGACATTCAGTTCAGTCACTAAATCATGTCCAATTCTTTGTGACCCCATGGACAGCGGCACACCAAGCTTCCCTGTCCTTCATCATCTCCTGGAACTTGGTCAACTCATATCCATTGACTCAGTGATGCCATCCAATCATCTCATCCTCTGTCACCCCCTTCTCCTTTTGCCTTCTATTTTCCCAACATCAGGTTCTTTTCCAATGAGTCAGCTCTCTGCATCAGGTGGTCTAAGTATCGGAACTTCAGCTTCAGCATCAATCCTTCCAATGAATATTCAGGGATGATTTCCTTTACGATTGACTGGTCTGATCACCTTGCAGTCCAAGGGACACTCAAGAGTCTTCTCCAACACCACAGTTTTAAGGCATCGATTCTTCAGTGCTCAGCCTTCTTTATGGTCCAACTATAACATCATACATGACTACTGGGAAAACCATAGCTTTGACTGTAAAGACTTTGTTGGCAAAATGATGTCTCTGCTTTTTAATATGCTGTCTAGGTTTGTCATAGTTTTTCTTCCAAGGAGCAAACATCTTTTAATTAGATGGTAAAGAATACACTTGCAAGGTAGGAGATGCGGTTCAATCTCTGGGTTGGGAAGATTCCTTGGAGAGGGAAATGGCTAGCCACTCCAATAAGATCCCCTGGAGAAGGAAATGACTACTGTACTCCAGTATTCTTGCCTGGAGAACTCCATAGACAGAGGAGCCTGATGGGTCGCAGTCCATGGGGTCGCAAAGAGTCAGACATAGTTAAGTGACTAACACTTAGACTTTTTTCACTTTAGACGTGAAAACTTGACTCTGTTCCTTGTGATGTCAGCAAAGGCAGCTCAACTTGGGGCTAGAAGATTCACTTTCAGGATAGCTCACAGCAAGTTCGTGCTATTGAATGAGAGCTCAGTCAACACTGAGAGCCACAGGCATTAGTTCCCTCCAAGCGGTCCTTCCCTTAGTGCATGGAACTCAATTCTAAGAGTGATTAGCTCAAGAGACAGGAAATGAAAACTACCAGATGTTTAAGACTTGAGCCCAGAAATTATTCCATCATCACTTAACCTATATTCTATTAGTCATAGAACCTAGATTCAAGGTAAGGGACATTCAGTTCAGTCACTAAATCATGTCCAATTCTTTGTGACCCCATGGACAGCGGCACACCAAGCTTCCCTGTCCTTCATCATCTCCTGGAACTTGGTCAACTCATATCCATTGACTCAGTGATGCCATCCAATCATCTCATCCTCTGTCACCCCCTTCTCCTTTTGCCTTCTATTTTCCCAACATCAGGTTCTTTTCCAATGAGTCAGCTCTCTGCATCAGGTGGTCTAAGTATCGGAACTTCAGCTTCAGCATCAATCCTTCCAATGAATATTCAGGGATGATTTCCTTTACGATTGACTGGTCTGATCACCTTGCAGTCCAAGGGACACTCAAGAGTCTTCTCCAACACCACAGTTTTAAGGCATCGATTCTTCAGTGCTCAGCCTTCTTTATGGTCCAACTATAACATCATACATGACTACTGGGAAAACCATAGCTTTGACTGTAAAGACTTTGTTGGCAAAATGATGTCTCTGCTTTTTAATATGCTGTCTAGGTTTGTCATAGTTTTTCTTCCAAGGAGCAAACATCTTTTAATTTCATGGCTTTAGTCACCATCTGCAGTGATTTTGGAGCCCAAGAAAATAAAGGGTGTCGCTGTTTCCATTGTTTTCCCATCAATTTGCCATGAAGTGATGGGACTGAATGCCATGATCTTCATTTTTTGAATGTTGAGTTTTAGGCCAGCCCTTTCACTCTTCTCTTTCATGTTCATCAAGAGGCTTTTTAGTCCCTCTTCGCTTTCTGCCATGAGGGTGATGTCATCTGCCTATCTGAAGTTGTTGATATTCCTCCCAGCAGTCTTCATTCTAGCTTGTGCTTCATCCAGGCCTGCATTTTGCATGGTGTACTCTGCATATAAGTTAAATAAGCAGGGTGGCAACATACAGCCTTGACGTACTCCTTTCCCAATCTGGAACCAGTCTGTTGTTCCATGTCCTGCGTTCAGGTTTTGCAGGTTTCTCTACAAGGTCATAAATAACCATGACAATGAAGTGTTCTCTCCTGAGTTATTCTCCTTATGTCTCAAGATCCACCTAAATATCTGACTAATGCCCTTGCTGACCAACAGCAGTCCCAAACTTATCACCAGATGTTTGGTTGTGCTCCTGTGGAAGCATCCGTTTGCACTGAAACAGATGTTGCCACAGAAGCAGCAAGAATGGCTTTAGCATAGTCAGTGAAGCAGAAGTAAATGTTTTTCTGGAATTCCCTTGTTCTTTCTATGATCCAAAGGATGTCTTGGAAGCTATGTTTTAAAACTTCCATATCAAGTTCAGGGAAGACAATACATGTTTTTAGGGTCAGGGTTGGAACCTCTGAAGAGCCTCAAATTTAGATACTTAATGTTAAGTATATATTATATATGACAAACTGGCTTACTATATGTAATATCTGGCATTATATTATACTTTATTTACACCAAGATTGCACCATATCCTATGTCTGAATGCTTTTCTTAGATCACTGCTCTAACTGTTTAATGTCTTTTGGGGCAATCTCAAGGCATCGATTCTTCAGTGCTCAGCCTTCTTTATGGTCCAACTATAACATCATACATGACTACTGGGAAAACCATAGCTTTGACTGTAAAGACTTTGTTGGCAAAATGATGTCTCTGCTTTTTAATATGCTGTCTAGGTTTGTCATAGTTTTTCTTCCAAGGAGCAAACATCTTTTAATTTCATGGCTTTAGTCACCATCTG
Organism: Tragulus kanchil; assembly: GCA_022376925.1. Taxonomy (NCBI): domain Eukaryota; kingdom Metazoa; phylum Chordata; class Mammalia; order Artiodactyla; family Tragulidae; genus Tragulus; species Tragulus kanchil. The sequence goes on from JAIOJX010000028.1 coordinate 141,187,229, forward strand.
CAGTGATTTTGGAGCCCAAGAAAATAAAGGGTGTCGCTGTTTCCATTGTTTTCCCATCAATTTGCCATGAAGTGATGGGACTGAATGCCATGATCTTCATTTTTTGAATGTTGAGTTTTAGGCCAGCTCTTTCAGTCTCCTCTTTCATTTCCATCAGGAGGCTCTTAGTACCTCTTAGCTTTCTGCCATGAGGGTGATGTCATCTGCCTATCTGAAGTTGTTGATATTCCTCCCAGCAGTCTTCATTCTAGCTTGTGCTTCATCCAGGCCTGCATTTTGCATGGTGTACTCTGCATATAAGTTAAATAAGCAGGGTGGCAACATACAGCCTTGACGTACTCCTTTCCCAATCTGGAACCAGTCTGTTGTTCCATGTCCTGCGTTCAGGTTTTGCAGGTTTCTCTACAAGGTCATAAATAACCATGACAATGAAGTGTTCTCTCCTGAGTTATTCTCCTTATGTCTCAAGATCCACCTAAATATCTGACTAATGCCCTTGCTGACCAACAGCAGTCCCAAACTTATCACCAGATGTTTGGTTGTGCTCCTGTGGAAGCATCCGTTTGCACTGAAACAGATGTTGCCACAGAAGCAGCAAAAATGGCTTTAGCATAGTCAGTGAAGCAGAAGTAAATGTTTTTCTGGAATTCCCTTGTTCTTTCTATGATCCAAAGGATGTCTTGGAAGCTATGTTTTAAAACTTCCATATCAAGTTCAGGGAAGACAATACATGTTTTTAGGGTCAGGGTTGGAACCTCTGAAGAGCCTCAAATTTAGATACTTAATGTTAAGTATATATTATATATGACAAACTGGCTTACTATATGTAATATCTGGCATTATATTATACTTTATTTACACCAAGATTGCACCATATCCTATGTCTGAATGCTTTTCTTAGATCACTGCTCTGAACTGACCCATCCCTCACTCTCAATGTGCTTTTGGTCAAAATTCAGCTCCTAAATGAAAGGAATTGACCAAGAGGGATTTGGACTCTCATTGACACAGTATTATCAGTTGAATGTCAGCTCTTGATAGCCATGTAGTAAGGTTTAAACCACTGGCAGATTGTGGAGAATGGAATACTGAGGACAACCATAAATCTCATGAGATGTTTGGAAACCATTAAATTCTTTTAGTTAGTTTCTACCTAATTAGATGACTAAATATCAGTTTGATCAACCTTAGTTTACCAAGTAGCAATTTTTAAGAAATGACTAATCATTTCATCCATTCTTTTGGATGGGTACATGATGTATTAGCTAGCTATTGTACGGCCTTCTTGGTTGGCCTGAAAATAGTCAAGGGCAATTGTATTATTTGGATGATTTTAGGCAACACATTTATATTACTTGTTGCATTTCTTGGGTTTGTGTGTGTGTGTTATAGTCCGTATGATCACGTGCTTTAGATTCGAAACTTTTAGTCAGTGTACCAATGTCTGGATTCCTCCTGTTAAGTTTACTGGGCTTTAGAAAACAATATGTTACTAAGAGGTTTGTTTTGACTACTTAGAAATGCAGGATGACCTATATATGAAGGCCATCTGTACACATAAGAATAGTCCTGAGGGTTTACATTAAAGAGACACAAATCTTTTGTTTATAGTAATCCATTAGTTCCAATTACGACGTGAGTTAACTTGGTCTGATGGATTTCAATATATTTTACTGCAGCATTTGAACATCCTTCTAAGAAAATAACTGGCCTATAGCATATTTCAGTAGTCTATGTTCTTTTTTACCCTTGACATCCCTGGAGTTTCTTTGAGGCTGTAGGAAACATCAGTAACAGTAGTAATATCAGTATCAGATGCACTGATTACAGTATCAGAGTAGGTTGTAGGTTTTGTGGAGTAGGTGTGTTGAGGTTAGTAATATTAACAATAATAATATTAGTTATAAATTATATATGACTACATATTATATGCAACTGTAGTTAATATTAACTTTGATATCAATCTATAGGATTTAGGGGTTAGATGACAAATACAACAGAAGATTGTAATTCAAATGATTTATAATATTTTGAAGTCCTTCTATTGGCACTTAACCGTGCACCATATCAGTTGAATGCTCATGAGATGTTGGAACCATTAAATTCTTTTAAGATTAGTTTCTTACCATGTAGTAAGGTTTAAACCACTGGCAGATTGTGGAGAATGGAATACTGAGGACAACCATAAATCTCATGAGATGTTTGGAAACCATTAAATTCTTTTAGTTAGTTTCTACCTAATTAGATGACTAAATATCAGTTTGATCAACCTTAGTTTACCAAGTAGCAATTTTTAAGAAATGACTAATCATTTCATCCATTCTTTTGGATGGGTACATGATGTATTAGCTAGCTATTGTACGGCCTTCTTGGTTGGCCTGAAAATAGTCAAGGGCAATTGTATTATTTGGATGATTTTAGGCAACACATTTATATTACTTGTTGCATTTCTTGGGTTTGTGTGTGTGTGTTATAGTCCGTATGATCACGTGCTTTAGATTCGAAACTTTTAGTCAGTGTACCAATGTCTGGATTCCTCCTGTTAAGTTTACTGGGCTTTAGAAAACAATATGTTACTAAGAGGTTTGTTTTGACTACTTAGAAATGCAGGATGACCTATATATGAAGGCCATCTGTACACATAAGAATAGTCCTGAGGGTTTACATTAAAGAGACACAAATCTTTTGTTTATAGTAATCCATTAGTTCCAATTACGACGTGAGTTAACTTGGTCTGATGGATTTCAATATATTTTACTGCAGCATTTGAACATCCTTCTAAGAAAATAACTGGCCTATAGCATATTTCAGTAGTCTATGTTCTTTTTTACCCTTGACATCCCTGGAGTTTCTTTGAGGCTGTAGGAAACATCAGTAACAGTAGTAATATCAGTATCAGATGCACTGATTACAGTATCAGAGTAGGTTGTAGGTTTTGTGGAGTAGGTGTGTTGAGGTTAGTAATATTAACAATAATAATATTAGTTATAAATTATATATGACTACATATTATATGCAACTGTAGTTAATATTAACTTTGATATCAATCTATAGGATTTAGGGGTTAGATGACAAATACAACAGAAGATTGTAATTCAAATGATTTATAATATTTTGAAGTCCTTCTATTGGCACCGACATCTGAATTAAGCCAAAATAGCACCTTTCCTCCATAAACAGAGAGGATTATGATTTATATTTTAAGAGGCACATCTAGAAATTACAAAAAAAAAAAAAACCTTAATAATCAGACAGAAAGAACAAGATATCTACAAATGGCAACATTCATAAGAATGTTTAAATTTTTAAAATTCTTAAAAATCTACAGATAAATTATTACATGTATTTTTTTAACACTAGAAGAAAACCTCAGTGAACTGGAAGATTTTTATGTTCAGATTGAAATGATTCACTGATTCCCACTGTGACAGTACTAACCTATGCTTACAAATCCTTTGACACTTCAAGAGGTGGAGCTTTATTCTCCTTCCTTTGAGTATTGGCTGAACTTAATGACTTACTTCTGATAAATGGAATATGGTGGAGATTTTTTAAAAATGTGACAGGGTGTGACTTTTGAGACTGTGTCATAAAAGCATTGTAACTTTTTCCTTGTTTTTCTTAGATCACTGCTCTAAAGGAAGTCAACTGCCATGCCTAATCAGTTCTACATGGAGACTCACATGGCAAGGAACTGGGGTCTCCTTCCAACATTCATGTGAGTGTGCATCTTGAAAGTGGATTCTCCAGCCCCAGTCAAGCAGCCCAATGACTGAAGGCCCAGCTGACATTTCACTGCAACCTCATGAGAAATACTAAGCCAGAACGGCCCAGCTAAGCCATTTCCAAATTTCAAACCAACAACTGTGAGATAAAATATTTGCTCTTTATTTATTTATTTATTTATTTTTCTGGGGGGTGGGGTGGGGAGGGAGGGGGACGGGCAGGCCACTTCTATTGGTCTTTCATTTGTCTGTTTTCATCCATCTTTGTTCTTTGGCTCCTGTGGGCCTCCCATCGCGGTGGCCTCTGTTGTCGCAGAGCACTGGTTCTGGGCGCACGCGCTCCAGAGCTCCGGCTTGGTAATTGGACACATCGGTCCAGCCGCTCCACAGCACGTGGGATCTTCCCAGGCCAGGGATCAAAACAGCGCCCCTTGCACTGTAAGGCAGTGTCCTTACCCACTGGACCACCAGGGAAGCCCCTGTTTGCTCTTTTAAAGTGCTAAGTTTTGAAGTAATGTGTCACTCAGCAATAGATAATGAACATAAACAGAGAGGATTATGATTTATATTTTAAGAGGCACATCTAGAAATTACAAAAAAAAAAAAAACCTTAATAATCAGACAGAAAGAACAAGATATCTACAAAAGAAACAAAATCAGGTGAATATTTCTTCCTTATCAGTAATAGTAGAAGGTGGAAGTCAACAACTACATTTTTTGGACAAGCAAAGATTCAGCTTACCTATACATCCTATTTTAAAAAAAAAGTGGAAGAAATTCTCTAACCATATAAAAATTGAATAGAATTTAATAATCATGGCAATATCAAGAACTCACAGGCAAGATAAAAAGCAGATACACACAGACAGCTATTCTGCAATATTTAAATCTAAATGGATGCCCACTATGAGTGGGAATTTGTAATATGTTATAAAATTAGTCTTGAAATAGAAATAATTTTCATTTACATAGCTTAGCATTAAAGCTCCTATTACATAACTCATTATTCAGTGAGTATTTAACTTACTTTGGGTAAGTACTTTAAAAAAATTCTCGAGTATATACACCTTTGATACTCACAATGGAATTCCTCCTAAGAACCATCAGCCCTGCAGAAACTTTCCTAAAACATTGTACAATGTTAGTTTTCAGAAATGTACTATTTGCATAGTGTGGTTTCCTGTGTAAACTCTAGGTTATTGAAATGATCACAGAGAACTTAATCTTGATTAACCAGTAGTGCCTATTTGCAGAGCAGGAATAGAATTGAATAAGTAACTTTTTGTATTCAAACTTAAGGTCCCTCTTCAGGAAGCCAATCTTTTTTTTTTTTTCCCTGGATAATTTTGAGATAAACGGCTATCAGTATTTCAACATCTGTATTTGAAAGAGGCCAACAATAAGATGCTTTTTCTATTAAGTGATCTGAGGGTGAGTATATTTAATTGTAGATTATTCTTTTGGTCAAGCTGTGGGGCTTATGGGATCTTAGTTCTACCCTCAGGAAAGTACCTGGGCTACAGCAGTGAAAGTGCAGAGCCCTAACCACTGGACCCTCAAGGAAATCTCTAACTTTAATTACAGATTTAAAATGTATTTGAGGGCTTCCCTGGTGGTCCAGGGGCTTAAGCAGGACAAGATGTTTGCTCTTTTAAAGTGCTAAGTTTTGAAGTAATGTGTCACTCAGCAATAGATAATGAACATAAACAGAGAGGATTATGATTTATATTTTAAGAGGCACATCTAGAAATTACAAAAAAAAAAAAAACCTTAATAATCAGACAGAAAGAACAAGATATCTACAAAAGAAACAAAATCAGGTGAATATTTCTTCCTTATCAGTAATAGTAGAAGGTGGAAGTCAACAACTACATTTTTTGGACAAGCAAAGATTCAGCTTACCTATACATCCTATTTTAAAAAAAAAGTGGAAGAAATTCTCTAACCATATAAAAATTGAATAGAATTTAATAATCATGGCAATATCAAGAACTCACAGGCAAGATAAAAAGCAGATACACACAGACAGCTATTCTGCAATATTTAAATCTAAATGGATGCCCACTATGAGTGGGAATTTGTAATATGTTATAAAATTAGTCTTGAAATAGAAATAATTTTCATTTACATAGCTTAGCATTAAAGCTCCTATTACATAACTCATTATTCAGTGAGTATTTAACTTACTTTGGGTAAGTACTTTAAAAAAATTCTCGAGTATATACACCTTTGATACTCACAATGGAATTCCTCCTAAGAACCATCAGCCCTGCAGAAACTTTCCTAAAACATTGTACAATGTTAGTTTTCAGAAATGTACTATTTGCATAGTGTGGTTTCCTGTGTAAACTCTAGGTTATTGAAATGATCACAGAGAACTTAATCTTGATTAACCAGTAGTGCCTATTTGCAGAGCAGGAATAGAATTGAATAAGTAACTTTTTGTATTCAAACTTAAGGTCCCTCTTCAGGAAGCCAATCTTTTTTTTTTTTTCCCTGGATAATTTTGAGATAAACGGCTATCAGTATTTCAACATCTGTATTTGAAAGAGGCCAACAATAAGATGCTTTTTCTATTAAGTGATCTGAGGGTGAGTATATTTAATTGTAGATTATTCTTTTTGGTCAAGCTGTGGGGCTTATGGGATCTTAGTTCTACCCTCAGGGAAAGTACCTGGGCTACAGCAGTGAAAGTGCAGAGCCCTAACCACTGGACCCTCAAGGGAAATCTCTAACTTTAATTACAGATTTAAAAATGTATTTGAGGGCTTCCCCTGGTGGTCCAGTGGGTAAGGACACCGCCTTGCAGTGCAAGGGGTGCCGGTTCGATCCCTGGCCTGGGAAGATCCTACGTGCCGCGGAGCGGCTGGACCGATGTGGACCGATGTGTCCAATCACCGAGCCGGAGCTCTGGAGCGCATGCGCCCAGAGCCGGTGCTCTGCAACGACAGACGCCCCCGCGATGGGAGGCCCACAGGAACCAAAGAACAAGACGCATGAAAATAGAGAAATGAAAAACCAATAGAAGTGGCCCGCCCGCCCCCCTCCCTCCCCAACCCGACCCTCGCCCAAAGTAAATAAATAAGTAAATCTTTAAAAAAAAAAAAAAAAAGTATTTGATTGAACCGCTGTACACGCAAATGAATCAGCTATATATATCCACATTATCTCCTCCCTCTAGGACCTCCCTTCCTCCCTCCTCCACCCCACCTACCAAGGTCATCAGGGAGCACTAGGCTGAGACTCCTGTGCTCTACAGCAGGTTCTCACTACACATGATAGTGTATTTATATCAAACTTAATCTTCCCATTCATCCCACCCTTCCCTTGCCTCCTGTGTCTACACAACCGGTTTTCCACGTCTGTGTTTCTATTTCCTGCCCTGCAAAATAGGCCCTATTTGTTACTCGAGGTTAAGTTCCCTGTGATCATTTCAATAATGCACCCGTGTTATGTTAACGTTAAACTAAAGTTTAGTATTTCGTTCTTACTAGCCCTTTTATGAGTTTCTCTCATGGCTCAGTCGATCAAGACCCTGCCTGCAATTCAGGACACAGAAGAAACCAGGGTTTGATCCCTGGGTCGGAAGATCCCTAGAGAAGGCAATGGCAACCCCCTCCAGTGTTCTTGCCTGGAAAATTCTGTGGACAGAGGAGCCTGGCGGGCAACAATGGTCCCAAAAGCCACACCCCTGCTTTTCTATTAAGTGATCTGAGGGTGAGTATATTTAATTGTAGATTATTCTTTTGGTCAAGCTGTGGGGCTTATGGGATCTTAGTTCTACCCTCAGGAAAGTACCTGGGCTACAGCAGTGAAAGTGCAGAGCCCTAACCACTGGACCCTCAAGGGAAATCTCTAACTTTAATTACAGATTTAAAAATGTATTTGAGGGCTTCCCCTGGTGGTCCAGTGGGTAAGGACACCGCCTTGCAGTGCAAGGGGTGCCGGTTCGATCCCTGGCCTGGGAAGATCCTACGTGCCGCGGAGCGGCTGGACCGATGTGGACCGATGTGTCCAATCACCGAGCCGGAGCTCTGGAGCGCATGCGCCCAGAGCCGGTGCTCTGCAACGACAGACGCCCCCGCGATGGGAGGCCCACAGGAACCAAAGAACGAAGACGAATGAAAATAGAGAAATGAAAGACCAATAGAAGTGGCCCGCCCGCTCCCCTCCCTCCCCAACCCGACCCTCGCCCAAAGTAAATAAATAAGTAAATCTTTAAAAAAAAAAAAAAAAAGTATTTGATTGAACCGCTGTACACGCAAATGAATCAGCTATATATATCCACATTATCTCCTCCCTCTAGGACCTCCCTTCCTCCCTCCTCCACCCCACCTACCAAGGTCATCAGGGAGCACTAGGCTGAGACTCCTGTGCTCTACAGCAGGTTCTCACTACACATGATAGTGTATTTATATCAAACTTAATCTTCCCATTCATCCCACCCTTCCCTTGCCTCCTGTGTCTACACAACCGGTTTTCCACGTCTGTGTTTCTATTTCCTGCCCTGCAAAATAGGCCCTATTTGTTACTCGAGGTTAAGTTCCCTGTGATCATTTCAATAATGCACCCGTGTTATGTTAACGTTAAACTAAAGTTTAGTATTTCGTTCTTACTAGCCCTTTTATGAGTTTCTCTCATGGCTCAGTCGATCAAGACCCTGCCTGCAATTCAGGACACAGAAGAAACCAGGGTTTGATCCCTGGGTCGGGAAGATCCCCTAGAGAAGGCAATGGCAACCCACTCCAGTGTTCTTGCCTGGAAAATTCTGTGGACAGAGGAGCCTGGCGGGCAACAATTCATGGGATCCCAAGAGCCACACACGTCTGAGCAACTCAAACCACCACAAGACCTTTCACAGTAACTGAAAAGCAGAACGACATAAGGAGTCTTATCATTCTCATCTATCCAATTTAGTTCCCCAGACACCAGTTCCCTACACTTGTTAAACTACTTTGGAAAAACGGACAAGCACTCCTAGCGTGTCTTGAGCAGTTCCATTCATTCCACCACTAAGTAGGCACAGTTAAGAAACGCGCCTCGCCTTTTTTTTTACCCACTGAGGGGCATAAAGCGCTCCGGCCTGCGAAGGACATTTCATAAACTCTGTTCTCCTCCTCTGTTTCTGTTCGGGCCACAAAAGCAGGAGCATTACAAAATTCCCGGCCTGTTGTTTAGGCTTTGACCACCTCCAGCCTAGAGACAAAGCCATCACAGAGTCGCCAGGAATCACAGGTTGCACGCTAGAGATCTTTGGCTGCGAGCACAGGCCTGAGTGAACCCGTCCTCACGTGCCTGCGCCCTCACGTGGCTACGGCGGCCCAATGCCCGAGACCCACGCTTTCCAGACCGTCGCATGCGCTCACACAGCCGGAGCTCACGTGACGCCCCGCCCCGGCTGCCTGGTGCGCCGGCGTTAATCCTCCCATGAGGCCTCGGCTACGGGGGCTTCGGGTTCCTACCGAGCATTGTTTCCTAACTCAACTACGAGAGCGTGTGCTGATTGGCTTGCCCTGGAGGCGGGTTCGGGACTCATTTGAGATTAGGACCACTTCCTGAGGCTCGAGACAGGAAGCTATCCGGTGTCTCTGGTGTCCGGTGGAGAAAGTGCTGTCTCCTGCTCTGGTGGCGGCGAGAGAAGACCGTGGGTCCGCGGACTGTCCGTTTGGTCTCGCCGCAGCTAGGGGCCCGTTACCATAGTAGCACCACGGCCCCCTCCTCCAGCCCAGGTCCCGGCGCACCTGCCCGGGGGGCTCCTTCAGGCTCCTTGTCGCCGCTCCAAGGGACATTTACCTGGGCTTCGCCTGGGTCTCCGGCCAGCGGACTGGCTCCGGGCTTCAGCTCTCCGGGCCGCAGTAAGAAGGAGCCTGGCGGGCAACAATTCATGGGATCCCAAGAGCCACACACGTCTGAGCAACTCAAACCACCACAAGACCTTTCACAGTAACTGAAAAGCAGAACGACATAAGGAGTCTTATCATTCTCATCTATCCAATTTAGTTCCCCAGACACCAGTTCCCTACACTTGTTAAACTACTTTGGAAAAACGGACAAGCACTCCTAGCGTGTCTTGAGCAGTTCCATTCATTCCACCACTAAGTAGGCACAGTTAAGAAACGCGCCTCGCCTTTTTTTTTACCCACTGAGGGGCATAAAGCGCTCCGGCCTGCGAAGGACATTTCATAAACTCTGTTCTCCTCCTCTGTTTCTGTTCGGGCCACAAAAGCAGGAGCATTACAAAATTCCCGGCCTGTTGTTTAGGCTTTGACCACCTCCAGCCTAGAGACAAAGCCATCACAGAGTCGCCAGGAATCACAGGTTGCACGCTAGAGATCTTTGGCTGCGAGCACAGGCCTGAGTGAACCCGTCCTCACGTGCCTGCGCCCTCACGTGGCTACGGCGGCCCAATGCCCGAGACCCACGCTTTCCAGACCGTCGCATGCGCTCACACAGCCGGAGCTCACGTGACGCCCCGCCCCGGCTGCCTGGTGCGCCGGCGTTAATCCTCCCATGAGGCCTCGGCTACGGGGGCTTCGGGTTCCTACCGAGCATTGTTTCCTAACTCAACTACGAGAGCGTGTGCTGATTGGCTTGCCCTGGAGGCGGGTTCGGGACTCATTTGAGATTAGGACCACTTCCTGAGGCTCGAGACAGGAAGCTATCCGGTGTCTCTGGTGTCCGGTGGAGAAAGTGCTGTCTCCTGCTCTGGTGGCGGCGAGAGAAGACCGTGGGTCCGCGGACTGTCCGTTTGGTCTCGCCGCAGCTAGGGGCCCGTTACCATAGTAGCACCACGGCCCCCTCCTCCAGCCCAGGTCCCGGCGCACCTGCCCGGGGGGCTCCTTCAGGCTCCTTGTCGCCGCTCCAAGGGACATTTACCTGGGCTTCGCCTGGGTCTCCGGCCAGCGGACTGGCTCCGGGCTTCAGCTCTCCGGGCCGCAGTAAGAAGTGCCCTTATCAACCCGCACCCTGCCCCCCTCCCTGAGTCCGAGAGACCCTGGTCCAGAGCGACAGCCTCGGACCCGGGACTAGACGGATCCAAGACGCTCAGCCCCGGACCCCCGCACCCGGGACTCTGCATCGTCTCAGAAATGTCACCCACCGTCTCCCACAAGGACAGCAGTCGGCAACGACGGCCGGGGACGTTCAGCCACTCTCTGGCTATGAAGAGTGGTCCTCTACCGCCGGGCTCCTGGGATGACAGTCTTCCAGAGGTTGTGGGCGGGGAAGGGGACAAAGAAGCTCTCCTTCGGGATCTCGGCACTGTTGACGTCTCAAGACCCCCACGGAGCTTCCGGGCGGAATTGAGCAGCATTTTGCTGCTGCTCTTTCTTTACGTCCTTCAGGGCATTCCACTGGGCTTGGCGGGAAGCATCCCACTCATTTTGCAAAGCAAAAACGTTAGCTACACAGATCAGGCATTCTTCAGTTTTGTCTTTTGGCCCTTTAGTCTGAAACTGCTCTGGGCTCCGCTGGTTGATGCGGTTTACTTTAAGAGCTTCGGTCGTCGCAAATCTTGGCTAGTCCCGACCCAGTATGTATTGGGGCTCTTCATGATCTATCTCTCCACTCAAGTGGACCAGATGCTCGGGAATACCGATGGCAGAACCCCAGATGTCGTTGCTCTCACCGTGACATTCTTTTTGTTTGAATTCCTGGCAGCCACTCAGGACATCGCGGTGGATGGCTGGGCGTTAACTATGTTGTCCCGGGAAAACGTGGGTTACGCTTCTACTTGCAATTCTGTAGGCCAAACAGCCGGCTACTTTTTGGGCAATGTTTTGTTTTTAGCCCTTGAATCTGCCGATTTTTGTAACAAATACTTGCGGTTTCAGCCTCAACCCAGGGGAATCGTCACTCTCCAGGTTTTAAAGTTTACTGTCCGTTGTCCGCCGCTCCTACCATAGTAGCACCACGGCCCCTCCTCCAGCCCAGGTCCCGCACCTGCCCGGGCTCCTTCAGGCTCCTTGTCGCCGCTCCAAGGGACATTTACCTGGGCTTCGCCTGGGTCTCCGGCCAGCGGACTGGCTCCGGGCTTCAGCTCTCCGGGCCGCAGTAAGAAGTGCCCTTATCAACCCGCACCCTGCCCCCCTCCCTGAGTCCGAGAGACCCTGGTCCAGAGCGACAGCCTCGGACCCGGGACTAGACGGATCCAAGACGCTCAGCCCCGGACCCCCGCACCCGGGACTCTGCATCGTCTCAGAAATGTCACCCACCGTCTCCCACAAGGACAGCAGTCGGCAACGACGGCCGGGGACGTTCAGCCACTCTCTGGCTATGAAGAGTGGTCCTCTACCGCCGGGCTCCTGGGATGACAGTCTTCCAGAGGTTGTGGGCGGGGAAGGGGACAAAGAAGCTCTCCTTCGGGATCTCGGCACTGTTGACGTCTCAAGACCCCCACGGAGCTTCCGGGCGGAATTGAGCAGCATTTTGCTGCTGCTCTTTCTTTACGTCCTTCAGGGCATTCCACTGGGCTTGGCGGGAAGCATCCCACTCATTTTGCAAAGCAAAAACGTTAGCTACACAGATCAGGCATTCTTCAGTTTTGTCTTTTGGCCCTTTAGTCTGAAACTGCTCTGGGCTCCGCTGGTTGATGCGGTTTACTTTAAGAGCTTCGGTCGTCGCAAATCTTGGCTAGTCCCGACCCAGTATGTATTGGGGCTCTTCATGATCTATCTCTCCACTCAAGTGGACCAGATGCTCGGGAATACCGATGGCAGAACCCCAGATGTCGTTGCTCTCACCGTGACATTCTTTTTGTTTGAATTCCTGGCAGCCACTCAGGACATCGCGGTGGATGGCTGGGCGTTAACTATGTTGTCCCGGGAAAACGTGGGTTACGCTTCTACTTGCAATTCTGTAGGCCAAACAGCCGGCTACTTTTTGGGCAATGTTTTGTTTTTAGCCCTTGAATCTGCCGATTTTTGTAACAAATACTTGCGGTTTCAGCCTCAACCCAGGGGAATCGTCACTCTCTCAGGTAACGTATTTAATTTATTCTGCTGTCAGGTTTATGGTACATTTATGAATCCTTTCAACAGTGTGTGTGATGATAGAAAGGACCATTGTTGAATGAACAGGAAATCATATTTTGGGAGATGAACTGAGATAGGCAAGTTTTCTGTTCTACTAAAACTGAACATGTGCTACACATACATGTCCATGTTCAAAATGAGCTTCAGCAAGAATGATTACATTACAGCAATCATAATTGATCAGGATTCTGAAGTGAGCAGGGAAAGGAGACCCATGCAATAAACATTGTTGTGTAAAAGCAAACAAAACTCTTGAGTCTAGGGATATCTTGGTGCTTGCGTCATAATACTCGGGTGCACATTTTTAAAAACGTTTGGCTAGTATGAAGACATAGACCCAGTCTGACTCCAGAATTTTCCTTTGGTCTTTTGTTAGATTGAGGTTTCTAGTTCCATGTTTTCTGGTCCATTCCAACTCCTGCTCTTATACCAAGAACCCTCATCTAGCCTTATGAGTGGAGTAGAGCTGTTTATTCAAACATTAATGAGCAGGCTAAGTGAAAGAGTTCAAAGGGCTTTCTGTGATGAAAGCCAAGTCCAGCCCACAAAAAGAACTTGTGAAAGTCAGGCTTCCCAGTTGCCCTTGTTGATTTATAAGATTTCATGAATTGGGGCACCGGTTCAATCCTTGGTCTGAAACTGCTCTGGGCTCCGCTGGTTGATGCGGTTTACTTTAAGAGCTTGGGGACCCAGTATGTATTGGGGCTCTTCATGATCTATCTCTCCACTCAAGTGGACCAGATGCTCGGGAATACCGATGGCAGAACCCCAGATGTCGTTGCTCTCACCGTGACATTCTTTTTGTTTGAATTCCTGGCAGCCACTCAGGACATCGCGGTGGATGGCTGGGCGTTAACTATGTTGTCCCGGGAAAACGTGGGTTACGCTTCTACTTGCAATTCTGTAGGCCAAACAGCCGGCTACTTTTTGGGCAATGTTTTGTTTTTAGCCCTTGAATCTGCCGATTTTTGTAACAAATACTTGCGGTTTCAGCCTCAACCCAGGGGAATCGTCACTCTCTCAGGTAACGTATTTAATTTATTCTGCTGTCAGGTTTATGGTACATTTATGAATCCTTTCAACAGTGTGTGTGATGATAGAAAGGACCATTGTTGAATGAACAGGAAATCATATTTTGGGAGATGAACTGAGATAGGCAAGTTTTCTGTTCTACTAAAACTGAACATGTGCTACACATACATGTCCATGTTCAAAATGAGCTTCAGCAAGAATGATTACATTACAGCAATCATAATTGATCAGGATTCTGAAGTGAGCAGGGAAAGGAGACCCATGCAATAAACATTGTTGTGTAAAAGCAAACAAAACTCTTGAGTCTAGGGATATCTTGGTGCTTGCGTCATAATACTCGGGTGCACATTTTTAAAAACGTTTGGCTAGTATGAAGACATAGACCCAGTCTGACTCCAGAATTTTCCTTTGGTCTTTTGTTAGATTGAGGTTTCTAGTTCCATGTTTTCTGGTCCATTCCAACTCCTGCTCTTATACCAAGAACCCTCATCTAGCCTTATGAGTGGAGTAGAGCTGTTTATTCAAACATTAATGAGCAGGCTAAGTGAAAGAGTTCAAAGGGCTTTCTGTGATGAAAGCCAAGTCCAGCCCACAAAAAGAACTTGTGAAAGTCAGGCTTCCCAGTTGCCCTTGTTGATTTATAAGATTTCATGAATTGGGGGCACCGGTTCAATCCTTGGCCCGGGAAGATCCCACGTGCCCGCGGAGTGGCTGGACAGGTGTATCCAATTACGAGCCAGCGCTCTGGCGCGCATGCGCCCAGAGCTGGTGCTCTGCAGCGAGAGGGGCCACTGCGGTGGGAGGCCCGCACAAGCCAAAGAATGAAGATGGATGGAAATAAAGAAATAAAAAACCAACAAAAGAGGCGAAATTAAAAAAGAAAAAAGATTTCATGAGTGAGTAAATATAGAGTTCCTGAGTGCACCACACACCAGGGGAAAATGCTGTGAAGCATCAGCGTACTGAAAGATACACTACGTGCAGTACACACACTGTCCAAGTGCCTGAAACACTGGTTTGTGGCATCTGAATTTGTGAAATCGTGCTGAAAGAAAGGTTAGGACCAAGTTAAAGGTTGTTGACCAGCTTTTTTAGTTGCTGTGAGTAAGAGTTTAAAGTTTGTACCATAGGAATTTTAGTGTAAATTCTACAAATTTTTCCTCCTTCCTACTTGAGCACAGTACATGGCCCTGTAAGGTTTTCTCTTGTTTTGGTTTGGTTTTTGACTTTCCTAAAAGCTAAGAAGTAGTGTAAAATTACCAATATCAAGAACGATACTAGAACTACTAATAGAGTTCTTACTTCTGGCAATGATGATGAATTTAGACTATTGTCTTTTGAAGCTTAAACAGCTACTTTCTCTCATCTTCCTAGTCCTAGGAGATTCCCAACAGGGTAGATGTCAGGGTATGGTGTATGGTGGGGGCTTCCCTGGTGGCTCAGTGGTAAAGAATCCACCTGCCAGTGCAGGAGATGAGAGTTTGATCCCTGGGTCTGGACGATCCCCTGGAGAAGGAAATGACAATCCCACTCCAGTATTGTTTCCATGGGAAATCCTATGGACAGAGGAGCCTGGCAAACTACAGTCCATGGTAGAAAAGTAAAAAGTTCAAAGGGCTTTCTGTGATGAAAGCCAAGTCCAGCCCACAAAAAGAACTTGTGAAAGTCAGGCTTCCCAGTTGCCCTTGTTGATTTATAAGATTTCATGAATTGGGGGCACCGGTTCAATCCTTGGCCCGGGAAGATCCCACGTGCCCGCGGAGTGGCTGGACAGGTGTATCCAATTACGAGCCAGCGCTCTGGCGCGCATGCGCCCAGAGCTGGTGCTCTGCAGCGAGAGGGGCCACTGCGGTGGGAGGCCCGCACAAGCCAAAGAATGAAGATGGATGGAAATAAAGAAATAAAAAACCAACAAAAGAGGCGAAATTAAAAAAGAAAAAAGATTTCATGAGTGAGTAAATATAGAGTTCCTGAGTGCACCACACACCAGGGGAAAATGCTGTGAAGCATCAGCGTACTGAAAGATACACTACGTGCAGTACACACACTGTCCAAGTGCCTGAAACACTGGTTTGTGGCATCTGAATTTGTGAAATCGTGCTGAAAGAAAGGTTAGGACCAAGTTAAAGGTTGTTGACCAGCTTTTTTAGTTGCTGTGAGTAAGAGTTTAAAGTTTGTACCATAGGAATTTTAGTGTAAATTCTACAAATTTTTCCTCCTTCCTACTTGAGCACAGTACATGGCCCTGTAAGGTTTTCTCTTGTTTTGGTTTGGTTTTTGACTTTCCTAAAAGCTAAGAAGTAGTGTAAAATTACCAATATCAAGAACGATACTAGAACTACTAATAGAGTTCTTACTTCTGGCAATGATGATGAATTTAGACTATTGTCTTTTGAAGCTTAAACAGCTACTTTCTCTCATCTTCCTAGTCCTAGGAGATTCCCAACAGGGTAGATGTCAGGGTATGGTGTATGGTGGGGGCTTCCCTGGTGGCTCAGTGGTAAAGAATCCACCTGCCAGTGCAGGAGATGAGAGTTTGATCCCTGGGTCTGGACGATCCCCTGGAGAAGGAAATGACAATCCCACTCCAGTATTGTTTCCATGGGAAATCCTATGGACAGAGGAGCCTGGCAAACTACAGTCCATGGTAGAAAAGAGTCAGACACAACTGAGCAATTAAACAACAACAACATGGTGTGTGATGAGGAAATTTTAAGGGTTATGATATGGGAGGAAGGGATTTAAGGGTTGTAACGGGGGTTATAATCACTTAAGGGTTATAACAAGGCAGAAAGGGATTCATAGGTGTATTACTGAAATCTTACACACTCCCTCCACACTCCTACACTCTATATAGGACCCCCTTTCAACCTTCTCAAACTGCGAGTGAACCACTACTACTGATGAAATAACAGTAATAATAGTTAAGCTTTTCCTCAGTTAGTTTAAGCCTGAAAAGGTTGAATGATACTGCTATGCACCTAGACGGATTTGTCTCTTAGTGTTCTGGAGTAGCATTCCTGCTTTATGGGTAATTCTCTGCTTAGAACTACTTTGTGAATGCATCATATGAGCACATCGTTGATTTTTATATGTCTTGCTTTTTGTTTTTTTACTGGGACTGTTCATATCACCAAAAAGGGCTAATAAAATGAAGCGTTACTTAACCTGGGAAGTCTCAGTATGGAAGTCAAGATAAGAAACTATGGAAGCTAAATTACTAAGTAAACTGGAGGTTTCCCGTAAATGTGTTAAATGAGTGATTAATAAAATATCATCCCAGAGAAGATCATTATCCATTCAAGAAATATGTTAACTATATCCTCCCTCAGCTACAACTGTGACTCTTAGGGAAGATCAAAATTGTGTCACTGGATTTTTAGTTACACTGGTTTATTATTTTAAATATGTTCACTCAGGATTTATTACTGACTACTATAGTCTTACTTGAATGATGAATTTAGACTATTGTCTTTTGAAGCTTAAACAGCTACTTTCTCTCATCTTCCTAGTCCTAGGAGATTCCCAACAGGGTAGATGTCAGGGTATGGTGTATGGTGGGGGCTTCCCTGGTGGCTCAGTGGTAAAGAATCCACCTGCCAGTGCAGGAGATGAGAGTTTGATCCCTGGGTCTGGACGATCCCCTGGAGAAGGAAATGACAATCCCACTCCAGTATTGTTTCCATGGGAAATCCTATGGACAGAGGAGCCTGGCAAACTACAGTCCATGGTAGAAAAGAGTCAGACACAACTGAGCAATTAAACAACAACAACATGGTGTGTGATGAGGAAATTTTAAGGGTTATGATATGGGAGGAAGGGATTTAAGGGTTGTAACGGGGGTTATAATCACTTAAGGGTTATAACAAGGCAGAAAGGGATTCATAGGTGTATTACTGAAATCTTACACACTCCCTCCACACTCCTACACTCTATATAGGACCCCCTTTCAACCTTCTCAAACTGCGAGTGAACCACTACTACTGATGAAATAACAGTAATAATAGTTAAGCTTTTCCTCAGTTAGTTTAAGCCTGAAAAGGTTGAATGATACTGCTATGCACCTAGACGGATTTGTCTCTTAGTGTTCTGGAGTAGCATTCCTGCTTTATGGGTAATTCTCTGCTTAGAACTACTTTGTGAATGCATCATATGAGCACATCGTTGATTTTTATATGTCTTGCTTTTTGTTTTTTTACTGGGACTGTTCATATCACCAAAAAGGGCTAATAAAATGAAGCGTTACTTAACCTGGGAAGTCTCAGTATGGAAGTCAAGATAAGAAACTATGGAAGCTAAATTACTAAGTAAACTGGAGGTTTCCCGTAAATGTGTTAAATGAGTGATTAATAAAATATCATCCCAGAGAAGATCATTATCCATTCAAGAAATATGTTAACTATATCCTCCCTCAGCTACAACTGTGACTCTTAGGGAAGATCAAAATTGTGTCACTGGATTTTTAGTTACACTGGTTTATTATTTTAAATAACTGTTCTGGAATTTGAACTTTGTTCTCCAGGAAATTGTAAAAATAGCTTACTTTTTAATTGGCCTCTATATCTGTAGTGTATTGATGTTTTGGATTCAAACACTTTACTAAGAGTTGAAGAGTTCCTGCTTTTTTCATCCTCCTTTGTATGAACCACATTTATAGTTTTGTTTTTTTTGGAAGGAGGGACAGAGCTTAGTATAACTAAGCAGAACCAGTGGCTTTGAGGATTTTAGAAAGCAGAGAAAGAATCATGAAGGAAATACAGTTGCTTACATAATAAAAGAGACAAACAGTGAGGCAAGTGTTTACAAAATGAGAAAATTTAGAAAAGGCATAATTATTTTTTTAAATTCTGAAATATGTTCTGTGATTAGCACTGTGTTTTGAGCTGCAGATACATAGAGAGAGAATATATTCAGAAAGAATAGTTCTGGGCTTCCCCTGGTGGTCCAGTGGGTAGGGACACCGCCTTGCAGTGCAAGGGGCGCCGGTTCGATCCCTGGCCTGGGAAGATCCTACGTGCCGCGGAGCGGCTGGACTGATGTGTCCAATCACCGAGCCTGAGCTCTGGAGCGCATGCGCCCAGAGCCGGCGCTCTGCGACGACAGAGGCCACTGCGATGGGAGGCCCGCAGGAGCCGAAGAACAAAGATGGATGAAAATAGAGAAATGAAAGACCAATAGAAGTGGCCCGCCTGCTCCCCTCCCTCCCCAACCCGACCCCCGCCCAAAATAAATAAATAAATCTTTAAAAAAAAACAAAAAGAACAGTTCTTATCATCGAGAAAGCAGTAATCTAAATAGTAAATTTAGAACAAAAAAAAATTCCTTAGAAAGAAAAACTTGATTATGCTGAGATTGACTTTTGGTTCCTTCAGAATAGGAAGTCAAGATAAGAAACTATGGAAGCTAAATTACTAAGTAAACTGGAGGTTTCCCGTAAATGTGTTAAATGAGTGATTAATAAAATATCATCCCAGAGAAGATCATTATCCATTCAAGAAATATGTTAACTATATCCTCCCTCAGCTACAACTGTGACTCTTAGGGAAGATCAAAATTGTGTCACTGGATTTTTAGTTACACTGGTTTATTATTTTAAATAACTGTTCTGGAATTTGAACTTTGTTCTCCAGGAAATTGTAAAAATAGCTTACTTTTTAATTGGCCTCTATATCTGTAGTGTATTGATGTTTTGGATTCAAACACTTTACTAAGAGTTGAAGAGTTCCTGCTTTTTTCATCCTCCTTTGTATGAACCACATTTATAGTTTTGTTTTTTTTGGAAGGAGGGACAGAGCTTAGTATAACTAAGCAGAACCAGTGGCTTTGAGGATTTTAGAAAGCAGAGAAAGAATCATGAAGGAAATACAGTTGCTTACATAATAAAAGAGACAAACAGTGAGGCAAGTGTTTACAAAATGAGAAAATTTAGAAAAGGCATAATTATTTTTTTAAATTCTGAAATATGTTCTGTGATTAGCACTGTGTTTTGAGCTGCAGATACATAGAGAGAGAATATATTCAGAAAGAATAGTTCTGGGCTTCCCCTGGTGGTCCAGTGGGTAGGGACACCGCCTTGCAGTGCAAGGGGCGCCGGTTCGATCCCTGGCCTGGGAAGATCCCACGTGCCGCGGAGCGGCTGGACTGATGTGTCCAATCACCGAGCCTGAGCTCTGGAGCGCATGCGCCCAGAGCCGGCGCTCTGCGACGACAGAGGCCACTGCGATGGGAGGCCCGCAGGAGCCGAAGAACAAAGATGGATGAAAATAGAGAAATGAAAGACCAATAGAAGTGGCCCGCCTGCTCCCCTCCCTCCCCAACCCGACCCCCGCCCAAAATAAATAAATAAATCTTTAAAAAAAAACAAAAAGAACAGTTCTTATCATCGAGAAAGCAGTAATCTAAATAGTAAATTTAGAACAGGAAGGATAGGATGAAAATATTTAATAGAATTCCTTAGAAAGAAAAACTTGATTATGCTGAGATTGACTTTTGGTTCCTTCAGGAATAGAGAACAGTCCTTAACTCAGAGATAACCTTCTTTTGGTCCTGCCCTCTTAAGCTTCAAGAAATGTGAGAGTAACCCAGAAGAACACAGATTAGAACATAAAGTTTTATGACTTGAAAAGATCATATATTTCAGTCCTTTCATCTTACAGATAGGAAAACTGATCAGGAAACCTCAACTGGCTAGTTAGAGAGATATACCCATGGCTTAGGTTTCCTGGCTCCTTATTTAGTGTTTTTCCTTCAGTTGTTAGGAAACAAGGAAAAACTTCAAGGAAAACTTTAAAACCTAAATATAATATGTGCTGATGGGGCTTTTCTATCAGAAAAATCAGCACTCTTGATTGCTGATGTCTAAAAATCATCAGCATGCTCCCAGAATGCCAAATGCCCAGAAGTGACAGAGTAAGGTTTTTGTTGTTGTTATTGTTATTTACAGTGACCCACATCTGGTTTTTTTTTTTTTGCATAAGTTTCTTAAAATTTTTATTTTACTTTTTACTTTTACAGAGTTTTGTTGCTAATCATTGTGCATAAATTTTTTTAAATTTTTAATTATTTATTTTAAAGATTTTACAGAGTTTTGTTGTTCACTGACATGTATGTTCCCAACCCACATCTTTTATTTACTCAGCATTGAACTCCTTTTCGATATTGATCATGTGACAGGTGTTATAATTTGATGACTAAAACCTGGGCATTCTCAGCTCACAAGTAATTTATAGTCTCTCGTGGAGGTTTGCCAACCAAAATGATGAGCTGGTGCAGGACTACAGGTATTGGAGGGGAGAGTGATGACCTGAAAAACTCATGCTTTTTTTAAAAAATTAATTTATTTACTGGGATATAGTTGATTTACAGTGTTGCATTTGTTTTCAGGTATACAGCGAAGTTATTGCTATATGTCTTTTACAGGTTTATGTTGTTTACTGCTATACGTAATCCCATATCAGTCACAGGTATATCCCTGACTCCTCCCATCAGAGCCTCCCTCCCTCTTCCCCACTGTCCCACCCCTCCAGGTCGTTACATACCCCATTCACTATGGTTATCTCTTTTATATATGATACTGTTGGTTTCCCGTGTTACTCTTCCCATATCTCTCATCCAATCTTCCCTCTATGTCCATAGGTCTGTTCGTTATGTCTGTTTCTCCATTGCTGCTCTGCGTGTGTACTTATTGGTACCATTTTTCCAGATTCCATGTATATGTGTTAGTATACTGTATGTGTCCTTCTCTATTTGACTTACTTCACTTTGTATAATAGGTACTAAATTCATCCGTCTCATTAGGACTGATTCTTCTACATTTCTTTTTATGGCTGAGAAATATTCTATTGTATATAGGTACCTTAGCTGCTTTATCCATTCGTCGATGGACATCCTGGTTGCTTCCATGTTCTAACTATTGTAAAAAGTGCTGCAGTGAACATTAGGGTGCATGTGTCTCTTTCAATTTTGATTTCATCAGGGTAACCAAATGCCCAGAAGTGACAGAGTAAGGTTTTTGTTGTTGTTATTGTTATTTACAGTGACCCACATCTGGTTTTTTTTTTTTTGCATAAGTTTCTTAAAATTTTTATTTTACTTTTTACTTTTACAGAGTTTTGTTGCTAATCATTGTGCATAAATTTTTTTAAATTTTTAATTATTTATTTTAAAGATTTTACAGAGTTTTGTTGTTCACTGACATGTATGTTCCCAACCCACATCTTTTATTTACTCAGCATTGAACTCCTTTTCGATATTGATCATGTGACAGGTGTTATAATTTGATGACTAAAACCTGGGCATTCTCAGCTCACAAGTAATTTATAGTCCCCGTGGAGGTTTGCCAACCAAAATGATGAGCTGGTGCAGGACTACAGGTATTGGAGGGGAGAGTGATGACCTGAAAAACTCATGCTTTTTTTAAAAAATTAATTTATTTACTGGGATATAGTTGATTTACAGTGTTGCATTTGTTTTCAGGTATACAGCGAAGTTATTGCTATATGTCTTTTACAGGTTTATGTTGTTTACTGCTATACGTAATCCCATATCAGTCACAGGTATATCCCTGACTCCTCCCATCAGAGCCTCCCTCCCTCTTCCCCACTGTCCCACCCCTCCAGGTCGTTACATACCCCATTCACTATGGTTATCTCTTTTATATATGATACTGTTGGTTTCCCGTGTTACTCTTCCCATATCTCTCATCCAATCTTCCCTCTATGTCCATAGGTCTGTTCGTTATGTCTGTTTCTCCATTGCTGCTCTGCGTGTGTACTTATTGGTACCATTTTTCCAGATTCCATGTATATGTGTTAGTATACTGTATGTGTCCTTCTCTATTTGACTTACTTCACTTTGTATAATAGGTACTAAATTCATCCGTCTCATTAGGACTGATTCTTCTACATTTCTTTTTATGGCTGAGAAATATTCTATTGTATATAGGTACCTTAGCTGCTTTATCCATTCGTCGATGGACATCCTGGTTGCTTCCATGTTCTAACTATTGTAAAAAGTGCTGCAGTGAACATTAGGGTGCATGTGTCTCTTTCAATTTTGATTTCATCAGGGTATATGCCTAATAGTGGGATTGTTGGATTATATGGTGCTTCTATTCCTAGTTCTTTAAGGAATCTCCATACTGTTTTCCATAGTGAAAATCAATTTAGCAGTTGATCAAATAAATTGATCAAATAAAATATCAATTTATATTCCCACCAGCAATGCAAAAGTGTTCCCTTTTCTCGACATCTTCTCCAGTATTTATTGTCTGTGGATTTATTTAAATAATTATTTTTATTTTACTTTTTACTTTTACAGAGTTTTGTTGTTTACAGATATGTATAATCGCAGATTAGTCATATGCATATCCCTGCCCTCCTCCCCGCTCCTCCCCCTTCCCAGTCGCCCCCATCCCACCCCTCCAGGCCATTGACCATGCCTCTCTGCAGGATCACCTATTCCCACAGCACAATGACAATAGCTATCTTTTCCACATATGATAGTATAGGTTTCCATGTTACTCCCTCTATGTCTCCCACCCACTATTCATTCCCCACAATGTCCATATGTCTGTTCTCTATGTCTCTTTTTCCATCACTTCACTACATTTTATCATTACCACCTTACTAGATTCCATATATATGTGTTAGTATACTGTACTTGTCTTTCTCTTTTCAACTTACTTCACTTTTTATAATAGGTTCTGGATCCATCCACCTCATTAGGACTGATTCTTCTGCATTTCTTTTTACAGCTGAGGAGTACTCCATTATATATATGTGCCACAGTGTTTTTATTCATTTGTTTGTCGATGGATATCTAGGTTGCTTCCATGGTCTGTAGATTTTTTGATGATGGTCATTCTGACTGGTGTCAGGTCATAGCTCATTGTAGTTTTGATTTGCATCTCTCTGATAATGAGTGACATTGAGCATCTTATGTGTTTTTTTGCCATCTGCATGTCTTTTTGGAGAGATGTCTGTCCAGGTCTTTCTCCCATTTTTTGATTGGATTGTTTTTCCAATGTCAGGTTGTCTGAGGTGTTTGCATATCTTGGAAATTCTTTGTCAGTTGTTTCATTTGCTATTATTTTCTCCCATTCTGAGAGCCGTCTTTTCACCTTGTTTATGGTTTCTTTTGCTGTGCAAAAACCTTTCAGTTTAATTAGGTCCCACTTGCTTATTTTTGTTTTTATTTTCATTACTTTAGAAGGCGGGTTGCAGAAGATCCTGCTTTGGTTTATCTCATCGAGTGTTTTACCTATGTTGTCCTCTAAAAGTTTTATGGTTTCTGGTCTTACATTTTGGTCTTTGACCATGCTCTTTTAAAGGCAGGTAGATAGCTTCAGCTCTGGGCTTCCCAGGTGGTACTAGGGGTAAAGAACCCACTTGCCAGTGCAGGAGATGCAGGAGACACAGGTTCAAGTGTCCAAGGTAGAAATTCCTTTTTTATTTCTGAATTTTAAAAATACTTGTTACAGTAGAATCTTAAAATATATCCTTAGGCCAGATCCAGCCCCCAAACTGATGGTTGAGACCTGCTAGAAGCAGTGGTAGAGACTTCCTGGTGGTATCCAGTGGTTAACATTCTGTGCTTCCACTGAACAGGAGATAAGATCCCACATAACCCATGGTATGGTTTGAAAAAAAAAAAAATCAGTGATAACAATAATGAATAGAAGTGATTGGGATGGGAGCAGTATATTTGGGTGTGGAGACAGAGCAAGATAGTCTGATTGTGGAAAAGAGAGCCAAACATATTAGAACTTATGAATCTGTGTTTTATCTGTAGTTAGGGCTGCACATATAGAAGTAAATCAGAGAAAAAATAAATGATGCGTTGAAAACAGGTGCTCTAAGTATGAGGAGTCTCATTATATATATGTCCCTGTTTTTATTCATTTGTTTGTCGATGGATATCTAGGTTGCTTCCATGGTCTGTAGATTTTTTGATGATGGTCATTCTGACTGGTGTCAGGTCATAGCTCATTGTAGTTTTGATTTGCATCTCTCTGATAATGAGTGACATTGAGCATCTTATGTGTTTTTTTGCCATCTGCATGTCTTTTTGGAGAGATGTCTGTCCAGGTCTTTCTCCCATTTTTTGATTGGATTGTTTTTCCAATGTCAGGTTGTCTGAGGTGTTTGCATATCTTGGAAATTCTTTGTCAGTTGTTTCATTTGCTATTATTTTCTCCCATTCTGAGAGCCGTCTTTTCACCTTGTTTATGGTTTCTTTTGCTGTGCAAAAACCTTTCAGTTTAATTAGGTCCCACTTGCTTATTTTTGTTTTTATTTTCATTACTTTAGAAGGCGGGTTGCAGAAGATCCTGCTTTGGTTTATCTCATCGAGTGTTTTACCTATGTTGTCCTCTAAAAGTTTTATGGTTTCTGGTCTTACATTTTGGTCTTTGACCATGCTCTTTTAAAGGCAGGTAGATAGCTTCAGCTCTGGGCTTCCCAGGTGGTACTAGGGGTAAAGAACCCACTTGCCAGTGCAGGAGATGCAGGAGACACAGGTTCAAGTGTCCAAGGTAGAAATTCCTTTTTTATTTCTGAATTTTAAAAATACTTGTTACAGTAGAATCTTAAAATATATCCTTAGGCCAGATCCAGCCCCCAAACTGATGGTTGAGACCTGCTAGAAGCAGTGGTAGAGACTTCCTGGTGGTATCCAGTGGTTAACATTCTGTGCTTCCACTGAACAGGAGATAAGATCCCACATAACCCATGGTATGGTTTGAAAAAAAAAAAAATCAGTGATAACAATAATGAATAGAAGTGATTGGGATGGGAGCAGTATATTTGGGTGTGGAGACAGAGCAAGATAGTCTGATTGTGGAAAAGAGAGCCAAACATATTAGAACTTATGAATCTGTGTTTTATCTGTAGTTAGGGCTGCACATATAGAAGTAAATCAGAGAAAAAATAAATGATGCGTTGAAAAACAGGTGCTCTAAGTATGAAGGTAGTCAGACTGATGATGATAATAGTAAAAACAGTACTTCTAAGACTTTCATGCTTTCAGAGATACAGCACTGAATTCTGACCTCTAGACCACCAGGGAGCCTCATCATATTCCTGCTTTGAATTAGGAAGAGAGCAGGACCATTCATTCTGACTTAATGGCAGTCTTTTATTGTCTTACTTTCTGAAGCAGTACTCATTAATACCTTTTCTGTGACTAGAAATACTATTCAGAATTTGGGCAGAACTAATTGACCCCTTTCTAGGTCAGTTATTCTTATGTTGCCTGTAATACACTCTTAACACCTAAATCTAGGCTTAAAATATTTCCTTACATTCCCAAAAGGTAAAACTGTAGAGATAGAAAACTAAAAAGTGTTGTTGTGAGGTTATCATAAATAAATAGCATAAAAGTATTTTTTTGGGAGGGATGATAAGATGTTTTGTGTCTTGATTATGGTGATAATAATTTCAATTTATATGTGTAAAAATTCATAGAACTGTATACCAAAAATTGTTTTACTGTATAATTACTTAAATAATATTTATAGGGCTTCCCTGGTGGTCTGGTGGATGGGGAGTCGCGTTGCGGTGTGGAGGGCACTGGTTCGATCCCTGGTCTGAGGGGAATCCCGCATGCCGAGGAGCGGCTGGGCCAGCGTGTCCAATTTCTGGCTGGCGCTTTGGAGTGTGTGTGCCCAGGGCCGGTGCTCTGTGGCGAGGGGGACCGCTGCGATGGGGGCCTGCGCGGTTGAGGAATGGAGATGGATGAAAATGACGATGACTTGGAGGCAAAAATAATAAGATTTATAAAAATTTAAAAACATTCTGTGCTTCCACTGAACAGGAGATAAGATCCCACATAACCCATGGTATGGTTTGAAAAAAAAAAAAATCAGTGATAACAATAATGAATAGAAGTGATTGGGATGGGAGCAGTATATTTGGGTGTGGAGACAGAGCAAGATAGTCTGATTGTGGAAAAGAGAGCCAAACATATTAGAACTTATGAATCTGTGTTTTATCTGTAGTTAGGGCTGCACATATAGAAGTAAATCAGAGAAAAAATAAATGATGCGTTGAAAAACAGGTGCTCTAAGTATGAAGGTAGTCAGACTGATGATGATAATAGTAAAAACAGTACTTCTAAGACTTTCATGCTTTCAGAGATACAGCACTGAATTCTGACCTCTAGACCACCAGGGAGCCTCATCATATTCCTGCTTTGAATTAGGAAGAGAGCAGGACCATTCATTCTGACTTAATGGCAGTCTTTTATTGTCTTACTTTCTGAAGCAGTACTCATTAATACCTTTTCTGTGACTAGAAATACTATTCAGAATTTGGGCAGAACTAATTGACCCCTTTCTAGGTCAGTTATTCTTATGTTGCCTGTAATACACTCTTAACACCTAAATCTAGGCTTAAAATATTTCCTTACATTCCCAAAAGGTAAAACTGTAGAGATAGAAAACTAAAAAGTGTTGTTGTGAGGTTATCATAAATAAATAGCATAAAAGTATTTTTTTGGGAGGGATGATAAGATGTTTTGTGTCTTGATTATGGTGATAATAATTTCAATTTATATGTGTAAAAATTCATAGAACTGTATACCAAAAATTGTTTTACTGTATAATTACTTAAATAATATTTATAGGGCTTCCCTGGTGGTCTGGTGGATGGGGAGTCCGCGTTGCGGTGTGGAGGGCACTGGTTCGATCCCTGGTCTGAGGGGAATCCCGCATGCCGAGGAGCGGCTGGGCCAGCGTGTCCAATTTCTGGCTGGCGCTTTGGAGTGTGTGTGCCCAGGGCCGGTGCTCTGTGGCGAGGGGGACCGCTGCGATGGGGGGGCCTGCGCAGGTTGAGGAATGGAGATGGATGAAAAATGAACGATGACTTGGAGGCAAAAAAATAATAAGATTTATAAAAATTTAAAAAACGGAATCCATTACCTTAAAAGTTAATCCCTGGGTAAATATACACAGTATATGATACACAGTCTTTGAGTTTCACTTTCCTTTTCCCTTGAATGGAATGAGTTCATAAATCTGGGGGATTTCACAACTCAGTATAGACAGAGGAAGAAGGGAACTTATTTTCAAATGTTGGGGCCCAAGAGTAGTGACGTGAGGTAAGTGACAGAATACTGGGGCTGGCTTCCCTGATGGCCCATTGGTAAAGAACCTGCCTACCAGTGGAGGAGACATGGTTCCATCCCTGGATCAGGAAGATCCCCTGGAGTAGGAAATGGCAACCTACTCCAGTGTTCTTGCCTGGTGGATCCCATGGACAGAGGAGCCGGGTGGGCTGCAGTCCATGGGATCACAAGAGTCCCTCATGATTTAGTGACTAAATAACAGCAACAGCTGAGGCTACTGGATTCAGGAGAGATTAGATATTAAAAACTGGAGACTGTACCCCAGAAAGAAGGTTTAAAGCCTTTTTTCTTTTTTAAAACAAAGCAAAGGAGAAATGATACTATAAGATTTCATTGTTCAGCAAATAACTGTAAGATTGCTTTTGTGGGTGGGGTACATGAAAACCAGTTTACAAAATATACTGAAAACCAAAATCACATTTGATTTTATTTGGCATAGAATAGAATTAGAATTTCACTTATAATTTTATTGAAATTTATTTGGAGGCCAGTTGAATTAGCCTTTAGTGTGTAAATTTATCAACAGAAGAATCATACAACCTCACTAATTATAAACAGTTTCTTACTTTCATTTATACTTTGTTCCTAAAAGCCATAATTTAATTGGAGAAAGCAAAATAGGCTTTCCTAATACAAGATATTCTCCTAGAAAATTAAAAATGAAAAATATAAGACCCCTAATTTCACCTATTCTTTTAAATACAGTTTTGGATAAATTTTGTATTTTATACATGTTCGCTCCATTCTTTTCATTATTTCATATTTTTTTTTTACTGTGGAGTTTATATCTTAAGAAATATACACATATATATGTGGTGTGTTAATATGTGCATGCGTGCTAAGTTGCTTCAGTGTTGTCTCATTCTTTGCGACCCTATGGACTGTGGCCTTTCAGGCTCCTCTGTCTTAGGGATTCTCCAGGCTAGAATACTGGAGTGGGTTGCCACACCCTCCTCATATCTTAGTATGGTCACAAATATGTATTTTATATGTGAGTGTGCATGCTACAATATTTATTAAGGATGGGGTGCATATTCAGAAAGCAAGATGTTTGTTACCTTGTAGAATTTCTATTTCTTGGTTTGGTGTTACCTAGGAAAAATTGTTTTAAATTTCATTATTTTCCCTTTGCTTTTGAATGCATGATAGCTGAATTACAGTTGTCATCAGTTAAAGCTACAGAATACATGATTTCAATACACCTAAAGATTTATTTCCTTTTAGACATTTTCTGTTGTCTTGTGTTTGAGATCTACATTTCCGATTTAGTGACTAAATAACAGCAACAGCTGAGCTACTGGATTCAGGAGAGATTAGATATTAAAACTGGAGACTGTACCCCAGAAAGAAGGTTTAAAGCCTTTTTTCTTTTTTAAAACAAAGCAAAGGAGAAATGATACTATAAGATTTCATTGTTCAGCAAATAACTGTAAGATTGCTTTTGTGGGTGGGGTACATGAAAACCAGTTTACAAAATATACTGAAAACCAAAATCACATTTGATTTTATTTGGCATAGAATAGAATTAGAATTTCACTTATAATTTTATTGAAATTTATTTGGAGGCCAGTTGAATTAGCCTTTAGTGTGTAAATTTATCAACAGAAGAATCATACAACCTCACTAATTATAAACAGTTTCTTACTTTCATTTATACTTTGTTCCTAAAAGCCATAATTTAATTGGAGAAAGCAAAATAGGCTTTCCTAATACAAGATATTCTCCTAGAAAATTAAAAATGAAAAATATAAGACCCCTAATTTCACCTATTCTTTTAAATACAGTTTTGGATAAATTTTGTATTTTATACATGTTCGCTCCATTCTTTTCATTATTTCATATTTTTTTTAAACTGTGGAGTTTATATCTTAAGAAATATACACATATATATGTGGTGTGTTAATATGTGCATGCGTGCTAAGTTGCTTCAGTGTTGTCTCATTCTTTGCGACCCTATGGACTGTGGCCTTTCAGGCTCCTCTGTCTTAGGGATTCTCCAGGCTAGAATACTGGAGTGGGTTGCCACACCCTCCTCATATCTTAGTATGGTCACAAATATGTATTTTATATGTGAGTGTGCATGCTACAATATTTATTAAGGATGGGGTGCATATTCAGAAAGCAAGATGTTTGTTACCTTGTAGAATTTCTATTTCTTGGTTTGGTGTTACCTAGGAAAAATTGTTTTAAATTTCATTATTTTCCCTTTGCTTTTGAATGCATGATAGCTGAATTACAGTTGTCATCAGTTAAAGCTACAGAATACATGATTTCAATACACCTAAAGATTTATTTCCTTTTAGACATTTTCTGTTGTCTTGTGTTTGAGATCTACATTTCCTTTTTTTTCATTGGAGTATAGCTGATTTACAGTGTTGTATTGAGACCTACATTTCTTATTCCTAGCACTGTCATGGAACTTTTGGTGGAGCTATTGTATTCTTAAATTTCCCACTGCTTTTTAAATATTTTATTTTAAAATAATTATAGATTCATAGGAGGTTGCAGAGAAGTGTTTAGGGAAGTCCTGTGCCCCCTTTACCTAGCCTCCACATAATTGTAGTACAGTATCAAAACCAAAAAACAGACTTTGGTACAATCGTAGAGCTTACTCAGATTTCAAGTTGGACTCAGTTCTGCGTGTATGCGTGTAGCATTTTTCACAGGTTTAGCCTTATAAAACCTCCAGTACCACTATCAAAATACACAACTGTACCATCCCCACAGTACTCTTTTTGTGTTACTTCTTTATAGCAATGCCCATTTCCTCCTCTCCATGCCTAATCTCTAGTAGCCACTAATCTGTTTTCCATCTTTATAATTATGTTATTTCAGAAATGTTACGTGAATCAAATCATGCAGCATGTATCGTTTGGAGATTGGCTCTTTTGAGGTTTGTCCAAATTGTTACGTGAATCAGTGATTTGTTCTGTCTTATTGCTGAGAAATATTCCAATTTTTAGCCGTATCACACTTTATTTTACCACTCATTTGTTGAAGGTGATTTGAGTAGTTTCCAGCTTGGGAATATTATTGTGTGAAAGTAAGTCTCCATTTCTCTCAGATAAGTTCCCAAGAGTACAAATGCTGGTTTATGGTAAGTGCATTTTAGTTTACTGGAGTGGGTTGCCACCCTCCTCATCCAAATATGTATTTTATATGTGAGTGTGCATGCTACAATATTTATTAAGGATGGGGTGCATATTCAGAAAGCAAGATGTTTGTTACCTTGTAGAATTTCTATTTCTTGGTTTGGTGTTACCTAGGAAAAATTGTTTTAAATTTCATTATTTTCCCTTTGCTTTTGAATGCATGATAGCTGAATTACAGTTGTCATCAGTTAAAGCTACAGAATACATGATTTCAATACACCTAAAGATTTATTTCCTTTTAGACATTTTCTGTTGTCTTGTGTTTGAGATCTACATTTCCTTTTTTTTCATTGGAGTATAGCTGATTTACAGTGTTGTATTGAGACCTACATTTCTTATTCCTAGCACTGTCATGGAACTTTTGGTGGAGCTATTGTATTCTTAAATTTCCCACTGCTTTTTAAATATTTTATTTTAAAATAATTATAGATTCATAGGAGGTTGCAGAGAAGTGTTTAGGGAAGTCCTGTGCCCCCTTTACCTAGCCTCCACATAATTGTAGTACAGTATCAAAACCAAAAAACAGACTTTGGTACAATCGTAGAGCTTACTCAGATTTCAAGTTGGACTCAGTTCTGCGTGTATGCGTGTAGCATTTTTCACAGGTTTAGCCTTATAAAACCTCCAGTACCACTATCAAAATACACAACTGTACCATCCCCACAGTACTCTTTTTGTGTTACTTCTTTATAGCAATGCCCATTTCCTCCTCTCCATGCCTAATCTCTAGTAGCCACTAATCTGTTTTCCATCTTTATAATTATGTTATTTCAGAAATGTTACGTGAATCAAATCATGCAGCATGTATCGTTTGGAGATTGGCTCTTTTGAGGTTTGTCCAAATTGTTACGTGAATCAGTGATTTGTTCTGTCTTATTGCTGAGAAATATTCCAATTTTTAGCCGTATCACACTTTATTTTACCACTCATTTGTTGAAGGTGATTTGAGTAGTTTCCAGCTTGGGAATATTATTGTGTGAAAGTAAGTCTCCATTTCTCTCAGATAAGTTCCCAAGAGTACAAATGCTGGTTTATGGTAAGTGCATTTTTAGTTTTGAAAGGCATTGCCCAGATTTTTTCTGGAGTGGCAATATGTGGACGCTCCAGTTTCTCTACATCCTTGCCAGCATTTCATGTTGTCATCATTTTTCATTTTAGCTATTCTGATGTATCCTTCATTTTCATGTAATAGTTTGGCATACTCATTGTGAACTGTTTTATGAAAAGTCTGAATTCAGTTTTCAAAAAGTGATTGAGGGGTGTTGGGATATAGGTTGTACAAAAGGTAAATGCAAGAACCTCCTATCATACCATCATATCAGATATATATATATATATATATACGTATGTTTAATTAACATGGATTTTGTGATCGGCCCAAATATATTTTAAAAAGTGGAAAACGTGGTTCATTTCCATCTATTCAGTGATACGTGCCCCAGAGTTAGCATGCAGTGGGACCTCTTAGCTTTGGATTTGCATCCTGGGCTGAGTTTAAGTCTAGTGTTTTGGGACAGCACGGCTCTTGATAGCCAGACAGCTGCTTAATCTGGTGCTTGATTGAAAAAACCACTTCTCCCCAGAGGAGAGCCTAACATAGCTAAAGTTCGTGAAAGTGTAGGTAATCTCAAATATAGCACCTTCCTAAGACTTAGGAGACTAAGGGACTATGAAGATTTCCAAAGTAGCTCTGTGTTTAGTCAATTTTTGCACTGTATGCTGTCTTTCAAATATCTAATTCCCAAATAAGATATGACTACACCGTATAATCGAAACACCATTTTCTGGGAGTGTTCTCTGACATAGATAATTTTGAACAGATGCTGAAGGGAGAGGTTTGTGACATAGAAGAAGGTTCTGTTTCTTACTGAGACTTCAGGGCCAGGTAGTATTCCTATTTTAGTTTGTCCAAATTGTTACGTGAATCAGTGATTTGTTCTGTCTTATTGCTGAGAAATATTCCAATTTTTAGCCGTATCACACTTTATTTTACCACTCATTTGTTGAAGGTGATTTGAGTAGTTTCCAGCTTGGGAATATTATTGTGTGAAAGTAAGTCTCCATTTCTCTCAGATAAGTTCCCAAGAGTACAAATGCTGGTTTATGGTAAGTGCATTTTTAGTTTTGAAAGGCATTGCCCAGATTTTTTCTGGAGTGGCAATATGTGGACGCTCCAGTTTCTCTACATCCTTGCCAGCATTTCATGTTGTCATCATTTTTCATTTTAGCTATTCTGATGTATCCTTCATTTTCATGTAATAGTTTGGCATACTCATTGTGAACTGTTTTATGAAAAGTCTGAATTCAGTTTTCAAAAAGTGATTGAGGGGTGTTGGGATATAGGTTGTACAAAAGGTAAATGCAAGAACCTCCTATCATACCATCATATCAGATATATATATATATATATATACGTATGTTTAATTAACATGGATTTTGTGATCGGCCCAAATATATTTTAAAAAGTGGAAAACGTGGTTCATTTCCATCTATTCAGTGATACGTGCCCCAGAGTTAGCATGCAGTGGGACCTCTTAGCTTTGGATTTGCATCCTGGGCTGAGTTTAAGTCTAGTGTTTTGGGACAGCACGGCTCTTGATAGCCAGACAGCTGCTTAATCTGGTGCTTGATTGAAAAAACCACTTCTCCCCAGAGGAGAGCCTAACATAGCTAAAGTTCGTGAAAGTGTAGGTAATCTCAAATATAGCACCTTCCTAAGACTTAGGAGACTAAGGGACTATGAAGATTTCCAAAGTAGCTCTGTGTTTAGTCAATTTTTGCACTGTATGCTGTCTTTCAAATATCTAATTCCCAAATAAGATATGACTACACCGTATAATCGAAACACCATTTTCTGGGAGTGTTCTCTGACATAGATAATTTTGAACAGATGCTGAAGGGAGAGGTTTGTGACATAGAAGAAGGTTCTGTTTCTTGCTGAGACTTAGCTGGGGAATCAGGGCCAGGTAGTATTCCTATTTTAGTTTGCTCCATGGTGATAGTGAGAGCAGTGAACTGATGACAGCTGTCTAAAAGTTCCTTCAGACTCCTGACTTGTGAAGTAGAGAAAGCTGTACTGAAAGGAAGATGAAATCCTGATGGTTATGTAAAACAGAAACTGAAAGTTGATTTTCCTGCCACTGACTTCTGAAGGACTAAAGTCAATTCCCATAGTGTGAGAGTTAGACAGAGAAGCTGGTCTGATCCAAGGGTGGTTGGATCTGACTGTGCTTAATTTTTCTGCCTCTTCTGATGGTTGGAGAGAATGAACCCATACCACAGGTCTGGGGGCCTGATCCAAAGACTTGAAGGTTGAAATCTTTTTTGGAATCTAATGTTTTAAAAATTCTTTTGAATTTTGCCTTCTCTTTAATAAATGTTTTTCATGAAAATGCTTCTAAGTTATTGAGAAAATGAACTGTTTGGAAAGATGTATCCTGTTTGGTTTGTGTAGCCTATAACATACCACCCATATGGGGAGATGGAGGTGGGAAGGGGCGAATATAAGTAACCAGTTTCAAAAAGGTATGCGCAAGTATTGTGTTCCAGACTTCATGACTGGAGCTAAAATAAGCAGCTTTTTTTTTTCTGAGATATATCTGATAGGAAGAGAACCTACTTGCAGTAGGTGGGTCTGAGCATCTGGCTAGTATAATGGGACACGTCTTGTTTTGGAATCAGATCTGAGTTTGAATCCTACCTTTGGTACTTTCTGGTTTGTGATTCTCTTTCGTTAAGTATAAAGTAGCAAGAATAATGCTTGTCTTGGAGAGTGATTTTTGAGATTTGTTGCATGGTCCTCTGTTTTGACTTGGCATATAGGCACTCAGGTTGCTGGCTATTATATCCTTTTGGATTAGTGGTTAGTTCCATAATCTTATCTGCAAACAGTACTGAAACCCGTTTAACTTGTTCGTAATCTTTTTTCCTCTCTGTACTTGTATCATGGAGTTTAAAGTTAGGTTTTAAAATTTTACCAAGCAAATTTTGAACAGATGCTGAAGGGAGAGGTTTGTGACATAGAAGAAGGTTCTGTTTCTTGCTGAGACTTAGCTGGGGAATCAGGGCCAGGTAGTATTCCTATTTTAGTTTGCTCCATGGTGATAGTGAGAGCAGTGAACTGATGACAGCTGTCTAAAAGTTCCTTCAGACTCCTGACTTGTGAAGTAGAGAAAGCTGTACTGAAAGGAAGATGAAATCCTGATGGTTATGTAAAACAGAAACTGAAAGTTGATTTTCCTGCCACTGACTTCTGAAGGACTAAAGTCAATTCCCATAGTGTGAGAGTTAGACAGAGAAGCTGGTCTGATCCAAGGGTGGTTGGATCTGACTGTGCTTAATTTTTCTGCCTCTTCTGATGGTTGGAGAGAATGAACCCATACCACAGGTCTGGGGGCCTGATCCAAAGACTTGAAGGTTGAAATCTTTTTTGGAATCTAATGTTTTAAAAATTCTTTTGAATTTTGCCTTCTCTTTAATAAATGTTTTTCATGAAAATGCTTCTAAGTTATTGAGAAAATGAACTGTTTGGAAAGATGTATCCTGTTTGGTTTGTGTAGCCTATAACATACCACCCATATGGGGAGATGGAGGTGGGAAGGGGCGAATATAAGTAACCAGTTTCAAAAAGGTATGCGCAAGTATTGTGTTCCAGACTTCATGACTGGAGCTAAAATAAGCAGCTTTTTTTTTTCTGAGATATATCTGATAGGAAGAGAACCTACTTGCAGTAGGTGGGTCTGAGCATCTGGCTAGTATAATGGGACACGTCTTGTTTTGGAATCAGATCTGAGTTTGAATCCTACCTTTGGTACTTTCTGGTTTGTGATTCTCTTTCGTTAAGTATAAAGTAGCAAGAATAATGCTTGTCTTGGAGAGTGATTTTTGAGATTTGTTGCATGGTCCTCTGTTTTGACTTGGCATATAGGCACTCAGGTTGCTGGCTATTATATCCTTTTGGATTAGTGGTTAGTTCCATAATCTTATCTGCAAACAGTACTGAAACCCGTTTAACTTGTTCGTAATCTTTTTTTTCCTCTCTGTACTTGTATCATGGAGTTTAAAGTTAGGTGAAAATTTTGTTCATTGAAATTGGGAGAATATACCAAGCAAATTTTAAAAAATTTGCTGAAGGTAGTATAGAACTAAAAACTTCAGATTTTCACTTAACAATTTAAAAAAAGAATTTATTTATTTTTAGTATCCATTTACTGCTGCTTTTATTTGGCTTCACCAGGTTTTGGAGTATGTGGGGTCTAGTTCCCCTACCAGGAATCAAACCCAGGCCCCCTGTGTTGGGAATGCGCAGTTTTAGCCGCAGGACCACCAGGGAAGTCCCTAACATTTTTATAGAGGTCATTAATTGTAATTTTTGCTGTCAGCGAATTTTTTTTTTTTTTTTTGCTTTTCAGGGTTTCCTAAACAGCTAATTTAAATTAAATAATGAATAAGAACTTTATCAATGAGAATAACATTGTAGATGAAATTCTGTAAGTAAGTCATTATTTGTCAATTTCACAGATGAAATTAAGAATGCAATATAATGAACATTAGCCATAATTATAAGTTTATTTATTTATTTATTTTTTAAAGATTTATTTATTTATTTATTTTGGGCGGGGGTCGGGTTGGGGAGGGAGGGGAGCAGGCAGGCCACTTCTATTGGTCTTTCATTTCTCCATTTTCATCCGTCTTTGTTCTTTGGCTCCTGTGGGCCTCCCATCATGGTGGCATCTGTCACTGCAGAGCTCCGGCTCTGGGCGCATGCGCTCCAGAGCTCCGGCTCAGTAATTGGACACATCGGTCCAGCCGCTGTGCGGCACGTGGGATCTTCCCAGGCCAGGGATCGAACCAGCGCCCCTTGCACTGCAAGGCGGTGTCCCTACCCACTGGACCACCAGGGGAAGCCCTAATTATAAGATTAATCTTAAATTGTTGTTCATTTCTTTTGAACCAGATTTCAAAAAACTATATTATATAAGCTAGAATTTGTTATTTTTAATGTACTTTAATCATAAGATGTGTATTTGTTAGTACTTTTGTTGTTGTTGTTAAAGTGAAAACCTTTGCATTTAGGAAATGCTTCCTGTTTTTCTTCTGATAACCCTGATGACAGATCCTCCTCAACTTTTGATGTGGTTATGTCCTAATAAACCCAGCATAAGTTGAAAATATTATAAGCCAGAAATGCATTTAATACAGCTAACCTACTGACCATCATAGCTTAGCCTAGCCTACCTTAAACATGCTCTGAACACTTACATTAGCCCACAGTGAGGCACAATTGTAAAACAGGAAGCCTGTTTTATAGTCAGATAATGAATTATTGAAACTGTACAGTGGTTTTTTGTACCCAGCATGGGTACAGAGTCGTTGTGAGTTTACCATGGTGATTGTGTGGCTGACCAGGAGCTGTGACTCGGTAGTGTTGCCCAGTTTTACAAGAGAGGATCATACTGAATATTGCTAGCCTGGGAAGAGAGCAAAATTCAGAGTTTAAGTGGGGTCTGTACTGAATGCATATTGCTTTCACACTGTCACAAAGTTGAAAAATCTCAACTGAGATTTATAAGCCAGAAACTGTCTATATACATTTCCCATCATGGAGAGAAAAATTGAGCTCAGAATACAAATTTCCATGTGTATTTGAAACAATTTACTTCTTTAATTTGCATGATTTGATTATCGGAGCCTTGTTTTTCTTTCTTTTTTTTTAATTTTGACCTCTTTTATTGGTCTTTCATTTATTTATTTTCATCCATCTTTGTTCTTTGGCCTGTGTGGGCCTCCCATTGCAGTGGCCTCTCTCGTTGCAGAGCACCAGCTCTGGGCGCACATACTCCAGAGTGCTGGCTCATAATTGGACACACCGGTCCAGCCACTCCGAGACATGTGGGATCTTCCCAGGCCGGGGAACAAACCGGTGCCCCTTGCACTGCAAGGTGGACTCTCTACCCACTGCTCCATGAGGGAAGCCCAGAGCCTTTTTTTTTTTTTCTTAAGATATAAAGTATTTTATTTGTAAATGATGATCTTCCAAATCTGTGTCCACAAATTCCAAAATCCATAACACTCTGCATACTTCAAAAAATTCAATTTTGCCAACATTAGATACATTATGTAAAAAAAACCCAAAAACTAGTGTCAAAATATTCTACAAAAAAATCAAGAAACGAGATATCTGTTTTCTTCTGATAACCCTGATGACAGATCCTCCTCAACTTTTGATGTGGTTATGTCCTAATAAACCCAGCATAAGTTGAAAATATTATAAGCCAGAAATGCATTTAATACAGCTAACCTACTGACCATCATAGCTTAGCCTAGCCTACCTTAAACATGCTCTGAACACTTACATTAGCCCACAGTGAGGCACAATTGTAAAACAGGAAGCCTGTTTTATAGTCAGATAATGAATTATTGAAACTGTACAGTGGTTTTTTGTACCCAGCATGGGTACAGAGTCGTTGTGAGTTTACCATGGTGATTGTGTGGCTGACCAGGAGCTGTGACTCGGTAGTGTTGCCCAGTTTTACAAGAGAGGATCATACTGAATATTGCTAGCCTGGGAAGAGAGCAAAATTCAGAGTTTAAGTGGGGTCTGTACTGAATGCATATTGCTTTCACACTGTCACAAAGTTGAAAAATCTCAACTGAGATTTATAAGCCAGAAACTGTCTATATACATTTCCCATCATGGAGAGAAAAATTGAGCTCAGAATACAAATTTCCATGTGTATTTGAAACAATTTACTTCTTTAATTTGCATGATTTGATTATCGGAGCCTTGTTTTTCTTTCTTTTTTTTTAATTTTGACCTCTTTTATTGGTCTTTCATTTATTTATTTTCATCCATCTTTGTTCTTTGGCCTGTGTGGGCCTCCCATTGCAGTGGCCTCTCTCGTTGCAGAGCACCAGCTCTGGGCGCACATACTCCAGAGTGCTGGCTCATAATTGGACACACCGGTCCAGCCACTCCGAGACATGTGGGATCTTCCCAGGCCGGGGAACAAACCGGTGCCCCTTGCACTGCAAGGTGGACTCTCTACCCACTGCTCCATGAGGGAAGCCCAGAGCCTTTTTTTTTTTTTCTTAAGATATAAAGTATTTTATTTGTAAATGATGATCTTCCAAATCTGTGTCCACAAATTCCAAAATCCATAACACTCTGCATACTTCAAAAAATTCAATTTTTGCCAACATTAGATACATTATACAGAACAAATCAAAAGCAAAAACCCCAAATGGACAAATACTGGTAAGGTGTCAAAATATTCTACAAGAGAAGAAGAATATTCAAGAAACGAATATCATACAGGTATTTATCAAGAGAAAAAAATATATAGTTGATTTATTCTGTAAAATAAAGATACATCATGCCATATACAAGTTCAAAACTGCAACACTGAATATACCAACAGCTTACAGTCCACTTTAATTGTGCACATATAAACTTCAGTGAAATGTCAGTACCAGAAATTGAAGTACAAAATAAAAAACTAACCTGGTTCAAAATGCTGGAGGCTTCCCTGGTGGTCCAGGGGGTAAACACACTGCCTTGCAGTGCAAGGGGCACCTGTTTGATCCTTGCCTGGGAAGTTCCCACGTGCCACGGAGTGACTGAACCGATGTGTCCAACTACAGAGCCGGAGCTCTGGAGCACATGTGCCCAGAGCCAGTTCTCTGCAGCGAGAGAGGCCACTGCAATGGGAGGCCCACAAAGGCCAAAGAACAAACATGGATGAAAATAGATAAATGAAAGACCAATACAAGTGACAAAAGAAAAAAAAATGCTGATTAAGTTTCTACAAGCAAACAAAACTGTTTTCTTTTTTTATTAAAGAAATGTAAACAAACTGTTCGCAAAAACCCATTATAAAATTACATACTCCAGGGGCTTCCTTGGTGGTCCAGGGGGTAAGGACACCGCCTTGCAGTACAAGGGGCACCAGTTCGATCCCTGGCCTGGAAAGATCCCACATGCCACAGAGTGGCCGGACCGATGTGTCCAACTACCGAGCTGGAGCTCTGAAGCACAAGCGCCCAGAGCTGATACGCTGCAACGAGAGAGGCCACTGCGATGGAAGGCCCACACAGGCCAAAGAACAAAGATAGATGAAAATAAATAAATGAAAGACCAATAGAAGTGGCCAAAAAAATTTTTTTAAAAAAATTACATCTTTCAAACCTGCAGCTGCAAGCAGTCACATAGAGCTCTCCTTTTTTCTTTTTTTTTTTTTTTCAAATTTTTGTGTTAAATAAGCCAGAGAGTTAAATTTGAGTTCCTGCTACGTGATCCTAGTATGTTAACATGATTTTTTTTTTTTTGTGGCTTCAAACAAAAGTTCTAATCAAAACCACTTTTGCTGAAGAAAAATTTAGCTTCCATTTGGGAGTGTTTTTAAGCAATTATTCACAGTTATCACAAATTGTAAAAGCACAAAACACCTGACTGAAGAAGTAGGGATGCAACACTATAATGTGCAAAAATTAGTTTAAATTACTAAAAAGGCTAGAAAAGTTATCGTCACAGCATAAGTCCATTCTCCCGGAAACAAGGCGTATAAAAAAAGTAAGTACTAACAGACTGTAGTTTCCAAAAGCCCTGAACTCTCTAGGTGGAAAATTTGACTATTACATAATAATAGTGGCATATTTAATAACAAAATTATATTGTAACATCCCTATGAACATTTTATAAGCTCCCCAGCTGCTGCAGAGCCTGGTAGCATTTGGTCAATAACTACTTTTGTACTGTATTTTTTTCCTCAAAATATTTGCATATTTGTACAGAATAACAGGTTTGTTAGTTTTGCAGGTAACAGCAGTAACTTGACTTTCTTCTAACTTTTATTTAAAAATAGTTTCATTCATTTATTCAATAATAAATACAAAAACTTTCTCTTATTTTACAGAAATCAGAAACTACAATAAACTGACTCATGGGATCAAGTATTTGAATGTATTTTAGTGCAAGTTATTGTCCCTTAGCTCTATGCCTAAGAAAGTCATTTCAGTACATTCAGTACGTTCAGTAGTGTCTACTTTACTTTAAAAACTCTTAGATCAGAGGGCCCGCCCCTTCTCATATAAGGTGGCGACCAGCACTTTGGACGTCTCCCTTTCGCTGGTGATTCAGTCTTACATTCATAGGCAGAGCCTCGTTTTTAAGTTACATTTCTGGAGACTAAATAGTCTATTTTAATAGATTCTTAACATTAACTTTAAAAAATCTTTATGTAAGCAATAATGCAACCAAAATCAGATTTGGGTTCAAGTTAAATATTCTCAGCTTTTCCTTGTCTCTGCATAGCAATAACACCTGCTTTGCTTGTCTTACGTGTTGACTACAAAAATCAAATGAATAAATGAAATAACATGTAAGAAAGGAATATTTAAATGCTAAGATAAATTTGATGTGTTCCATGAGTGAAGCTGATCTAAATAACTGATGCTGTCTGCCTCCATCATAAGTGAGGTTTAAGTGATAGTGGTCACCTTCACCTAACACAGCAGCAGCAGAAGACTGAATGTGGAGGAATACTCTTCCTTATAGAATGGTCTACCTTTTTTGGAAAAAGATAGCTAGGCTTCATGAACAGTTAGATGTGCTTCATGAGCAATAAAATAAAAAACAAACACTTGTGAAAGTACAATTCCGGAATGTTAGAGCTAGAAAACACCTGGGATATTCTAGGCAAGACTTCCTACTTTAAAAATGGAGAAACTGAGACATGATTATACCTTAAGTTTCATGGAGGCAAAATAAGACACATTTCTCAGAGAGATGCAGGTTTTGAAA
The DNA here is from genome assembly GCA_022376925.1 of Tragulus kanchil. Lineage (NCBI taxonomy): Eukaryota > Metazoa > Chordata > Mammalia > Artiodactyla > Tragulidae > Tragulus > Tragulus kanchil. The sequence continues at coordinate 141,229,095 of JAIOJX010000028.1, forward strand.
TGAGTTGTATGAGGCACTGATTTAGAATGTAACTTCAGTCTTCTTAACCTGTTTCTTCATCTGAACATTGGGGCTAGTAATAACTCTGTGCTGTAGTAAAGGGAATGACAAGTGTAAAATGCTTAGTGCATTTATAGCACATAGTATGCACTCAAGAAATGGTGCTTCTGTTACTACTATTATTTTTAGCTAATATACAGAATCTTCCAGAACATTATTCACTTGTCCAATTAATTTGTTTGAAATATTGACTAATGGCCCAGCTATCTTCCACTGAAACAATGAAAAGAGTACCCCTCAGTACGTTCAGTAGTGTCTACTTTACTTTAAAACTCTTAGATCAGAGGGCCCGCCCCTTCTCATATAAGGTGGCGACCAGCACTTTGGACGTCTCCCTTTCGCTGGTGATTCAGTCTTACATTCATAGGCAGAGCCTCGTTTTTAAGTTACATTTCTGGAGACTAAATAGTCTATTTTAATAGATTCTTAACATTAACTTTAAAAAATCTTTATGTAAGCAATAATGCAACCAAAATCAGATTTGGGTTCAAGTTAAATATTCTCAGCTTTTCCTTGTCTCTGCATAGCAATAACACCTGCTTTGCTTGTCTTACGTGTTGACTACAAAAATCAAATGAATAAATGAAATAACATGTAAGAAAGGAATATTTAAATGCTAAGATAAATTTGATGTGTTCCATGAGTGAAGCTGATCTAAATAACTGATGCTGTCTGCCTCCATCATAAGTGAGGTTTAAGTGATAGTGGTCACCTTCACCTAACACAGCAGCAGCAGAAGACTGAATGTGGAGGAATACTCTTCCTTATAGAATGGTCTACCTTTTTTGGAAAAAGATAGCTAGGCTTCATGAACAGTTAGATGTGCTTCATGAGCAATAAAATAAAAAACAAACACTTGTGAAAGTACAATTCCGGAATGTTAGAGCTAGAAAACACCTGGGATATTCTAGGCAAGACTTCCTACTTTAAAAATGGAGAAACTGAGACATGATTATACCTTAAGTTTCATGGAGGCAAAATAAGACACATTTCTCAGAGAGATGCAGGTTTTGAAATGAGTTGTATGAGGCACTGATTTAGAATGTAACTTCAGTCTTCTTAACCTGTTTCTTCATCTGAACATTGGGGCTAGTAATAACTCTGTGCTGTAGTAAAGGGAATGACAAGTGTAAAATGCTTAGTGCATTTATAGCACATAGTATGCACTCAAGAAATGGTGCTTCTGTTACTACTATTATTTTTAGCTAATATACAGAATCTTCCAGAACATTATTCACTTGTCCAATTAATTTGTTTGAAATATTGACTAATGGCCCAGCTATCTTCCACTGAAACAATGAAAAGAGTACCCCTCATATATCTTTTGTGCATCTACAAGTATGGGAAAATTACTCATGTATCACAGTATTGAAAGATAAGATTATTCTTAAAAATAGTAAAAGCAGAAGTTTAAAAACAAAGGGCAGAAAATCTCATGTAAATGATCATCTGTTTGTCTGTGTTGTCAAAATTGAACAAAGAACTGAAATGCTTTAGGTGTTTATGACTGATATATCTTATGGGATATGAAAGCCATCTCCTGCCCTTAAGCAGTTTGCCTTGCATAAAATGACATAATACACTTTAATTTCATTCAACCCACTAAACCCTTTTCTTTTTCCTTGTTAAGTTTCTCTGTGTATTCTGGGTCTGTGTAATGTCTTGCTTCACCTGCTGTGCCTGGTCTGGTGCCTTGAACGTGACAAGCCTTGTGTGTTGATTTTTTTTTTTTTTTAACAGATTTTAGTTAAGGAGAAGTTGTGTACAGAATTGTTTCGTATCAATGAAGATATTTATTTCAAATGTTAATTATCGATTTAAAACATTCTAAATTCCAGATTTCCTTTTCTTCTGGGGAACTGTATTTTTGATAACAACAACTTTAGTTGCTCTTCTGAAAAAAGAAAACAAAGAAGTATCAGTAGGAAAAGAAGAAACCCAAGGGATCACAGATACTTACAAGCTGCTTTTTTCAATTATAAAAATGCCTGCAGTTCTGACATTTTGCCTTCTGATTCTAACTGCAAAGGTAAGAGATTTATAAAGCAGACCCCTTTCCCATCATTCTGTTACAAATACTGAATCATGGTATACTGGAATACATGGTATCATGGAATACTTCTGTTGCCTTTTCATAAGTCCCTTTCCACTAATATTAGAATTTAACAATAAAAACTAATATACTTGGTTTATTGACTGTGTTTTCTTTTTTCTTTTTTTTTTGACTTTTATTTTACTTTTAACTTTTACAGAGTTTTGTTGTTTACAGATATGTATGTTCCCAGATTAGTATTGACTGTGTTTTAAAAGGAGTGAAAATCAAACAATTTCACAGTAAGCTATATGTCTTAGGATCTTGAAAAAAATAATGCCAGTTTGAAGTACTTGTAAATGTGAGTTCTTTTAATGAATGATATTAATGCTTGGAATGGAAATGAATGCATGAAAAAATAACAGCACTCTGCTGTTAAATGATTATATACTTAATGTCAGAGGTATTGAAATTATTTACTTAGAATGTAATTTACAAAGACACAGAAATGAATATTAGAAGTGTACTTAAAAATCAATTGAGGGGGACATTTGTATACCTATTATAGATTTGGGTTGATGTGTGGCACTAAGCAATAAAATCCTGTTTTAAAAAAAAGAATAATAACTGGGCTTCCCTGGTGGTCCAGTGGGTAAGGACACCACCTTGCAGTGCAAGGGGTGCTGGTTCGATCCCTGGCCTGGGAAGATCCCATGTGCCGCGGAGCGGCTGGATTGATGTGTCCAATTACCGAGCCGGAACTCTGGAGGGCATGTGCCCAGAGCTGGTGCTCTGCGACAACAGAGGCCACCGCAGTGGGAGGCCCACATGGGCCAAAGAACAAAGATGGATGAAAACTAGATAAATGAAAGACCAATAGAAGTGGCTCATTTGCTCCCCTCCCTCCCCACCCTACAGCCCTCCCCCCCCACAAAAAAAGAAGAAGAAGAAATAAAATTTATATGGAATAAAATCAGTTGAATTATGTATTTTATATACCATCAGATAAATGGAGGTCTTAGTGACAATTCTATATGTTTTCTATATTAAGATATTTTAATTTTTTATAGTTCTAAAACATTTTAAAGAGATTATACTAGAAGAAAGTTAAGTATACTTTGTTATAGTGAACTACTGCTCGTGTTGGAATTAGTATTCCTGAAATAGAAAATTGAGTCTAGGATTTTTGGATTATATATTTAAACCTATCTACATAAACACTTTTACAGCTGTATTTTGATAGTACTAAAGTAAAAATTATAATTTGTTTTGAAATAGTGAGTTTTTCTTCTCTAGTGATAGGGAGGGTTAAGTTTTTTTGTTTGTTTTGGTTTTTTATTTACTTATTTATTATTATTATTTTTTGGCTATTTTGGGTTTTCACTGTTGCCTCAGGTTCTTCTCTAGTTGCAGGGAGTGGGGGCTACTCTCTAGTTGAGGTGAGCAGGCTTCTTGTTGTGGTGACCTCTCTTGTTGTGGAACTCCAGCTCTAAGGCACATGGGCTTCAGTAGTTGCAGCGTATGGGCTCAATAGCTGTGGTTCTGAGGCTCTAGAGCACAGGCTCCATAGTTGTGACTCACAGGCTTAGTGCTCCGCAGCACGTGGGATCCTCCCCAATCAGGGATTGAACTCGTGTCTCCTGCATTTGCAGGCAAACCCTTTACTACTGAGCTACCAGGGAAGCCCCCGGGAGGGTTAAGTTTTTAGGAAATGTTAGAAAGGTTTAAAGTTTAGCTTTAGAAAATGCTAAAAGGTTCCAGAAAGACAATAGTATTATAATAGTATCTAATTACATCATTTAGACATAACCATTGGTCATATTTTTGGTATATTTCACTTTTCCCTTAGTGTATATATATATATATGTTCATGCACATGTGTATACACATACTTTACATATATAAATATAATTAATGCATTAACTAATTAATATATACACAAATACACATTGTATATAATTTTTATGTTATTATCTTATTCCATATTCCTGTTTCATTAAATAGTATTTTATAACATACTTTTTCATAACTAAATTTTTACAGTATATAAATTTGCCATAATTTTTTTCTATTACTATATATTTAATTTGCCATGTGTTTAATTACAAAAATGTACTAGTGAATCTTTTTTTGTGTTACTCCTTGGTGTTCTGAGTAACTTTCAGTGGATTCTTAGGTTCTTTCCTTCTAATAGAGTCAGTGAATATGATTGTTCAATTGTTTTTTAAAATATTTTGTAATCTATACTATCATCAGTAGGATATAAGGAGCTGATTCAAATGTAGAGTGTAGAATTCTATGTTCCCCCTTTTTTAACAGTAACATCTTGCCTAACTTAACATCATAGATTAGTTTTCCCTGCTTTCCAGTTTTATATAAATGAAGTATCTGGGATGTTTTCTTATATCTGGCTCTTGTACTCTTTCACTCAATATCATATTTGTATAATTTATCCATATTGTTACTTATAGCAGTAGTTTGTTTTATCCCATTGCTTATAATATTCTATTGTATGAATACACCACAATTTATCCATTCTATCAACAGATATTTAGGTTAATTTCTACTTTTGGACTATTATGAATAGTGCTTCTGTGAACTTTTGTTTACTTTTGGTGAACATAGGGAACATTTCTGGTATTGCTAGGTCATAAAAATGCATAGTATATATTGCCTAACAGTTTTCCAAAGTGATTGTTCCAATATTCCCTATCACCAGCACTGTAAGAGAGTTTCAGTCATTGTACAACCTTGAAACCATTTATGTTGTGTTTTTAATTTTAGCCTTTCTGGTGGGTATGTCATGGCATCGCATTATGGTTATAATTTGCATTTCCCTGATGACTAAAGAAATTGAGCATCTTCTCATATGGTTATTGGCCATTTGGATATCTAGAGTTCCCCCTTTCTTTAAATTTGTAGAATTTTTATTTTTATATATCCTGCATATGAGAGTTTTTGTTAGATATGTGTATTGCAGGTATCTCTTATATCACTTTTAAGACAGAGTAAATGATGAAGTCAGCTTGTATATCTAAGTTTTACAAAGATAATGTATGAAATTATTTTCTGAACTTAAGTGAAATATCTTTGACTTTTAATTTTTTATGTGAAATTTGCTGTTTGGCTTCATTCTGAGAAGTTAAAGTATTTAAAGCAATATCATTAAAACATTTTTTATTTGTATATTTTCACTTACTGAAAATTTGCTTGTATATAATTAAAAGAATGCCCATATATGTTTATCTAGATTCTATAACTAATTATTAATATTTAGCTCTACTTTTTTATTCTTTGAATTATGCTATTTTACATATTTCTTCTGAGGTATTTGAGAGCAATTTGTATATATCATGCCCTTTTATCCATAAATACCTGAGGTATGTAGTGTATTTCCTAAGAATAAGGACTTTGTCTTACAAAGCCACAGCTTGATAAAAAAAATCAGGAAGTTTAGGGCTTCCCTGGTAGTCCAGTGGATAAGGACACCGCCTTGCAGTGCAAGGGGCGCCGGTTCAATCGCTGGCCTGGGAAGATCCCACGTGCAGCTGGAGCGGCTGGACAGATGTGTCCAATTACCTAGCTAGGGCTCTGGAGCGCATGCGCCCAGTGCCGGTGCGCTGCGACAACAGATGCCACCGCGATGGGAGGCCCACACGGGCCAAAGAACAAAGATGGATGAAAATAGAGAAATGAAAGACGTGCTTCAACTTTGTTTACGGTAAATAGGAACATTTCTGGTATTGCTAGGTCATAAAATGCATAGTATATATTGCCTAACAGTTTTCCAAAGTGATTGTTCCAATATTCCTATCACCAGCACTGTAAGAGAGTTTCAGTCATTGTACAACCTTGAAACCATTTATGTTGTGTTTTTAATTTTAGCCTTTCTGGTGGGTATGTCATGGCATCGCATTATGGTTATAATTTGCATTTCCCTGATGACTAAAGAAATTGAGCATCTTCTCATATGGTTATTGGCCATTTGGATATCTAGAGTTCCCCCTTTCTTTAAATTTGTAGAATTTTTATTTTTATATATCCTGCATATGAGAGTTTTTGTTAGATATGTGTATTGCAGGTATCTCTTATATCACTTTTAAGACAGAGTAAATGATGAAGTCAGCTTGTATATCTAAGTTTTACAAAGATAATGTATGAAATTATTTTCTGAACTTAAGTGAAATATCTTTGACTTTTAATTTTTTATGTGAAATTTGCTGTTTGGCTTCATTCTGAGAAGTTAAAGTATTTAAAGCAATATCATTAAAACATTTTTTATTTGTATATTTTCACTTACTGAAAATTTGCTTGTATATAATTAAAAGAATGCCCATATATGTTTATCTAGATTCTATAACTAATTATTAATATTTAGCTCTACTTTTTTATTCTTTGAATTATGCTATTTTACATATTTCTTCTGAGGTATTTGAGAGCAATTTGTATATATCATGCCCTTTTATCCATAAATACCTGAGGTATGTAGTGTATTTCCTAAGAATAAGGACTTTGTCTTACAAAGCCACAGCTTGATAAAAAAAATCAGGAAGTTTAGGGCTTCCCTGGTAGTCCAGTGGATAAGGACACCGCCTTGCAGTGCAAGGGGCGCCGGTTCAATCGCTGGCCTGGGAAGATCCCACGTGCCGCGGAGCGGCTGGACAGATGTGTCCAATTACCTAGCTAGGGCTCTGGAGCGCATGCGCCCAGTGCCGGTGCGCTGCGACAACAGATGCCACCGCGATGGGAGGCCCACACGGGCCAAAGAACAAAGATGGATGAAAATAGAGAAATGAAAGACCAATGGAAGTGGCCCGCCCACCCCCTCCCTCCCCACCCCCGCCAAAATAAATAAATAAATAAATGTTTAAAAAAAACAATCAGGGAGTTTAAATTGATATAATACCATTTTCTTTTTAAACATTATCAATTTCTTTTTGGCTGTGCTGGGTCTTCATTGCTACATGTGGGCTTTCTCTGGTTTTGTGAACCGGGGACGACTACTCATTACAATGCATGGGCTTCTCATTGCAGTGGCTTCTCTTGTTGCAGAGCACAGGCTCTGGGCACAGGGGCTTCAGTAATTGCAACATACTGGCTCAGTAGTTGTGGTGCATGAACTTTAGTTGCCCCATGGCATGTGAGATCTTCCCGGACCAGGGATCAAACCTCCCTACATTGGAGGGTGGATTCTTATCCATTCTACCATCAGGGAAGTCCAGAGCAATACCATTTTCTTTTTTTAACTAATTTATTTATTTTATAATTAATTTACAATATTGTGATGGTTTTTGCCATACATCAACATGAATTGGCCACGGGCATACATGTGTCACCCTAGCCTGAGCCGCACTCCTACCTCCCACAATATCATTTTCTAATCACAGTACATATCAAGATTTCACCAGTTATCTATCCCCCAGAGCAACCTCTATAATTTTATTTTTTTCCTGACCAGAGATCCTGTTTAGGATCACATACATACACTTAGTTGGTATGAGCCTTTCTTTGTCTTACATGACCTGGACACTTTTGGTTTTTTTTAAGATTATTTATTTATTTATATTTGGCTATCCTGGGGTTTTGCTGCTGCGTGGACTTTCTCTATTTGCACAGAATGGTGGCTACTCTCTAGTCGCATTGCTCGGACTTCTCATTTTGTGGTGGCTTCTCTTATTGTAGAGCCTGAACTTTGAGGTGCTGAGCTTCAGTATTGCAGCACACAGGTTCCAGAGTGCAGGCTCAGTAGTTGTGGCACATGGGCTAGTTGCCCTGTGACATGTGGAATCTTCCTGGACCAGAGGTTGAACCGGTATCCCGCACATTGGCAGGTGGATTCTTTACCACTAGATCACCAGAGAAGTCCAACCTGGACACTTTTTTAAAAAAAAAGTTACTATTTTATTTTGTTGGAGTATAATTGATTTACAATGTTGTAATAGTGTCAGGTGTACTGCTAAGTGCTTCAGCTATACATATATATATATTCATTCTTTTGGGGATTCTTTTCTCATATAGGTTGTCAGAATTTTGAGTAGAGTTCCCTGTGCTATACAGTTGGTCATTGTTGGTTATCTATGGTAGTATGTGTTGACCTGGGCACTTTTAAAGAAGAAAGGCCAATTATTCTGTAGAATGGGCAGCCATTTATGTTTGTGTAATGTTTCTTCATGTTTAGGTCCAGTCTGTGAATATAGGTCAGAAATATCACAGAAATAATACAGTGGCATCTTCAGGGAATTTTATCAGGGGCTATGTCATGTCCCTTTAACCATCTAATTATTATGTTAACCTTGGTTACTATATAATCCATTGCAAAATTATTATTATTTTTTTGTAATTAAAAACTTATTTATGGGAGGGCTTCCCTGGTGGTCCAGTGGGTAAGGACACCATCTTGCAGTGCAGGCAGCGCCAGTTCCATCCCTGGCCCGGAAAGATCCCATGTGCCACGGAACGGCTGGACCGATGTGTCCAACTACCGAGCTAGAGCTCTGGAGTGCATGCACCCAGAACCGGTGCTCTGCAGTGACAGAGGCCACTGCAATGGGAGGCTCACAGAACAAAGATGGATGAAAATAGATAAATGAAAGGGCAATGGAAGTGGCCAAAAAAAAAATTTATTTACAGGAAAGTACTTTGAGACTATCCAAATATCTTATTTCAACTCAAACTTGAACCCACTACAAAATTTTAACATTCTTACTCTTTTTTGTTGTTGTTTTTAAGAATTAATCCAAGTATACCTTTTCTTATGCATTATTTAACTCATCCTTTTAGATATATTTTCTCAGAACTACTTTTGAAAAGTTAAATGACATTTTTTGTTGTCAGTCAAAAATCATCAAAAATATGTATTGTATGTGACAATGATGCTTCATTTTAACCAGGTTTATTTGGAGTCAAAAGCTTTTCTTTTAAACTTAAAATATACAAAACAATGAATTTCTACTTGAACACTGTTTATTATGAGATATAGAACTTTTTGAAATGGAAATTTATTTAATTGTAATTAAAATTACAGTTTCTAAGAGTGTTGAATTTTCACTTATTTTCACTTCATATTTTGAGTAGACCATAGAGCAAAGTGTGCTTCTGTAACTTGATTGTTGTACCGGATTAAATAGTATGATAGTTACCTGTAACTGGCATGAGTCATTAAAAAGATTGAGGTGTCTAAATTGCTTACGTATGCTTGGAGGAAATATTTCATAAGTCATAAATTAAAATGTTTTTTTGTTTTTATATTGCAGATTGGTTTTTCAGCAGCAGATGCAGTAACAGGACTGAAACTGGTAGAAGAAGGAGTACCCAAAGAACATTTAGCCTTATTGGCAGTTCCAATGGTTCCTTTGCAAATAATATTGCCTCTGATTATCAGCAGATACACTGCAGGTCCCCAGCCACTAAACATATTTTACAAAGCCATGCCCTACAGGTAAAAATGAAATGAAACCTTATGAAATAAGAGAGGTTAACTGAGGAACAGTCATCTGTATCACTAATAATCTGTGTGTAGAGTGTGTATAGAAAAAGGCTTAAAAAACATCTTTAACTTTGGTATCATTTATATGCAGTTTTATCTTTTTTTAACTTCCTAACAGGTTTTAGATACAGGCTTCTTTCATATGGTAGGCACACAGATTTCTGTTTTTTGTTTTTGTTTTTTAACCTAAAATAGAAGTCAACTCCACCTTCCTTTTTCTATAGATTACTATTTGGATTAGAATATGCTCTCCTGGTCTGGTGGACTCCTAAAGTAGAACATCAAGGGGGATTTCCTATATATTACTATATTGTAGTGCTACTGAGTTATGCGTTACATCAGGTAAGCTTGCTGTAGTTTTTCCTGGAAGTAAACTGTCCTATGTAAAATAAAGGTGTTTTGCTACAGTTGCCTTAAAATAATGATAATAAACTTTTAAGAGTTATGCATGAATCTGATACTGAAGAAATTATTTGAGAGTGAGCTTTAAACCTTGTGGATTTAAAAGAAAATGTTTAGTTATTTATTTGGTTGTCTTGAATCTTAGTTGTGCCACTCGGGATCTTCTCTAGTTGGGGCGCAGTCTCAGTAGTTGCGGCAGACAGGCTTAGTTGCTCCCCAGCTTTTGGAATTTTTGTTCCTTCTCCAGGGATTGAACTCGTGTATTTTATGTTGCTAAATGGGGGGTTAATTCTTGCCTTTTAAGCAGTTTTTGCCTCTCAAGGAGATTTTTCTCTTCAGTTTCTCATGTGAATTTTTAATTATATATAAGAAATTTATATAAGTGTAATTTATACATTCATATTACCTTTGAATATTTGAGTGCTTACACGCACAATGCATATATGCATATAAATACATATGGTATATTTAGGTATAGTATAAATATATGAACTTTTGCTTTTTACTATATGCATCCTTCAGTGCTTTGTCTGTCATTCTCAATTGAGCCTACCTTGACTCCTTATGATAGGATTAATCTGCTACTTATTTAGGCCCTGATGGCATGATATGTGTACTTCTTTTTACAAAATGTACTGCGCTTCATCGTATTTATTTATTCCCTGTTTTTCCAGCTTTGAATTCTTCAAGGGCATGGGGGAAGTTTGTCTTACTCATGTTTGTATTACCATGACCAGGCTTAAAGCCTGGCCTGTAATAGGTGCTCAATAAATATTTGTTCATTTGAGTTTCATGAGTCATGAAAATTAATTTTCAGATTTATGCTTTTAATGTTCTTAGTTTAGACCTTAGTTTTCTAAAGTCTAGTTGTACTGAAGATGTTTTACGTTTTCCTTGTAGGTTACATTGTACAGCATGTATGTTTCCATAATGGCTTTCAATGCGAAGGTTAGTGATCCACTTATTGGTGGAACATATATGACCCTTCTGAATACTGTGTCCAACCTGGGAGGAAACTGGCCTTCTACGGTAGCTCTCTGGCTGGTAGATCCCCTCACAGTAAAAGAGTGTGTAGGAGCATCAAACCAGAATTGCCGGACACCTGATGCTGTTGAAGTAAGTATGATGTAATTTTAGATAACTTTAAGTGAATATTAAGATCACTTCCTTCATTTTGCCTCTAGAAGTACTACTACTCATAGTTTCTAATAGTTTTTGTAAAATTTTCCTTATGTATTTTTGGCTATTCTGAGGTTTCACTGCTGCCACAGGCTCTTCTCTAGTTGCAGGAAGTGGGGGCTACTTTCTAGTTGAGATGAGCAGGCTTCTTGTGGTGACTTCTCTTGTGGAACTCAGGTTTTAGGGCATACGTGCTTCAGTAGTTGCGGCACATGAGTGTCATAGTTGCGGCTCAGAGTCTCTATAGAGCACGGTCTCAATAGTTGTGGCTCATGGACTCAGTTGTTCCGCAGCACGTGGGATCTTCCCGGATCAGGGATTGAACTTGTGTCTCCTGCATTTGCAGGCAAACTCTTTACCACTGAGCTACCAGGGAAGTCCCTCTAATAGTTTTTGCTTTCCCATCATAACTGAGGGCACAGAACACTCAAATCAGTAAAAGTAGTTCAGTTGGAGTTAGTTCTTATCAAGGGACAAGCATCTCCTCCATCTTGTGTACTGTTGTCCTCTGCAATAGGCTTTTAGTAAATACAGGATAAAGAGCTAAGTTTTATAGTGACAGAAGAAGGGAAATTCTGTTGGCTGTTTATGTAACAAATGGTGCTAAAACTGAACAGTTAATCATTTGTTGGCAAATTATTTCAAAGTAACGTTAACTCACTTCTAGAGTAAGCTCATTAGAATTCTCACAGTTTTCAAATATGAAAAGCTGAATTTTGAAAATGAATATTGCTTACAGCAAGAGCTGAAAATTGTTTTTAACACAATTAGTAGCATTAGAGTGATTAAAATACATTAATGTTGGAGAAGGAAATGGTAACCCACTCCAGTATTCTTGCCTTGGAAATTCCATGAACAGAAGAGCCTGGCAAGCTACAATCTCTGGGGTTACATGAGTTGGACACGGCTTAGTGACTAAACAACAAAATTTTGCTTAACATTCACGCTCTCTGGCTGGTAGATCCCCTCACAGTAAAAGAGTGTGTAGGAGCATCAAACCAGAATTGCCGGACACCTGATGCTGTTGAAGTAAGTATGATGTAATTTTAGATAACTTTAAGTGAATATTAAGATCACTTCCTTCATTTTGCCTCTAGAAGTACTACTACTCATAGTTTCTAATAGTTTTGTAAAATTTTCCTTATGTATTTTTGGCTATTCTGAGGTTTCACTGCTGCCACAGGCTCTTCTCTAGTTGCAGGAAGTGGGGGCTACTTTCTAGTTGAGATGAGCAGGCTTCTTGTGGTGACTTCTCTTGTGGAACTCAGGTTTTAGGGCATACGTGCTTCAGTAGTTGCGGCACATGAGTGTCATAGTTGCGGCTCAGAGTCTCTATAGAGCACGGTCTCAATAGTTGTGGCTCATGGACTCAGTTGTTCCGCAGCACGTGGGATCTTCCCGGATCAGGGATTGAACTTGTGTCTCCTGCATTTGCAGGCAAACTCTTTACCACTGAGCTACCAGGGAAGTCCCTCTAATAGTTTTTGCTTTCCCATCATAACTGAGGGCACAGAACACTCAAATCAGTAAAAGTAGTTCAGTTGGAGTTAGTTCTTATCAAGGGACAAGCATCTCCTCCATCTTGTGTACTGTTGTCCTCTGCAATAGGCTTTTAGTAAATACAGGATAAAGAGCTAAGTTTTATAGTGACAGAAGAAGGGAAATTCTGTTGGCTGTTTATGTAACAAATGGTGCTAAAACTGAACAGTTAATCATTTGTTGGCAAATTATTTCAAAGTAACGTTAACTCACTTCTAGAGTAAGCTCATTAGAATTCTCACAGTTTTCAAATATGAAAAGCTGAATTTTGAAAATGAATATTGCTTACAGCAAGAGCTGAAAATTGTTTTTAACACAATTAGTAGCATTAGAGTGATTAAAATACATTAATGTTGGAGAAGGAAATGGTAACCCACTCCAGTATTCTTGCCTTGGAAATTCCATGAACAGAAGAGCCTGGCAAGCTACAATCTCTGGGGTTACATGAGTTGGACACGGCTTAGTGACTAAACAACAAAATTTTGCTTAACATTGTGACACAGCATGACTCTGTATCCCTAAATTTATTTCTTGACCGCATACCTTTTTTATTTTTATAGTTGTTTTATTTAAATTAGGTTCCATATAAGTTCCACCTATGGTATTTGATTGTTTTGTCTCTTACATCTCTTTAGTTCTATAACTAAACAGCCCCCCTTCTGGGTGGGGTTAATAAAAAACATATTGAACTTAAAAAAAGATACATTGACTTATTTTGTCACTTGAAGTAAATGAAATGATTGAACATAGAAATGTTTTGATTAATCCTATAAATCACAATGTATAAACATAAAGTGCTGAATACCTCCATTTTGAAATCCTGGAATATTTATTATAATTTTATTTTTACAGCTTTGCAAAAAACTTGGTGGCTCGTGTGTTACGGCACTGGATGGTTATTATGTGGAATCTGTTATTTGTGTTTTTATTGGATTTGGTTGGTGGTTCTTTCTTGGTCCCAAACTTAAAAAGTTACAGGATGAAGGACCATCTTCATGGAAATGCAAAAGAAGCAAGTAATGCATTCACTACTGGACATTCTAGAAAGGTAACTCTAGTTTAGTTTTAACTCAGAGAGTTATGATAATCAGTGTACAGGAGTATCAAATATTATTTTAAACAGGAAATTATTAATATAAAATGCCAAATGATTAAAAATATAGAGACCTCTCTGTATATTTAAGTATACTTTTTCCTTGCCTTGTCAATGTATTTTAAAGTTTACTTAAGGTTTACTTAAGGTCAGGAAATTGATACTAAAACAACTTTTCTGGTCTTGTTATTTGATTTATGTCTGTTTAATTTACTGACCAAAGCATGTTTTAAGCTGCAGTGCAGTAGTCATGGTTGAAAACCATGCAGTCAAGTATTGTTATCAGTACCTATCATTGAGCTATATTAAAATTTTGGGTAAAATGTAATAGATGGAACATAGCTTGATATTCAGGTACTAACCATAACTTAAGTCTGGCCTTGTTGGCAGTTAAATCTTATTTGGAATTTCAAATTGGTTAAATTTTATGTGGAATTTGCTGAGATGAGAATGAAAACTACTGAAATACCATTTTAGTTATTATATTACTGACTGTAACCACATTGTGCTAATGAATCTGTGTTAAAAAGACTATTTTAGATGTATTTCCTGCTTTTGTAAGCATTAAACATTTATAAGAAGATTCTTCAAACTATTTTTTATAAAAATGAAAGCTATGACTTTTAATTTATTGAATTCCCTCTTCCTCCCCCTTTTTGAAAAATATTTTGATTCCTTGTTAACTTTTACCCTAAAGCTTACATATTTTTTTGTTGGAAATACTTCATGGCACATGGACAGCTCACAGGGGGATCAAATTTAATGTTGTATGTATGTTTGTGGCAAAGTTTTGAAAATAAAAATTAAATGTTTTTCTTCAAGTATTTTTTTTTGGTTATTGATAGAAAAAAAACAGTAAAACTTACCGATTAAGTAAAACCTAAATGAATAGTACTATAGTTTTAGAAACTAATGTTTTGAAGAGAAAGACAAAGACATTTTTTAATAGTACTATAGTTTTAGAAACTTAAAAGTTACAAGATGAAGGACCATCTTCATGGAAATGCAAAAGAAGCAAGTAATGCATTCACTACTGGACATTCTAGAAAGGTAACTCTAGTTTAGTTTTAACTCAGAGAGTTATGATAATCAGTGTACAGGAGTATCAAATATTATTTTAAACAGGAAATTATTAATATAAAATGCCAAATGATTAAAAATATAGAGACCTCTCTGTATATTTAAGTATACTTTTTCCTTGCCTTGTCAATGTATTTTAAAGTTTACTTAAGGTTTACTTAAGGTCAGGAAATTGATACTAAAACAACTTTTCTGGTCTTGTTATTTGATTTATGTCTGTTTAATTTACTGACCAAAGCATGTTTTAAGCTGCAGTGCAGTAGTCATGGTTGAAAACCATGCAGTCAAGTATTGTTATCAGTACCTATCATTGAGCTATATTAAAATTTTGGGTAAAATGTAATAGATGGAACATAGCTTGATATTCAGGTACTAACCATAACTTAAGTCTGGCCTTGTTGGCAGTTAAATCTTATTTGGAATTTCAAATTGGTTAAATTTTATGTGGAATTTGCTGAGATGAGAATGAAAACTACTGAAATACCATTTTAGTTATTATATTACTGACTGTAACCACATTGTGCTAATGAATCTGTGTTAAAAAGACTATTTTAGATGTATTTCCTGCTTTTGTAAGCATTAAACATTTATAAGAAGATTCTTCAAACTATTTTTTATAAAAATGAAAGCTATGACTTTTAATTTATTGAATTCCCTCTTCCTCCCCCTTTTTGAAAAATATTTTGATTCCTTGTTAACTTTTACCCTAAAGCTTACATATTTTTTTGTTGGAAATACTTCATGGCACATGGACAGCTCACAGGGGGATCAAATTTAATGTTGTATGTATGTTTGTGGCAAAGTTTTGAAAATAAAAATTAAATGTTTTTCTTCAAGTATTTTTTTTTGGTTATTGATAGAAAAAAAACAGTAAAACTTACCGATTAAGTAAAACCTAAATGAATAGTACTATAGTTTTAGAAACTAATGTTTTGAAGAGAAAGACAAAGACATTTTGTGCCTTTGACAGATTATGTATTGGAAAAGATTTCCTAATTAAGCACTTTACTAATAAGAAAAGATCTCACAATTACTTTACACCAAATCAGGTACTGTTTTTTCACTTACTAGAATACAACCTTCTGTTTATAAATTGTTTGCTTTCCCAGAAGAATTAAAGTTTTGAGTACTTAAGCAATTTCCAGCATATTATGTGTACCTGGTAATAAGGTTCTTTGCATATTTTATGTTGTATGGTACTCTCTTTAGAGATCACATCAATCTTTCAAAAAGAGAAAAAGATAACTAATTTGACTCTTATTGTCTTTGTGGGAAAATACATACTAATGTTTGATTTTGTTAATTTTGTGAGATAGGTTGACTTTTAGAGTGGAGTCTTTATAAGCAGTGGAGGATTAAATGGGTGGGGAAAAATGGCGTCTAATGCACCTGAAGAAATAGAGGCAGTGGCTTCTAGAGCTTCTGCATTGCCACTCTAAAGCATGAGTTGGGCCTTGATGTCAGATCCTGAAGAATCACCTGGAAAATCATCCTAGAAAAGCACCAAGCTATAGACCACAGTACTTTATCACAGGGGTTGTTCATTGTCATGTATTATAATCAAAATGTTTACTTGAATAAATAAAACCTGCTTAATTCTCACATGTGAAAAGTATTTTTATTTTTAACTTTTGGATTAAGATACATCAACATAATTACCTTTGTTTTTTCCCCCATATTATTACAAATAACACATGAACATACTTTAAGTTTACAGCTCATTATGGCTTGCAGTTTTAAAATGTATTTTAAGCCTTAACTATAAGGTGGAAGCCTGTCTCTGGATTTGCTCTAGAAATGAACTCTTGCTTTGAATTATGGTCATTTGGATACATACTTGTAATATACGCCAATAATGGCTTGTTAATACCAGTGTTAAAATAGTGATCACTGATGGCATCTTATAAGTGAGCTACCTGAATGTAAGGATCTGTTTGTTGTAAGTCTAATAGAAAATACTGCTTATTTTTGTGTATGAGGATATTTCCTTACTGATAATAATAGATCCTGATAAACTCTACCCTCAAGTATGAATGTTAACTCCTCCAGTTAATGAATTATATATTTACTCGCTAATATTGAATATAACAACATATATGTATAAATACGTATTATATATACATCTCTTTATGTCACTGTTTACATTTGCACATTGGTTGTAACCTGTTTTAAATCAAAGTTAAGATTAAAAAGTTCTTATAAGATTAGCTACGACTAAAACTAAAAACTCCCTTCTTTGTAAATATTTTAATTTTACCTGATTAATCATAAAAGGTTTGTTTAACATCTAAATAGAGTTCTCTGTTTTTTAAAATATTAAACCTTTGATCCCTAGTGGTCCAATGGTTAGGATTCCACATTTTCCCTACTGAGATCCTGAGCACAATCCCTAGTTGGGGAACTAAGATCCTCCAAGCTGCCTGGCATGACCAAAAAAAAAGTTAAACCTTTGAGATCTAAACCTATAGTTTGATTTCATTCCTTTATGACAAGGGTTTTTATCCTAAATAGATGACACTGCAACCTTGAAACTCCTGTACTTGCAAAACTCTGAATATGTAATTTTTAATTTTCTGGAGAGAGTTCTTATTAAAATATTAAATGATCTATGATTCAAAAAATGTTAAAGCCATGGCCTTATTGAATATGGGCTATAGTATGAATTTTAAGCATACTTGAGATCATAGTTGTAAAACTAACTGTTTAAAGCATCCTAAAGATAACGTTGAAAGAAAAATCTGTGATGAAAATTAGAAAGTCTCTGTGTAGGACCAAACTCTGATCTTGGCAGGATTAGAGCAGACAAGACGTTACTGATAGAAGAAGAGGGACATGAGGGTAGATGGAATCCCCAAAAGATATAACTTAGTCACTTAATCCTTTTCTTCCTGTAAAAAACCTCAATTTTGCCTTCTTAACAAAACCCCGAAAAAGTATGTTACTTTATATTAAATGGTTGAGATCATTATTTAGTATACGACCAGATTTGTTTTAGTATAAGGCTAAAATAAAAATAACCGACCTGTTGGGAACATTGCCTGCAGATTTCCAAAATGTATTTTACTTTAGTATTAAAGAAAATAGACAACTTAAAAAATAGTTTCATAATAAATAAGAGTAGTATATTTGACAGCCACTTTAGTTGTAGAACGGAAGGTGATATAGTGCATTGTAACTATGTATTTTTTTAACCAATGTCTTTGGTAGATAGTAAAGCATAATGATTTGATTTTTCTCTTAGAAGATTTAAAGTGTCTATAAAAAGGTACTTTTCTGCTCAAGTTTTATAATATTTGCCTAATTTGACAGAGCTAATTTTTTAATGTAATCACTATTTAGTTTGGGATGGAGAGCCATTCTATTTCCTTCCTGTCAAAACTACTATTAGAGTCTTCATTTTAGTCCTCTAAACTGTTAGCAAGGTAGAATGGGCATGGAGAGCTAACAAAGCAAGTCTGATATCAGAGCAGAATAGTTAATGTATAGGACTCATGTACTCTCCCTTAAGCTAAGAGAAGCTTTGTTGGACATTGCTTTTAAGGAGGTTTGTTTGTTGTTTTGCTTTTTACCATGGGGTTGAGGGGCATACATTTAGTAGGAGAAAAGAGTTTTATGTAGCAGAATGAAAATTTTATTTTAACTTATTAATTCTATTTGTTATTTATTATTATTATTATTTTGGCCACACTATGCAGCATGTGGGATCTTAGTTCCCCGACCAAGAACTGAACAGACTTCCCCCTGCAGTGGAAGCGTGGAGTTTTAATCACTGGATTATAAGGAAGTCCCAGAATGAAAATTTTATGATGAATTATAGTTCCTTTTTAAAAAAAATATTTAAATATCATCTTAAAATATCAGCACTATTAGTTTGCATATATTATAAGAAGTCTTGAAGCACTGAAAAAAAGGTTGCTACATTTAAATTTTTGTTAGCAATATAGGCGTAACTTTTTATAACAGTTTTGTATGAACAATAATGGTTAAATAGCATGATTGAGATGAACAAGATTTTGGTATAATTTTTAGGGAGTTATTCTAAGTATTTAAAATTTGGCACATTAATTTCAATTAAATCAGTCACTATTAAAGCATATTATTTTTATCAAAATGACTAAATGTTGGGAAAAGCTTATTTTTTATAGTTTTTTAGTTAATGAAATTGAAATTTTTTTATCACATGCAAGTATACAATCAAGAAAATATAAACCTGGGACAAAAATTTGATATTTCAAAAAAGTTAGTGTGGCATATCCAATAAATTGGTAGATTACTATTGTCAAGTTGTATTGATAACTCTGTGTCTGTTGTCCTCAGGTAGTCCTTTTGCAAGGATTAGTGTAAAACAGGGAAAAAAAACCACTTAGTTTTGAAAGCCACCATTGTTGAGGTTGTTGTGTAATCATTACACCTGTATACAGTTTTGAGTTAAAAATGCACAGTCCAAAATCATTTCTAATATCATTTTTGGAAGATATACCATTAGCTTTTATAGTTTAACATTATTTAAATATATGTGAAATGCTTATTTGGCTAATTTACTAAAAAGTATGCATTAAAGTTTGATATTTGTGCAGTATTTAAATATTTGGAGTGCACTTGAAATAAATTGTCCAGATTTTGATATAAATAATGATTTAATGCTCGAAATAATTGCTTAATAATCTCTAAAAAATAAAACATTACAAAAGATGGTTTTCATTTTATTAAGTAACAGCTAAATTTACCTTCAAATCATTCATGTCAAAATTATACTAGCTCGGCATTATATAATTAAAAACAAATACAGTGATTTCAAGCGATGCACACTTATACCACTTTTCTTTTCCTCTGTTTCTGTTGAAGTCAGTCTGCGGTGTTGGTTGTACTGTTGGTAACCTGGGTAAAGTGGAGAGCAGCAGGAGGCACAGCACTTCCCCTTCAAGAGAAGATGATTTGTGGATAGATACTTTGTGAATATAAAGAATTTCCTTTGAAACATTTGTGTATGGATATAGCTAACTTAGTAATTACGGTTTTGAAAATTTCTTTAAGGGACACTTTGGAACTGTAAATAAAATGTTCTGTTTCTGCAGAGTTAGAGCTTTCTGAGCAAATTTTACTCAGACTTGGGACCTGGTCTCAAAGAGAAGTCTTCAAAGTTAAATTGTGACTGGATAGTGAGAAACCAATCAGAATGTATTACTTTGCATTGTAGGCAGATTCTTTGCCTTCCAGCTACCAGGGAAGCCCATTAATTTGCTGGGGCTGCAATACCCGACTGAAGGCATAAACAAAGGAAATTGATTTGAGAAAATCAGTTTTGGAGGCTGGTGGTAGGTTTGGTGTCTCCTATGTCTCCTCAGTTTGGAAACTGCCACTTTCTTGGTGTCTTCACTTGACCATTCTTCTCCCGTGTCTTTTTAAAACTATTGTCAAGTTGTATTGATAACTCTGTGTCTGTTGTCCTCAGGTAGTCCTTTTGCAAGGATTAGTGTAAAACAGGGAAAAAAAACCACTTAGTTTTGAAAGCCACCATTGTTGAGGTTGTTGTGTAATCATTACACCTGTATACAGTTTTGAGTTAAAAATGCACAGTCCAAAATCATTTCTAATATCATTTTTGGAAGATATACCATTAGCTTTTATAGTTTAACATTATTTAAATATATGTGAAATGCTTATTTGGCTAATTTACTAAAAAGTATGCATTAAAGTTTGATATTTGTGCAGTATTTAAATATTTGGAGTGCACTTGAAATAAATTGTCCAGATTTTGATATAAATAATGATTTAATGCTCGAAATAATTGCTTAATAATCTCTAAAAAATAAAACATTACAAAAGATGGTTTTCATTTTTATTAAGTAACAGCTAAATTTACCTTCAAATCATTCATGTCAAAATTATACTAGCTCGGCATTATATAATTAAAAACAAATACAGTGATTTCAAGCGATGCACACTTATACCACTTTTCTTTTCCTCTGTTTCTGTTGAAGTCAGTCTGCGGTGTTGGTTGTACTGTTGGTAACCTGGGTAAAGTGGAGAGCAGCAGGAGGCACAGCACTTCCCCTTCAAGAGAAGATGATTTGTGGATAGATACTTTGTGAATATAAAGAATTTCCTTTGAAACATTTGTGTATGGATATAGCTAACTTAGTAATTACGGTTTTGAAAATTTCTTTAAGGGACACTTTGGAACTGTAAATAAAATGTTCTGTTTCTGCAGAGTTAGAGCTTTCTGAGCAAATTTTACTCAGACTTGGGACCTGGTCTCAAAGAGAAGTCTTCAAAGTTAAATTGTGACTGGATAGTGAGAAACCAATCAGAATGTATTACTTTGCATTGTAGGCAGATTCTTTGCCTTCCAGCTACCAGGGAAGCCCATTAATTTGCTGGGGCTGCAATACCCGACTGAAGGCATAAACAAAGGAAATTGATTTGAGAAAATCAGTTTTGGAGGCTGGTGGTAGGTTTGGTGTCTCCTATGTCTCCTCAGTTTGGAAACTGCCACTTTCTTGGTGTCTTCACTTGACCATTCCCCTGTGTGTAAACATCCCAGATGTCTTTTCCTCTTATAAGAACACCAATTCTATTGAATAAGGCACCCACCCTTATGATTTCACTTAACCTTATTTACCTCTGTAAAGGCCCCGTCTCTAAACATAGTCATACTGGAAGTTAGGACTTCAACACGAGAATTTTGTTAAGCTACAATTAAGCCCATAACACAGATGTTTACATCTCCACTATGCACAGTTCACGGGGGGATGAGAATGAAGACCATGGAGACAGCTCTGGGCTCTAAATCCAGAGGTACAAGTTAGTTTTACCCCTAAAGACATATGTTTACATTCCAAAAAGTAAGGATCCAGGAGTCTTCCCAAGGAGAATTTATTTGAATTAGGAGAAAGATTTATCTTCCTTTTTCTGGAAGAGAGGAGGGCTTCCATACTGCTGTCCTTTATAGGGCCCCAGATTCATATTTTGAAGTTCCTCCTCTATAGTACTAAGCCTAGCATTTGTAGGCTTTTATAAGCTATCAGCAGGTGAGAATTGAGAATTGGAATATGGGAAACAAGTTATTATAAGTATATTAAGTCTTGCTCCAGAAGCTTTGTGTGTGCTTTCAGTATCATGTGGATAAGTGTTACTTAACAGACACGTATTAGCTGTTTCTTGAAATTGAATTCTGTTTAATTCATATTTTTTGGTTGCATTATGGTCAGAGACCTGGGGTCATGAAAACCTGTGTCTTAGAAGCAAGGGCTCTGTCTCAAGTGATTAGATGTTTCCTTTATATTTTCTTCTAGCCTAAATGGGGCAAATTATCTAAGTAATTCAAGGTGATAATAAAGAAGTCCACTCCTTTGCAGGAAAGGAAATTGTAAACTTATAATAGTATTTCCTTAGTGAGGTATGAGTTGAGGCAAAAATTGAAAACTTCGTGTGAAAAAATGATACCCGAGAGGTTAGGAAATGAAAACTATTACAAAAGTAGAAACAACCGACTCTTGAGTTGAAAAAGAAATTGATGCCGAGCTGGGCCCTGTGGGGCTCCTGGGCACAGAGGACTTTTTGTCCTCCATTTCTTAGAGGCAAAACGCCGACCTCCATGACCTTTTTTCCTTTACAAATGGCAGAACAGTTGCTAATCAGAGAAGGAATACCAATGAAATCACCTGAGCTGAGATTAAAGGATCAGAGAGGCTTGTCAAGATTAGGAGACCAGACCCCTAAGACCCTGCACACACCTTAATCTTGTAAGCAACCCTACTTTTTTAAAACTTTGCAGAAGAAAAAAATAATGCTGCCTTGATCCTATCACATACTCCTGGCTGACTATTTAACCTTTCCCTACTCACCAGGGAAGGGGTCACAGTTCTTGAGTCCCTAGACTCCTGTGTTTCTTCTCTGCCTGGCCAAGTAATAAAGCCACTCTTTCCATCTCCTCCATAACTCTTGTCTCCGTATTTCTATTTGGCATTGGTACACAGCCAGGATTTTGGCAGCAAATTGCTGAAGTGATTTCAGAATTGCACTTTTAAAGTTTTTTGAACATTTTTGTTTACTAGGTTAGTAACTTCTGATAAAAGAAAAAATAGAGTTAACATTTTTTTATTTTATATTGGCCTATAGTTAATTTACAGTGTTGTGTTAGTTTCAGGTGTACAGCAAAGTAATTGTTATATTAAATAGAGCTGCCTGTGCTACTTAGTAGGTCCTTGTTGAGTATGTTTTCTATATAGTTTAAAGATGTTAATCCCAACCTCCTAATTTATCTCTCTCTGCCATATGCCTTTTCCTCTTTGGTAACCATAAGTTTATTTTTTAAGTCTGTGAGGCTGTTTCTCTGTTTTATAAATAATTCATTTTGATAAGTTTGAAAGATTCCACATATAAGTGATATATGATCCTTGTTTTTCTTTGTCTGACTTAGTATGATAATCTCTAGGTCCATCCATTGTTGCTGCAAATGGCATTATTTCACTCTTTTTTATGGCTGAGTAATATGCCATTGTGTATATATATATACCGTATCTTCTTTATCTATTCATTTGTCAGCAGTCATTTAGGTTGCTTCCAGGTCTTGGCTGTTGTAAACAGTGCTGCAATGAGTACTGGGGTGCATGTGTTTTTTCAAAGTATGTTTTCTTCCAAATATATGCTTAGGAGTGGGATTACTCAATTGTATGGTAGCTCTGTTTTTAGTTTTCTAAGAAACTCCATACCATTCTCCATAGTGACTATACCAATTTACATTCCCACCAGCATGTAGAAAAGTTCTCTTTTCTCCACACCAAAAGTGGAGTGGTTTTTCAAAAATCATTTCTTTTTCAGTCCTCAAATTTTGAAAAATTGCTAATCAGATACTGCCCACACTGAGATTGACTTATACATGGATCATAATGCATATACAGCCAGAGAATACAAAAGCTCAGATTTTGCAGACAGTAAGCATTGGTTTACTAGTGATCACCTTTTCTTTCCTTTTTTGCCAAGTTCTAATAAAATGAAATTGGAGGAGAAATCAGTTAAAAGGTTTCATAATAGAGTCTAAACTAGACTAGTAGCATTGAAAAAGAGGAAATGGATTCCAGAGATTATGAAGGTGAATTGCAAGGACAGTCGGATGCTGTAGGAAGCAAGGACATGAGCTTTTGAGTGTAGATGATACAGAAAATGTGGATGGGGGAGCAGCTTTGAAAGAGAAGGCAATTTTAAGTCACAGGATGGTAGTACAACTGTAAATAGGCACTTGTTTCATTTTTTTTCTCCTAAGGAACTGAGACTTGAACATTCTCTTGAGAAAGGGAACAGTTTGTAGGACAAGGTTCTGATGAAGATAACATAGTTTTCTTTTTAAATACTAACATTTACTACTGTAAAAAAAAAAAAAAAACACCTAATGGTACATTGCCATTATCCCAGTCCTGATAAAAATAAGAACAAAAGTTAAGAGTTGGAATTTTGTTATTAAAATTTATTCTCCTCATGGTGAATAGCAAAAGGTATTTTTTGAGGAGCTCATCATCTATCAATGTGCCATAGCCTTCTGATGGTTCTTACTGTCAGTTCAACTGTGTCTATATTCCTCACTATAGACACTATAGAGTTCTTCCAAAATGCAATCAGAAATTATGGTGAAAAAAGAAAAATAACACCTTTCTCTAGAATAAATTACTTCCCCTAAGTAATAAAATCCATAATCTTCGTGGTCTTGTTGCATTTTCCAGCAATGCATAATGTTCTGTTCATTGCATAATTTACATACTAAACTCAGTAAGAGAATTCCTGCTTTTTAGAACACTGTGGATACTCTTCAGATTCAAGGCAAGACCCCCCCATCCCCAACCCATGTCCTTCCTCTGAAACTAGCAGTGGGCTTTCATTCACTCCCTGTCCACCAGCACATCTAATCTCCATAGAAATCCATAATCTTAAAAGGTAGGTATCATTGTAATTCCTATTTTATACAAGAACAATTGGAGGCATGGAGAAGGTACATGACTTATCCTAGGCAAGACTTCTAGGAAGTGGCAGAGTCAGATTCCAATTTATGGTAATCTAGCTGAGTTCACGTAACCACCAAATCTCCCCATACCAGCTCACCTAGCCCACCTCACAGCTTAACATGATTTTATCCTGAACCTTTTGCACCATCTCTGTTGCCTCTCAAATGATAACTAAATCCCTCTGAAACAGTTGGAACTCCCTCATTCTTGAATAAATACTCCAATTTTCTGTTTATGTTTTTTGGTTCATGCCCTCTTTTATTCTTTAAATACTTTTCCTCCTAGACGTAACCTTTAATGAGGATAATTATTTGGTAGGGATAAGAGTTTTAACCAGATGAGACATAATCATCCTCTTAAACTGAAGATAAGGAAGAATATGAGAGAAATTTTCGAATCTGTTGATGGAGTAGGAGCAGAGAAGCTGAACTTTTTCCAGGTATTTTGGTATTGTCAACTAAAAAAAATGCACAACTTGAGAGGTGGGAGCTAAGCTTTATTTGGGGGCAAAATGAGCACTACAGCCTGGGGAACAGCACCCCTGATAGCTCTGAGAGACTGCTCCACAGGCAGTCGAGGAAGGTCAATATGTAAGATTTTGGTGAAGCAGGAGTTCAGTGCAAGCAAGCACTTCCTTTACAAAAGGTTTTCTTTTAATCTTGAGGATCCGATGTCATCATGATGGGTTTAGTGCTTTTCTAGATATGAGAAGGTGATGCAAGGAATGGGATCATAAAGCCTGTTCCTGAAAATATCCACCTATCTAAAGACCTGCCCCACCAGATTCCCTGGAGCACAGAGTGCCTCACTCCACCCTAAACTCCCTCGGGGGTGGTGTAGGTCAGCAGCTGCGGCAGCATGGGGTTCAGTCTTTGCAGAGGCAGATGGCAAGTGCCCTTGGTTAGTTGCTGGCAATGCTCTTGGCAGGTGCCAATTGGTAGTTGACAGTATACATAAATAAAAAGCTGAAAGGTAGGAAAATTGAACTGAAATGACAAACATTTTGAGGTAGAGATAAATGATAGGGACTCAATTGGAAATCAGGCTAAGTTCAAAATATAAATCGTGTAATTTCAAAGTGGGACCAGTCCATCTAGTTTTCTGACTGTCCCACCCAGCAATTCTTGGACTCTCAAGTGGGAAGTCTTAGCAGTGGTAAAGGAATTCAGCCATGGTTCCTTGGCCCTGTAGGTAAGACGGACCGAGAGACTCTAGGGCAGTGGATCTCAAAGGTATTTCTGTAAATGAGATTTGATGAGACATTCACTCCTAAGAACATACTGTGTTATTTCTAACTCCTGAAGGAACAGCTGTTTAACTATTTTCCACTTAACATAGTAGGGTGTAAGAATAATAACTAATCAGTTGTAATAGTTTCCTTGTTCTTTGTGTTTGATGCACTTCACGCATGTGTAACACATGTGCACATACACAGAGTATTTGGATGTGTGTAATTCTGAAGACCAAACTCTTGCTGTGGTTTAATTTGCGTTTCCCTAATGACTAATAATCTTGAGCATCTATTTTTCTTCTAAGTTAAAGTAGTATCCAGAAAACATATTCAAATAGTGGATTCTCTTGGTTTTATGTATTACTCCATTCTAACATTTCAGTCCTTTTTTTAAAATTATTTTAAAGTTTTTTCAGAGTTTTGTTGTTCACAGACATGTACATTCCCAGATCTGTCATATGCATGTCCCTGGTCCCCTCCTCACTCCCAGGCTCCCCCATCCCACCCCTCCAGGCCATTGCAGCAAGCCCTTGTAGGAGCTCCTATTCCCGCAGCGCAATGACAATAGCTATCTTTTTCACATATGATAGTACAGGTTTCCATGTTACTCCCTCTATGTCTCCCACCCACTATTCATTCCCCACAATGTCTATATGTCTGTTCTCTGTTTTTCCATCGCTTCACTGCATGTGTTATCATTACCATCTTGCTAGATTCCATATATATGTGTTAGTATACTGTATTTGTCTTTCTCTTTTTGACTTACTTCACTTTTTATGATGGATTCTAGATCCATCCACCTCATTAGGACTGATTCTTCTGCATTTCTTTTAACAGCTGAGTAGTATTCCATCATATATATGTACCAGAGCTTCTTTATCCATTCATTTGTCGATGGACATCTAGGTTGCTTCCATGTTCTCGCTATAGTATAGAGAGCTGCAATGAACACTGGGGTACAGGTGCTTCTTTCAGTTTTGATTTCATCTGGGTAGAAGCCTAATAGTGGGATTGCTGGGTCATACCACCAGCAATGCAAGAGTGTTCCCTTTTCTCCGCATCCTCTCCAGCATTTATTGTGTGTTGATTTGTTGATGATGGCCATTCTGACTGGTGTGAGGTAATATCTTGTAGTTTTGATTTGCATTCCTCTAATAATAAGTGAGGTTGAGCATTGTTTCATGTGCTTTTTGGCCATCTCATTTCAGTCCTTTTTTGAATATATTCTTCCACACCCTGCCGAGGCAGTTTAGCGTCTTCATTTACTGTAGGCTGCCTTCACATCCTTGCTTCAAGGATCCATCCCATTTGTGTAGTAGAATTGGCTCTAGGAGCTTCCCTGGTGGTTCAGCGGTAAAGAATCTGCCTGCCAGTGTAAGAGATATGGATTTGATCCCTCATCCAGGAAGATCCCACATGCTGCAGATTGAGTCACAACTCTGAGCCCATGTGCCACAACTGCTGAATCCTGCATGCCCTAGAGCCCGTGCTTTGCAACGGGAGAAGCCGACGAACTGAGAGGCCCCAGCACTGCACCTGGAGAGTGGCCTCCGCTCTGTGCAACTAGAGAAAAGGCTGCATCTACAGGCTTTTCTCACAAGTGTTTTCCCATCCCCTGGTGGTACATTAAAACTTGGTTATTTAATGTTCTCTCTGAATAACATCTTGCCACCCTGATCAGGCTTGGTGTATTTCCACTCAGATTGTGCTCAGATTAGCTTTGTTATTGGCCTGGAGGCATTGAGTGGAGGCTGGGCAGACCCCAGAGACTTGCTGCACCAAGCAAGCTAAAGATACAAGGATGCAGAAACTGTGTTAGGTGTAAACTATGAGGCAGGTGATAAGGTTACTTAATTTCCTGTGTCTGTACAACAAAACAAGTTTATGCTTGCTGCTTGCTGTCCCAGCAAAATTTATTTTTTAAAATTGTATTTTATTTTTGGCTGCATTGGGTCTTCATTGTTGCATGTGGGCTTCCTCTATGTGGCGAGTGGGAACTACTCTCTAGTTGCAGTGTGCAGGCTTCTCTTGCTGCGGATCTTGGGCTCCAGGTGCTGGGGTTTCAGGAGTTGTGGCTGTTGGGCTTAGTTGCTCATTGGGATGTGGGATCTTCCAAACCTTTGTCTCCTGCATTGGCAGGAGTATTCTTTATCATTGAGGCACCAGGGAAACTCCCAGCAAAATTATTCCTAGCACTTTCTTTTTCATACTGAAAAATGTCCTGGTTTTGATCTTAAATTGTATGGTCACTGTAGTGATAGAGAAAATGGTGAGGAAGTCAGGTGTATTGAGAAGGAAAGTGTAAATGGAAGAAAAGAAAACCAAGGTCGTGGAGGTAGTGAGGCATTAGCAAAGAGTCACAGACCGCTGATGATGTGATTCCTAAAAGTTCACTGGGGCTATTTCCAGTGTCTGAGATTCCTAGTATGATAATTGTGTGAGGTTGCTTTCCCTCTCACTTCTACTCCAAACATTTATACTTTGGAGGACTGTTTCTCTTATTTGAAGGAGAGAAAATAAATCTCTTGTTGGACAAGAAGTCAATAAAATAAGTACAGTCCTACCATAAAGGCTAGATGTAGGGATATAGATTAATATACTAAAATTTTCATCTGTATATAATTTGCAGTGATCCACCAGAAATTCCTTACATAGATTTAATTGCCAAATTAATGCCCTGAAGTGAAAGTAAACAGTACATGTAAATTTAATAAAAGCTAAAGACTGCAGTGATAACCCCAGGAGGCAAACATTTCAGAGTTTTAGTATCTCATTTCCTAAATTACGCTTACTACATGATAGGAATGGCAGGACACTTCTCTAAATAGGAAAATGCTGTAAGAATATTCAATTCTTGACCTTAATGCTGTAATAACACGATTACAAGTGACCTTACAAAATATACCCATATATTATCCTTATTATGTTATTTGTAGCTTTTGATTTTTATTTTTCATAATTTTATTTATTTAATTTCCTGTGTCTGTACAACAAAACAAGTTTATGCTTGCTGCTTGCTGTCCCAGCAAAATTTATTTTTTAAAATTGTATTTTATTTTTGGCTGCATTGGGTCTTCATTGTTGCATGTGGGCTTCCTCTATGTGGCGAGTGGGAACTACTCTCTAGTTGCAGTGTGCAGGCTTCTCTTGCTGCGGATCTTGGGCTCCAGGTGCTGGGGTTTCAGGAGTTGTGGCTGTTGGGCTTAGTTGCTCATTGGGATGTGGGATCTTCCAAACCTTTGTCTCCTGCATTGGCAGGAGTATTCTTTATCATTGAGGCACCAGGGAAACTCCCAGCAAAATTATTCCTAGCACTTTCTTTTTCATACTGAAAAATGTCCTGGTTTTGATCTTAAATTGTATGGTCACTGTAGTGATAGAGAAAATGGTGAGGAAGTCAGGTGTATTGAGAAGGAAAGTGTAAATGGAAGAAAAGAAAACCAAGGTCGTGGAGGTAGTGAGGCATTAGCAAAGAGTCACAGACCGCTGATGATGTGATTCCTAAAAGTTCACTGGGGCTATTTCCAGTGTCTGAGATTCCTAGTATGATAATTGTGTGAGGTTGCTTTCCCTCTCACTTCTACTCCAAACATTTATACTTTGGAGGACTGTTTCTCTTATTTGAAGGAGAGAAAATAAATCTCTTGTTGGACAAGAAGTCAATAAAATAAGTACAGTCCTACCATAAAGGCTAGATGTAGGGATATAGATTAATATACTAAAATTTTCATCTGTATATAATTTGCAGTGATCCACCAGAAATTCCTTACATAGATTTAATTGCCAAATTAATGCCCTGAAGTGAAAGTAAACAGTACATGTAAATTTAATAAAAGCTAAAGACTGCAGTGATAACCCCAGGAGGCAAACATTTCAGAGTTTTAGTATCTCATTTCCTAAATTACGCTTACTACATGATAGGAATGGCAGGACACTTCTATAAATAGGAAAATGCTGTAAGAATATTCAATTCTTGAACTTAATGATGTAATATAAAGATTACAAGTGACATTACAAAAATATACCCATATATTATCCTTATTATGTTATTTGTAGCTTTTGATTTTTATTTTTTCATAATTTTATTTATTTATTGGCTGTCCTGTGTCTTTGCTGTTGCAAGGGTTTTTCTCTAGTTGCAGAAAGCAGGGGCTACTCTCTAGTTGTGGTGTGAGAACTTCTCATTGAGGCAGCTTCTCCTATTATGGAGCACAAGCCCTAAAGTGTTCTGGCTTTAGTAGTTGTGGCTCCTGGGCTCTGGAGCACAGGCTCATGAGTTGTGGTCCACAGGCTTAGTTGCTCTGCCACATGTGGAATCTACGTGGACCAAGAATGGAACCTGTGTCTCCTGCATTGGTGGGTGGGTTCTTTCCACTGAGTCCCCAGAGAAGCCCTGATTCTTTTTCTTTTTTAAACAAAGGATGTGAATAGCCATTTTGTCCAAAGAAGATAAATTAATGAACAATTAGTACATGAAATGACTCTCGACATCATTAACATCAGTGAAATATAAATCAATACCACAAGGAGATGCCACTTACACTCATTAGGGTGGTTAATATAAAAAAGACATAATAGGGCTTCCCTGGTGGTCCAGTGGGTAAAGAGTTCGCCTTGCAGTGCAAGGGGCGCTGGTTTGATCCCTGGCCGGGAAAGATCCCATGTGCCGCAGAGCAGTGTGTCCAATTGCGAGCCAGAGCTCTGGAGTGCATGCGCCCAGAGCCGGTGCCCTGCAACAAAAGAGGCCACTGCAATGGGAGGCCCCACAGGCCTAAGAATAAAGATGGATGAAAATAAATTAACAAAATCTAAAAAAAAAAAAAAAGACAATAAATGTTGGTATGGATGTGGAAATTTTAGAATCCTCATACATTGCAAATGTGATTGTAAATTGGTGCAACCACTTTGGAAAATAATTCAGTTTCTTCTCAAACTGTGAAAATAGAGTTCTATATGACCCAGCAATAGACTGCAGTGATAACCCCAGGAGGCAAACATTTCAGAGTTTTAGTATCTCATTTCCTAAATTACGCTTACTACATGATAGGAATGGCAGGACACTTCTATAAATAGGAAAATGCTGTAAGAATATTCAATTCTTGAACTTAATGATGTAATATAAAGATTACAAGTGACATTACAAAAATATACCCATATATTATCCTTATTATGTTATTTGTAGCTTTTGATTTTTATTTTTTCATAATTTTATTTATTTATTGGCTGTCCTGTGTCTTTGCTGTTGCAAGGGTTTTTCTCTAGTTGCAGAAAGCAGGGGCTACTCTCTAGTTGTGGTGTGAGAACTTCTCATTGAGGCAGCTTCTCCTATTATGGAGCACAAGCCCTAAAGTGTTCTGGCTTTAGTAGTTGTGGCTCCTGGGCTCTGGAGCACAGGCTCATGAGTTGTGGTCCACAGGCTTAGTTGCTCTGCCACATGTGGAATCTACGTGGACCAAGAATGGAACCTGTGTCTCCTGCATTGGTGGGTGGGTTCTTTCCACTGAGTCCCCAGAGAAGCCCTGATTCTTTTTCTTTTTTAAACAAAGGATGTGAATAG
Source organism: Tragulus kanchil (assembly GCA_022376925.1). Classification (NCBI taxonomy): domain Eukaryota; kingdom Metazoa; phylum Chordata; class Mammalia; order Artiodactyla; family Tragulidae; genus Tragulus; species Tragulus kanchil. The sequence goes on from JAIOJX010000028.1 coordinate 141,260,752, forward strand.
CCATTTTGTCCAAAGAAGATAAATTAATGAACAATTAGTACATGAAATGACTCTCGACATCATTAACATCAGTGAAATATAAATCAATACCACAAGGAGATGCCACTTACACTCATTAGGGTGGTTAATATAAAAAAGACATAATAGGGCTTCCCTGGTGGTCCAGTGGGTAAAGAGTTCGCCTTGCAGTGCAAGGGGCGCTGGTTTGATCCCTGGCCGGGAAAGATCCCATGTGCCGCAGAGCAGTGTGTCCAATTGCGAGCCAGAGCTCTGGAGTGCATGCGCCCAGAGCCGGTGCCCTGCAACAAAAGAGGCCACTGCAATGGGAGGCCCCACAGGCCTAAGAATAAAGATGGATGAAAATAAATTAACAAAATCTAAAAAAAAAAAAAAAGACAATAAATGTTGGTATGGATGTGGAAATTTTAGAATCCTCATACATTGCAAATGTGATTGTAAATTGGTGCAACCACTTTGGAAAATAATTCAGTTTCTTCTCAAACTGTGAAAATAGAGTTCTATATGACCCAGCAATTCCACTCTTTGGTATATACCCAAGAGACTTGAAAACAAATGTCCATTCGAAAGCTTATACAAGAACATCCATACCATTGTAATTAATAATGGTTGAAAAGTAGAAACAATCCAAATGCCCATAAACTGAGGACCAGATAAACAAAATGTGGTATACCCATAAAATAGAATATGATTTTGCAGCAAAAATAATAAAATAATGATATATTACAAGTACAACATAATGCAGCTACTACATGGGTGAACTTCAAAAACATTATAATAAGTGAAAGAAGTCAGTTATAAAATGCTATATAATTCTTTGTATATAAAACATCCAAAATCAAATCCATAGAAACAAACACCACTAATGTGGTGCCGGGGCTGAGAGGTAATGGATATGGGGTTTTTTTGGAGGGTTTGAAATTAGTGATGATGATTGTATAACTTTGTGGATATACTTAAAAAAAAAAAAGCACACACATACTGAATTGTACACTCTAAAAGGATGAATTTCATTGAGTGTTAATTTTATCCCAGAGAAGTGACCTCTGCAGAACCATGACATTAGTGAGAAATAAACTTTTACTGTCTTTGTGTGTGTGTGTTCAATCATGTCCAAGTCTTTGCGACCCCATGGACTGTAGCCTACTCCTCTGTCCATGGGATTTTCCAGGCAAAAATACTGGAGTGGGTTGCCATTTCCTACTCCAGCCCTGATTTTTATGTTGATTCAACAAAGTTATCTTTTCATCAAAATACACTGCAGAAAGAATAGAAATTTCTTGACATGTCTTTTTCCTATAGAGGTTCATAATTTCCTGAGCGAAAAAAGGGCTATGAAAACATTGAGACAGTAATTCTGTTTAGGAGAATGCTCTGGTGAGGAGGTTTTATCTTTTATATGCTTCTCACGTTCCCTTCTGAAGGAAAATGCTACGCCAGAAGCCCCAGGCTTAGCAAAGCAACCCTGACTTTTTTCTTAAGCTTAAGCGGCCACATTTTTAACAACTGAACCTTGTCATACAGACTCCAGCTGATTGTGCTAGAAAAGTGAGCCTCTGACTAAAAGCCACTTCATAGACCAGCTATCGGTCTATTTGGTGGCTTGGCATGAAAACTTATCTTGAGAGGAATGATAATGTTTGGACCAATTATAGTTAGAGGTTGTGTGGGAGAGGTACGAAGTGTTTTTAATATCGTTAAGCAAAATACATAATGAGAGAAATTGAGTTACTAGGCATAGGTTAAAAATAACATTCATAGAGACTAATGCACTTCCGATCCTGAGAAGGGGATCATGTGGGTGGCTGAGCCAACAGAGTTGTATTAGTTCTTGAACAACTTTTTGGGTCCCAAACTGCATTCCAAACACAAGACCTACTAGATTGCTGTTCCTGATCATTACCTACTAACGGGCTTGAGGTTCCAGGGTTCCTGAATTCTACAAGTATCAGTATACTATTCAGACTCCTCCCTCCTACCCTATTTTTTAAAATTAAATTATAATTTACATGTAGTAAAGTGAAAAAATTAGTCACTATTATACAAAAACTTTGCTCGAGTATAATTCTATTCCTTCTCTCCTCCTTTGTGCTGTTTTTTGTCATAGGGAATAAGTTTATATATTGTAGGCCCTCAAAACAGTCTGGATTGTTGCTTTATCCAGTTATCTTTTGAAACATACTGAAAAAGGAAAGAGTTAGAAATATATTTGTACGGTATCTTATGTTTACCTGTGTAATTGCCTTTACTGGTCTTTAAGTTACTAGTCTTGCACTCCTTCATGATGGTAGGACTGAACTGGTCTGAAAGAATGAGAGGGAATGGAAGGAAGGAAGAGGAGGACAAAATACTGGTGAGAGAAGAGAGGTAGAGATTTTGCTGTGTAGAAAACTGAAGAGATTCTCTCTCATGCAGCGATTACTTGGAAGATTCTTCTCTGTATCAGGAAATACAACCAGCAGTGGCTATTCAGTCATAGACCCAGAGTAATAAAGAGACAGTCCCTGACCTGCAGCCTAGTGGAGAAGGACGAGAACAAAAAGGAAAGTCTATCAGTCCATCAAACTACACATTACATTTTATGTTGTGTGTGGCCTGGGCCTATCTGAGATAGTGTTTAGAAAAGACCTCTTTGTGGATATGATATTTAAACTGAACATGAAGGATAAGGAGCCCACCTGATGGTGGTGATGGGGCAGGGAGGGGAAGAGAGAAGAGGGATCAGGGCTGTATAGGCAGAAGGAGCAGTAGGTACAGGGATGATCCTGACATATATAAAGACAGAAGGTCAGAGAGGGGAATTCTCTGGTGATCTAGTGGCTACAATTCTGCACTCCCAGTGCAGGGAGCTCTGATTTGATCCCTGTAAAGGAAACTAGATTCCACACGGCACAGTGAAGATCGAAGATCCTTCATACTGCAATTAAGACCCCAAGCAACTAAATAAATAAAAAAGAGAGAGAAGGCTACAAAGCTGAGTATGCTTGAGGCATAGTGAGTGAAGTAGGGAGTAAGAAAGAAAAGATAGGCAGGACCTTGATGATGTAGAGCCTTGTATGTGATCCCAAGGAGTTCTGACATTACTTAAAGCATAAGGGAAAGCCATTAAAGCAGAGGTAAGGGGCTTCCCCTGGTGGTCCAGTGGGTAAGGACACCGCCTTGCAGTGCAAGGGGCGCCGGTTCGATCCCTGGCCTGGGAGGATCCCACATGCTGCGGAGCGGCTGGACGGATGTGTCCAATTACTGAGCCGGAGCTCTGGAGCACATGCACCCAGAGCTGGTGCTCAGGGACAACAGAGGCCAGTGTGATGGAGGCCCACAGGAGTCAAAGAACAAAGATGGATGAAAATAGAGAAGTGAAAGACCAATAGAAGTGGCCTGCCCATCCCTCAAAAAAAAGCAAAGGTAATAAACTGAAGGTCTGTGGTTCTCTGTCTCAAGACACACCCTATTCTCAGCACAGTGTGTTGCCAACACTTAATTTTAAAAAATTAAAAAGTGTTTTTGGCTGCGCTGGGTCATTGTTACTGCTCTCGGGTTTTCTCTAGTTGTGGCAGGCAGGGGCTACTGTCTAGTTGTGGAGAGTGGGCTTCTTATTGCAGTGCCTTCTTTTGTTGCAGAGCACAGGCAAGTACAGGCTCAGTAGTTGAGGTGCATGAGCTTAGTTGCCCTAAGGCATGTGAATCTTCTTGGACCAAGGATCCAATCCATACCTCCTGCATTGGCAGTCAGATTCTTAATCACTGGACCAGCAGGGAAGTCTGCCAACGCTTAATTTCAAAATAGGATGATTTCATATAAATGTTTATATTTGCAGTTCCTCTTTAAAAAATGAAAAAATAACCCCGAAGACCTCCCCATACTAAACCCCAAGTGTTTGCTGAAGGTTCAGTACAATCCAATGGTGGGGTTTTGCCAACAAGTACAAAGAAGGCAGAGCGGGTATTGGAGTAGAGCCGATCTTCAAAGACTTATAATGCTAAATCATTGAGTCTAAGCTGGATAAGATGGGAACTGAGAACTAGAGGGGGCTGATGAATAGGACATGGTGACACAGTAGATTGCCCAAAGTGCTTTAAGAAATATTTTCACAAGTTAACCAGAAGAACAAGAGGTTGTGATGGGAGAAAGGGGTGTTAAGGGCTGTGATGGCAGATGTGGTCATTTCTAGTCAAGACAAGATCCAGGGTGTAATCATGGGAGTGGATGGCTGACATGGGATAGAGGGAGAAGTCACTGGGTATGAGACAGTCAACCACCCGAGAGATCAAAATAATGACAGGAATTGAGATGAAGAGAAAGACTTTACATTAGATGCTAAAGTCTTCGATGAATAGGAGTGAGTGACCAGCGAAGATGACAGCCTTGATCACTCCTGACCGTCCTGAAGTGGGGCGGGGAAGTTATGAGCTCCCCTCCTGATCCTGAGGTACATGGGTGCTTCAGTTACCTCAGGCCACTATGACCAACTATCATAAACCAGGTGACTTCATCCACAGACATTTATTTCTTACAATTTCTGAGGCTGCAAAGTCCAAGATCAAGATACTGCCAGATTTGATTCCTGATTAGGGCCCTGGCTGGCAGACTGCCACCTTCCCTGTGTGCTCACACGGCAGGGAGAGAGAGAACTCTGCCCAGTCTTTTCTTCCTCTTCTTATAAAGACATTAGTCCCACCATCAGAACTCCACTCTCATGACCTTATCTACACTTAATTACCTCCCAAAGACCTCATCTCCTAATGCCATTGCACTGAGGGTTAGAATTTCAACAAAGACTTTTGGGGAGGTACAAACACTCAATCCACAACAATTTGTGTGTGGGAAAAATGGGATGAGTGACTTTGAAATCTGAAGCCAAGACTAGACTACCCCCTGATACTGAGGGTATTTTTCTGAGTGGTCCCATTCAAAATGTTTTTCTTTTCTTTGTATTCTAGGAACATTCACTTTAATATCTAGTTGATTAAAAAAAAAAGATGTAATTGCACCTAGTTAATATCAAACTTCCTCTCAAAGTCTACTGACACAGACACAGACTATCTTTGGTATTATGGGAAATTAAAGAATAGGCAGAAAATCTAAGTGTGTGCCCTTCTGTGCCTACTTCTCTACTGGCATAAACAACATATCTAGTGAGTTCTCAGAGGTCACTAGGGGCAAGATAAGCAGGGTTCCTTGGTGGAGCGACCCCAGGAGGATGTTAAACTTCTGGTTAATCTACAGAAATCCTGGGGCAGGCACTAGACTTCTCACATCAGTGGTTGGTGGGACAATGCTAAAATATTATTGTCAGAACATTTTGACAAATCTAGAGAAGTTAAAGACACACCAGTGGCTGATATCTGGGGTACAGAATAAAAAGACTTTGGAGTGGAAGGTAGGGAGAATGGACTAGTTATCTTCAATTAGGACGGTAAGAAGTGGGAGCAGAAAGGAGGTAAGAGATACAGGACATTCAGAAAGCAAAGAAAGCAGAATTAGGCACACAATTGCCCACAGTTCTTTTTTTCTTTCCACTTATTAACCAAAGTTATTCATCTATTTTTTATATATAGTTTTATTTATTTATTTTTTGGGGGTGGGGTGGGTTGGGGCCAGAGGAGGGCGGGCAGGCCACTTCCATTGGTTTTTCATTCATTCAGTTTCATCCATCTTTGTTCTTCAGCCCATGTGGGCCTCCCATCGCAGTGGCCTCTGTTGTTGCTGAGCACCGGCTCTGGGCGCATGCGCTCCAGAGCTCGGGCTCAGTAATTGGACACATCCGTCCAGCCGCTCCGCGGCACGTGGGATCTTCCCAGGCCAGGGATCGAACCAGCGCCCCTTGCACTGCAAGGTGGTATCTTTACCCACTGGACCACCAGGGAAGCCCTATTCATCTATTAATATGCAGAGCTTCTGGTTTTATTTGACATAGTGATTAAAGAAACTAATGGTAGTTTACCATTTTAGGGGGGAAAGATTTACCGTAATATCATTTGTGTTGTACCTTCACTGGAACTCTATAAGGATTTAGGTGATTTAGCTGATTGCCTTTGAACTTGTCAGTGTTGTGGTTAAGTGCACAGATTGAGCCAGCTGGCTGAGTTGAATCTCTGCACTACAGCCCAGCTCCCAACTTCTTGGCTCCGTGACCTTGGCTATGGGCTTGACACTTTCTAAGTACTTCCTCTTCAAAACTGAGGTTAATAATAGTCCCTACCTCATAAAGACTCAAAGGAGTTAATATATGAAAAATATTTAGGACAGCACCTGGCATATAGTAAGCATGATCTACAAGTTAGCTATTGTATTTACTTTCCATTGGCTACAGGACTCAAATAATATATTCCTTGCAGGCAATCCTTATGTGTTATTAGGAATACAGCATAATCTATTTGACCTTTAAAGGTAATATTAATCTTTGCATAAGGTTAAGAAAAAGCCTGTCCAATGTGTAGCCACTAACCAGTTGTGACCATTTATACGAATTAAAATTGATTTAAAAAATTCAGCCCCTCAAAAAAAACGAAAAAGAAAAAGAAAAAAATTCAGCCCCTCAGTTTCACTAGCTACATCTCAAGCACACAACAGTGACATGTAGCTATTACCTATAAAATTGGACAGTGCAGATGGAGAACATTTCTGTCAGATATTGAAACCTCCCTCCCATTCCTACCATCATCCCTCCACCCAGGGGCAATCCTGTTATAGATTTCTAGCACAACTTTTTCATGGCTCAGACACATAATTTTTCTTACAAATAAAATTTGCACTGTACTGTGACATTTTTGTTTTAAAATACACTAACTGTATTGATTTTTTATGGATATATAATCGACATATAACATTTCTTAGTTTTGGATATAGTCCGTAATGATTTGGGGGGCTTCCCAGGTGGCTCTAGTGGTAAAGAACCTGCCTGCCAATGCAGGAGACGTGAAGAGGTGCAGATTTGATTCCTGGGTGGGAAGTTCCCCCGGAGGAGGGCATGGCAGCCCACTCCAGTATTCTTGCCTGGACAGTTCCATGGACAGTAGGGCCTGGTGGGTTATAGTCCATGGGGTTGCAAAGAGTCAGACACGACTTAAGCAACTTAGCACGCACACACGTAATGATGTATATAGATGTAATATGTAAAATGCATACTATATTGCAAAATGATTACCACCGTAAGTTTACTATGTGAACTCCCTACATTCAACATTGATATAGACCATCTGATATTTAGCTTTAGGAAGCAACTGTGACAATTTGAAAACACAATTGAAATATAAAGAATACACATTTTAATATATTTGGGAGCAGGTGTAAGAATGGTCTACTTCAATTTTCTTTCTTGTGTGGCACATGCTACTTACACCGCTCTGAGTTAAGCGAGTTGAACGTGATCATCTCCCGATCAGCATGGTCAGGAATCCTGCATCTCGCGTCCCCAAACGACAGAGATCTCTCGGGCAGTGGGAAAACCCTGCATAAATACTGGAGGATCACTGCGAAGATGTCTCCCAACAGGTCGGGAGGACCGCCCGCGGTCAATTCTAGGCGGCTGAAAACTCTACCCGCGGACCCGCTCGCTCGGCGCCCGCTCCAGCGCGAGGAGCTCGGTTGCCGCCGTCCGCCCGCCCGGGAGAGCGGCGCCCCCTGCCGTCCGGTCGAGGCGGCGGCGCGGGCTCGCGGGAGGCCGGGAACATGGCGGGGCAGCCCGCGGCCCCGGCCACGCCGCCGCCCAACCCGGACAGAGCAGCGCCCAACGTGGTGGCGCGGATCTCGCAGTGGGCCGACGACCACCTGCGCCTCGTCCGGGTACCGCAGCCCCGCAGCCGGGAGGTGGTGGGCGCGGGCTGAGCGGCGCAGCCTGAGGGAAACGCGTCCTGGGCAGGCCTGGGCCGCAAACCCGCCGGCTCGGGGAGGGCCGGAGGGCCGTGGGTTCCGGCCGCGGGTGCGGGGCGGCGGGGGCGCGCGGCCGGGCGGGGCAGGCTCTGCCAGATCGCCGCCCGGACCGCGCTGGGCCCCAGGGGACCTCCGAGGAGCGCTGCAGCTCAGCACCGGGCGCCAGCGGGGCCATTGGAGCCGTTGGGAAGGGCGGACAGTTCGAACAGGGCAGGGGCATCCCAGGCGACCGGGGATAAAGGATTGTTACTGAGAATCCGCCGGTAATTTCTTTCTTGTAACAAAGAGGACAATCAAGGGGGCCGCCTGCTTCGTGGATAGTGGTGGAAATGGCTGATCTGGAGGAGTTGGAATAAATGATTTATTGGGGAAATCTGGAGAGTTTTTTGCAAGGTGAAATTGAAGATGCCTATTAGATTTCTAAAGAGAGATGCGTAAACTTGAAGGTGGTCATTAGATCTCCTAACGTAGCTGTAGGTGTTCTCTGCAACTGGATATACACAATTGAAATATAAGAATACACATTTTAAATATGGAGCATAAATTTATAATTTTGTCTGTGTAATGCTACTTACACCGCTCTGAGTTAAGCGAGTTGAACGTGATCATCTCCCGATCAGCATGGTCAGGAATCCTGCATCTCGCGTCCCCAAACGACAGAGATCTCTCGGGCAGTGGGAAAACCCTGCATAAATACTGGAGGATCACTGCGAAGATGTCTCCCAACAGGTCGGGAGGACCGCCCGCGGTCAATTCTAGGCGGCTGAAAACTCTACCCGCGGACCCGCTCGCTCGGCGCCCGCTCCAGCGCGAGGAGCTCGGTTGCCGCCGTCCGCCCGCCCGGGAGAGCGGCGCCCCCTGCCGTCCGGTCGAGGCGGCGGCGCGGGCTCGCGGGAGGCCGGGAACATGGCGGGGCAGCCCGCGGCCCCGGCCACGCCGCCGCCCAACCCGGACAGAGCAGCGCCCAACGTGGTGGCGCGGATCTCGCAGTGGGCCGACGACCACCTGCGCCTCGTCCGGGTACCGCAGCCCCGCAGCCGGGAGGTGGTGGGCGCGGGCTGAGCGGCGCAGCCTGAGGGAAACGCGTCCTGGGCAGGCCTGGGCCGCAAACCCGCCGGCTCGGGGAGGGCCGGAGGGCCGTGGGTTCCGGCCGCGGGTGCGGGGCGGCGGGGGCGCGCGGCCGGGCGGGGCAGGCTCTGCCAGATCGCCGCCCGGACCGCGCTGGGCCCCAGGGGACCTCCGAGGAGCGCTGCAGCTCAGCACCGGGCGCCAGCGGGGCCATTGGAGCCGTTGGGAAGGGCGGACAGTTCGAACAGGGCAGGGGCATCCCAGGCGACCGGGGATAAAGGATTGTTACTGAGAATCCGCCGGTAATTTCTTTCTTGTAACAAAGAGGACAATCAAGGGGGCCGCCTGCTTCGTGGATAGTGGTGGAAATGGCTGATCTGGAGGAGTTGGAATAAATGATTTATTGGGGAAATCTGGAGAGTTTTTTGCAAGGTGAAATTGAAGATGCCTATTAGATTTCTAAAGAGAGATGCGTAAACTTGAAGGTGGTCATTAGATCTCCTAACGTAGCTGTAGGTGTTCTCTGCAACTGGATATAGAAGTCATGTTTTGAAGGGAGACCAGAACTGGACATATAACTTTTGGAATGGGCTCCATAAACCTTAAGTATTTGAAGTATAAATAAACCTTAATGTCATTAAGCATTGTAGCAACATTTAGTATTCAAAGCTTGGACGGGGCTTCCTTGGTGGTCCAGGGGGTAAAGAGTTCACCTTGCAGTGCAAGTTCGATCCCTGGCCTGGGAGGATCCCACGTGCCGAGAAGTGGCTGGACCGATGTGTCCAATTAGGAGCCAGAGCTCAGGAGCGCATGTGCCCAGAGCCAGTGCTCTGCAACGAGAGAGACCACTGCAATGGAAGGCCCACACAGGCCAAAGAATAAAGATGGATGAAAATAAATAAAATAAAAAACAAATACAAGAGCCCCCAATTAAAAAAATAAAAAAAGGTTGGATGACGTCTTGAAGTTAGAAGAGCTTCTGAAAAAGCCCTAGAACTCAGACCTGGGCACCTCTCTAACATTTAGAATTTGGGAAGTGAAAATGAAGTCAGCAAAGACGAGAAGGGAACAGACAGACAGGGAGGAGGAGTATCAGGAGAATCAAGTGTGCTAGAAGTCAAGTGAAAATGTTTTCCAGTGGAAAAATTCTGCTGGGGAGTTGAGTAGGCTCCTCAGTTTTGCAAATGCTTTGCAGTCAAGCAGCACAAGAGCTAGGAAGGAACCTGTGGATTTTCACTCACCAATGCAGCTCAGTCCTTAGACCAGTGCCTGCCACTTAGTAAGTGCTACATAAATATTTCTAGCATTAATGAATTATATATACACATATATGTGTATGTGTACATATATATAAACACATATATGTTAATTGACAAGACCTTAGTTCTTCCATTTAAGCAGGAAGGGATGCATGGGTTAATTTCAAATTATAAAGTAATCTCATCAGGATTGGGAGAGAAAACAGTGTTTAAATTAGCACATGGATATTTTATTCCAAATAATCCAATCACAGAATGTATGTACCCTTGTATATATTTTCAACTTCAGCTCTTACATGCTTAGTTATATTTATTGTATTTATGGAAGTGTCCATTGTTTGGTGAGGGAGTTGCAGGATCCTTATTAATTAAACTCCTTTAGATCTGTTTCAGTTTAAATGAAACACTTTAAAAACATTGCTAAGTTTTTCCCGACTATTTGTCACATCTCCCAAGTGCTATATTTTAATATTTTAGTGAGAAAGTTTTCTACCAAATACTTAAATTCTACCTGCAGACTCAGGGTTATGAGTTCTTACGGGCCTTGCACGAGAAGTATTAATATTAGACTGATTCAGATATTTAAGGAACTCGTGGTTAAAGTAATATAATCAATAGAAAACAGTACAGTACTATATATATATAATTACTGTGTGTACCAGACTGCTTCGGAAAAAAGGAGATGAATGGGCCAGTGGGCAGTTGGATTTTTTAGAAGAAACAGGCCTTTAGTTGAAGGATATGCCTTATTTGAGCAGTTAGGTATAGGAAGGAATTTTTTTTTTTCTGATTTCTAATTAGTACTTTCAGTATTGTGAATAATAATTAGAGTGAATCAATAAATCTCTTTCTGAAGAACATCAGCACCCTGATGGCCATAGCCGGAGTAACATTACTTCTAAGAAGTGTTCGACTGGTAAGTTAAAAAATTAAGAAGATATCATGATAAGCACTTGACAGTTAGTTTCTCTCACTTTAGATGGTTTTTATCTCAAGCAGGATATCATTTTGTTATTCATATTAGAAGCTTTTAAATAGTATTTTAGAACAGTGAATGTGTTTTAAGGTGCTGGTTTAAAAGTAACACATCTGCAGGATTTTATGGAAAGTAATTGCACAACCTGTATTTCCATAATCACTTTCCTTCATGCTTAAAAAGGAATATGAAAAGATTTAGTTTGCTAGAATGGTATAATCACTAATCTGCATTTCAGAGGTTGAATGTAGCCATTTTAGGTTTAAATTGCAATCAAATTATGTCCATTTGAACTAAATAATTCATGCTTTCATTTACTGTGTTTTTTTTTTTTTTTTTGCCTTTTCAAAAATATTTTGGTAACAGACATTTCGGAAATCCATTTGATAATTCAGGCTGTACAAGTACAGTTTTTAATATACCTGATTGTTGTCATAGGATGTCATTTCAGTCTCATGAACTAGTATGGATATATTGCTTCTTTTCATGTTTATTGCCTATACTTATCTCCATATTGTTCTGTATCATCATTGACTACACTTCATTACCATACTACATTTTCCAGCTGTTGCCTTTTCACCCAGACTTTACTTTCAGAACTTTTGTCTCTTTTTCCTTCCTTTTTTAAGTTGAGCTCTTTTTTTTTTTTTTAAGCCTAGATGTAATTGTCATACTGCCCAGGTTTAAGGTGTGCAGCGTAATGATTTGACTCACGTACCTCATGAAATGATTACCAGAATAAGCCTATAAGTTCACTAATAAGTTTAGTGAATATCCATCATCTCATATAGGTACAAAATTAAATAAACACAAAAAATTTTCTTCCTTGTGATGAGAACTCCTAGGATTTACTATCCTTTCAACTTTCATGTGTAGCATAAGCAGTGTTAATTGTATTAGGTTGTGCATTACATCTCTAGTATTTATTTATCTTATAACTGGAGGTTTGTACCTTCCAAGTTCTCCCACCCTCCACCCTCCACTCTCCACCTCTCATAACCACAAATCTGATCTCTTTTTCTATGAGGTTTTTTTTTTTTTTTTTTTTTTAATGTTAAGAGCTGATATTTTTATTTTAATTTGGGCCTCTTTTATTTATTTATTTATTTTCATCCATCTCCATTCCTTGGCCTGTGGGCCTCCCATTGCAGCGGCCTCTCCCGCCGCAGAGCACCGGCTCCAGGAGCACGCGCTCCAGAGCACCGGCTCGCAAATCGGACTCACTGGTCCAGCTGCTCCGTGGCACGTGGCATCTTCCTGGCCCGGGATTGAACCAGTGCCCCTTGCACTGCAAGGCGGACTCATTACCCGCTGGACCACAGGGGAAGCCCCTGAGTTTGTTTTTGAAGTAAAATTGACCTACAAGACTGTGTTACTTCCTGCTATGCAACACAGTGATTTGATATTTCTGTATATTTTAAAATGGTTGCCACAAGTCCGTCACTATACAGAGATACTGACTGACTATATTTAGCATAATTACTGACTATATTCCTTATGCTGTACACTTCATACCTGCGACTCATTTATTTTGTAACTAGTTCCATAAAGAGTTTATAGTGTACTTGCTAAGAGCAGTCACATTAATATTTTCACATCTAATAAATTTAACATTTTTATAGTAATTTCTAAAATCCAGTTCATATTCATATTTGTTTTCTGAAAATATTCTTTCATATGAGGTTCTCACCCAGCCATGATTATGAATTAAGCTTGTTTCCATAGTACTGTTAATATTGAAGACACAGGTATAAAATGTTCACTAACTCCATGGTGTTAGGTATTTAACTTTTCCCAAGGTTTAAGGTGTGCAGCGTAATGATTTGACTCACGTACCTCATGAAATGATTACCAGAATAAGCCTATAAGTTCACTAATAAGTTTAGTGAATATCCATCATCTCATATAGGTACAAAATTAAATAAACACAAAAAATTTTCTTCCTTGTGATGAGAACTCCTAGGATTTACTATCCTTTCAACTTTCATGTGTAGCATAAGCAGTGTTAATTGTATTAGGTTGTGCATTACATCTCTAGTATTTATTTATCTTATAACTGGAGGTTTGTACCTTCCAAGTTCTCCCACCCTCCACCCTCCACTCTCCACCTCTCATAACCACAAATCTGATCTCTTTTTCTATGAGGTTTTTTTTTTTTTTTTTTTTTTAATGTTAAGAGCTGATATTTTTATTTTAATTTGGGCCTCTTTTATTTATTTATTTATTTTCATCCATCTCTATTCTTCGGCCTGTGGGCCTCCCATTGCAGCGGCCTCTCCCGCCGCAGAGCACCGGCTCCAGGAGCACGCGCTCCAGAGCACCGGCTCGCAAATCGGACTCACTGGTCCAGCTGCTCCGTGGCACGTGGCATCTTCCTGGCCCGGGATTGAACCAGTGCCCCTTGCACTGCAAGGCGGACTCATTACCCGCTGGACCACAGGGGAAGCCCCTGAGTTTGTTTTTGAAGTAAAATTGACCTACAAGACTGTGTTACTTCCTGCTATGCAACACAGTGATTTGATATTTCTGTATATTTTAAAATGGTTGCCACAAGTCCGTCACTATACAGAGATACTGACTGACTATATTTAGCATAATTACTGACTATATTCCTTATGCTGTACACTTCATACCTGCGACTCATTTATTTTGTAACTAGTTCCATAAAGAGTTTATAGTGTACTTGCTAAGAGCAGTCACATTAATATTTTCACATCTAATAAATTTAACATTTTTATAGTAATTTCTAAAATCCAGTTCATATTCATATTTGTTTTCTGAAAATATTCTTTCATATGAGGTTCTCACCCAGCCATGATTATGAATTAAGCTTGTTTCCATAGTACTGTTAATATTGAAGACACAGGTATAAAATGTTCACTAACTCCATGGTGTTAGGTATTTAACTAATTTCCTAATGTAGGTGTTTTATGTGTTTGGGGGTGCTTTTTCTCCTATGAGATTAAAAAGTAAGGGGAAAAAACTTGTTGATTAGTAGTCTAATTTAACTTACCTAAATTTTGGTTAGGTTCTCCCAGCAGTTGCTGCTGTCGATGTTTAGTTGCTAAGTCATGTCTAACTCTTTGCCGTGGACTGTAGCCCACAGGCTCTTCTGTCCATGGGATTTCCCAGGCAAAAACACTGGAGTGGGTTGTCATTTCCTTCTCGATCTCCCAGAGTACCTGCATGAAAAGATAGTATGTTTATAGAATAAGATAGTAATTGTTTAACCAGATTGTGTGGTGTCAGGAACAGCTGTATACTCACTACTTCTTGATGAATTGTGTCACATTTCGAGGATGTAAACTTTTTTTAAAAGTTAGAAATCTGTTTAATGTTCTCTATAGAGTAACCAGAAATAGTAAAATAATGACTAAAGATTTCTAAATAATGTGCTTATGAACATATCTGTTATGTCTTTTTAAGATGTTAATATAAAATTAAGAACCAAATTAAAAATGTTCAGTGGAAAAAAATGTTTAGTGGTTAATATATCTTGTTTGAAATTTTTACAGAATGACATGCTTAATTTTGAAATGAAAATGGTAATACAGTGTTATATTTTTCTCCTTGTAAATCAACAGACATCAAAATTCACACGTTCTTCAGATATTCCAGTAGAATTTATAAGAAGGAACGTTAAACTGCGAGGACGCCTACGCCAAGTAACCGACAGCGGTTTAGAGATTGAACATATTCCCATTACTTTACCTGTTATATCTTCATGGAGAAGTAAGTAGGGTGAAAAATAGTAACACCAAAAAACTGTTTTAATGGTCTTTATTAGAAGTCATTTTTAAAATATCAAAAAAAAGTCATTTTAATTAAAAAAAAATAATTTTGGCATCTTTTATTTATTTGTTTTCATGCATGTTTGCTCTGTGGCCTATGTGGGCCTCCCATTGCAGTGGCCTCTCCTGTTGCAGAGCACCAGCTCTGGGTGCATGTGCTCCAGAGCACTGGCTTGTAATTAGACACAATGGGTGCAGTGGCTCCGCTGCTCGTGAGATCTTCCCAGGCAAAGGATGGAACGGGCACCCCTTGCACTGCAAGGTGGACTCTTTACCCAGTGGACCACCAGGGAAGCCCAGTCATTTTAATTTTTAATGACTGTCTATTGTGTATGAGAGGAAGTCCAAACTCTTGACTTAGATACAAGGAACTATTTAATTTGGTTCCAGATTTTTCTTCCTCCCCTCCTGTTTTCATTTAGCTACTCGGGCATTCAAACATTTATTCCACAAATACTGAATACATAGAATGTTCTAGGTTCCAGCTAGTTGTACGTGCTGAGTGAAACAAACAAGACCACTGTACCCCTTGGAGCTTGCAGTCCAAGTGGAAGATGAGCAACAGGCAAATGAAAAGTCGTCCTAAGGGCACTGAAGAAAAGGATCAGGGTGCAGGATGAAAATTACTGGAGCTTGTATGAAGGGGGACTCTATACGGTGATCAGAGGCCTCACTGAGGAGCTGCTATTGAATCAGAGACCTGGAGAATGGAAGGGAGCTGGCTAGGAAGAACATGCATGCGGAAGAGCCTGGCTCTTTTGGTAAGGCACTTGAAAGGCATGTGAAAGGCTGGTGTGGCCAGAGCATAGTGAAGAAGCGGACGAGAGGCACCCAGGAGGCTGGAGAATTGGGCAGATTCCAGAGCTTGCTGCTGCAATTCCCTTTTCTCCTGCTTCCTAGCAAGGACCACAGGCACACAGACCTTTCTGCTGTTTCTGTGTGTTCTCATGCTCTGGGCACAGATCTTTCCCCAGAGTGCCTGGGCGTCTGTAGATTCTCTTTTGTTTGTTTGTTTTTTCTTTTTTTTCTCTTTTTCTTTACTATGTGGAATGTGGGTTCTTAGTTCCCCAACCAGAGGTTGAACCCTCACACTCTGCACTGGAAGCATGGAATCTTATCCAGGAAATTCTTTAGAATCTAACTCAAAAGTCAACTCTTGGGCTTCCTCTGGTGATCCAGTGGGTAAGGACACCGCCTTGCAGTGCAAGGGGCGCCGGTTCGATCCCTGGCCTGGGAAGATCCCACGTGCCGTGGAGCGGCTGGACCTATGTGTCCAATTACCGAGCCAGAGCTCTGGAGCGCATGCGCCCAGAGCCGGCGCTCTGCGACGACAGAGGCCACCGCGATGGGAGGCCCGCAGGAGCCAAAGAACAAAGACGGATGAAAATAGAGAAATGAAAGACCAATAGAAGTGGCCCGCCTGCTCCCCTCCCTCCCCAACCCGACCCCCGCCCAAAGTAAATAAATAAATAAATCTTAAAAAAAAAAAAAGTCAACTCTTTGGTGAAGCTCTCCTTAACTCCCAAGCAAAGCTGGCCTCTTTCTTTTCTGTTCCCCAAGCAACACTGCAATTACAATACTAAAACACATTTTCCTGTAATTATGTATCTAGGTTTATATACTCCTATTGAACTGTGAGCCCCTGGTGGGCAGGGAACTTTTCTTATCTAATTATTCACAGTCTCTAGAAAAATAATTGTTAACCAACAGAGAGTTGGCAAAATTTGTCAAATGATTTAATTGAGTCATATTTAAAGATCTCCTTAATATTATTTTAATGTTTCAAAGAAAGGAGTTCTTATTTCTTTACCCTCAGTTGAATGAATATTATTCTCTTCAATTGAGATATGGCTGTAAAGGAAAAATATGAATTTTTCTTTCCCCCAAGTATACCTGACGTGATTGACTTTTTTTTTTCTTTTTTTAGAAAGGAATTTTTTTTTTTTTTTTTTTAGATTTATTTATTTATTTATTTTGGGCGAGGGTTGGGGAGGGAGGGGAGCAGGCGAGCCACTTCTATTGGTCTTTTCATTTCTCTATTTTCATCCGTCTTTGTTCTTTGGTTCCTGCGGGCCTCCCATCGCGGTGGCATCTGTCGTTGCAGAGCACCGGCTCTGGGCGCATGCGCTCCAGAGCTCCAGCCCGGTACTTGGACACATCGGTCTGGCCGCTCCGCGGCATGTGGGATCTTCCCAGGCCAGGGATGGAACCGGCGCCCCTTGCACTGCAAGGCGGTGTCCTTACCCACTGGACCACCAGGGGAAGCCCATTTTTTTCTTTTTTTTGACAAATCAAGCAGAGCTTGCACAATTCGAATGACTGTTGGTCCTTAAAGATTATCTGGGATGTTTATTTGTTGGCCATTTCGGTTCTAAGCATGGTATATATTTCCTAAGTCGTCTACCATCTCAGTTTTAATAATGCTGTAATCTAAATCTCTCCAGTCTGAAATAGTGATGATTCTTTAATGCTTATATAGCAAGGTCATCACTAGTGATTGTCCAGGCAATGCACTGTATAACCCCAGGGATGGTATTCAGGGAAAATCTGTCCTGGAAGGTGTGCAGTGCCATAGCACTTTAATTGCTATTACACACATTATTATTAGTGTGTAATATTAGTATATACATCAAATAATATTTATCAACGTGGTACAGAATCACAATTTTTTTGGGGGGATGCTGGTTGGGGTGGGAGCGGGCTGGTTGGGTGGGAGGGGGGTGGGCGGGACACTTCTATTGATCTTTCATTATCTGTTTTCGTCCCTCTTTGTTGTTTGGCCCATGTGGGCCTCCCATCGCGGTGGCCTCTGTTGTCGCAGAGCACTGGCTCTGAGCATATGCGCTACAGAGTGCTGGCTCGTAATTGGACACACCAGTCCAGCCGCTCCACGGCACGTGGGATCTTCCCAGGCCAGGGATTGAACCGGTGCCCCTTGCGCTGCAAGGCGATGTCCTTACCCACTGGACCACCAGGGAAGCCCCAGAATCACAATTTTAAAGGAATTAAAATTAAAACTAGAAGAGGGCTTCCCTTGTGGCTCAGTGAATAAGAACCTGTCTGCCAATGCAGGAGACACAGGTTCGATCCCTGAACCAGGAAGATCCCACAGAGCAGCTAAACCCACACATCAACAATGACCCAGCACAGCCAAAAATAAATAAATAAAAGTTTTTTTTTTTTTTTTAAAAAGAACAACTAGAAGGAACCTTACTTCCTCTGCTTATTTTAATATTTTCTGTAAATGTTAAAGGCCATGTATGTACTCATCTAACAGCTGATGAAATCAAAGGTAGAAAACAGATTTTCTGCTATCCAGTTCACAGCTTTAAGTATAGAGATCCAAAAGTTAAATAAACAGATATGTAATAGATATTAGCCAGTAGAGATATAATGATAGTATTAATACTTTTTGTAATTGATGTAAATTGTTCACTTTAAAAAATATATTTCTTTATTTCTTTGTCTGCATTGGATCTTAGTTGTAGCATGCAGACTCTCTGGTTGTGGCCCACAGGCTTAGCTTCTCCACATCATGTGGGATCTTAGTTCCCCAACCCAGGGATTGAACCGACATCCCCTGCATTGCAAGGTGGATTATTATTTTTTCTTTTAAAGAAATGCATCTTATTTATTTATTTTTGGTTATTCCGGGTTTTCACTGCTGCTAAAGGCTCTTGTCAAGTTGCAAGGAGAGGAGGCTACTCTCTAGTTGAAGTGAGCAGGCTTCTTGCTGTGATGACTTCTCTTGTTGTGAAACTTGGGCTGTAGGGCACACGGGCTTCAGTAGTTGCAGCACATGGGCTCAATAGTTGCGGTTCCGAGGCTCTAGAGCACAGGCTCAATAGTTGTGGCTCACAGGCTTAGTTGCTCCACAGCACGTGGGATTGTCCTGGATCAGGGATCGAGCAGTGTCTCCTGCATTGGCAGGTGAACTCTTTACCGCTGAGTTGCCAGGGAAGCCCTGTAAGATGGAGTCTTAACCACTGGACCACCAGAGGAGTCCCCAAATTGTCATGTTAAAGAGATCAATTTGCATTTATAGTAGTTAAACCTGTTTACCTGTAAAATGGTTCTAGAACTAGAAAGTTGCTTTCCAAGCACTATTTTGAATGACATAAGATATTAGAGCATAATCTTGTTCCTTTAGGAATAGCTATTAATTGAAAACTCCTTAGCTTCCTTTCACTATTTTTACTACCTGATCCATAGGATAGAAATGGACTTCTGATTTTATTATAAGGAGGGCTAAGATTCAGGCCCCACCATAGGGGGACCATTATAACCAAATGGTGCCACTCAGATCACTGTATCAGAGTAGAGACTATGTGGTATAGTTGAATGTGTGTTGATGTGGAGAGATTGTGTTCTGTTTCCAGGTCTGGCCTGTGGCCTCCACCACTATCAATCAAGAGAATTATAATATTTCCAAGACTCCTTCCTCATAACATTTCTGATATCACTTCCTTCCATGATCTGATCTTTGATGTATATCATAAGGAGGCAAACACATACAGGGCCTAAAATTTTTCTGAAGTGAAGCTCTCGGAACACTTCATTTCTTCATCAAATATTGACTAAACACCTGCTCTTTTGCTGCAGTCTCAGTAGACAGTGGGGCTACCCTGGTGGCTCTGATGGCAGAGAATCTGCCTGTAACACAGGAAACCTGGCTTTGATGCTTGGGTGGGGAAGATCCCTGGAGGAGGAAATGGCAACCCACTCCAGTATTCTTGCCTGGGAAATCCCATGGACAGAGGAGCCTGGCGGACTATATAGTCCATGGGGTTGCAAGAGTCGGACACGACTGAGCGATGACTAACACACAGTAGACAGTGGCAAACAATGGATGTGAGTCTACAACAGTCACAAAACCTGCAGTCTAGTGAGGATGTTATTCAAAGCTTCTATTCCTGTTGGTAAAAACTTATCTTTTTGATATATGTGATATACCTATCCATGAAATTGTCCATTGTCATGAGTACATTTATAATATTTTATTTATTATTACTTATTTTAGTCCAATGGCTTGTGGAATCTCAGTTTCCCTGACCAGAGATTGAACCCAGACTTCCGTATCAAAAGCACAGAATCCTCACCACTAGACCACCAGGCAACTCCCTCATTGTTAATGCTCTAGAAATCTCGAGGTTAAATCAGCTGTTTGGGGATAAAGTAATGTCTTTCCCAAAACTTTAGGAATATTTAGTCATGAAGTTTCCTGACCATCTGATATAAAAGAAATGCAACAAACTCCTTAGTGGTGGTTTGCTTCAGGATTCATCTTGTGTCTTCAGTTTTCTTCCAGGTGCCCATGGTCATTCCCTTACTTGATGTGCTCACTTCCTATTCCTCCTCCTGCCTCTCTGTTCATTCTGCAAAACCCAAGTACTGCCCTTTTCACAGAGTGCCATTGGGCTCCTCAACTGGAGCTCTTATAACCTTTGGCTGTGTCATCCTATCCAGTATGAATTAGGCTTTTAAAAAATATGTGTGTAAAAGATGTGTTGAAGAGCTGGAAAGACAGAGGGATTTACACAAAGCTAAAATTAGAAATCATAAATATTAAACGTTAATCTCTCCTTTTTTTAAAAAAAGCATCAACTATGTGGGCAAAAATACCTAATCAATATAACTTACCTTATTCAGTAGATTAGTTCTTGGAAGATTTGTTTTTAAATTTTTATCGACCACATCATATTTTAAATGCTTAATGGGGACTTTGCTAATTTGAAAGAAATCTCAATGACCTTTGGTGAAGTGAAGAATTAGGACATTAATAGAGAAGAATTAGCACACTAATTGATTAGACTCATGTTTTAGGTCTCAAAGATTTGGTCTTAAAGACTAGAGGGTGTCTTACTGAAAGACAGTTGGTGTTGATGGCAGTGAAGAGAGACCTCAGAATCGTCAGGCTCTCGTCACTCATGTACCAGTGATTTGAATTCATCTAATCTTTTTTTTTACACAGTAGACAGTGGCAAACAATGGATGTGAGTCTACAACAGTCACAAAACCTGCAGTCTAGTGAGGATGTTATTCAAAGCTTCTATTCCTGTTGGTAAAAACTTATCTTTTTGATATATGTGATATACCTATCCATGAAATTGTCCATTGTCATGAGTACATTTATAATATTTTATTTATTATTACTTATTTTAGTCCAATGGCTTGTGGAATCTCAGTTTCCCTGACCAGAGATTGAACCCAGACTTCCGTATCAAAAGCACAGAATCCTCACCACTAGACCACCAGGCAACTCCCTCATTGTTAATGCTCTAGAAATCTCGAGGTTAAATCAGCTGTTTGGGGATAAAGTAATGTCTTTCCCAAAACTTTAGGAATATTTAGTCATGAAGTTTCCTGACCATCTGATATAAAAGAAATGCAACAAACTCCTTAGTGGTGGTTTGCTTCAGGATTCATCTTGTGTCTTCAGTTTTCTTCCAGGTGCCCATGGTCATTCCCTTACTTGATGTGCTCACTTCCTATTCCTCCTCCTGCCTCTCTGTTCATTCTGCAAAACCCAAGTACTGCCCTTTTCACAGAGTGCCATTGGGCTCCTCAACTGGAGCTCTTATAACCTTTGGCTGTGTCATCCTATCCAGTATGAATTAGGCTTTTAAAAAATATGTGTGTAAAAGATGTGTTGAAGAGCTGGAAAGACAGAGGGATTTACACAAAGCTAAAATTAGAAATCATAAATATTAAACGTTAATCTCTCCTTTTTTTAAAAAAAGCATCAACTATGTGGGCAAAAATACCTAATCAATATAACTTACCTTATTCAGTAGATTAGTTCTTGGAAGATTTGTTTTTAAATTTTTATCGACCACATCATATTTTAAATGCTTAATGGGGACTTTGCTAATTTGAAAGAAATCTCAATGACCTTTGGTGAAGTGAAGAATTAGGACATTAATAGAGAAGAATTAGCACACTAATTGATTAGACTCATGTTTTAGGTCTCAAAGATTTGGTCTTAAAGACTAGAGGGTGTCTTACTGAAAGACAGTTGGTGTTGATGGCAGTGAAGAGAGACCTCAGAATCGTCAGGCTTCTCGTCACTCATGTACCAGTGATTTGAATTCATCTAATCTTTTTTTTTTTTAAACTTTTATTTTACTTTTAGCTTTTACAGAGTTTTGTTATTTACAGATTAAGTATGTTCCCAGATTAGTCATATGTATATCCCCCCCATCCCACCCCTCCAGACCATCACATGGCACCCCTGAAGGATCTCGTTTTCTCACAGAGCAATGACTATAGCTATTTTATTCACATGTGATAGTACAGGCCTTCATGCTGAATTCATCTAATCTTTTATTTTATGTGTTCTGCCTTAACCTAATTTGTGAATATACTATATCACAGATTTTCCTAAGGACATAATCCTCCTACTTATACCTTTTGATATGAGGGACCTTCTCTATCTGAAGCTCTAGGACAGGTTTCAAGAAACCCACGCCTTAAAGAAAATGTTTTTCTATCATCAAATATTATTGTGACAAATTTCTAGGATATCTTTCTGAGCTCGAGTGTTACTTTTTTCCTAGCAATTAAATGAACTGACTTTATGTTTTCAACTATCAATACATGTGAAAGAGTGTAATATATGTTATATGTATAATTTCTTTTAAAGAAGATATTAACATTATTTTTTTAAAAAAAGATTTATTTATTTATTTATTTTTTTGGGCGGGGGTCGGGTTGGGGAGGGAGGGGAGCAGGCGGGCCACTTCTATTGGTCTTTCATTTCTCTCTATTTTCATCCGGCTTTGTTCCTTGGCTCCTGTGGGCCTCCCACTGCGGTGGCATCTGTCGTCGCAGAGCGCCGGCTCTGGGCGCATGCGCTCCAGAGCTCCGGCTCGGTGATTGGACACATCGGTCCAGCCGCTCCGCGGCACGTGGGATCTTCCCAGGCCAGGGATGGAACCGGCGCCCCTTGCACTGCAAGGCGGTGTCCTTACCCACTGGACCACCAGGGGAAGCCCTTAACATTATTTTTTATCAGCCTTTTCCCTTTTTGAGTTGTAAACTTTTTCTAAAATAAGATTGTATTTTTAAAGTGTAATCGGTTAAAATTTTATCAAGAGTTTGCCCAAACAAACTTTCTTAACACTATATCACTGTTGTTCACTTGATAAGTGGTGTCCAACTCTGACCTCATGGGCTGTAGTACGCCAGGCTCCTCTGTCCTTTACTATCTCCCAGAGTTTGCTCACATTCGTGTCTGTTGAGTCATTGCTGCTATCTAACCATCTCATCCTCTGCTGCCCCCTTCTCTTCTTGCCCTCAATCTTTCGCATCACCAGGATCTTTTCCAGTGAGTCAGCTTTTCTTATCAGGTAGCCAAAGTATTGGAGCTTTAGTTTCAGTCAGCCCTTCCAATGAATATTCAGGGTTAATTTATTTTAGGATTGACTGTTTTGATTTCCATGGTGTCCTAGAGACTCTTCTCCAGCACTGCAGTGTGAAAGCATCAATTCTTTGACGCTCAGCCTTCTTTATGGTCCAACTCTCACATCCATACATGACTACTGGAAAAACCATAGCTTTGACTATATTGACTATATTACTTGAAATATAAATTGGTAAAATCCTACCTGGAAATAAGTTTTGTAAACTGTATAAAAATAATATTGATATTGAAATTTATTGAGTTGGGAAAACAGCCTCTGTACATTAAGTGAAAAAGCAGTTTATACAGTTCTATGGGTAATAAGAGCCTATCTTATTGAACTGCATGTCTTGTAGCATTATGTGTATGTGTACATAGAAGTAAATCTGCAAGATATTTTTTTTAAAAAAGGTAAATTGGTCAAACCGCACATCCTGTTCTGGAGCTTATTGAAATGAGTTTTGAAATTATTCCATGTGTTACGTACTTGTATTGTTTTAAAAGACAAATTGACTATAGAAATAAATGAATTTACATCCAGAGAGTCTGGGTATTTAGAGTAACATATCCAGTTGTGTTTTGGAGCCTAAATCATTTTGGAATTTGCTTTTGCAAAGTGGTATTAAAGGTAAACTCTTTTCTGCCTAATCTTTTTAGAAGAGCCATGTGGTGTTTTGCTGGTTAAGTTGGCTGGAGTAGAACTCACTGAAACTGGGAAGATGTGGTTACAGAAAGAGCTAAAACCTGCCCAAGTACTATGGTTTCAACTTCTTGGAGAGGAGAATTCAGCACTCTTTTGCTACCTTTTAGTGAATAAGGTAAGTAGTGTGAAGAAATAAGTAGCAATATTTTTTCTTATTATTCATATGTAAGTGAGAAGTCAGTGTTAGTCGCTCAGTCATGTCTGACTCTTTGTGAGCACCATATATAAACACATCATTAATCGTTTTTTTATTTTTAATTTTTATTTTACTTTTACAGAGTTTTGTTGTTTACAGATATGTATGATCCCAGATTAGTCATATGTATATCCCCTCCATCCCACCACTCCAAGCTGTCGCACAGAGCCCTGCAGGATCCCCTTTTTCCACAGCGCAATGAGAATAGCTATTTTTTTCACATATGATAGTATAGGTTTTCATGCTGCTTCCTTTATGCCTCCCACCCACTGTTCATTACCCACAATGTCCATATGTCTACAGTCCATGTCTGTTTTTCCATCACTTCACTGCGTGTGTTATCATTACCATCCTACTAGATCCCATATATATGTGTTAGTATATTGTACTTGTCCTTCTCTTTTTGACTTACTTCACTTTTTATAATAGGTTCTATATCCAGCTACTTCATTAGGACTGATTCTTCTGCATTTCTTTTTACAACTGTGTAGTATTCCATTGTATATATGTACCAGAGCTTTTGTATTCATTCATTCGTTGATGGGCATCTAGGTTGCTTCCATGTTCTAGCTATTGTATAGAGAGCTGCAATAAACATTGGAGTGCAGGTGCTTCTTTCAGATTTGATTTCATCAGGGTATAAGCCTAAGAGTCTTAATGGGTCCTATGGTGCTTCTATTATTAGTTTTTTAAGAAATCTCCATACTGTCTTCCATAGAGGCTGTATCAATTTACATTCCTACTAGCAATGCAAGAGTAAACACACCATTAATCTTGATTATATAATAAGACTGAATTCTTTTGGTCTTTCCTAACTGCTACTTAGTGATTATATATATGAAACCAGATTACATAGGTAAATTTTGCTATAAAATTTATTATAGAAAAGTAGAAAATTAAGAAAAAGTGAAAAACTTCAAATTATTAATTATTGGACGTTGCTAATTTAAGGAGTATCTTATACATTTATTTATGGACAAGTATCTTATATCACACTGGTTACTATAAACCACTTATTGAATGTGGCTTGTCAACTGGAAATTGCAAAAAGCACGGGTGTTTCCTGAAGGTAAATATTGCTCATTATGGTTCTATACCTTGTAGATAGGTCTTTGACCTCTAAAAGCATTGAGCATATTCAGTAATACTGGACATATGTAAATTGAGCCTATTTAAACAATATTTACTTGTTTTTTATTTTTTTAAATACTAGTTACGATCAGTAGTCAGTAATCTGAAGACACTGCTTCAGAATTTCCTTACCTTTGTGTGATTGGTCAGAACTTTTTTGTAGTTGGGAATGCCTCAGAGCCTCGTTACTGTTACCCTGTCACTGCTTTGAGTCCTTCAGCGTGCCGTCCTCCAAATGTCTTTTGGTGGACGATTACTGGAAAAAAAAGAACATGAAGAAATGAAACAGTTAAAACATTATTTTGACAGAGTTAAGGGTTGCTTTTCTTATCTACATTATTATGACAGCATTAAGGATAGTTTTTCTTTTTTCTTTTTTGGCCACTTCTATTGATCTTTCATTTATTTATCTTTGGTTTTTTGGCCTGTGTGGGCCTTGCATTGCAGTGGCCTCTTGTTGCAGAGCACTGGTTCTGGGCACATGTGCTCCAGAGCTCTGGCTCAGTAGTTGGACACATCGGTCCAGCCGCTTCATGGCACATGGGATCTTCCCAGGCCAGGGATCGAACCTGCGCCCCTTGCACTGCAAAGTGGTGTCCTTACGCACTGGACCACCAGGGAAGCCCAGTTTTTCTTATTTTTAAAGTTCCTTATTATATTACTTATAATATATTACTTATATTATTACTTGTTAGTAAGAATAATCTGAAGAAAAAATGCTTCACAATAAAGTGATTAGAATTGTAACCATTTTATTAAAAGCTTTTTGAATTATTAATACAACACCTAATGAAATCCATTAATTTTTGCATATCCAGATTGTTTTCAGTTCTTTCAAAGTAAGATTGGTGAAGCATCTTATATTTAACTAAATTGATAATGCAAAACTGTATAAGATCCCAAAGGCCTTATCCAAATATTAATTTCTCTTTTATTTTATTTATTTATTTTTTAAAAAGATTTATTTATTTATTTATTTTGGTTGCGGAGGGGTGGGGAGGGAGGGGAGCAGGCGGGCCACTTCTATTGGTCTTTAATTTGTCCATTTTCATCCATCTTTGTTCTTTGGCCCGTGTGGGCCTCCCATTGCGGTGGCCTCTGTTGTCGCAGAGCACCGGCTCTGGGCGCATGCGCTCCAGAGCTCCGGCTCGGTAATTGGACATATGGGTCCAGCTGCTCCGCGGCACGTGGGATCTTCCCAGGCCAGGGATCGAACCGGCGCCCCTTGCACTGCAAAGTGGTGTCCTTACGCACTGGACCACCAGGGAAGCCCAGTTTTTCTTATTTTTAAAGTTCCTTATTATATTACTTATAATATATTACTTATATTATTACTTGTTAGTAAGAATAATCTGAAGAAAAAATGCTTCACAATAAAGTGATTAGAATTGTAACCATTTTATTAAAAGCTTTTTGAATTATTAATACAACACCTAATGAAATCCATTAATTTTTGCATATCCAGATTGTTTTCAGTTCTTTCAAAGTAAGATTGGTGAAGCATCTTATATTTAACTAAATTGATAATGCAAAACTGTATAAGATCCCAAAGGCCTTATCCAAATATTAATTTCTCTTTTATTTTATTTATTTATTTTTTAAAAAGATTTATTTATTTATTTATTTTGGTTGCGGAGGGGTGGGGAGGGAGGGGAGCAGGCGGGCCACTTCTATTGGTCTTTAATTTGTCCATTTTCATCCATCTTTGTTCTTTGGCCCGTGTGGGCCTCCCATTGCGGTGGCCTCTGTTGTCGCAGAGCACCGGCTCTGGGCGCATGCGCTCCAGAGCTCCGGCTCGGTAATTGGACATATGGGTCCAGCTGCTCCGCAGCACGTGGGATCTTCCCAGGCCAGGGATGGAACCGGCGCCCCTTGCACTGCAAGGCGGTGTCCTTACCCACTGGACCACCAGGGAAGCCCTAATTTCTCTTTTAAATTGAGGAGTATATTATTATCCTCAACTCCCCCATGGAATCATTTTATTCCCACTTAAAGATGGAACTGTGGATAGCCAAGTGGAAGAGGTGGTATTGAAGTCCAGCTCTTTGGGGTTCCTGAGCCCATAGTTCACCTTATCTGTCTTTACCTTATACTGTTTCCTAGAAGGTGACTAAACTATGCTTTACACCTATTTCAGTAATTTACTTCTCCTGTTGAATTTTTCTGTAGTCTGAGGTTGAAATTTAATTATTCTGATTTTGGTTCAGCTCATTAAATTTAAAAGATTGAGACATGCAATACACCCTTTAAAACTGTATTTATTAGCTGCTTATCATCATGGACCAAAAGTTACTGCATTTAAAGGAACAAGAGGTTACTTTATTTCTTTAGGTCGTCTTAGAAAATGTTTCTTACTTTAAACCTTTAGTTTTTACATTAAAAAAATTTAACTGTGAATTACTTGTCTAATGAAGCTATAAAATTACTAGCACATTTTTAGAAGTAATCCTGTTAAGTTAAAAATCCCACAAGAACTGTAGAAACTCTTGTAAATTTGTGAGGGGAAAAAAATCCCATTTATCTGGTTTCATTAAGCAGCGAGGTATACATGAAATTTCCTGAAGGACAAAGATTCAAGGGTCAGGGCTATTTTTATGTTAATTATTTTATGGGACATCTTTTAAAAATGTCCTTACATGCCAGTGCCTTCCTAAACACTGGAATTGTGAATAGAACTGAACAGTTCAGTGATGCTTCAGTTCACTTTGCATTTGTCTACTTTTTAGTTTTATTAGTTTCTTTTGCTGTGGCCTCCTGTCATTTTTCCTGTGTGGTGTGTACTCCATTTGTTCTTTAAACCACAACCAAAAAACCAAAAATCTCTTTTATACTTTGTTGCTTCTACACACTTTTGGGCTAGGAGACCAGTGAGCCGGTGGGGAACTATATGTTATAAAAGAGTCAGTTGTCTTTGAGCAATGGTCTCATCTAGAATTTCTTGGATTTAG
This sequence comes from Tragulus kanchil, assembly GCA_022376925.1. Lineage (NCBI taxonomy): Eukaryota > Metazoa > Chordata > Mammalia > Artiodactyla > Tragulidae > Tragulus > Tragulus kanchil. Next base: position 141,289,115 of record JAIOJX010000028.1, read on the forward strand.
CGTTAGCTGTTTTAAGCTCTTAAGGATTTCTTTGCATATATGTGTATATATGTATGTGTGTTTGTATATATGTGTGTGTATGTGTATATATAGATATGTATCTATCTATCTATCTATGTATTTTTTTGGCTGTGCCACATGCCATGTGCAGTCCCTACCAGGGATCATACTCATGTGCCCTGCAGAGGAAGCATGGATTTGTAGCCATTGTACCACCATGGAAGTCCCTGCATTTATATTTTTGACTTTTCTCTGGAGGACTCAAGTTGCAAAACAACTGATTTTAAAACAAAAAAGGTACTATGGGTATATTAGTAATCTTATTAAATAATTGGTTTGTGTTATTTTTTTATTCAAGGGTAGATTTTTTAGTGTGAGTCTGAATGAAGAAATTTTGAGAAGAGGCCTTGGCAAAACTGTTCTTGTTAAGGGGCTAAATCATGATTCTAAAATCTACTGGAGAATTCACAGAAACTTACTTAAAGCTGAATTAACAGCCTTAAAAAAAGGAGAAGGAATATGGAAGGAAGACTCTGAAAAAGAAAGCTATTTGGAGAAATTGAAAGACTCCTGGAGAGAAATATGGAAGAAAGATAGTTATTTCAAAAAAAGTGAATTAGATTTCAACTTGAAGAAAGAAGGTTGTTATGACAAATTTAAAAGCACTTATGAAACATGGAAGGAGAACATGAATAACCACTCCTTAATACTGAAGTTCAGAGAACTTATGAGTCGTATACATTTTCACAGAAAAAAGTGAAATAGTCCAAGAGGTCTGGAGATGAGCTACTCTAAAAAGAATAAAATGTGTAAATAGGATGGAGACTTTTCATTGAGTTGAAATGGGAAATATCCCCCGAAGATCTAAGTTGCATTCTAATGGTATTTAAATATTTAAGACACAATTCTTTTTTTTTTTTTTATAACTTTTATTTTACTTTTAACTTTTACAGAGTTTTGTTGTTTACAGATATGTATGTTCCCAGATTAGTAAGACACAATTCTTGTACATGTAATATAGAATAATTTAAACTGTGTTTACTATAGTATGGTTTTAGGAAGAATGAAACATTCTACAAAGAGTTATCAGCTTGGGCTTCCCTACCAGGCTCAGTGGTAAAGAATCCACCTACTGATGCAGAAGACAACTAAGCCTGGCCACCACAACTTCTGAGCCTGTACTCTAGAGCTGGGAGCTGCAACTACTGAAGCCCTAGAGCCTGTGCTTCCACAGCAAAAGAAGCCACCACAATGGGAAGTTCATGCACTGCGACTGGAGAAAAGCCCTCATACAGCAACAGAGACCCAACACAGTGAAAGAAAGTTATCAGGTTGAAAGAGGTATACATATAGTGATAGTATAAGAAGATAAAGTGTAGCTGTTGGCCACTATATTATTTTGTTCCTTTGGGGCAGTCATATTTAACTTGTTTCAAGACAGTACTTGTTTGTTTTCCAGCTTTATCAACTTTGATTACTTGTAATAAAGGAACTCTTTAGGCAGCTTGTGAGAGGCTGCTCTTTTTTCTCCACTGCTTTCTAACTGCCTGTGGATTTGGGGCAGAGCCCCAAGAGAAGGTCATTTAGCCCACTGGTGGTAATAGACAGTGGCTTCTTTCTATCTTTGGTTAGATGAGGGGAATAGTCCTGAGGACAACAGCGTGAATGTGCTGAGGATGGCAGTGCAAAGGAGGGAGACAACAGGGAGGCCCCTGACTTGTCGAACCCCCGATGGCTGAAACTCTCCTGCCTCCCAGTTGTTTACTATGTGAGATAATAAATTTCTTTATTTTTAAAGCCACTTGAGTTGGTTTGAGGAGGTGACATAGAAAAATACATACTTGTTGCTAAAATCATCCTGACACGATAAGCTTCTCTCACAACACTAGCAATAATCCACTCACAGGGTCTCCAGGAGTATCTGGTCCTCATCTTTCTGACTCCTGTCAGAATCAGTGATACAGCATGAGAAGTTTACTGCTGCTACCTTATTAAAGCAGGAAACTGCTGCTTCCTGGTGAAAACAGCAAAGTAGGATATCCCTGGTGGTCCAGTGGTTAAGAATCTGCCCACCAATGTCGGTGACATGGGTTTGATCCTTGGTCTGGGAAGATTCCAGAGGCTAAGAGGCAACTAAGCCCCCGTGCCACAACTACTGAGCCTGTGCTCTAGAGCCCGGTTGCTGCACCTCCTGAAGTCTGTGGCTACCACAAGAGAGTAGCCCCTACACATCACAACCAGAGAAAGCACTCACACAGCAGTGAAGACCCAGCACAGCCAAAATGAATAAATAAATACAATTTTAAAAAGAATAAATGTAACCTAGAAAAATAGCAAAGTAGATTTTCTAATTAAGCAACATTAATTTTTCGTGAGGTCTCAGATCTTCCAAAGTACTTTTTGTGTGTGTGTGACTTTATTTCATCATCTTCAGGGTAGGATAGGAAGTTATGTGGTAGTTTTTATTCCTTGGGTCTAATGCCTCAATAACTTTCTGTTTCGTTTGAGGGGGATGTGCTATTTTTATTTAGAGAGATGTTAAGATTTTTTATTTACGGAGATGTTAAACTAGTTTTGTGGCAAGCTCTTGACCTCCCCCGCCCTTTTTTAATTTCTTAATCTCAGTTTGCCTCCAAGTGATGTTGGATCTCATCACAGTTATTGTAATTAGTTCTGAGGACCGCTGCCAGCTCAGGCAGTGCACTGTTGTCTTTCCAGTTGAACTGTGTGAAGGCGGGGCTCGTGAAGGCCTTCCTGGGGACTGTGTAACCCAGTCTAATCTTTTCCTTGAAGAGATAGTAGGGAACACTGATTAGACCAGCTTGTTTGGTCCAAGGGCAAGGTGAACTAGATCCTGCTGGACAGGGGTAATGATTCCTCCTAGTTTTGGCCATGGGTGCGTGTCTTAGTCCATCTGGGTGTCCAGCCTGGCTCTCTGGAAGACTGCCATTATCTTTCATGCAGAGGAGGCTCTGCAGGCAAGCGTTGATTCTTTTGGTGAGAACGGGAGATTCCTAGTGACTCAGATGGTAAAGAATCTGCTTGCAGTGCAGGAGATCTGGGTTTGATCCCAGAAGATCCCCTGGAGAAGCAAATGGCTACCCACTCCAGTATTCTTGTCTAGAGAATTCCATGGACAGAGGAGCCTGATGGGCTACAATCCATGGGGTTGCAAAGAGTCAGACGTGACTGAACTAACACTTTCACAAGGGGGAGGATCCACCCTTTGAGGACTGGACAACATTAGAAACCCTGATTGGAGGTCAAAAGAGCAATCACAGCTAAGTGAAATGACCTGTGCTCTAGGGGTTGCTGCACCTCCTGAAGTCTGTGGCTACCACAAGAGAGTAGCCCCTACACATCACAACCAGAGAAAGCACTCACACAGCAGTGAAGACCCAGCACAGCCAAAATGAATAAATAAATACAATTTTAAAAAGAATAAATGTAACCTAGAAAAATAGCAAAGTAGATTTTCTAATTAAGCAACATTAATTTTTCGTGAGGTCTCAGATCTTCCAAAGTACTTTTTGTGTGTGTGTGACTTTATTTCATCATCTTCAGGGTAGGATAGGAAGTTATGTGGTAGTTTTTATTCCTTGGGTCTAATGCCTCAATAACTTTCTGTTTCGTTTGAGGGGGATGTGCTATTTTTATTTAGAGAGATGTTAAGATTTTTTATTTACGGAGATGTTAAACTAGTTTTGTGGCAAGCTCTTGACCTCCCCCGCCCTTTTTTAATTTCTTAATCTCAGTTTGCCTCCAAGTGATGTTGGATCTCATCACAGTTATTGTAATTAGTTCTGAGGACCGCTGCCAGCTCAGGCAGTGCACTGTTGTCTTTCCAGTTGAACTGTGTGAAGGCGGGGCTCGTGAAGGCCTTCCTGGGGACTGTGTAACCCAGTCTAATCTTTTCCTTGAAGAGATAGTAGGGAACACTGATTAGACCAGCTTGTTTGGTCCAAGGGCAAGGTGAACTAGATCCTGCTGGACAGGGGTAATGATTCCTCCTAGTTTTGGCCATGGGTGCGTGTCTTAGTCCATCTGGGTGTCCAGCCTGGCTCTCTGGAAGACTGCCATTATCTTTCATGCAGAGGAGGCTCTGCAGGCAAGCGTTGATTCTTTTTGGTGAGAACGGGGAGATTCCCTGGTGACTCAGATGGTAAAGAATCTGCCTGCAATGCAGGAGATCTGGGTTTGATCCCAGAAGATCCCCTGGAGAAGCAAATGGCTACCCACTCCAGTATTCTTGTCTAGAGAATTCCATGGACAGAGGAGCCTGATGGGCTACAATCCATGGGGTTGCAAAGAGTCAGACGTGACTGAACTAACACTTTCACAAGGGGGAGGATCCACCCTTTGAGGACTGGACAACATTAGAAACCCTTTTCTGATGCTGTGGGTTCATGGTCAAAAGATTGAGCAATCACGTGTTTTTTGTTTTTCTCCCAGAGATTTAATTCTATATGGCTTTGAGATCTATCAGTGTGCTGAACAGTACTGCTTTGCCTTCTTTTCGCTTAGAAAATAAATTATTTATTTGGCTACACTAGGTCTTAGTTGGGGCATACAGGATCTAGTTCTCTGACCAGGGTTGAACCTGGGTCCCAGCATTGGGAATGTAGAGCCTTAACCACTGGACTGCTAGTCCCTTGTTTTCATTTTAAAGAACATAGTGGAACCATGTTTTTCAGCTGTAGTTAGGGAGCTGGGACATCAATTTAATGTATTAAAAAAGATTAAAAGATAAACAACAGAATATATAAAAGTGCATGGCATATAGCAAAGATAAGTGTTGTTCTGTCAATTTTTTGTTGTTGTTACAAATATATTTGAGTATGTGTCCCGGCTTGGAATGCAAACATCTGTGGGTTACTGAAAGTCACAACAGAAGCCTTTGTACTCCAGCAGTCTTCTGAAGAAGCAGAACCTGTAGATTTATATAAGTAAGTTAGGACTGCAGGTAATTCAAGCAGAAATGAGATTTTAAAAAAATTGACATACTGTGATCATGATCTCTATTTTCTGTTTTGTTTTTGTTATCAAAACCCAGCTTGTAGAGACTTTGTGAATGAAATTGAGTAATTAGCGCCCTCTTCTGTTCCTCAATACCATTACACATGTCTATTCCAAAGAAACCTTGGTGGCTCAGATGGTAATGAATCTGCCCGCAATGTGGAAGACCCAGGTTCCATCCCTGGGTTGGGAAGATCCCCTGGAAAAAGGAATGGCTATCCATTCCAGTATTATTGCCTGGAGAATTCCATGGACAGAGGAGCCTGGTGGACCCCAGTCCATGGGGTCGCAAAGAGTCTGACATGACTGAGTGACTGACACATATCTATTTTAACACTTGACACATTGTATTAATATCTAGGAGGTCTACCTGTCTTCTTTCACATCAGAGGTATAGTGTGTCCTGTTACTAAGACCATACCATATAAATTTTGGATCATTTCTGCTCCCTCCACAGCATTTACCTTAGTTTCTTGCTCTATAAATATTCATTTAAAATAAAGGAGCCACATAAGGAATGATGTGGACCCTTACAGCATTGCCTTCTTTTTATTTATTTATTTATTTATCTTTTTGGTGGGGAAGGTGGGGTGGGGAGGGAGGGGGCGCACGGGCCACTTCTATTGGTCTTTCATTTATCCATTTTCATCCATCTTTGTTCTTTGGCCTGTGTGGGCCTCCCATTGCTGTGACCTCATCGCAGAGTACCGGCTCTAGGTGCACGCGCCCCCGAGCTCTGGCTTAGTAATTGGACACATCAGTCCAGCTGCTCCGCAGCACGTGGGATCTTCCCAGGCCAGGTATCGAACCTGCGCCCCCTGCACTGCAAGGTGGTGTCCTTACCCACTGGACCACCAGGGAGGCCCCAGCATTGGCTTCTCATTTTGACCAAAACCTATTTTTCCAGTCTAATTTCACCTTATATATCTCATGATCTTACACCAAGATGATTAATTTTCCTTAAGTGCTCTGAAAGAACATTCTTTAAGCTGGTCAAATTTGAACATGATATTTATTTTGAACAAATCAAGCCCTCTCAGTACATCCTGTGTTTAAATATGCAAATAAATGAAACAAAAGCTAACATATGGTTTTTTAAAACACAGTTTTTTCTTTTATTATGTGTGTGTGGATAAACCTAACCATTTGTTCTGGTTTAAAAAAAAACAGCTGTTAGAGAGTGAATGCCTCATTAGGATTCCAAATAGTACAGAAACAGGAGAATTTTCCTCATGGTGTAAATTACCTCCCCAGCCCTGAGTTTTCCAAGTTTTGGAATTTGTATTGTCTGACCAATTTCTTCATTGTCTCCCTGCAATACAATTTGCTCATTTGCCTAAACTTTTGTTCAGTTTGTTCAGATGGTAATGAATCTGCCCGCAATGTGGAAGACCCAGGTTCCATCCCTGGGTTGGGAAGATCCTGGAAAAAGGAATGGCTATCCATTCCAGTATTATTGCCTGGAGAATTCCATGGACAGAGGAGCCTGGTGGACCCCAGTCCATGGGGTCGCAAAGAGTCTGACATGACTGAGTGACTGACACATATCTATTTTAACACTTGACACATTGTATTAATATCTAGGAGGTCTACCTGTCTTCTTTCACATCAGAGGTATAGTGTGTCCTGTTACTAAGACCATACCATATAAATTTTGGATCATTTCTGCTCCCTCCACAGCATTTACCTTAGTTTCTTGCTCTATAAATATTCATTTAAAATAAAGGAGCCACATAAGGAATGATGTGGACCCTTACAGCATTGCCTTCTTTTTATTTATTTATTTATTTATCTTTTTGGTGGGGAAGGTGGGGTGGGGAGGGAGGGGGCGCACGGGCCACTTCTATTGGTCTTTCATTTATCCATTTTCATCCATCTTTGTTCTTTGGCCTGTGTGGGCCTCCCATTGCTGTGACCTCATCGCAGAGTACCGGCTCTAGGTGCACGCGCCCCCGAGCTCTGGCTTAGTAATTGGACACATCAGTCCAGCTGCTCCGCAGCACGTGGGATCTTCCCAGGCCAGGTATCGAACCTGCGCCCCCTGCACTGCAAGGTGGTGTCCTTACCCACTGGACCACCAGGGAGGCCCCAGCATTGGCTTCTCATTTTGACCAAAACCTATTTTTCCAGTCTAATTTCACCTTATATATCTCATGATCTTACACCAAGATGATTAATTTTCCTTAAGTGCTCTGAAAGAACATTCTTTAAGCTGGTCAAATTTGAACATGATATTTATTTTGAACAAATCAAGCCCTCTCAGTACATCCTGTGTTTAAATATGCAAATAAATGAAACAAAAGCTAACATATGGTTTTTTAAAACACAGTTTTTTCTTTTATTATGTGTGTGTGGATAAACCTAACCATTTGTTCTGGTTTAAAAAAAAAACAGCTGTTAGAGAGTGAATGCCTCATTAGGATTCCAAATAGTACAGAAACAGGAGAATTTTCCTCATGGTGTAAATTACCTCCCCAGCCCTGAGTTTTCCAAGTTTTGGAATTTGTATTGTCTGACCAATTTCTTCATTGTCTCCCTGCAATACAATTTGCTCATTTGCCTAAACTTTTGTTCAGTGTTTATAAAAAATGATTGCTATATTAGATGACTGGTCTACAATTAGACTTTGATTATATTATGGAATTTTTCTTTTGATTACATTAAGGGATTCTGCAGGAATTTCTAATGGTGGTATGGCGGGGGTGGGGGGGGGAACCCAGTATATTCCATAATGTTAATGTGTAATCTCAAAGTTTCAATATTATTTCCTAGGCTGTAGGAAGTACTTCAGTTAGATGCCTGTCTTGCCCATGAGGCTCTGGCCATCCTGAAAGCTGTAGATACTGGCTCTGCAGGAGGTCTTTCTGGAAACAAAACAGAGCTGAGTTGTGAAGCATTTAGAAGGAAGGAAAAGAGGATGTCTCCTTCTCCGACACTATTGTTTCCTCTCAAATAGGTCATTCCACCCCACAACTTCCAACAACCACACAAGTTGGGAAGAAATAGAAAATGGGGAAAGTTCACTTTAATTGGCATACTTTCTGCCTTTTACAAAGTATTCATTCTGTGCTGGGAACTGAAACTCTTGAGATGTATAAGAAACTCTTAGGTGAACTCAAGGATTTAGGCAGCCATACTCTGCTATTTTATCTTCACCCAACATTCACAGAATGAATCTCTTTCCCAAGGTATTCAAATAGCGAAGCTAGAATTTAGAATTCTGATATAGTTCAGACTCATTCCTGATCTTGACAATTTAACCGATATTTTTTCCTTATTTGTAAGTTGAAAATTGTATTTGCTTGTAATATTTTTGACATTTCCGTATAAAAGAGGAAACAATTATTTAGACTTGTTATAGAAAAGGCATATGAATAGCCTATTTAACAATGGATCATTTAAAAATTTTATTTATTGTCTGTTGGTAAGGTGTTTGGAGGCTTGAAGATCCCCTGGAGAAAGGAATGGCAACCCACTCCATCATTCTTTTTTTTGTTTTCATCTATCTTTGTTCTTTGGCCCGTGTGGGCCTCCCATTGCAGTGGCCTCTGTCGTTGCAGAGCACCGGCTCTGGGCGCATGCGCCCCAGAGCTCCGGCTCGGTAATTGGACATATGAGTACAGCCGCTCCGCAGCACGTGGGATCTTCCCAGGCCAGGGATCGAACCGGCGCGCCTTGCACTGCAAGGCGGTGTCCTTACCCACTGGACCACCAAGGAAGCCCTGACTCCATCATTCTTGCCTAGAGAATTCCATAGACAGAGGAACTTGGTGGGCCCCAGTCCATGGGGTCCCAAACGGTCAGATAGGACTTAGCAACTGAACAGCAACAGGGAGATTAGCCTTAAAACTTTTTTTTCTTTTGTAGGCCAAATACATTTCAGTGTGTACACTTTGTTAGCATTTAAAAGTTTGGAAATGAGTTGCCAGTAATAGCATTAAAGATAACTTTGACATTTTTGAGAGCTAATTTTGTACTAGACACTTTGGTAAGAGCTTCACATGTATTGGTCTTATTCAGTTTAGTTATTTTAGAGGCATGCTTTTCTTCCATTAACTAACATTGTAGACCTGCAGAAATGTGTTTATTATGAATTTAAGAATTCGAGTTAATTTTCCACATTCCTGAATAGATAAAAGTTTACCAAAATATTAATAGTTGTTGAAACTGGATAATAGATAGAGCTTCCTTATACTATTCTACTTTTGGATATGTCTGAAATTTTCCATAATAAAAAGTGAAAAATACAAGCCCCAAACAAGATCATCCCATCACCCAAGATCATCCATCAGGCCTACATTTCTTTCTTTCCATCTCCAGCTCCGCCCATCCTTCCTGATGGACTCAGGAAGTCTCTTGCCTCATTTTTCTCCCTGTCATACAAGTATGAATCTGTACAAAATGTATCCTGTCTTTCTTTGGTGGCACATTCAGGAGAGGGTACTGTAGGGGAACACCTGTTCTTTTCATCTGCCAGACTCCCCTCCTACCCTCATTTGGGAAGAGCAGCCCCTTTCCCATGTGAGCAAGTCCTCCCTGACTCCACCAAATTCTGGTGGGACTGCTGCTCATGGTATCCCACTCAGCCCTGGGGAGGCGTGGGTATATAGGAATTGGCCACCTATATACTCTGTTGATGACCACATTCATTGATCTATAGTTGGACACATGGCTTGAACTAGGTCGATTAAAATCCTTTCAATCTTAGTTACACATGGTCACAACAAGAAGGTCTCTCTTCCCTGGGGATGTTAGCGGAGATGGTTGAAGCCTGGAGCTCCACCCTCACCAGCCTGTAGAGGACACTCGTGTGTTGTAGGAAAGAATATGATCACAATATTGAAAATAAGGCAGAACAGGAGTAGGAGCAAAAGTGAGAATGAGTGTCAGGATGACTGAATTCCAGGATTCAGGCATTACTGAAGCCCGTATCCTTTCCCCTGTCTTAAGTTAGGAGTCAGCACATTGCATTTGGCCCTCAAGCTAGTTTGAGTTGGGGTTTTTATCTAAAAGTCTTGATCAATATAGGGAGCAGAACTGTACAGACAGCTCCTGCTCTGTATTTCAAGAGTGCTATCTATATTCCAGCTGAGACTTCAGTAGCACCTGGTACATGGCAAGTGCTTCAGGCATATGTGTTGAAAGCTTGATGGCTCCTCCTTAATCATTGTTAAGCTCTTTGGTCATCCTCTTGATTCCTTGGTGCATTGATTAAAATAGGGGGAATATTCATCTTCTCTCTCTTGTTTCATGCCTCTATCTTAAGGACTTGATTTGAGTCTCACAAACAGTTATTTTTGCAACTGAAAGCATGATTTTTTGCATGGCTAGGAAAAGCTGTTTCCAACACAGATTTCTAGCGCAGTTTTCTAAGAACTCCTTATGATTTGCAGTGCAGCGGGCCCACCGCAAAGCACATCAATCCTCTCCCATTTATCAGGCACCTTTTACAGGATTTTCTGTGATCTTGGTGTCAGTGCACATTCTGTATCAAGGCAGAGGTGATATGTAGGAATCTGGCAGCTATTTAGAAGGGAGGCCAGGCAGTGCTGTGCCAGTATAATTAATGAGAGTCATCGCTCTGGAAGCCAGAGGAGAGGAGAGTGGGGGTTGGGAAGGATGTCTTTCACCAGTCAATGGCATTTCAGAAAAATCGGTGCTTTCATAGCCTTTTTACTGCTGCGAGGAGGTTAAGTCAAAGGACTGCTGTAAAGGGCTTTCTGTAACTCACTGCGCGGATGGAGGTCCCTGTGTAGGGGGAAGAGGGGAGAATTCAACCCCAGATTTTTCAGTAGGGCTAATTTCAATTTTGAATTGCGCTCCCAGCAGGAGTTCCTTAGGCTTGGAAATCCTTTCCTAAAAGATTATAGATTATGTGACCAAGAGACCAGAATAAAATGTGACGAAAATAAAATGTACTTTATTACCATATAGGATTTTTATGTTACCTGCCCAAAGAAGTGTTAACCTAGGTCCCATTTTCTCCAGTTTCTTTGTAACTAGTGAAGGAAGAATGGGGCATTATTTGTTTTATTTTCCTATGGACTATTCGGTAACCATGGAAGGGTTTGTGTAACCTAAAAGGCTGTTTACTGCCCACTGTCTAATCCTTTTGTTATTGTTCTCCTTGATTGTTACAAGCAGGGAAAAATAGTTCTGCCCTGCTTCTAAAAACTTAGCAGTGTAACAAACACATTTTCTTGATTTTAGTGTGTAATTTTTCTCTGATTAATGGTGAAAAAAAGAGGGAAAAGCTACATTAAAAGATTTATGGATATATACACTTAAGACCATAATGAAGTATGATGCACAGCAACTTAAGAATGGTTGCTTAAAAACAATTATTTTTGCAACTGAAAGCATGATTTTTTGCATGGCTAGGAAAAGCTGTTTCCAACACAGATTTCTAGCGCAGTTTTCTAAGAACTCCTTATGATTTGCAGTGCAGCGGGCCCACCGCAAAGCACATCAATCCTCTCCCATTTATCAGGCACCTTTTACAGGATTTTCTGTGATCTTGGTGTCAGTGCACATTCTGTATCAAGGCAGAGGTGATATGTAGGAATCTGGCAGCTATTTAGAAGGGAGGCCAGGCAGTGCTGTGCCAGTATAATTAATGAGAGTCATCGCTCTGGAAGCCAGAGGAGAGGAGAGTGGGGGTTGGGAAGGATGTCTTTCACCAGTCAATGGCATTTCAGAAAAATCGGTGCTTTCATAGCCTTTTTACTGCTGCGAGGAGGTTAAGTCAAAGGACTGCTGTAAAGGGCTTTCTGTAACTCACTGCGCGGATGGAGGTCCCTGTGTAGGGGGAAGAGGGGAGAATTCAACCCCAGATTTTTCAGTAGGGCTAATTTCAATTTTGAATTGCGCTCCCAGCAGGAGTTCCTTAGGCTTGGAAATCCTTTCCTAAAAGATTATAGATTATGTGACCAAGAGACCAGAATAAAATGTGACGAAAATAAAATGTACTTTATTACCATATAGGATTTTTATGTTACCTGCCCAAAGAAGTGTTAACCTAGGTCCCATTTTCTCCAGTTTCTTTGTAACTAGTGAAGGAAGAATGGGGCATTATTTGTTTTATTTTCCTATGGACTATTCGGTAACCATGGAAGGGTTTGTGTAACCTAGAGAGGCTGTTTACTGCCCACTGTCTAATCCTTTTGTTATTGTTCTCCTTGATTGTTACAAGCAGGGAAAAATAGTTCTGCCCTGCTTCTAAAAACTTAGCAGTGTAACAAACACATTTTCTTGATTTTAGTGTGTAATTTTTCTCTGATTAATGGTGAAAAAAAGAGGGAAAAGCTACATTAAAAGATTTATGGATATATACACTTAAGACCATAATGAAGTATGATTCACACCAACTTCAGAATGGTTGCCTTTGAGGAGAAAGGGAGGGAAAAGGGCCCGGAGATGAGGTTTTAGAATCTATCTGGAATGCTTTATTTAAAAAAGAAGGAGTGGAGGAGCAAGAGTATGATTTGGGTGGTTTGTCTTGTTTTTGGTAGGTTTGAAATACTGCATAATTTTTTTTTAAAAAAATGTAAGGTTCTCAGAATTATGGCAATTGATTAAAACTATCAAAATAAAGACTGCCTAGCAAACAAGTGCTCTTGTTATGAACTGTGTATGAGTTTATTTCACCCTTTATCTTTCTCATATCTGAAAAACTGCAGATGCAAATATAGAAAGGTTGGGAGGGGGCGTGGATAACTTCCCCAGTTGTGTGAGGGGCTGTCTTGGTATCTTTCTTTTTCTTGGGGTGGAGGGTGCTTCCTAATAACCATGGAGATTAACAGTCAAACAAATCTCCAAAAAGCGATCTAGAGATGGAAGGAATCTCTGTTTAATTTCTTACAAGCTGGGAATTTATAGCCAGGCAAGAAAATCTGGGAAGGTGTCTTTTGATAGAGCCAAAGGATCTTCTGCATTTCTTCCCAAACTGATTTCTTCCAGGCACCCTTGGCAGGAAGAACTCCAAGTAAATATTCTGGTGGGTCTTTCCTTTTTTTTTTTCTGGGAGTCCAGGATTGCTTTGGGGATAAAGTTTCTTCTCGCCCATGGTGCTTTGCTGGGACATTGTAATTGCCTCCGTTGAATTGAATAATACAAATGGGTTGTTTCTATGGTATCGGCTAAGTGGGATGAAAGGTGAAACCCTAGAGGCTGTTTACTGCCCACTGTCTAATCATTTTGTTATTGTTCTCCTTGATTGTTACAAGCAGGGAAAAATAGTTCTGCCCTGCTTCTAAAAACTTAGCAGTGTAACAAACACATTTTCTTGATTTTAGTGTGTAATTTTTCTCTGATTAATGGTGAAAAAAAGAGGGAAAAGCTACATTAAAAGATTTATGGATATATACACTTAAGACCATAATGAAGTATGATTCACACCAACTTCAGAATGGTTGCCTTTGAGGAGAAAGGGAGGGAAAAGGGCCCGGAGATGAGGTTTTAGAATCTATCTGGAATGCTTTATTTAAAAAAGAAGGAGTGGAGGAGCAAGAGTATGATTTGGGTGGTTTGTCTTGTTTTTGGTAGGTTTGAAATACTGCATAATTTTTTTTTAAAAAAATGTAAGGTTCTCAGAATTATGGCAATTGATTAAAACTATCAAAATAAAGACTGCCTAGCAAACAAGTGCTCTTGTTATGAACTGTGTATGAGTTTATTTCACCCTTTATCTTTCTCATATCTGAAAAACTGCAGATGCAAATATAGAAAGGTTGGGAGGGGGCGTGGATAACTTCCCCAGTTGTGTGAGGGGCTGTCTTGGTATCTTTCGTTTCTTGGGGTGGAGGGTGCTTCCTAATAACCATGGAGATTAACAGTCAAACAAATCTCCAAAAAGCGATCTAGAGATGGAAGGAATCTCTGTTTAATTTCTTACAAGCTGGGAATTTATAGCCAGGCAAGAAAATCTGGGAAGGTGTCTTTTGATAGAGCCAAAGGATCTTCTGCATTTCTTCCCAAACTGATTTCTTCCAGGCACCCTTGGCAGGAAGAACTCCAAGTAAATATTCTGGTGGGTCTTTCCTTTTTTTTTTTCTGGGAGTCCAGGATTGCTTTGGGGATAAAGTTTCTTCTCGCCCATGGTGCTTTGCTGGGACATTGTAATTGCCTCCGTTGAATTGAATAATACAAATGGGTTGTTTCTATGGTATCGGCTAAGTGGGATGAAAAGGTGAAACCCTAGATCTTGTGCCGAGAGGTCACGGCGCTACCACTCCCCACACTAACTGCCCGTCAAAGCTGACGGGCAGCCAGGCCCCCGCTCCCTGAGCTCCGGCGCTCATTTGTAACTTCCTGAGCAAATTCACGCTTGACAAAGAAAATGACTTTAGTTTATGTTGTCACTAAGCCCAGAAAATCCCTGCCAACCCCCAGCTGCCAGCTTTTCTAGGACCTTCTTATTGGTGGAGAATTTTAAACTGAAGGTGAGTGAGGAGCCGCGTCTCCCAGTCCCTCCCAGCCAAGCTTTGAACTAACAATAGGGCAGGTTGAATGAAGACTGATAAACGCAAATCCTGGAATCTCGACGCCGGATCACACCGCGGCTGCCTGGGTCCGGGTGGTCCGCGTTCCAGCAGGCGCGGCGACCTGGTCACTAGCCAGGTCTGGACGCTCAGTGGATTTCAACGTTTCAGCAACCATCTGAGTGCCCTACTGTGTGCAAGCTTCCCTCTGCCAGGCCTACGCTCTCAGTCGCTGTACGTTGGCCGCTCGAGTCCACCTGCCACCGAATGGATCTGATTGAATAAATGGCTTGTTAACACTTAGAAGAAGCACCTGGAAGAGGAGATAGGGTGGGGGGCGGGGAAATAAAGTGGTCTTATCTGCCTCCTCAGTTTTAGCTCCACTTTACTCAGAGCAAGTTTCGTGGGTTTACAGCACAATAGATGCTATTTTTTTTTTTTTTAGAATGGTTAAACAAAACAAAACAAAAACAAGAGAGGAGATAAGACGAGCAGTTTGGAATTTACTTTAAGAAGTAGTTCTGGCACTTTTTACTTCGGGGCAAACTGCATGCAGTCCCTGCCCGCGTCCTCTTTAGCTTCATGTCGCCAAACTCCTTTTCTGTCCATCCACCGACGCTGTCGAGCACAGCCCCAAACTGAGTCTCGACGGTGTTTCTTTAGATTTGGGACCCTTTGAAACCTGAGGGAGAAAACAACAATAAAATGAGCATTTCCAGTGCTTCTGGCCCTTGCTCCCCGGGGCGCCCCTCAAGGAAGTTGTAAGCCCCGGGGTCCCGGCCCAGCCCTCCGCCCCTCGCACCCAGCCGCTGGGTCCCGGGACCGCGGCAGGAGCTCCAGTCCGCTCTCCGGGGTTCCAGTTCCTGGTTTTCGCGGGAGCTGCGGGGCTAGCAGGGAGGGGGCTCCGGAGTGAGCGTAAGGATTTGAATGAGAAAGCAGGTTGTGGCCGCGGCGCCCTAGTCTGCCCCGCTTGTCTCGGGGGCTCTGCAGGTTGGTGTGGAGAAGTGCGCTGCTGGGAGGCTTTTCTGCCCCTCGACCAAGCTTTGGAGTTGGAGTCACAGGTACCCGTAACTCATCACTCCAGAAACATGAGAAGAGTCTGAGGAATCCATCTCTCGAACACTCTAAGTTGAGCAGGTCAGTGCT
Organism: Tragulus kanchil; assembly: GCA_022376925.1. Taxonomy (NCBI): domain Eukaryota; kingdom Metazoa; phylum Chordata; class Mammalia; order Artiodactyla; family Tragulidae; genus Tragulus; species Tragulus kanchil. Next base: position 141,304,756 of record JAIOJX010000028.1, read on the forward strand.
TTGGAAGAGGTAAGGGGGGACGGGAAAGGAAAAGAGGACTGCTTCTGCAGCCCAGGTGTGCAAGCGAGCAGGGGGCTCACGTTCCGCTCTTTGCAGTTCTGGCCGGGACACGCTCTTTAGGACAGTGTAAGGGGGGATCCCTTAAGCCCCCGTGCGGAGGACTGGACGACAGCTGGTCCTGGGGTCGCTTAGTCTGGAAGGATGTACGTTGGCCGCTCGAGTCCACCTGCCACCGAATGGATCTGATTGAATAAATGGCTTGTTAACACTTAGAAGAAGCACCTGGAAGAGGAGATAGGGTGGGGGGCGGGGAAATAAAGTGGTCTTATCTGCCTCCTCAGTTTTAGCTCCACTTTACTCAGAGCAAGTTTCGTGGGTTTACAGCACAATAGATGCTATTTTTTTTTTTTTTAGAATGGTTAAACAAAACAAAACAAAAACAAGAGAGGAGATAAGACGAGCAGTTTGGAATTTACTTTAAGAAGTAGTTCTGGCACTTTTTACTTCGGGGCAAACTGCATGCAGTCCCTGCCCGCGTCCTCTTTAGCTTCATGTCGCCAAACTCCTTTTCTGTCCATCCACCGACGCTGTCGAGCACAGCCCCAAACTGAGTCTCGACGGTGTTTCTTTAGATTTGGGACCCTTTGAAACCTGAGGGAGAAAACAACAATAAAATGAGCATTTCCAGTGCTTCTGGCCCTTGCTCCCCGGGGCGCCCCTCAAGGAAGTTGTAAGCCCCGGGGTCCCGGCTCAACCCTCCGCCCCTCGCACCCAGCCGCTGGGTCCCGGGACCGCGGCAGGAGCTCCAGTCCGCTCTCCGGGGTTCCAGTTCCTGGTTTTCGCGGGAGCTGCGGGGCTAGCAGGGAGGGGGCTCCGGAGTGAGCGTAAGGATTTGAATGAGAAAGCAGGTTGTGGCCGCGGCGCCCTAGTCTGCCCCGCTTGTCTCGGGGGCTCTGCAGGTTGGTGTGGAGAAGTGCGCTGCTGGGAGGCTTTTCTGCCCCTCGACCAAGCTTTGGAGTTGGAGTCACAGGTACCCGTAACTCATCACTCCAGAAACATGAGAAGAGTCTGAGGAATCCATCTCTCGAACACTCTAAGTTGAGCAGGTCAGTGCTTTGGAAGAGGTAAGGGGGGACGGGAAAGGAAAAGAGGACTGCTTCTGCAGCCCAGGTGTGCAAGCGAGCAGGGGGCTCACGTTCCGCTCTTTGCAGTTCTGGCCGGGACACGCTCTTTAGGACAGTGTAAGGGGGGATCCCTTAAGCCCCCGTGCGGAGGACTGGACGACAGCTGGTCCTGGGGTCGCTTAATTTGGAAGGATGCGTGTGTAAGCCCGCATCAGAATTGAACTCTCAGGTCTCTCGTGGCCAGTGGGGTTTAAGCATCGTGGAGGGTATAGCATCGCTCATTGCAGGATGCTTCACCCCCACGTGGGACCCGCGGAGCTGGTCTCTGACCCGCAGATACGGCAGAGAGCAGCTTCGCTTTTCCCAGCAAGAGAAGTGCGGTGTCCATTACATTTGGAGTCTCACGGCTCTTCCTTTGCCCAGTGACCCCACTCAGCATCCTTTGAGAGAAGACCGGGTGCTCTCAGCGCGAGGAGGATTTACTCCATTGCTCTTTCCTGGAATAAACCAGAGGCACCGGAGCGGCGCGGTGCTGGGCGGTGGAGGCAAGTCCCGGACACACAGCCGCGCGCTCTGCGCCTGCGCGTGGTTCCCATGGCGACGGCGCCGCGAGTCGGCCTCGCCTCCCAGCGTGCCCCGAAGCCCTGTTCCCTGTTGAGCGGCTGCGTTCTCTCTCTAGGTCCCCTAGACTTTTTCTTTGTTTTTTTGTAACTCGGAATAAGTTTATGATTTTGACGTTAAGGAGTTGAGCTTAAAACAATAAGCAGTTAACGTTTAAAAGGCCCCTCCCACCTCCCAGGGCCATACCGCTTTGATTGTAGACAGGAAGAGGTGAGAAATTGCTTATTTGGGGCGGTATTTGAGATCCCCCAACCTTCTTCTAGCCATAACAGTGGACCCGAATAAAATACTCTCAGTAGCTAAGCTGGGGGAAGAAAAATCGGTCAGGTGTTTGTTCTTGAGCGATAAGGGGACAGTCCTGCGCCGCTTCTCCGCAGGTGGAGAGGCGGGCGTGTACGAACTAGCAGCACCTGTGTCCTCCTTTTGGCTTGTTTATGAGAATGAGAAGCGATCCCAAATGGACCAACGTAAAATGCCAATGAAAAAGGTTTTCCCAGCAGAAATGCTTCTGCAGCCCAGGTGTGCAAGCGAGCAGGGGGCTCACGTTCCGCTCTTTGCAGTTCTGGCCGGGACACGCTCTTTAGGACAGTGTAAGGGGGGATCCCTTAAGCCCCCGTGCGGAGGACTGGACGACAGCTGGTCCTGGGGTCGCTTAATTTGGAAGGATGCGTGTGTAAGCCCGCATCAGAATTGAACTCTCAGGTCTCTCGTGGCCAGTGGGGTTTAAGCATCGTGGAGGGTATAGCATCGCTCATTGCAGGATGCTTCACCCCCACGTGGGACCCGCGGAGCTGGTCTCTGACCCGCAGATACGGCAGAGAGCAGCTTCGCTTTTCCCAGCAAGAGAAGTGCGGTGTCCATTACATTTGGAGTCTCACGGCTCTTCCTTTGCCCAGTGACCCCACTCAGCATCCTTTGAGAGAAGACCGGGTGCTCTCAGCGCGAGGAGGATTTACTCCATTGCTCTTTCCTGGAATAAACCAGAGGCACCGGAGCGGCGCGGTGCTGGGCGGTGGAGGCAAGTCCCGGACACACAGCCGCGCGCTCTGCGCCTGCGCGTGGTTCCCATGGCGACGGCGCCGCGAGTCGGCCTCGCCTCCCAGCGTGCCCCGAAGCCCTGTTCCCTGTTGAGCGGCTGCGTTCTCTCTCTAGGTCCCCTAGACTTTTTCTTTGTTTTTTTGTAACTCGGAATAAGTTTATGATTTTGACGTTAAGGAGTTGAGCTTAAAACAATAAGCAGTTAACGTTTAAAAGGCCCCTCCCACCTCCCAGGGCCATACCGCTTTGATTGTAGACAGGAAGAGGTGAGAAATTGCTTATTTGGGGCGGTATTTGAGATCCCCCAACCTTCTTCTAGCCATAACAGTGGACCCGAATAAAATACTCTCAGTAGCTAAGCTGGGGGAAGAAAAATCGGTCAGGTGTTTGTTCTTGAGCGATAAGGGGACAGTCCTGCGCCGCTTCTCCGCAGGTGGAGAGGCGGGCGTGTACGAACTAGCAGCACCTGTGTCCTCCTTTTGGCTTGTTTATGAGAATGAGAAGCGATCCCAAATGGACCAACGTAAAATGCCAATGAAAGGAAACAAAGGTTTTCCCAGCAGAAATGATTGTTTTTCCAGTTGCTCAGGCGTTTTGGTCACTTCTGGGGCTAATCATCTGCAGGGAATGTTTCAAGAAATTTTAACAAGAACCAGTCAGATTCCTCGAGCTTTCTGTTGTGAGTCATCTTCCTTTTCTTAAAATTGTGAATCTTGACAACTCTATCAACCTTTAAAAGTTTCACTTGTTTACACATAGGTTAGTATTTGGCCAGGGTACATATCTTAAGGTATGTAGAAAGAGCTCTAGTTTCTTGTGGCGCGCTTTTTTTTTACGTTAATATTTGGCGGATTGTACTTTATTGCTATGAAATAAAGATTGGTTAGAATTAACTGCTAATAAAAGTTTGAAATTGGAGTTACTTTTCTTGGGATAAAATGTGGCATAAAAAATACCTTAGGTATCGGAATACAGGCTCAGTGTCTTGCTGTATTCTACTTTTAAGTAATTTGGCTTCAAGAATAGCAAATGTTTATTAGTGGTGGAAGTTGTCAGACAATGTCCTTCCACAATCAGCAAATGAAGTCAACAGTAATATGATTTTTCTGATGATTAGCAAATAATATGTTATTAAAGTTCTCTCCCATCCCATTCATTATAAATGCCGAGACGTTATGCAGTCCATCTGGTTGAAACGTTTAAAAGTGTCCAGTTAAGTTTTTTGTCATTAAAAAATAGAAAAACTCTTAATTTTCAGGTTCAGGTACTTTGTGACCCTATTTGGTAGCTTGTAACTGCCTCCAATTCCCTAATTCTCAGTGACATGTGTTTCTGCTGGTTCCAGGGGGTAAACTGCAGTTTAGCAGATCAAAAGGGACGGGGGTGGGAGAGGCAGTGGATTTGAGATCCCCAACCTCCTTCTAGCCATAACAGTGGACCCGAATAAAATACTCTCAGTAGCTAAGCTGGGGGAAGAAAAATCGGTCAGGTGTTTGTTCTTGAGCGATAAGGGGACAGTCCTGCGCCGCTTCTCCGCAGGTGGAGAGGCGGGCGTGTACGAACTAGCAGCACCTGTGTCCTCCTTTTGGCTTGTTTATGAGAATGAGAAGCGATCCCAAATGGACCAACGTAAAATGCCAATGAAAGGAAACAAAGGTTTTCCCAGCAGAAATGATTGTTTTTCCAGTTGCTCAGGCGTTTTGGTCACTTCTGGGGCTAATCATCTGCAGGGAATGTTTCAAGAAATTTTAACAAGAACCAGTCAGATTCCTCGAGCTTTCTGTTGTGAGTCATCTTCCTTTTCTTAAAATTGTGAATCTTGACAACTCTATCAACCTTTAAAAGTTTCACTTGTTTACACATAGGTTAGTATTTGGCCAGGGTACATATCTTAAGGTATGTAGAAAGAGCTCTAGTTTCTTGTGGCGCGCTTTTTTTTTACGTTAATATTTGGCGGATTGTACTTTATTGCTATGAAATAAAGATTGGTTAGAATTAACTGCTAATAAAAGTTTGAAATTGGAGTTACTTTTCTTGGGATAAAATGTGGCATAAAAAATACCTTAGGTATCGGAATACAGGCTCAGTGTCTTGCTGTATTCTACTTTTAAGTAATTTGGCTTCAAGAATAGCAAATGTTTATTAGTGGTGGAAGTTGTCAGACAATGTCCTTCCACAATCAGCAAATGAAGTCAACAGTAATATGATTTTTCTGATGATTAGCAAATAATATGTTATTAAAGTTCTCTCCCATCCCATTCATTATAAATGCCGAGACGTTATGCAGTCCATCTGGTTGAAACGTTTAAAAGTGTCCAGTTAAGTTTTTTGTCATTAAAAAATAGAAAAACTCTTAATTTTCAGGTTCAGGTACTTTGTGACCCTATTTGGTAGCTTGTAACTGCCTCCAATTCCCTAATTCTCAGTGACATGTGTTTCTGCTGGTTCCAGGGGGTAAACTGCAGTTTAGCAGATCATGGGATAATGAGACTGGGAGTGCTTGGGGGAAGGCTGGGGAGAGGCAGTGGGATGAGACAAAGGGAGGGGAGGTTGATGGGCAGAGCCAGGATTTATAGCTGCACCAGATTATTCATAAAAGCTGGTACAGTCATTGCTTCTGTTTGACCCATCATCAACATCAATTAAACTTATTTTTAGAATCAGTCTTCTAAATAATTATAAAGACAGTTACAGAAATAGTATATGATAAACGTGGTTTATGTTAGGGTGTTACACTGGAAAAACTCTCACATGCTTTCTACTTAATTTACTCATTTAGTCAACAGGTATTTATTGAAAAATAGTTATATATAAGAGATACAACAAAATTATAAGTAAGATATAGATGGATAAACCTAGATTTCTGCTCTCAGTGGACTAATTGAGACTTCTGAAATAATTCTAATCCTGTTTCAGGTTTTCAAGGAAAAGATACTATTTGTGGTACTCTTAAGGAGAAGGCTTAATTAAATGCCAAGCAACACACATCTAGATTGAGAAACAAAGGCTTAAACTTTGCTTTTAAAAACCCCAAACCTTGTTGTAGAGCATTTTAGAGAAGGGTCATAAATATGGTAAGAAGCATTATGTGTACCTGTACTTTTACATTTTTGTAATATAGTCTTGACTGTAAAAGCTGTAGTCTTGGCAAGGCAAGACTGAGTTTGAGGGGAACTGTAATTCTCAGGTTTCTTAGATGAAGATAAGGTGAGTGATTCAGTAGCAAATGTTTATTAGTGGTGGAAGTTGTCAGACAATGTCCTTCCACAATCAGCAAATGAAGTCAACAGTAATATGATTTTTCTGATGATTAGCAAATAATATGTTATTAAAGTTCTCTCCCATCCCATTCATTATAAATGCCGAGACGTTATGCAGTCCATCTGGTTGAAACGTTTAAAAGTGTCCAGTTAAGTTTTTTGTCATTAAAAAATAGAAAAACTCTTAATTTTCAGGTTCAGGTACTTTGTGACCCTATTTGGTAGCTTGTAACTGCCTCCAATTCCCTAATTCTCAGTGACATGTGTTTCTGCTGGTTCCAGGGGGTAAACTGCAGTTTAGCAGATCATGGGATAATGAGACTGGGAGTGCTTGGGGGAAGGCTGGGGAGAGGCAGTGGGATGAGACAAAGGGAGGGGAGGTTGATGGGCAGAGCCAGGATTTATAGCTGCACCAGATTATTCATAAAAGCTGGTGCAGTCATTGCTTCTGTTTGACCCATCATCAACATCAATTAAACTTATTTTTAGAATCAGTCTTCTAAATAATTATAAAGACAGTTACAGAAATAGTATATGATAAACGTGGTTTATGTTAGGGTGTTACACTGGAAAAACTCTCACATGCTTTCTACTTAATTTACTCATTTAGTCAACAGGTATTTATTGAAAAATAGTTATATATAAGAGATACAACAAAATTATAAGTAAGATATAGATGGATAAACCTAGATTTCTGCTCTCAGTGGACTAATTGAGACTTCTGAAATAATTCTAATCCTGTTTCAGGTTTTCAAGGAAAAGATACTATTTGTGGTACTCTTAAGGAGAAGGCTTAATTAAATGCCAAGCAACACACATCTAGATTGAGAAACAAAGGCTTAAACTTTGCTTTTAAAAACCCCAAACCTTGTTGTAGAGCATTTTAGAGAAGGGTCATAAATATGGTAAGAAGCATTATGTGTACCTGTACTTTTACATTTTTGTAATATAGTCTTGACTGTAAAAGCTGTAGTCTTGGCAAGGCAAGACTGAGTTTGAGGGGAACTGTAATTCTCAGGTTTCTTAGATGAAGATAAGGTGAGTGATTCAGTAGTCCTTTGTTCTGGCTCTGTGTTTCATGACACAGTAAACCTCTTGCAGCTCCCTTCTAAGAATAGTATTGGTCTGCATGCTTGAAGGATCATGACTGTTATTTGTCTGACAAAAAAAAAAGACATAAAATTATGGTAGACCGATAAAAGGAATACAGTAGGGCATGTGAACATTTTAATTTTTGAACTGGAGTAATTTCCAGGCATTTTTCATGAATTTAGACTCCACTGAAATCCATTACAGCCATGACAAACCTCTGGCATAATAATAACCAAGGTTGACTGACAAATGTTTGCTTTGGTCACTCTTGGAACAGAGAAGATTAGGGAGACTGTAGCCTTCTTTCCGTCACCACCTCATGAGTCTACTCACCATTATCAGCTCAGATAAGCTTGCTGAGGAGCATCCTCATTTGGTTATTGCTCTTTGTCTTGGAAAACCAGACTCAGCTGTGAATTGTGGTGCAGAACTCATTACTTTGAACAATGCCTCCTTGGCTTTGCTTTGGGAAACAGTTCTGTCTCTTCACTAGTAGGGACTTATTTCAGGCAGCTTGGCTCACAAGGAAAATCATTTAGACACAGTTCAGTGGACACTCACTCACATCTCTTTGACACCCGTGACCATTTTTGTTTAAGAAGAAATGCAGGATTGCTTTGGTAGGGTATGCCAAATTAGAAGTGCATTTTAAGAAGCCCGTGAAGACGTTTACACAGCTTTGTGTTGTTATCCTCAGGGTCTGTGTCTTCTGTGTTTCAAAGTAAAAGGGGGCAGGGTGGACACAGAAGGGACAACTAAGAAAACTTTTATAGCAAAGTGAAATTCTCATCAAATGTGAGTTTTAGATGTGCTAAACTAAATGCTCGTGCCTCCTGATCAGAGCAGGAGCAGAATCAGAGTTACATGAGCAAAAAGTACATCTACTATGTTTACATAAACCAGGAAGCCAGGGCCCAAGGTTGCTAAAGGATTTTCTTAAAGTCCTACTGCTAATAAGTGAAGAAATTGGGGTGAAAATGTTCTGATTTCTAATGATCCTGCTCTTTATAGGAAATCTAGGGAGGGCAGATATGAAATCCTTGCTCGAGACTTTGATATTTGTAACCGTATGAACTTGTTGTGGTTGTAGTTATAAAATGGTCAAACACCAACAGTGTTCTATGATTTTGTCTAATTTCACTGAGTGGGATTGACAGTGGGCACCTTCAGATGAAATATTTGGTTATAAGCACATGGAAGTCTTGAGAATGTGTACAGTGCACATACATAGAGAGATCTTTTTCAGTGTGCATTCTGGCCTGAGGAATTCTGCCATGACTAGGATTTAGTGTAAGGGAGAGCAGCTTTTGTCGTAAATATCTGAAACAAGGGGTTCTGGAAGAAAAGGAGGAAATGAACATTGATATATTCCAACCATGGGCCTGAGCATTTACTTTAGTTCAAAGGTAAAATTCACAGAGATGCAGGAGTTATTATCCTATGCTACTAATGAGACTTGGAGATTAGTTTCTTGCCCAAGATCTAAGTATGGAAGAGTCTTGGAATTTGAACCCAGGTCTGTCTGCCTCCGTGTTCTGTTACATCATATTTCTGTTCACAAAAACAAGGCTAGGGCTTCCCTGGTGGTCCAGTGGGTAAAGACACCGCCTTGCAGTGCAAGGGGCGCCGGTTCGATCCCTGGCCTGGGAAGATCCCACATGCTGCGGAGTGGCTGGACTGATGTGTCCAACTACTGAGCCAGAGCTCTGGGGCGCATGCGCCCAGAGCCGGTGCTCTGCGACAACAGAGGCCACTGCGGTGGGAGGCCCACACGGGCCAAAGAACAAAGGTGGATGAAAATGGATAAATGAAAGACCAATAGAAGTGGACCGCCCACCCCCGCCCTCCCCAATCTGCCCCTGCTCCCCGCAAAAAAAAAAATGTAAAAAAAAAAAAAAAAAAAAAACAAGGCTAAATTTATGAAAAATACTGAATTTTCACTTTAAGCTCACTATCCATCTGAGATACAACCATTTAGAAGTTTTTCTGGTCAGCTCTTCGGTGAGTGGAGACATTGCATTCCCTATATGGAGTTTAGGAGGTTATAAATTCAGGTCTGGCTCCAGAAAAACATTCAAGACTTTGTTTATAAACTGATGGCAATTTGTTTAGAAGTGAGTGGTGTTTGGATTCTCTTCTGCAAATGCCTTTCTACATCAAAGTGGCCCACTTATCACTTTGAGATTGTTGTCAAATTATGCTGGGTCTAAGAGGACCCCTCATGATTTTAATGAGTGTTTTCTGGCATCCCAAGACTTAGATGTTGATTTTTTTCTCTTGGGTAAATTTTTCTTACTTACTGTTTTTGAAATAATGATTTACTGCTGGATAGAATCAAGTGGTATATTTCTGTTAGGTTTTTCAAATTGGAGACCTGAATCACCTCGGACAGTTGCTGAAAATTTCTCGACTTAGACCAGAAGCTGGAGTTCATTTGGTGCTTCCAAAATTACTCTGGCCATGGTATTGAGACTATACAGTGCTGGTTTCAGATTCACAGGTTTTTTTTTTTTTTTTTTGGCCACTTCTATTGATCTTTCATTTATTATTTATTTTTGTTCTTTGGCCTGTGTGGGCCTCCCATCGCAGGGACCTCTCTCGCCGCAAAGCACCGACTCTGGGTGCACATGCTCCAGAGCTCCGGCTCAGTAGTTGGACACATCAGTCCAGCCGCTCCGTGGCACGTGGGATCTTCCCAGACCAGGGATCGAACCGGCGCCCCTTGCACTGCAAGGCGGTGTCCTTACCCATTGGACCACCAAGGAAGCCCAGATTCACAGTTTTTGAGTGGGTTTACCCAGGAAGAAATTGAGTCTCATGGATGTCTACACTCAAGCAGTTGGGAATTGAATCTTGACTTGCCAGCAGATTCCTGTTCTATTTACCTTATTAGCACACCACACCTTAAAGCACACCTCTCTCTCCTGGGCCTTCTTTTATCTTTTGAATTTAGCAAGGGGCTTAAGAACCTGGCCAACCATTCAAGTGCCCATGCATTAGCATTCCCTTGCCACTGGAAGGCAGAAAGATCTAGTCTGGTGCTCACACATGTAGTTACTGATTAACTGGTCTAAGGCAATCATGGTTTTTCTTTTATCTTCCTTCATTTCCTTGTTGCTAGTCAAGCAAGAACCGAACATTTAAATTCAGCTTCCTACTTCCCTCTTCTCTCCCTCTTCAGTGTAACTGAAGGAGCCACTGGATCTTGGAACAGGTCTCTGTGGAGTGCTAGAGGAGTCTCTGGTGGGAACTTGATCGTTTTTTTGCCAGGGGTGAGAATCCTGAATCAGAAGTTAAGTGAGTTGATTTGCTATATGATTGTATGTAATTTAGTTCTCAGTAGTCTTCCTATTTCTTTTTGCCAACAACTGTTTCTTAACTTTGAGTGATATGGGATTGAAAAGAAATTAAAAAAAATTCTTCATAGAAAAAGGAGTTAGGGTTATGAGAAGATGCTGTGATTTTTTAAATTTCAATTCGAACTGTTGGTTTCAGAGAACTGTTTATGTAAAACAGAAAGAAAGGGAGGGATGAGAAAAGGAAGGTTTTCTTCTATGCATGTGGAGTACCTCTGGAAGGGTACACTAATCATGTTGGTTGCTGGGAGACAGATACCAGAGGTAAACTTTTCATTGTATACCTTTCTATGTCTTTGAATTTTGAAATTTAATAAGTAAAATTAAAGTAAGAAAGAATACTTGGGTTTCAAAATTAAAGAAATAAGTAACCGTCTCCCGGGACCTCAGTGATAGAAGTAGAAAACTGGGAAGCAATTTTAAAGAAAAGAAATTTTTTTTTTAGTATCTTTTAAGTCTCACCAAAGTTCACATTTAGTAATTTTTAAAAGCAGTATTTTTTAACACGATTTCAATAACAGGGTTTGGGGAGGCTTTTTTTTTTTTTTTATTTTAGTTTTCATGGTCTTCTTCCGTCTCATAAAGCATGAGCTATTGGTTGCTCCCAGACTCAGTGGGCCAATGAAAACCAGACCATTCCACTCCTGAGTCACTAAACCTGTCTTCTGCTGTCAGTGTGTGTATGGAGTGAACCTAGAAAGCCCCTGACCCCGCTTCCATGACCCTGTTTTTTCCCCATGGCGAAACCCCTGTAATTTGATTATTGTTTTTTCCTGATTAGTGTCTGAATGTGAATGTCAGAAGAATCATTTCTTCTCAAATTGAAAAAGGTGGGGGGAAGCTTATATAAAAGTTTTATTCTGAACCACATCATTTCTTTTTTGAAATAGGCTATGAATTGGAAGTAGTTTTCTGTTTACTGGGTAAATCATGAAAATACAGCCTTGGAAGAGAGTGAACACAGAACTGTGTACCAAGTTTTTCACTCGTCAAAAGAGAAATGTGAAATCTATTATTCAGTGTCCAAGTTTCAATCAAAAGCAAAAAACTCAAGTCAGAATCAGTTCTCAACACTTTTTGAAAATTCCTCATTGAAGTTACTAAAACATTCTTTACTCACAGAATTCTTATTACTCTGTTACTTTTGTTAGAAGAGAATAACTGAATAGATCATACATTCTCATGTTTAAAAGGACATTTAGTGAAAATTCTCTAACCTCTGTCCTTGAGCCGTCCAGTTCTTAAATAGACCAATAGTTATTAGTTTGTTAATCATTTTTGAATATTAATATATTTATAAAGATAGTTATAGACTATTAGTTATAACTATATTTATTACTAGTTATATAGGTATAAACTATGTAACTAATACATATGGATACTTTTGTCCTTCTTTTAAAAATCAAATGATGATACATGATCCATATGATTCTGCCTTCGTTCCCTGTAATAATATATGTGGTATATCATTCCATATCAGCATATAGGGCTTCTTAGGTTTTTCTTAATAATAATTTTTTTTGGTCACACCATGTGACATGTGAGATCTTAGTTCCTGACCAGGGTTCAAACCCACACCCCAGCAGAGTCTTAACCACTGGACCACCAGGGAAGTCCCTTTTTAACGATTTCAATAACAGGGTTTGGGGAGGCTTTTTTTTTTTTTTTATTTTAGTTTTCATGGTCTTCTTCCGTCTCATAAAGCATGAGCTATTGGTTGCTCCCAGACTCAGTGGGCCAATGAAAACCAGACCATTCCACTCCTGAGTCACTAAACCTGTCTTCTGCTGTCAGTGTGTGTATGGAGTGAACCTAGAAAGCCCCTGACCCCGCTTCCATGACCCTGTTTTTTCCCCATGGCGAAACCCCTGTAATTTGATTATTGTTTTTTCCTGATTAGTGTCTGAATGTGAATGTCAGAAGAATCATTTCTTCTCAAATTGAAAAAGGTGGGGGGAAGCTTATATAAAAGTTTTATTCTGAACCACATCATTTCTTTTTTGAAATAGGCTATGAATTGGAAGTAGTTTTCTGTTTACTGGGTAAATCATGAAAATACAGCCTTGGAAGAGAGTGAACACAGAACTGTGTACCAAGTTTTCACTCGTCAAAGAGAAATGTGAAATCTATTATTCAGTGTCCAAGTTTCAATCAAAAGCAAAAAACTCAAGTCAGAATCAGTTCTCAACACTTTTTGAAAATTCCTCATTGAAGTTACTAAAACATTCTTTACTCACAGAATTCTTATTACTCTGTTACTTTTGTTAGAAGAGAATAACTGAATAGATCATACATTCTCATGTTTAAAAGGACATTTAGTGAAAATTCTCTAACCTCTGTCCTTGAGCCGTCCAGTTCTTAAATAGACCAATAGTTATTAGTTTGTTAATCATTTTTGAATATTAATATATTTATAAAGATAGTTATAGACTATTAGTTATAACTATATTTATTACTAGTTATATAGGTATAAACTATGTAACTAATACATATGGATACTTTTGTCCTTCTTTTAAAAATCAAATGATGATACATGATCCATATGATTCTGCCTTCGTTCCCTGTAATAATATATGTGGTATATCATTCCATATCAGCATATAGGGCTTCTTAGGTTTTTCTTAATAATAATTTTTTTTGGTCACACCATGTGACATGTGAGATCTTAGTTCCCTGACCAGGGTTCAAACCCACACCCCCAGCAGAGTCTTAACCACTGGACCACCAGGGAAGTCCCTTTTTTATTAATAGGTTACTTTAAAAAAGCAGTTTTAAGTTCACAGCAAAATTGAAGGAAAGGTGCAAGCTTTCCTGTGTTCTTGCTCATGTTACCAACACCCTCCACCTGAGTGGTACATTTGTTACAATTGATGATCCCACATTGGGACATCATGGTGTCCTGGGGGACATTGAGCCCACATTACAGTGAGCTTTTGGTGTTGTGCAGTCTGTGGGTTTGGACAGATCTGTAGTGACCTATATGCATCGTTATGACATCATACCCTGGGTTTTCACTGCCCTAAACATTTTCAGGGGCTTCCCTGGTGGTCCAGTGGGTAGGGACACTGCCTTGCAGTATAAAAATTTCATGCTCTTCCCATTCAGCTGCCCCCTACTCTTAAGCCCCTGGCAATCACTGACCTTTTCATTGTCTCACTAGTTTGCCTTTTCCAGAATGTCCTATAGTTGGTATCACAGTATATAATCTTTTCAGATTGGCCTTTTTTCACTTGGTAATGCGAAAGGATTCCTCCATGGTTTAACCCTCATTTCTTTTTAGTGCCAAATAATACTCTGTTTTCTGGATGTACCAGTTTATTTATCCATCCACCAACTGCAGGATATCTTGATGACTTCGAGTTTTGGCAATTACAAATAAAGTCGCTATAAACACTCATGTGCAGATTTTTGTGTGGACATAAGTTTGTCCACTCCTTTGAGGAGTTGACAATACCAAGGAGGGCAATTACTGGATCTTGAGTAAGACTATGTTATGTAAGAAACTGCCAAATTGTCTTCCAGGAGGGCTGCACCATTTTAATTCCCTCCAGCAATGAAGGCAGATTTCTGCTGCTCCACATACTCACCAACATCTGGTGGTGGTGGTAACTGGATTTTGGCCGTTCTCATAGGTGTTGTGGCATCTCGCTGCTTTAATTTGCATTTCCTGATGGCATGTGATGAAGAGAACATCTTTCCATATGGTTCTTTGCCATCTCTGTATCTTTGAGGTGTCTATTCAGGTTTCTGGTCCCTTAGTTCCCTGACCAGGGTTCAAACCCACACCCCCAGCAGAGTCTTAACCACTGGACCACCAGGGAAGTCCCTTTTTTATTAATAGGTTACTTTAAAAAAGCAGTTTTAAGTTCACAGCAAAATTGAAGGAAAGGTGCAAGCTTTCCTGTGTTCTTGCTCATGTTACCAACACCCTCCACCTGAGTGGTACATTTGTTACAATTGATGATCCCACATTGGGACATCATGGTTCCCTGGAGGACATTGAGCCCACATTACAGTGAGCTTTTGGTGTTGTGCAGTCTGTGGGTTTGGACAGATCTGTAGTGACCTATATGCATCGTTATGACATCATACCCTGGGTTTTCACTGCCCTAAACATTTTCAGGGGCTTCCCTGGTGGTCCAGTGGGTAGGGACACTGCCTTGCAGTATAAAAATTTCATGCTCTTCCCATTCAGCTGCCCCCTACTCTTAAGCCCCTGGCAATCACTGACCTTTTCATTGTCTCACTAGTTTGCCTTTTCCAGAATGTCCTATAGTTGGTATCACAGTATATAATCTTTTCAGATTGGCCTTTTTTCACTTGGTAATGCGAAAGGATTCCTCCATGGTTTAACCCTCATTTCTTTTTAGTGCCAAATAATACTCTGTTTTCTGGATGTACCAGTTTATTTATCCATCCACCAACTGCAGGATATCTTGATGACTTCGAGTTTTGGCAATTACAAATAAAGTCGCTATAAACACTCATGTGCAGATTTTTGTGTGGACATAAGTTTGTCCACTCCTTTGAGGGAGTTGACAATACCAAGGAGGGCAATTACTGGATCTTGAGTAAGACTATGTTATGTAAGAAACTGCCAAATTGTCTTCCAGGAGGGCTGCACCATTTTAATTCCCTCCAGCAATGAAGGCAGATTTCTGCTGCTCCACATACTCACCAACATCTGGTGGTGGTGGTAACTGGATTTTGGCCGTTCTCATAGGTGTTGTGGCATCTCGCTGCTTTAATTTGCATTTCCTGATGGCATGTGATGAAGAGAACATCTTTCCATATGGTTCTTTGCCATCTCTGTATCTTTGAGGTGTCTATTCAGGTTTCTGGTCCCTTTAAATTCACAAAGTGTGGTCCCATACACTTTGTGTGTATGTGTGTGTGTTTTAAGAATTCCATGCATCTATTTTGAATAAATCTTTTATTAAATGTGTCTTACAAATATTCTCTCCCAGTCTGTGGCTTGTTTTATCATTCACTGGGCATTGTTTTTCATGGAAGTATTAAGTTTTAATCAAGTTCTGCTTATCATTTCTTTCTTTCATATATCATGCCTTTGGTGTTGTATTTAAAAAATCACCACCATGCCCAAGGTCATCTAGATTTTTTTTTCTCATATGTTATGAGTTTACAGTTTATAAACTATGAATTTTATAGTTTTGTGTTTTAAATTTAGGTTTATGATTCATTTTGAGTTAACTTATGTGAAGGGTATAAGGTCTATCTTTAGGTTCATTTTTTTCTGCCTGGGGATGTTCAGTGGTTCCAGCACCATTGGTTGAAAGCTGTCTCTGTTCCATGGTATTGCTTTGTTTGTAAAAGGGCAGTTGATTTCCATTTATGTGGGTCTGTTTCTGGGCTATCTATTCTGTTCCATTGACTTATTCATTTACTGTTTCTTCAATACCACACTGTCTTGATTACTGTAGCTTGAGAGTAAGTCTTTAGTGGGATTGTTTCAGTCTTCGATCTTTGTTCAACATTGTGTCGGCTATTCTGGATTTTTTAATGGCTACATAGTTTTCAATGTGTGGTTATATTAAAATTTACATCAGGGCAATATATCTGTAAGACTATGTTATGTAAGTATAAACACTCATGTGCAGATTTTGTGTGGACATAAGTTTGTCCACTCCTTTGAGAGTTGACAATACCAAGGAGGGCAATTACTGGATCTTGAGTAAGACTATGTTATGTAAGAAACTGCCAAATTGTCTTCCAGGAGGGCTGCACCATTTTAATTCCCTCCAGCAATGAAGGCAGATTTCTGCTGCTCCACATACTCACCAACATCTGGTGGTGGTGGTAACTGGATTTTGGCCGTTCTCATAGGTGTTGTGGCATCTCGCTGCTTTAATTTGCATTTCCTGATGGCATGTGATGAAGAGAACATCTTTCCATATGGTTCTTTGCCATCTCTGTATCTTTGAGGTGTCTATTCAGGTTTCTGGTCCCTTTAAATTCACAAAGTGTGGTCCCATACACTTTGTGTGTATGTGTGTGTGTTTTAAGAATTCCATGCATCTATTTTGAATAAATCTTTTATTAAATGTGTCTTACAAATATTCTCTCCCAGTCTGTGGCTTGTTTTATCATTCACTGGGCATTGTTTTTCATGGAAGTATTAAGTTTTAATCAAGTTCTGCTTATCATTTCTTTCTTTCATATATCATGCCTTTGGTGTTGTATTTAAAAAATCACCACCATGCCCAAGGTCATCTAGATTTTTTTTTCTCATATGTTATGAGTTTACAGTTTATAAACTATGAATTTTATAGTTTTGTGTTTTAAATTTAGGTTTATGATTCATTTTGAGTTAACTTATGTGAAGGGTATAAGGTCTATCTTTAGGTTCATTTTTTTCTGCCTGGGGATGTTCAGTGGTTCCAGCACCATTGGTTGAAAGCTGTCTCTGTTCCATGGTATTGCTTTGTTTGTAAAAGGGCAGTTGATTTCCATTTATGTGGGTCTGTTTCTGGGCTATCTATTCTGTTCCATTGACTTATTCATTTACTGTTTCTTCAATACCACACTGTCTTGATTACTGTAGCTTGAGAGTAAGTCTTTAGTGGGATTGTTTCAGTCTTCGATCTTTGTTCAACATTGTGTCGGCTATTCTGGATTTTTTAATGGCTACATAGTTTTCAATGTGTGGTTATATTAAAATTTAATTAGATTAATGCACAATTAGGTTGCTTCTGAACTTTTGAAAACAATGACATAGTAAGTAACCATATACATACTCTGAATGCTCAGGTATGGCTAGAGAATGTATTTTTGGAAGTGGGATTGCTAAGCCAAAGGTATATACATTTTTAATTTTGATTAACAATATCAAATTGACTTCAACAGAATTTGTACAATTTTTGTTCTCATCAGAAATGTGTTACATAATTTCTCCACACGTTCACTAATACAGTTGGTCATTACACTTTTTGATTTTTGCTAATTTGATAGGTAAAAAATTACCATCTTGATATAGGTGAAACCTGCTTTTCTCATATTAACTTATGATGACTTTGCCAATTTCCATTTCGAACAGTCTCAGAGTGACTCGTTCTTTCTATTATAGATTAAAAAATCAATTTTGAAGTCGCAAATCAATAGGTTTCCGATCACTCCCTAGTAGATCAGAGTCAACACATTTACTTTTCTTAAATGATACGCATTTATTTGCTTTTCACACTTCCTTCCAAGTGTCAATATTTCACTCCTCTCCCCATGTCTGGGAGAGCTGGTATCTTCGGTATCTAAGGATGTCTCCAGTCCTGGCAGGATGGTGTCAACACTGGGCTCGGCTGTAGCACTGCTTGCTCCCCCTCACTGGGATGGAAGCTAACTTTTTGTCCTTTTTGTCGTTGGTGGCTGTGTGGGTTCTTACGTCTTAGCATTACTGAAGGAAAGAAGAAATGGTGAGTGTTCAGACTCAGTGTATTCTTTAGGTTCATTTTTTTCTGCCTGGGGATGTTCAGTGGTTCCAGCACCATTGGTTGAAAGCTGTCTCTGTTCCATGGTATTGCTTTGTTTGTAAAAGGGCAGTTGATTTCCATTTATGTGGGTCTGTTTCTGGGCTATCTATTCTGTTCCATTGACTTATTCATTTACTGTTTCTTCAATACCACACTGTCTTGATTACTGTAGCTTGAGAGTAAGTCTTTAGTGGGATTGTTTCAGTCTTCGATCTTTGTTCAACATTGTGTCGGCTATTCTGGATTTTTTAATGGCTACATAGTTTTCAATGTGTGGTTATATTAAAATTTAATTAGATTAATGCACAATTAGGTTGCTTCTGAACTTTTGAAAACAATGACATAGTAAGTAACCATATACATACTCTGAATGCTCAGGTATGGCTAGAGAATGTATTTTTGGAAGTGGGATTGCTAAGCCAAAGGTATATACATTTTTAATTTTGATTAACAATATCAAATTGACTTCAACAGAATTTGTACAATTTTTGTTCTCATCAGAAATGTGTTACATAATTTCTCCACACGTTCACTAATACAGTTGGTCATTACACTTTTTGATTTTTGCTAATTTGATAGGTAAAAAATTACCATCTTGATATAGGTGAAACCTGCTTTTCTCATATTAACTTATGATGACTTTGCCAATTTCCATTTGAACAGTCTCAGAGTGACTCGTTCTTTCTATTATAGATTAAAAAATCAATTTTGAAGTCGCAAATCAATAGGTTTCCGATCACTCCCTAGTAGATCAGAGTCAACACATTTACTTTTCTTAAATGATACGCATTTATTTGCTTTTCACACTTCCTTCCAAGTGTCAATATTTCACTCCTCTCCCCATGTCTGGGAGAGCTGGTATCTTCGGTATCTAAGGATGTCTCCAGTCCTGGCAGGATGGTGTCAACACTGGGCTCGGCTGTAGCACTGCTTGCTCCCCCTCACTGGGATGGAAGCTAACTTTTTGTCCTTTTTGTCGTTGGTGGCTGTGTGGGTTCTTACGTCTTAGCATTACTGAAGGAAAGAAGAAATGGTGAGTGTTCAGACTCAGTGTATTCTGATGCTGTTTGGGCACTCAGGAGATCCCTTTTCTTCCCTGAATGTGGATGAGATGCTGTAGGAATAATGGAGAGTTCTGAGGGTAGCAGGGAACCAAGACCTGGCCACAGGAATATCGTGCCTCATTCTGGTTCCCGTGATTTTGCTGTGAACATATTAGATATTCAAGGGAAGGAAACTGTGCAGGAAAATATAGTAGGAGAAAACATATAGGCCAGTGACAAATACCCAGGAGTTAGTTGCTGTGTCTAAAATCTTGTTTGTACTAGTTTAAGGACAAAACAGCACACTATAAATTTCATTTGAGGGATTTGTAATACTGTTCGGTTTTATTTCCTTATTTTGTCTGGTTAATGCTTTCTATGACACCTTTCTTCAGATGGCGACTTTGGACAAGCTATTTGTTAGTTAGACCTAAAGAATCAAAAACTTATAGGGCTTCCCCTGGTGGTCCAGTGGGTAAGGACACCGCCTTGCAGTGCAAGGGGCGCCGGTTCCATCCCTGGCCTGGGAAGATCCCACGTGCCGCAGAGCAGCTGGACTGATGTGTCCAATCACTGAGCCGGAGCTCTGGAGTGCATGCGCCCAGAGCCGGCGCTCTGCAACGACAGACCACACCGCGATGGGAGGCCCACAGGAGCCAAAGAACAAAGACGGATGAAAATAGAGAAATGAAAGACCAATAGAAGTGGCCCGCCTGCTCCCCTCCCTCCCCAATCCGACCCCTGCCCAAAAATAAATAAATAAATCAATCTTTAGGAAAAAAAAAAAACAACAACAACTTATAATCTTGAATAGGAAGTGTGTTAGATGCATATAACTTGGGCTAACTATATCAGCTTCAGATTTTTCCTCAGGGCTTTTTTTTTTTTTTTTTTTTAATTATTGCTTTATTTATCTTAATTTGACTGCACTGGGTCTTAGCTGTGGCATGTGGTATCTAGTTCCCTGACCAGGGATCAGATCTGGGCCCCCCACATTAGAAGCACAGAGTCTTAACCATTGGACAACCAGAGAAGTCACAGGGCTTCTTAATAATTAAGAATTCAGTGCACTAAAATCAAAGCTGAGTTTCCAAAATTTAGAACATTTGGTTAGATTTTTTTTTTTGGTGTTCTTTTGAGCTTGAGAATTTTTGACCAAATTAGATTTAATATCCCTTTTCTTTCTCTATTGCTTTGAGGACCTTTATTTTTACTTTTATAATTTCTGATATTCTTATATTTGCATTGATTAATGTTCTATATTGGACATCTAGAAGGTTAACTTCTCTGTAGACTTTAGAAAAACTAAACCTTAAGTCTTTACCACCATTATCTTAGGCCAAAATCTTTGCAGAATTAGTCTTCATGATCACTATTATCCTGTTGTTTAGTCATTATGTCATGTCTGACTCTTTTGTGACCTTAGGGACTGTGGCCTACTAGGCTCCTCTGTCCATGGCATTTTTCAGGCAAGAATACTGGAGTGGGTTGCCATTTCCTTCTCCAGGGGATCTTCTCAACCTAAGAATTGAACTAGCATCTTCTGCATTTTCTGAACTGTGGGCCGATTCTTTTCCACTGAGCCACCAGGAGGGCCCTTTATGATCACTACTAGCCTTTTAAAGAGAGGTGAGGTCAATCTCAGGATTTAGATTCTGAATAAGTTTTGTTTAAGCATTCTTGATGAAAGGTTATTATTATTATTTTAAATTTTATCCTCTTTTATTGGTCTTTCATTTATTTTCATCCATCTTTGTTCTTTGGCCTGTGTGGGCTTCCCATTGCAGTGGCCTCTCTCGTCGCAGAACACCTGCTCTGGATGCATAGGCTCCAGAGCTCTGGCTCGGTAGTTGGACACACTGGTCCAGGCGCTCCATGGCATGTGGGATCTTCCTGGGCCAGGGATTGAACTGGCGCCCCTTGCACTGCAAGGTGGACTCTTTACCCACTGGACCACCAGGGAAGCCCGAAATGTTATTTTTTGCCCATATCCTTATATATACTTTGTTTTATATCACATTGTATTTATTTATTATTATTATTTTAAAAGATTTATTTATTTATTTATTTTGGGCGGGGATTGGGTTGGGGAGGGACGGGAGTGGGCGGGCCACTTCTATTGGTCTTTCATTTCTCCATTTTCATCCGTCTCTGTTCTTTGGCTCCTGTGGGCCTCCCATCGCAGTGGCCTCTGTTGTCGCAGAGCACCGGCTCTGGGCGCATGCGTTCCAGAGCTCCGGCTCGGTAATTGGACATATCGTTCCAGCCGCTCGGCGGCACGTGGGATCTTCCCAGGCCAGGGATGGAACCGGCGCCCCTTGCACTGCAAGGCGGTGTCCTTACCCACTGGACCACCAGGGGAAGCCCTCACATTGTATTTAAACAGCATATTAGCAATATAGGTTAGTAATTTTTACCTTGATAACTGAGAGCAGTATTTCGGACATCTACAGTGTCTTCCTATTAAACCACCCTTTCTATTCCCTTCCCTTCTGATCTTTCCTCTTTTAAACCTACTGATCTTTTGACATGTAGCTCTGTCCTCCCACCCTTCAGGAACTCTTTCCTGACAGCCTTGGTTTCTTTTCTCTGAACCATTAGACTGTGCTTCATTGGCCACCTATAAGGTACCCTACTTTTTTCTGTGCAGGTTTTATATAAATCCTTTGTCCCTGTCTACATTTTATTCTCCCATCTGCATCATTAGCTTCTTGAGGACTGGAGTAGTGTTTAGGCATCTCTCCATCCCCTCAGTACCTTAGAGCACCTGTAATGGGGCTCAGAGCATACTTATGAGTTATTTGATTCATAAACTGATTTGATTATAGCTTTTGGCATCTTAAGGGGTCCTGAACTCCTGTTTTTGAGCACAGAAAGGAGGTCACTTCCCTTACTTCTCCTGCTGTGGGGTTGGGAAGGAGAGAAGGTATTGTCTGGAAGTTTAATTGCCCGAATCAAGGTGCATCTCTTTTGGAGCTGTGCTTATTGCTGAGTGGAAGGGGTAGAGAACAGGCAAAGATGAGAATCCAATACATCCCCTATGATAAGCGCTCTCTTCTCACTGGTGAATGGGTTAAGTAGGAAAGTCGAACACGGGAAAGTTTGGGGAATCTGCCCTTCTCTGGAGGTTGCCATTTCTGAGACTGAATTTTGGGCATCCTTATATGTGAAGGACTTGGGAATGGAGCTATTCTGAAGTCCATTTCTAATATTTAAAAAGTATAGAAATACTCTAAATTATTTAGAGATAACCAGTATAGATCAAGGGTTTTTTGGTTGTTAGACCTACACTTAAGTAGGTGAAATTAGAACCGTGACAAAAAAATGCCTGCTGTTAGTGTGTCATCAGGAATAGTCTTCAAATCAGAGGTGTTAATATTGGGTTGAATTTTAAGATTTGCGGGCACTGAGAGTTGAAATCTAATTACCTAACAGTCATTCTTTTGGGTGTCTATTTTTAAATATAGTTTTAATTTCAAATCTGCACTTTGTGTTCACTTTTAAAAAAAAATTATTTATTTAACTGTGCAGGATCCTAATTGCAGTGCATGGAATCTTTTAGTTGCAACATGTGGGATCTAGTTCCCTGATCAGGGATTGAACTCAGGCCCCCTGCAATGGGAGCACTGAGTCTTAGCCACTGGGCCACCAGGGAAGTCCCTCGTGTCCACTTTTAAAATGAAGGAATAGGCTTCCCTGGTAGCTCAGTGATTACGAGTTCACTTGTCAATGTAGGAGACATGGGTTTGATCCCTGATCCAGGAAGATCCCACATGCTGTGGAGCAACTAAGTCCGTGAGCCACAACTTTTGAGCCTGTGCTCTAGAGTCTCAGATCCGCAACTACTGAGCCCATGTGCCGCAACTATTGAAGCCTGTGTGCCCTAGAGCCCGAGTTCCACAAGAGAAGTCACTTCAACAAGAAGCCTGCTCACCTCAACTAGAGAGTAGCCCCTACTGCCTGCAACTAGAGAAGAGCTTGCAGCAGCAGTGTAAACTCAGAATAGCCAAAAATAAATATAAAATAAAATTTTTAAAAAGTGAAGGAATATATTTTTAAAAAAGATGAAAATATCTCAACCCTGACATGAGCATAGGAAATTAGAAAAGACGGTACATTGAAAAGTCTGGATACAGACAGACTCAGCCATACCTAGTAGTGTGTTCTCTCTCTCTATCTTTCTCTCTTTCCCTCATATATTCATTATTTATTAAGAAGTAAAATTACATAGATCTTAAGAATGTAGTCATTGAGGTTAATTTTTATTTAGTCCACATACCAGTGCTGTCACTTAATAACTGTGGGTAATTACCTAACCTCTCTGTGCTACAGTTTCTTTGTAAGAGTGGGGAAATAATTATACCAAGCCCTTGGGTTCACTGTAAAGGTGAAAAAAAATACTTGTGAAATATTTATCAGCAGGCATTACAAAGTGGCAGGCACTGAGCTAATATGCTTTTGGGTTAGATCAGGTTCTGATTTGGCTATCAGACTGCACGGTTCTGTGGTTTTGAATGTGAATCTCCTGGGTTGAGATTCATTCTGTTTCTAGGAATATAATTCATCAATACTCCCAATGAAACAATTTGAAAAATGTTGGGTAACAATAGAAACATTATTTTCATAAGTGCAATGCTCTGTAAGAAAGTAATGAATACCCAGGCCAGATGTGAAGTGAAGAGGGGTGTACTGAGCAACTGAAGCTGGCTTTTTGCCTGGAAGACATTTCCAAACCAGGTCAACTTGAACATCTGCTTTCATGGCCTGAGGGCACAAGGGGACAAGAGATAAAGTAAGACCTCTGAAAGGGACCCTTTGGTCTTAAACTAGGACTCTAGGGGACTTTTCCCTCATTGTAATGGTGAATGAGAATTTAAAAATAAATTAAAAATTATCTTCTTTGTTTCCGGTCTTCTCCAATGGCTTAGTGATAAAGAACCTGCCTGCCAGTGCAGGAAACATGTTTGGATCCCTGGGCCAGGAAGATCCCTTGGAGAAGGAAATGGCAATCCACTCCAGTTATTCTTGCCTGGGAAATACCATGGACAAAGGAGTCTGATGGCAGGCTATAGTTCATGCGGGTTGTCAAGAATTGGACGTGAGTTAGTGACTAAACAACAAACCTTCTTTCTAATCCTGTAAGTCTGTAAGGAAAATCACCTATCAAATATCTTGGTTCTGAGCAGATCCTGATCATTTGGTCCTGAGAATCTGTGATTCTGAGTCAGCTGTAAAAACAATTTGCATCCAGAATCACAATAACTAGATGGTCAGAAAAATCTCAATATATTTTTTTGGTCACTTCTGTTGGTCTTCATTTATTTCCATCTTTGTTCTTTGGCCTGTGTGGGCCTCCCATTGCAGTGGCCTCTCTCGCTGCAGAGCTCTGGCTCTGGGCGCATGCGCTCCAGAGCTCAGGCTCGGTAATTGGACACATGGGTCCAGCGGCTCTGCAGCACGTGGGATCTTCCCAGGCCAAGGATTGAACCGGTGCCCCTTGCACTGCAAGGCGGTGTCCTTACCCACTGGACCACCAGGGAAGCCCAAGATGAAAAATTTTAAGGAGTTTCTACATTGCAGGTGTTCCTGGTACCAAGGGGCCAGTTTCTTCCTTCTTTTGGAAGAGTCTGTTTTTGCCCTTGACTTCAAATAATCCCCACCAATGAAATTAGAAGGAAAATAAGCATCTTATAGTTTGAAGAAAAGAAAAAAAATCACTAAACATAAGATACAAGCTGAGAACAAGAAATTCTAAAGACTAACCAAGCTGATGTGAGAAAGGACTGAATAGAACTTCAGGAAAAAAAAAAAAGAGTACTTCCCTGGTGACTCAGTGGTAGAGAATAGATTTGCCAGTGCAGGAGATGTGGGTTCAGTCCCTGGTCCAGGAGGATTTCTATGTGTCCTAGGGCAATTAAACTCATGTACCACAACTATTCCTGTGCTCTTAGAGTGACTGCTGGGCCCACATGCTGCAACTACTGATGCCCATATACCCTAGAGCGCATGCACCACAGCAAGAGAAGCCGTCACCACACTGCAGCTAGAGTATCCCCTGCTCACGGCGACTAGAGAAGAGCCTGTGCAGCAGTGAAGACTCAACACAGCCAAAAACAAAAATAAAATTGTTTTAAAATAGAAAATAACTCAGTGAGTGGATTTAACAACAGATTAATCCAAGCTGAACAGGAAAATGTCAACCGAATGATAGAGCCGGAGAAAGTTTTCTAGTGGCAACAGGGAAGCAAAGCATTGAAAACCCCAAAACTAAGGTTAATCAATGTGGAAGATAGAGAATTCAGACTCAAGGTAAGTTTAATTATAATTTCAGAAGAAGAGAGAAAATAAGGAGACAGCATTTAAAGATGTAATGACTAACTATTCTCAAGGACCGATAAAAAGCATCACTTTACATATTCATGAAGATATCTGAATTCCATTCAGAATAAGGAAAAAGAACTCCACACAGGGCAAGATATAATTAAATTGTAGGACACAAAAGGTAAAGAGAAGATATTAAGCAAGGTCAGAGAGAATAGAGCTTATTTTCAAAGACATGACCAATTATCCTGACAGTGCAGCAATAGAAGCCAGAAGACAGTAAAATATTATATTTCATGCCCTGATAAACATTCATTATCAGCTTAGGATTCAGTTTTCATTAAAAATATCTTTAAAAAAAGCAGAGACAAAGACTTTCAGATTAAAAAAAAAAAAACCGTAGAGTTCTAGCAGATCCTCATAACAAGGATACATTTCAGATTTAAGAAAATGATTACCAGATGAAACAAGAAGTGCCTCAGGAACAAGAAGTGAAGAATAAAGAAAAAGAAAAATTTTAAGTAAAATACCCATTGACTATATGTAAGGTAATAATGAGATCTTCAGTGGGAACTAGATAAAGTAAGTAATTTAAGTTGAAGAAACAAAAAGAGTCAAATGTTTTGCAAAGTTTCTCTGTAGTTTGGGAGGAGCTTGTTAAACTGTGTTAAAATTTCTAAGGCAACCACTAAATTTTAGTAAAAGAATGAATAACTTTCTAACTAACGGAAAATTGAAATGAGAAAACTATGAAATGTGAGGTCAAGATAGTTGAGAAAAGAAATTTAGTATAGGCAAGACAAGTAGCACACAGAAAATAAGATGCAGAAATAAAATCAAATATATCAGCAGCTGTAAGCTAAAGAAACCAAAGCTTTTTAGACTGGATGAAAAATGAACATTTAGCTATTTGCTATCTGAAAAGATATGTCTAAAACATAAGGATATAGAAAGGTTAAGATAAACAGGTAATTATAAACTCCGATCTGGCAGTATTGACATCAGGTGAAATCGACTAAACAAAAAAAGCATTTTTAGAGGTAAAAGAAGGTGATACTGGTTCAAAAGTATGAACTCATCAGAAAAAAGTTGTCTGTATCTGAAAACATGGTCTCAATATATATTGCGCGTATTATGTGAAAATTGAGAGAACCAAAATGGGAGACATATATTCCCAGTGATATTGTTATGTACTTCATCAGTACTTGATAAAAAGGGGAAAAGATCAGCTACCACATACAAGATTTTAGCAAAACAGTAAGACTAGCTGATAGACATGTGAAGGCATTGCATCTCAAAACCACAGAAGGAACATTTTAAGCACACACAGAACACTTATAAAAAGTGACCTCAAATG
Source organism: Tragulus kanchil (assembly GCA_022376925.1). Lineage (NCBI taxonomy): Eukaryota > Metazoa > Chordata > Mammalia > Artiodactyla > Tragulidae > Tragulus > Tragulus kanchil. The sequence continues at coordinate 141,331,449 of JAIOJX010000028.1, forward strand.
TTGTCATCAAGCAAGTCTTAACAACGAACAGCAGTTGGTTTCATCCAGACCAGATCTGTGACCACAATGTAGTTAAGGTAGAAATGGATAATAAAAAATGACCATGTGTAATTATAGGAATGTTTCAAATGATGCTTAGATCAAGGAAATTGCAATGGAAATCAGAACATATTTTTAACTGAAAGATAACAAAAAGATTATGGGTCAAGACTTGAGGTAAGGGTAACGTAGCATTTAGCATGTATAGATGCTAAAATTAGAAAAGAAGAAAGCCTGAAAATTAGCAAGATGTTGAATTTGGAAGGTTAAAAAAGATACAAAATAGAGAAAATAGACGGAAGGAAAGAATAATTCCATGTTATTCATGGAGACGATGAAACAATGATACCGTTTTGCTCTTGGTAAAAGCTGGTAATGTTGATGAACAGCTGGTGAGATAAATTTCAAAAGAAAAGAGAGGGAGAGAGGGCTTCCTCAGTGGTCCAGTGAGTAAAGAGTTTGCCTTGCAGTGCAAAGGGCACCAGTTCAATCCCTGGCACAGGAAGATCCCGCATGCCATGGAACGGCTGGACTGGTGTGTCCAATTACAAGCCAGCGCTCTGGAGCGCATGCGCCCAGAGCCATCGCTCTGCCACAGAGAGGCCACTGTGATGGGGGGCCCACACAGGCCACGGAACGAAGATGGATGAAAATAAGTGAAAGACCAATAAAGAGGGCAAAAAGAAAAAATTAAAAAAGAAAAGAGAGGGAGAGTATTCCTAAGCAATATTAGTAATGGAAGAGCAGAGGTAGATATTAAATATTATGAACTACATGATGCTAAAACATTTGAAAGCTTAGAGGAAATGGAATATATTTTCAGACAAGTATAACTTACCAAAACTAAACAAGAAAAAGTAGAATAATTTTTAAATTAAATGAACTAGTTGTCAGATATTTCTCCATAAAGAAAGGTGTATGTTTAGATGGGTTTATGATCAAGTTCTATCAAGCACCCAAAGAAATAATTTCAAACTAACATAAATCATTCTAGGGAATGGAAATGGATTTTTGAAGCTATGATAACCTCAGTGTAAAAATTTGTTAGGAACAATATGAGAAATGGAAATTATAGGTCAAACTTACTTAGAAATATACATGTACTAATCATAAAACCTGAGCAGGCCAAATCCAGCTATGTTTTAAAAACGTAATACATTGTGAACAAATGGGTTTTATCTTGGAATTGCAGGCTTGATCTAACATTGAAAAATTCATATTAACAGATTAATGGAGACTTCCCTGATGGGTCAGATGGTAAAGAATCTGCAGTGCAAGAGATGCAGGTTCAAACTCTGGATTGGGAAGATCCTCTGGGGAGGAAATGGTTACCCAATCCAGTGTTCTTGCCTGGAGAAGTCCATGAGGTTGCAAAGAGTTGGACATGCCTGCGTGACTAACACACATGATATAAATAGATATAGAGAAAATATTTGATAATATTTTATATCAAATTATGCAAAAGCTGTTCCGAAAGTCAGAATAGGGGGAGTTTTCTTAACATGATAAAGAATACTTAGAATAACCTATGGCAAACTTCTATTTTTTCAAATTTATTTATTTATTCATTTATTTTTGCCCATTCTGGGTCTTTGTTGTTACCGCTGGTGGGCTCTTCGCTAGTTGCAGGGAGTGCAGGCCGCTCTCCAGTTAAGGTGAGCAGGCTTCTGGCTTCTCTGACTTCCCTGTTTGTGGAGCACAGGCTCTGGGGCTCACAAGCTTCAGTAGTTGTGGCATGTGAGCTCAATAGTTGTGGCTGCTGGGCTCTAGAGCACAGGCTTAGTAGTTGTGGCCCACGGACTTAGTTGCTCCGCAGCATGTGGGATCTTCCTGGATCAGGGATCAAACCCATGTCTCCTGCATTGGCAGGCAGATTCTTTACCACTGAGCTACCAGGGAAGCCCACCTATGGCAAACTTACACTTAATAGTGAAATATTAAAAGTACTTGGTTTCTTGTTAAGATCCATGATTCTATGCAGTATTTTTTAATTTTTATTTTTGCTTTCACAGAGTTTTGTTGTTTACAGGTATGTATAATCCCAGATTAGTCATATGTATATCACATCCTCCCATCACATCTCTCCAGGCCATCGATTCTATGCAATATTGCTTTGATGACTAATAACATACTCTATCCTCTTATTTCACATAGCATCATGAGCATTTTCCATGCTCCCTTATAAAGTTTTTAGTGAACAGAAGTGTTAATATCTATCCTGTGGTGATGCTACCCCAGGAGCTGGCTATTTAGGATTCTAATTTTTCTGCATCATCAAAAATGATGCAATGAATATTTTTTTCATGTATACTTTTTTTTTGCATTTTTAATGTTTTCTTTTTGATATATTTCTAGCAGCTGAATTACTGAACCTAAACATATGAACTCTTTGAAGCACTGGATACTTATATATTTGAAGCCAGCGCTTTCAAATGAGGGAGCATATGTTTGGAGGGTGATTTTATCTCAGCTTAGCTCAGAGTGTTTTTCAACTCCTGATCACTTTAAGGAAAACACACCAGGAACGTGAGGTTTAGTGGTGTCCCCTGTGAGCCTTACAAAATGAAAAAAGTACTCTTCTCTTTCTTTCCCTGTGTGTACATAGCTGGGAGGGGGTTAGCTATGGAATTAGGCTGTTTGCAGAGCCCTTTTACAACCAGTTTGGCAGTGCCTGGAAACCCGTGGGAAGTAGGGGAAGGAGTTTATGCAGAGGGAGTGGAGGACAATGACTTGCCAGCTGTGGTGTGGACTAGGTCTCCTCTGACCAGGTCCCTTGCCTGAGCTGCTTTAGAACCTGCTAGTCTAGGCCTGGCCAGGGGACAGGACCCGATGCCTCTCCCACCTGATCCCTGCACCGATCCCTGCACCATGCAATTCTCTTGATTTGTTTGTCTCAAAATTAGTGGTGAAATGAAAGAAGAGCCGCTGTCTTTGAAATCTTAGCTTTTAACTGGACAGAGTTTGAATTCTCAACCTTTAGGGAGACCTTGGTAAGGAAATTCCTGAACGTGTTGTGTGAAAGGCTCTGAAATGCAGGAACCAGTTTGGGAACCTCTTTTCCCCCCTGCCTTCCCATTTCTAAGCATGTCTCGTTTTATGAATATTGCTGTCAGAGCCTATTAATTATGTCTTTTGTCTCTCAGCGAGGCTTAAGGAGAAGGAAATCATTCCTCCATATGAGTTAAAGGCTATCCTAATGGGAATTAACTCTGTGATTTCTCAGGGCTATTTTAATTTATAATTAAGGCTGAATGGCTGGGGATATTGGTGAGGGGTGGGGTTGTCCACAGTCCTTATTAATGTAGAATATTAAGTTTGGAAGCTCTAAAAGCCTCTGACTCATCACCACCACAATTTTGTTCCATAGATCAGGCAGCCCAAGCATGGGGGAGTGAAGAGCTTTACCTGATACTGTTTAGTCAGAGGACAAACTGAGTTGCAACCCTGCCCTCTTCACTGCTAGTTAGACGTTTTCCCACTGTGCCTCAAACTTTACTACATCCCATGAACTCGTTGCTCCTTTTCCAACAACAGGGTGAGTTTAGGTGTTTTAATTTCTGACTATAACCTTCTTCCCTGTCGTTAGCAAATTGGAAAACACATAAGCCCCTCAGACAGTTTTCACAATGATGTCTGGCTGGAAAATTTGGCCTTGGTGATTCTGAATTTGGTCCAAGTAGCTCATTCAAATTTCATTGCAAAGAAACCTCCCACTATTTGATTTGACACTTTCTCTTTCTTTCCTGTGTGTACATAGCTGGGAGGTTAGCTATGGAATTAGGCTGTTTGCAGAGCCCTTTTACAACCAGTTTGGCAGTGCCTGGAAACCCGTGGGAAGTAGGGGAAGGAGTTTATGCAGAGGGAGTGGAGGACAATGACTTGCCAGCTGTGGTGTGGACTAGGTCTCCTCTGACCAGGTCCCTTGCCTGAGCTGCTTTAGAACCTGCTAGTCTAGGCCTGGCCAGGGGACAGGACCCGATGCCTCTCCCACCTGATCCCTGCACCGATCCCTGCACCATGCAATTCTCTTGATTTGTTTGTCTCAAAATTAGTGGTGAAATGAAAGAAGAGCCGCTGTCTTTGAAATCTTAGCTTTTAACTGGACAGAGTTTGAATTCTCAACCTTTAGGGAGACCTTGGTAAGGAAATTCCTGAACGTGTTGTGTGAAAGGCTCTGAAATGCAGGAACCAGTTTGGGAACCTCTTTTCCCCCCTGCCTTCCCATTTCTAAGCATGTCTCGTTTTATGAATATTGCTGTCAGAGCCTATTAATTATGTCTTTTGTCTCTCAGCGAGGCTTAAGGAGAAGGAAATCATTCCTCCATATGAGTTAAAGGCTATCCTAATGGGAATTAACTCTGTGATTTCTCAGGGCTATTTTAATTTATAATTAAGGCTGAATGGCTGGGGATATTGGTGAGGGGTGGGGTTGTCCACAGTCCTTATTAATGTAGAATATTAAGTTTGGAAGCTCTAAAAGCCTCTGACTCATCACCACCACAATTTTGTTCCATAGATCAGGCAGCCCAAGCATGGGGGAGTGAAGAGCTTTACCTGATACTGTTTAGTCAGAGGACAAACTGAGTTGCAACCCTGCCCTCTTCACTGCTAGTTAGACGTTTTCCCACTGTGCCTCAAACTTTACTACATCCCATGAACTCGTTGCTCCTTTTCCAACAACAGGGTGAGTTTAGGTGTTTTAATTTCTGACTATAACCTTCTTCCCTGTCGTTAGCAAATTGGAAAACACATAAGCCCCTCAGACAGTTTTCACAATGATGTCTGGCTGGAAAATTTGGCCTTGGTGATTCTGAATTTGGTCCAAGTAGCTCATTCAAATTTCATTGCAAAGAAACCTCCCACTATTTGATTATCAAAGACTGACACTTTGCCCAAATCCCATTAAACTCCAAAGGCTTTTTGGCAGGAGGGACAAGGTAGGTATTTTTGAATAAGTAATGTTTCATTTAGTCATCTCCTACCCTTTCCCTGACTCTTCTCCTTCACTGGCCCATAGTGGAGTTGGATTGAATGGTGGAGGTGGGAAAATTATTCTTGTTTATCGTGAGTAATACAACTCTAGGATCTTACAGTAAGGAAACACGGAGGAAACACGGCTGGACAGAGTGTATCCTTGGGAATGGGTCAGTGGATTTGGAGTCAGAAGACACGAATTTGCAATCTACGATTTCCTATTAACTCTTTGAACTCATGCTTAATAATACATGACTTAGAAGGGTACTATACAGATCATTTTTAAAAAAGATAAGATAGAAAAGGAAATAGTGTATAAACCATAAAATGATTTACAACTAATATATTTTTAAGAAAGAAAGAATGTGAAGGACTGTGAGTGGAAGTATTGATTTTTGGAAGAGCAGTGCCAGAGGAGAATGGGCTGTGATCGTAGCAGTCACAGTACATGAAGACGTGGAGATAGTCAGCTTAGAGTAGACAAATCCCTGTACTTAAAAATATAATTATAACTATATATATGTATTTATATATTTTCATACATATACAAACACACACACACACACAAAGTACACACATACATATATATCACCTCTTCCCAAGGTTCTCTTCTGAGAGTCTCCTGTTCCTTCTTTTCCTTTGGCACAGTGTTAGAACTCTGATTTCTGTATATGAACTTGGATGGTTTGTCTTTTATTAAGCCATTCAAATGACTTGAGCAGATTTACTGCATTTAATAGCTCATGTCAAAGCAGTGATATAGATTTGCTTCACGTGGAAAACCAGCAAAGGGAATTCTAAAGAAAAGATTTCAGGGTTTGCTCTGCTTAAATACACCTTCAAGGGATATGATGAACTCCTTTACTACCAGGACAAAGGACTTGAGTATAAGCCTATCCTTAGGGAAAGCCCAAGTAAATATGGAGTCATATTTTGAAACTCAGAGGACCAGCTAAACAAACTTGCTAAGGTCCCCCTGCCAGTGAGTCAATTGCTAGAGCTGAAACTAGAATAGAGAGCTCATGACTGCCACATGGGTTCTCTTTTGACACTTAGCTTTGCTGACATACTTCATTGGTCATAACTCTTAGGTTGCAAGAGACAGAAACCCACCTCAATGTGCCTTCAATAAAAGTAAACATAACATGGAAGGGAATGCACTGGCTCATTTAAACTAAAAAGTACAGGGAGAAATCTGACTTCAGGTGTGCTTTATCAGTAGGACCAAGTTCCTCTTCATTCCTCTTTGTTGAATTCAGTGTCACAGATTTTTTTTTTTCCCTTGTAGTGGCAAGAAGTTTGAGGTCTCCAGGCTTCCAACTTCATAGCCTCATAACTTTGTATCCAACAGAAAAGAAAATTTCTCTCCTCTAACAGTTCTTAAAGACATCCATGACTGACTCTCAGTGGTCCGAATTGGGCAATGAGCAACTCCTGTGGCTTGAGGGAGACAGTGCTCTGACTTGTCAAGCCTTGAGATAGAGATGGCGTCAGCTAAATCTCATAGACAGAAAGTGGGAGAAAGTGATTCCTAGAGGAAACTCAGAGGAAGCAGGGGGACAACCAATAGATAGCTGTCACTATGAGCTTTTACTTAGGGGCTTTCTTTAAAATGAATGTGAAGAATTTCTCTCTTTTTTTTGGTGGTATTTTAATAGCATTGACAAATGCTTATTATAATCAAAACAGTTCCTGCTTTTCTTAGTGAAAAATGTCCTTGGATTTCTAATGTTTCCTTTCTTGGTGGTGTGCTGTTGCCATAGTTATGTCTGGCCTGTAGTTTGACACTGGCAACTTTGGTCATGTACCTATAGAAAAAAAAGGCAAAAATAAAGAAATGTATTAATAGAATCATTGTAAAAGTTACTAATGACTTATAAAATGAATCTAGGAATATTTTATCTTTTCAGATATTTGTAGTCCATCTTACGAATTCTGTCTGCAATGTTTACTTGGCTTTTGTTTACTTGGCTTTTATTTCAGTGTTGGGAGTTTTTCAGTAGAGTTGATTACAATTTCTTTTTCAAATCACATATGTAATTCTGTAGAAGTATGTTTATCATTGTGACTAGAATGTCACAATATATTAGTATGTTATTAAGCGAAAAGAAAAGACTTCAAAAAATAGGATTTAGTTTGTGTTTATTAAAAAAATGACCACACTGTCCATGGCAGTTGTATATGGGTGATAAGTGATATTACTATTTTTTTATTTTTAGATTTTTTGTATACTCTAAGAGTGGATAAAAATAAATTGTGGAAGATAAAATACACATATATAAACATTTTCTGTAACTTTTCCATCCATTAAAAGAAATTCATACTAACCTTGTTCCAAAGGTAGAATTTGAAACTAGTTTTAGTGGTGAGTTGTTTCTCTATCTGATGTTCCTTAGTCACTGTCAGTTACTTAATTTATTATTAGGGGTTGGAGATCTGTATATTCTATAGAGAGTTCCAAATGTAACATATATCAAATAGGAAATACTAGATCTATACAAGTGTATCTTAGTGGATATCTTCTCCCATTATGTTCACACAAATGGGATCATGAAATGCTCAAGAAACTCCTGCTTTGGGACTGCTGAGCCTGGAGTTCCTGCTAGCTTTTTCGAATAGCTAGCAGTGCTGTCCTACAAGTTACACCTACATTCTGGGCCTTAGTTTCCTTCTGGCTACACCATGTGAGGTTTGGCTGAGCTCGATTCTAAGGTCCCTTTCAGTTACTTCCCCTTAGGGATTCGCGAGCCCCTGGCTCATCTAAATCTGGTTGTGGCTAAGGTTGGCTGTGTCACAGAGTGGTCTCTTCCCCTGCCTCAGCCCTACTGACTCCATTCATTCCCTCTGCCTCCAGTGCCTCTCAGTCTTGAAAGCATTTGCTCTGACTCTGGAGGCCAGGGCCGGCACTTCCTCCAAGAACTGGGGCGTATGTCCAAGGCATCACTGGTGTTTACCAGGGGCCTGTGGTGTGTGCACAGCTCAGGGGCAGCTTACTGTCTGCCCTTCAGCAGCAAACAGATGCTAGAGGAGGTAAGGCATGTCAGTAATTAACCAAAGTAGGGGAACCCCAGCTTGGAGACCATAGGGTTCAATTGCTTATACCTCTGTGTTCTAGTTCAACCATTTAAACTGAGTCCATTCTTCTTAAAAACACTTGCCCAGCAGAGCTTGTCATCCAAACATACAGCTTCAAGTCCCATTGCTACTCACCCTAGCAGCATAGGTGAGTGCTAACTCTAAGATCCCCTTCTCTCCTTTCATCTGATTAAAAGGAAGGGCCAAACAAGGGACAGCCAAACAAGGGACAGGTTTGTGTGGGTGTTAACTGTGTACAAATGCACCTTATTCTCTTCGTCTTCCCATCCCACCAGCCTTGCTTGGATTGAGAATGAACCGAGAGGGCAAAGTAAAGCATGACACACCAAATCATAAGATCAAGTTAGTAAGGAAAATTTAGCACGAATACAGACAGAACTCTCTTTAATTCTGAGTACCCTAAAATATTTCTAATATAAACACTGAATATGCTTTTGAAGGAAATAGTTATTACTAGTTTCCTGAAAGTTATTTCCAATTCTTGAGAAAAAAGTAGTCTTGTTAATAACAATGTATACATGAATAGAAAATTGAATACATGAATATATATATATATGTGTATATATATATATATATATATATAAATGAACCTATATATAAATAAGCAAATACATAAACAGACTGGAATGATGATACCAGGCCAATGTGATTATTCCAGGAAAGGGACATGAAATGAGGAAAGTGGGGTTTTGAATGAAAAAAAATTTGTTTTATTTCGGTATTGAGGTTTTTTTTTTTTTTTTTAAATTGGTGAGTCTATCTAAGTATATAATTAAAAACTTAAAAAAAAACCACGTCTGTGGCGGGAGAGGGCAGGGAGGGTTGTCTCTGTAATCATTTGTTTTTTGTCCTATTTTATAGTTGTAAAATGGATGATTTTATCTTGGTGGGATGGGACTCAACTTCAGCCTGAGGGAGTAGGAAAAGCAGCCAGTTTTAGCTAGGTGTCTGTGCTTAGTCACTCAGTTGCGTCCAACTCTTTGTGACCTTTTGTGCTATAGCTCATCAGGCTCCACTGTCCATCGGATTTTTCAGGCAAGAATACTGGAGTGGGTTGCCATTTTCCTTATCAAGGGGATCTTCCCCACCCAGGAGTTTTCTGTCTTTCCTGCATTGCAGGCAGATTCTTGACCCACCGAGCCTTGGGAAGTCAGGTGGGGGTCGGGTAACAGGAAGGATGAGTCAGGTCTGGAGCCAGAGAAAAGGTAAGCCAGGTTGCAATTAGGGGAGGGAGGAAGAATGAGTCTTGGGCAGCAAAGGAGGAGCCCTGGCAAGAGCTGTAGGAACCTCCATCAGCTGTGGTTGCATTAACGAAGAGGCATAGCTCTGCTCATTTATTTTCTTCAGTATTCACTGACTGCCTCCTGGACCACCTTTACGAAAACCTAGATTGCTTTAATAGGACAGATGACAAATTGTTTCCCACCTGTGGATTTTCCTTGGTGCCAGCCTTGGTTGGTTTTCCCTGGCTTTGTTCTGTGATCAGAAAAGAAGTTGGAATTCTGAAAAGTTGCTTTAGCCAAATGCTGGGAACAAACGGAGCCTTGTTCAGGGTTACGCACATCAGCTTTTGGAGGAGTTTAATTCATCAGCTCGGATCTCTGTCTTTCAAGTCCTTGGTCTGGTTAGCACTGTGTTTCTCTGTCCGTGGAGGGACAAACCTTCTGGACAAGTCACGGCCACTGCTTGTGCACCCGTCTGGGGTTACACCAGTAAGTTCAGTCCGATCAGAGGCAGGCCCTGTGTGTGCTTAGTCACTTAGTTGTGTCCGATTCCTTGTGACCCCCTGAATTGTAGCCCACCAAGATCCTCTGTTCATGGAATTCTCCAGACAAGAATACTAGAATGGGTTGCCATTTCCTTCTCCAGGAGATTTTCCAGACCCAGAGATCCAACCTGGGTCTCCTACATTGCAGGCAGATGCTTTACTGTCTGAGCTTTATTGTCTGGGCTGGCAGGGAAGTTGCCAGCTCTAGACAGCCCAAAGGACTGAAGGACACTCATAGTCAAGGACATTCATAGTGACTCCAGAAGAGGGAGGCAAGCTTTGTTATTATGTTTGCCGGACCCCCGGCTACATGGACGCATTATAATTTCCAAAATCTCCACTAGGGGTCATGTCCACCAGAGTGGAGCTGACTGAAAAGTCAGAAACGGGGAATGACAGTCACTCTTCTGTTAATCATGTCCCTTCCTACAACTGAACTTTCCTGAAAAACTACTGGCAGGTGCTGGTTTGCGCCCTGGCTGGGTGGGAGAGGCCTGGAGCACATAAACCAGTCTTCAGACTTGTTCCCTGATGGATTGGTTTTCCCCCAGGACACTGGTGACTTTGAGCCCAGCAAAGTGCTATTAGAAACTGGATGGGAAGGCTTGTGGGGTGTTTCTTGGGGCTTGAGGGGGCAGTTCCAGCTCCCCGTGTGGAGGAGGTAGGAGCCCTGTGTGCTGTTCCCTGATGCCCGGGGACTGAAAGCATCAGGCAGCCAGTGTGGGCGTGTGGCTGCCGCTTTCTTCATTTTTTGTCTCGTTCTTATTTCCCTTGACAGGGCAATTTGGTTTTGATGCTGTGCCAGGAATCCTCTGACAATGAGTTACTGGAACTTGGAGAAAAGGAACTGTGTGCAGTACCGCAGGCATTTTCTGGTGGACAACAGTCCGTTTCATGGTGAGTCGCCTTTTCTCTTCCTGTAGTTGGACCTTTTGTTTCTGACAGCACTTTTACTCCAGCGCTCTGGATGCAAATGTGGTATGATCGTCGGGTGGAGCCAAGAACTTGAGTTAATTTGTCCAGGAAAAATCACCTAAAAATCCCCGCAGGACTGTGTGCCCGACCTCAACAACCATAACCACGTGATCATAACTTCCTGCCTTGGAAGTTAGTTCATGTCAGTGCCTTTCCTCCTCTTCTATGCTGTCAGCTCCAGTAATGTTCCCTTCTGATGCTTGAAATTTGGGGGCTGAACCCGTAGGTAGTGTTCAGTTAATATTGGTGGATCATCAGTCAGGGCTTATTACCAGCCTGGTGTGTGCCTTCTATCAGGCCCCAAATAAACAGAGCAGGTCAACAGCACTTGACCATAATAGGGTGAACAACTGGGGCTGTAAATCAGAAGAGTCAATATTTGTCATTTTCAGTGCAACCTAAGAGGAGTTGCCAGCAGCCTTTACCCTGCTGGTGTATTTGTTTTGTGATACACATCAGGGGTAAGCTCTGTCAGTCCTGATATCAGGGTACCCTTGGGACAAATTTACTTAAGAGGGAATTTTGGGAGTGATCTCCATCCAGAGCTGGTAGAATTGTAAGGAGGAGAGATTTCATGAGGAGCAGAGTGCCGATGAACAGAACCTTTTTTTTTTTTGGCCACTTCTTTTTTATTTTCTTTGATGGATTGGTTTTCCCCCAGGACACTGGTGACTTTGAGCCCAGCAAAGTGCTATTAGAAACTGGATGGGAAGGCTTGTGGGGTGTTTCTTGGGGCTTGAGGGGGCAGTTCCAGCTCCCCGTGTGGAGGAGGTAGGAGCCCTGTGTGCTGTTCCCTGATGCCCGGGGACTGAAAGCATCAGGCAGCCAGTGTGGGCGTGTGGCTGCCGCTTTCTTCATTTTTTGTCTCGTTCTTATTTCCCTTGACAGGGCAATTTGGTTTTGATGCTGTGCCAGGAATCCTCTGACAATGAGTTACTGGAACTTGGAGAAAAGGAACTGTGTGCAGTACCGCAGGCATTTTCTGGTGGACAACAGTCCGTTTCATGGTGAGTCGCCTTTTCTCTTCCTGTAGTTGGACCTTTTGTTTCTGACAGCACTTTTACTCCAGCGCTCTGGATGCAAATGTGGTATGATCGTCGGGTGGAGCCAAGAACTTGAGTTAATTTGTCCAGGAAAAATCACCTAAAAATCCCCGCAGGACTGTGTGCCCGACCTCAACAACCATAACCACGTGATCATAACTTCCTGCCTTGGAAGTTAGTTCATGTCAGTGCCTTTCCTCCTCTTCTATGCTGTCAGCTCCAGTAATGTTCCCTTCTGATGCTTGAAATTTGGGGGCTGAACCCGTAGGTAGTGTTCAGTTAATATTGGTGGATCATCAGTCAGGGCTTATTACCAGCCTGGTGTGTGCCTTCTATCAGGCCCCAAATAAACAGAGCAGGTCAACAGCACTTGACCATAATAGGGTGAACAACTGGGGCTGTAAATCAGAAGAGTCAATATTTGTCATTTTCAGTGCAACCTAAGAGGAGTTGCCAGCAGCCTTTACCCTGCTGGTGTATTTGTTTTGTGATACACATCAGGGGTAAGCTCTGTCAGTCCTGATATCAGGGTACCCTTGGGACAAATTTACTTAAGAGGGAATTTTGGGAGTGATCTCCATCCAGAGCTGGTAGAATTGTAAGGAGGAGAGATTTCATGAGGAGCAGAGTGCCGATGAACAGAACCTTTTTTTTTTTTTTTCGGCCACTTCTGTTGATCTTTCATTTATTTATCTTTGTTCTTTGGCCTGTGTGGGCCTCCCATTGCAGTGGCCTTTCTCGTCGCAGAGCACTGGCTCTGGGCACATGCACTCCAGAGCTCCAGCTCAGTAGTTTGGACACATCAGTCCAGCCGCTCCGCGGCACATGGGATCTTCCCAGGCCAGGGATCGAACCAGTGCCCCTTGCACTGCAAGGTGCTGTCCTTACCCACTGGACCACCAGGGAAGCCCTGAACAGAATCTTTAATCTAACCTGCAGATGTAATTTTTTTTTTTATTGCTTTAGAATAAGATAAGCTTAAATCTACTTTGTCAAAGCGTGCTTTACAGTGTTTTCTCACGTTCATTATACCACCTTGCTATGTAACTTAACTAGGTAGAGGATGCCTTCATTTACAGCTCAAGAAAGGGAGGAAGAGAGGAAAAGGCCAGTTCAAGTTGGCGTGGCCAGTTATTAGCAAGGTGAGATCTAAAATTCTAGCCTGTACCCTCCCAGGCTGGTTCTCTCAGCACTGCAGTGGAGACGGCCTCTTAGCAAAGGAGATGAGGATACTGTGACTTACCACTTGGGCCCCAGGTTCTGCTTTGTTTTCCTGTGAGCCTCATCTAAAAACCTGTTCCTAGCCTCATCTTTCACACAGTGTTTGCTGTGTGGTGTTTTCTGTTACAAATTTAGTTGTAGTAAAGAACATAAATATGATAAAGAAACACAGGAGTTAGAAAAACTGCGTTATATTTCCAAGTTTTGTGCCAGTTTTGAAAAGTTCTGATTTTATACATTCATTCATTGTTTTAGAATACCTTTGTCCAGAGATCTAAAAGGCTATAACGATTTAAAAACAATTTCCTATGTATTTTTTTTTTATAGCCGTGTTACCACTTAGTGAATTACTGTATTGCTAGTAGTTATGCTGAGGGCTTGAGGAACATGGTTCTATTGAATCCTTTGAACACCTTCATGATTGTTGTTAATCATCCCATTTTATGGATGGAGAAACAGAGGTTTGTGGAGGTTATGGAACTGCTTAACTCCAAAACCCCACTGTTTTCTTCCAGGCTTCATATCCATCTTAATAGAGCAATTAACACTCTTGGAGAGGCTTAAGCTCTATTCAGTGATATTTGCTCGGCTACTAACTCACCGCGTCTGATCTTGAACAAGTTTGTAATCCTTCAGGACCTCGTTTTTCTCCTTTGTGAAATGAGTGTGATGGTCTCAATCAATCTTTAGGTTCTTTCCAGTTCTAGTCACTGAGATTACAATTTTTGATTAGGTTACGTTTCTCAGAATTTAAGGGCCATGGACCACCAGGGAAGCCCTGAACAGAATCTTTAATCTAACCTGCAGATGTAATTTTTTTTTTTATTGCTTTAGAATAAGATAAGCTTAAATCTACTTTGTCAAAGCGTGCTTTACAGTGTTTTCTCACGTTCATTATACCACCTTGCTATGTAACTTAACTAGGTAGAGGATGCCTTCATTTACAGCTCAAGAAAGGGAGGAAGAGAGGAAAAGGCCAGTTCAAGTTGGCGTGGCCAGTTATTAGCAAGGTGAGATCTAAAATTCTAGCCTGTACCCTCCCAGGCTGGTTCTCTCAGCACTGCAGTGGAGACGGCCTCTTAGCAAAGGAGATGAGGATACTGTGACTTACCACTTGGGCCCCAGGTTCTGCTTTGTTTTCCTGTGAGCCTCATCTAAAAACCTGTTCCTAGCCTCATCTTTCACACAGTGTTTGCTGTGTGGTGTTTTCTGTTACAAATTTAGTTGTAGTAAAGAACATAAATATGATAAAGAAACACAGGAGTTAGAAAAACTGCGTTATATTTCCAAGTTTTGTGCCAGTTTTGAAAAAGTTCTGATTTTATACATTCATTCATTGTTTTAGAATACCTTTGTCCAGAGATCTAAAAGGCTATAACGATTTAAAAACAATTTCCTATGTATTTTTTTTTTATAGCCGTGTTACCACTTAGTGAATTACTGTATTGCTAGTAGTTATGCTGAGGGCTTGAGGAACATGGTTCTATTGAATCCTTTGAACACCTTCATGATTGTTGTTAATCATCCCATTTTATGGATGGAGAAACAGAGGTTTGTGGAGGTTATGGAACTGCTTAACTCCAAAACCCCACTGTTTTCTTCCAGGCTTCATATCCATCTTAATAGAGCAATTAACACTCTTGGAGAGGCTTAAGCTCTATTCAGTGATATTTGCTCGGCTACTAACTCACCGCGTCTGATCTTGAACAAGTTTGTAATCCTTCAGGACCTCGTTTTTCTCCTTTGTGAAATGAGTGTGATGGTCTCAATCAATCTTTAGGTTCTTTCCGGTTCTAGTCACTGAGATTACACTGAAGTGTTTCTGAGGATTACAGCTGCTGTACGTTTTTTGTGAGCTATCTTGTCTCTAAATGTGAGATACACAAGGGGGCAGCAGAATCCGTAAAATGAATTGGTTCCTTCTTACATTGAATTACTCTTTTGAGAGGATTTAGAGATAGCAAATCTCAGGATTAAATGGATTACAGCCAATTAGAGTTATGATTCTCTTCATTTATAATAAAGCAAAAGTGTTAAGCATTTCTGATAGTGTAAAATATCATTTGGACTTCTGTGCTGAAGGCTATGTAATTCAGGAAAGGATGATGCTTCTGCTCGTCTGTATGTTGTTGTTCAGTTGCTCAATTGTTTTAGACTCTCTGTGACCCTATGGACTGCAGCCTCCCTGTCCTTCATTTTCTGGAGTTTGTTCAAATCATGTTCATTAAGTCTGTGATGCTGTCCATCCATCTCATTTCTGTTGTCCCCTTTTCCTTCTACCCTCAGTCTTTCCCAGCATCGGGTCTTTTCCAATGAGTTGTCTGTTTGCATCAGGTGGCCAAAGTATTGGAGCTTCAAGCATCAGCATCAGTCCTTCTAATGAATATTCAGGGTTGATTTCTTTTAGGATTGACTGATTTGATCTCCTTTCTGTCCAAGGGACTCTCAAGAGTCTTCTCCAGCACCACAGTTCGAAAGCATCAGTTCTTTGGTGTTCAGCCTTCTTTATGTTTTTTTTTTTTTAAACCTCCTCTGTATTTATCTCTGCAGAAAAGTATTGTCTGTGATGATAGGAATTTATTTAACTTAATGAAGATTTGTGAGGAGTCTTTGTATATTTTAAGCCAAGGAGGCACTAGTGATATCATTTTTGTAGAGGGTTTCTGAATATTTCTGAGAAAATCTAGGGGATAGGACCTGTTGAATTAGAAAGGTCAGACTTATTTTAGGGGGCTCCTCCACAGCTGCTGGTAACTCTCCTTACATAACCAAATCAAGTCAAACAAAAAGAAACAAAAGCCCACCATTATAAACGTAAAAGAACCATTTCCTCTGACAGATAATAGACTTTTAGAATATGCAGACCGAAACAGTATTCCCTGGAGAAAAGAACCACCTTAAAATGAGGACTAGGTGGGCTATCCGGTCAATAAAAGTAAAAATAAAAACGTAACATTTGTATACTGTTTCACAGCCCATAAAATAGATTTATAGCCTCCTTTTCTGAGTATAGAGGAGGTGGGTTGTCATTGGAAACAATGTAGAAAATTACCCACAATCTCACAACCGGAAGAGTAATACTAATCTCAGTTTCTGTCCAATCTTATATTTGTTCTCATTTTTGCAGCAGTACTGATCTAGGAATAGGCTATTTGGAAAAGGTAGGAAATGGTGGTTTCTGGTCAACAGAAATGTTGGTCAATGCAGTTTTTTCTGAGAGGACCCCTTGTAGGAATGATGA
This sequence comes from Tragulus kanchil, assembly GCA_022376925.1. Lineage (NCBI taxonomy): Eukaryota > Metazoa > Chordata > Mammalia > Artiodactyla > Tragulidae > Tragulus > Tragulus kanchil. The sequence goes on from JAIOJX010000028.1 coordinate 141,347,806, forward strand.
GCTCTTCTCCACCCCCACTGTGTGTCCCCTTGTAGGATGATCCTTCATTTTCTGGAGTTTGTTCAAATCATGTTCATTAAGTCTGTGATGCTGTCCATCCATCTCATTTCTGTTGTCCCCTTTTCCTTCTACCCTCAGTCTTTCCCAGCATCGGGTCTTTTCCAATGAGTTGTCTGTTTGCATCAGGTGGCCAAAGTATTGGAGCTTCAAGCATCAGCATCAGTCCTTCTAATGAATATTCAGGGTTGATTTCTTTTAGGATTGACTGATTTGATCTCCTTTCTGTCCAAGGGACTCTCAAGAGTCTTCTCCAGCACCACAGTTCGAAAGCATCAGTTCTTTGGTGTTCAGCCTTCTTTATGTTTTTTTTTTTTTAAACCTCCTCTGTATTTATCTCTGCAGAAAAGTATTGTCTGTGATGATAGGAATTTATTTAACTTAATGAAGATTTGTGAGGAGTCTTTGTATATTTTAAGCCAAGGAGGCACTAGTGATATCATTTTTGTAGAGGGTTTCTGAATATTTCTGAGAAAATCTAGGGGATAGGACCTGTTGAATTAGAAAGGTCAGACTTATTTTAGGGGGCTCCTCCACAGCTGCTGGTAACTCTCCTTACATAACCAAATCAAGTCAAACAAAAAGAAACAAAAGCCCACCATTATAAACGTAAAAGAACCATTTCCTCTGACAGATAATAGACTTTTAGAATATGCAGACCGAAACAGTATTCCCTGGAGAAAAGAACCACCTTAAAATGAGGACTAGGTGGGCTATCCGGTCAATAAAAGTAAAAATAAAAACGTAACATTTGTATACTGTTTCACAGCCCATAAAATAGATTTATAGCCTCCTTTTCTGAGTATAGAGGAGGTGGGTTGTCATTGGAAACAATGTAGAAAATTACCCACAATCTCACAACCGGAAGAGTAATACTAATCTCAGTTTCTGTCCAATCTTATATTTGTTCTCATTTTTGCAGCAGTACTGATCTAGGAATAGGCTATTTGGAAAAGGTAGGAAATGGTGGTTTCTGGTCAACAGAAATGTTGGTCAATGCAGTTTTGTCTGCGGAGAGGACCCCTTGTAGGAATGATGAGCTCTTCCCTCCCACCCCCCACTGTGTGTCCTTTGCCCAGGTTTTTAGGGAATTTGTTGAAACCAAAGAGATTGTGAGCCTGTCAAAGAAGCCAATTGCTGGAGGTTTTCTCTGGTTGACCTTTGTTTCTAATATGTTTGATCCAGAGAAAAATCTCCGGCAAAGAATAATCTGTGTAGTATGGATTTTGCTTTAATGATTTATATTCTCATAAATTGTCCTTCCCGACGATAGAGAGACTAGTAGCAAACAAGCTTTCAGGAAAAATGTCGTCATATTCAAAGAAGAAGAGTGGAGAAATTTCTCTAGCAGGAATTCCATCCTTGCTGTAAAAAGAAAAAAAGAATGCCAGATACTGTCTGATAAATATGCAAGGAGAATGAAGTTATGCAAAAGTGAATTAGGGTTCTCGTTAATTTAGGTCAGTTTATTAACAAATTATGACTTAAGCAACTTGCCTGCTTTAGGGGGTTGAGGGCATTACTAGCTTTTTTTTTTCTTTCTTTTTTTCAGTTAGAGTGTCTTTGCTTTACTGAGTCAAAGCCTAACTTTTCCAGCCAGTGACTGTATAAATATCCTCTTCTAGGTCCAGAAAAATACTAGGGCATAGAAAATTCCTCCCAATGCAAAGACAGTCAAGATATTGTGGGCATCATTAAGATCAAAAGTATTATCTCTTGGAGAGGAACACTGCATGGAAAAAAAAATAAAAGATAAGTTTAGAGGAAGGGTTTTTTTAAAAAATAGGCCTTAAAGGGAGAGGATGTATAATATATACATAAATTATGTGAATTAGAACTAATTTTGGAAGCAGCTTTGCCCAGTGGATTCCTTGAGCCCCATACTTAGGCAGGTCTGTGATGTTCAGGGGCATCTTGCAAACATGCCAGAAGGGAGCAAGGCCAGCCCCAGGTGTGGCCTCTGCTGGGATCACCCTCCCAATGGGTTGCTTTGAGTTTAATCCTTTGGACTAAGTTTGCATGTCAGCAAATGCTGCGATTTAGGACAGATAATCTCTAAATTTATTCATAAATGTTGAAACATCAAGAAATTGTTGTTTCTCCACCTCCCCCTCCTCAGGTCACTAGTAAACAAAGACCATTTGAGGAATTTGCTGTGAATTAACTGACCATCATTAACTCTACAGACATGAGTTTCAGCAAACTCTGGGAGATGTTGAAGGACACGGAAGTCTGGTGTGCTGTAGTCCCTGGGATCACAAAGAGCTGGATACGACTGAGTGACTCAACACCACCAACAATGGGCCAAATTGGTTTATGGACTTATTCCTTGCCCAAGACAAGTCAGAGCCCACCATCCAGGCCTTGAAAAAGTAGACACTTGTGTCTAGTTAGACAGAACATGTTGAGCTGGCAAGGCAGTCTTACGTATGACCTTTGGGAAACATGGTGTTCTTCCTTCATCTCTTAGAGACAGAGAAATTCTCAATGAAAGCTTCAGTGAACTGCTTTTTGTATTGAAATTCAAAATTCATTATTTTTTCTTCTCTTTCGCCCCACCCCTTTCTTCTTTTTTGCTTCTTTCTCCATGATGGGCATACACTCTATAACTGGTTTATTGAGCATTCTCAATTTACTGTAGCATATACACAAAGCTATTTTTTTCCCTCTAATTACTACTTTAAAAATAGTTTTTGCAACATCTTGGGGCAGATTCTATTAATACATTCTGTCTGCTTTTGGTTATTGTGGTTCTGTGTACTCCTGTGTGCTCAGCTGCACCCGACTCTTTGTGACCCCGTGGACTGTGGCCAGCCAAGCTCTTCTGCCCATGGGATTCTCCAGGCAAGACTACAAGAGTGCATTGCCATTTCCTCCTCCAGGGGATCTTCCCAACCAGGGAGCAAACTGATGCCTCCCACATTGGCAGGCAGATTCTTTACCACAGCTCCACCTGGGAAGCCTCATTGAGGGTCTAATCCAGTTTAAAATGTTAATCTCAAATTCATGTAAATCGTATCTCCTCCCTTGGCAGCTCTAGACCAATGTGGGCATTTATCTGACTCTGCTATAGTTTTTCACCTTGAAGAGGAATTCAAGGAGTTCAGAACCTTCAGATTTGGGTCCTAGGAAGTGATATGGGGGAAGCAAAAGCCCTTGAGCCACAGCCCAGCCCCTGTTTGTATGTCAGCAGTGGTGAGGTGATCAAGACTCTGCTTCCATCTTTTGTGAAAGTCTGGCTTCACCCTGACCCCTCTGTCACCACTCTTCAGAGATGACCCACTGTCTCCCTCCAGCCCACCTATAGTTTTAATTCCTTCTTGCTGAGGCCTGGATTTCCCTTGCTCTGAGGACTTTTGTGAGTAAATCCCTGGTCTCTGCCCTTTCTCTTATCTCTGTGTTTCTGCCCGTGGAGTTCCGTGGAGGATGGGCTGGGTGTGAATTTGCTCCTGTCCTCCTCCCAGACCTGCCGGCCTCAGTGACACTCCAAAAGCCTTCAGCAGCCTCTGACTTACCTGAATTTTTAAAAATAGCTTCCTCAACTTGTCTCTGGGAAGGAGGGGTGCTCTGATTTTAATCTTCAGAGTACTGTCTGTACCCTTCAGTGCCTAGGCTGTACACATAACAGGAGCTCAGGTCATGTGATTTTGAATAGATGGAATCCCACCCTCCTCACCCCTCATGGTTCTCCTCGGACTTCTCTAGAGCCACATCAGGCTGGTCTCTGTCCACTAACATTTTAGATTCCTTTTCCCCAATGTACTGGTGTTTTTTAAATTGTGCTTGCCTCTTGCAAGGTTGTGTAGCTGGACTGATCAAAACCAAACAATGATTAGATTTATACAATTCTGTGGTGAGATAGCTCAGCCTCTTTTCCTCATCAGGAATCAGATTCAGTGGCATTTGGTGGGTAATGGAACCCACTGTGTTCTCTCTTGCATGCTGTCCATGTTGAGGTCATTCACATTCTATAATGACGAACAGTGTGAGAAGACCCAGTGCAAAGATGGTGAATTGAAGATCTGTATGCCTAGGAGGCCCTGGCCAATGAGAAGCTAACTGTGTCCAGTCTCTGAAACTTTAGTTATTGTCTGAAACAAGACTGTTGTGTCAAGTGATATCCTTGGCTGGCCTTTCCCGATAAACTCTCAAATTCTCTCAAGCCTTTGGTCACTGGGAGTCCAGCCAAACAGACAGGCTCCTGATTGTTTTATTCCTTTTTGCTTGAAAATACCAATTTTCCACTTACTAAGTTAGAAAGAAGACGTCTGTCTAATAAACAGTCAACTTTTCCTTCCAATTTGTAGACTTCTCACGTTTTAAGTGGTTGCTTATGAGAATGATGTCCTCTTAGACCCATGTTACAAATTTAAGCCTTTGTTCTTTAAGCTGCATTTCCATAATTATAATTAATTTTCCTCTGCTCTCTCGTTTCCCCAATTGTCTTTTCTACTCTGTGCCTAATGTATGCACAGAGATTGATGGGAGAATCAAATGTCTTTCCACGAGTAGATTCAGGGTTCTTCCAGGGCAGCACAATTATTTGATTTAGTTCTACAAAAGATCCAGATTTTTTTCTTAGACCACAGTCATAATTATTAGTGATTGTATTTATAATCACAAGCCCTCTTTTTTCCCATCAAAACAAAGATTAAAAATTCCAGTTTGCAAACAGACATGGATAAGAGACATATGGACATCGTGGGGAATGAACAGTGGGTGGGAGGTGTAAAGGAAGTAGCATGAAAACCTGTACTATCATATATGAAAAATATAGCTATTGTCATTGCGTTGTGAGAAAAGGGGATCCTGCAGGGGTGCTGTGTGACGGCCTGGAGGGGTGGGAAGGGGGGGGATATACATATGACTAATATGGGATCATACATATCTGTAAACAACAAAATTCTGTAAAAGTAAAAGGTAAAATAAAAATTAAAAAAAATTTCCAGTTTGGTCCTTTTCACAGTATACATGAAAAGCATCCCAATAGACTGATGATAATTTGTATATTTTTTAGGGCTCATTCCTTCCAGCTGGTGTGTTTGGGGTTGTTACAAGTGCAAACTGCTGATTTCAAAAGCTTTCAGATTCTTTAGAAATTGAAAGCCTAGTGTATTTTCCACCTACCCTCGCAGCTTCAGGTCCCGCCTATGTGGCCATAGCTCCCAGCAGTGTGTCCCTGGCTTACATGGCCCTTCTCTGCACCACAGCCAGATGTTCATCTTCCTATCTGATGGTGCCACTGAGGCCTGCTGGTCCTCAGACTCAGCATGTCTGGAGCAAACTTCCCTCTTCCCACCAGTACCTGGTTCTCGGCTGCCTTGCCAATCTTATCTCTTGCTTTCCCCATTTCTTTGTACCACAGCTACACTGATCCTCACATGCCTTGCCCACAAAACTTAACCTCTTCTTTGCTTGGCTGGCTGCCACCCCATCCTTCAGAGCCCAGATTAAGGGTCCCCTCTGCAGAGAAGATTATACTGACCTCCTGGACCAGCTCAGTCGCCTTTTAATGCTCCCTATCACCCTGTATTGCTACCTCACTGCCTTATCACTGTTGTAGTAAAACCAGTTTAATTTCTCCTACTTCTAAGCTCCAGAGGATCAGAGAATGTTCTGACTTGTATCTTCAGTACACAGTAGAGTGGCACTGCATATAGTAGGTGTTCAATGAATGAATTTACTTATTTTAATTAACAGGGAAGATAGGAGCCATGCATTTCATTGTTTTTTGCACTCTTAAGCTTGGTCTTAACCTTTGTGCTGTGGAATGTACCGGTTCCCTGGCTGCTCACTCTTTTTTCCTTCACCCATGGTTTTGGTTTGGAGAACAAAAAATGCACCAAAACCATTCCTCCCTGGGACTGAGAAGGGGAAGGCCACGTTCCTGAGAACCCTAGTGTGCTCTAGAAAAGGTGATTACAAACGTGTAATGCCTCAGAGTGGAAAAGGACGGGCCCATTTCTTCAAAAGAATTTCTTATACATTTTGATCTCATTTAATAATACTGTCTAGAATTTCTCCATTGATTATATATTTTATTCAACTCTGAAAATGGAGATCTTGTCCATTAAAAAATAACAGTTAATAAAAGTTGTTTAATTGCAGTATTTTGCCAACTATTAAAATTCTCTGCTGCTTGGGTCTGGAAAATCTTCAGGCACAGAAGTGAGTGTTGTCTGTGGGTAATTCTTACCCCGGAGAGAAGAAACTTCCACCAAAACCAAAGCACTTGTTTCCCCTCAGGAATAGAGGAGGAAAGCAGGCCTGGAGGTACATGGAAAGAATAATCAAACACAGCAGAGCTTCTTTAAAAGATGCACTTATATTTCCAATTTACAAACAAGAAAAATGGTGAGCATCCAGGCCTTTCATCTGATAATCTCAGGCAACGCGAGAGTCCTGACTTCTAGGTAGCAAAGTTGCCTCAAGAATAACGCCTGCTTGGGTTGAAGAAATGTAGAATCTGTGAATGCATTTTTTGTTGAACTTTGTCTCGTTTGTATTCCTTTCTTGGTCAGAATGTGTGACTGACATGTAACAGTGATTTCAGAACTTGTATTTAAATGTAGAAGGTGGTGACTTATTCCCAATTAAAAAGGAGAACAGTGAACGCATATATTATTTAGTGTGCTGTTTTATTCCCTGGCCACTTGAAATTGAATATCAATGCATATCCACAGTGACTGTTTTTTGAAATTATACCAGTGTCAGAATTTCAAGGTATTGTGCTTTCAAGCCAGGAGAAGTTTATCTCTAGAGACTTGCATTAATTCTTCTTCTTCTTTTTTTTGTATGTGTGTGTGTATGTGTGTGTGTGTGTATATATATATATATATTTTGGTATTAATTTTTGAAGCCAAAGATTCCCAACCTTGGTTGCGTGTTGGAATCACTTGGGAATATTAAAAAAAACACAAAATAAACCATCCGAGTCCTAGCTCAGAGGTTCTGATTAATTGCACTGGGTTATAACCAGGCCTGGGGGAATTTTTAGAACACTGCATGTAATTCCAATGGGCAATCAATTAGATTCTGGTGGGTTGAAAACCCCAGACTGAAGGTGGCAAATACATAATTATCTCAACAGAACTATAAAATTCATGAATTTGATCATGGTTATTTTCTGTGATCATAGCCTGTTTTATACTGACACCTGAAGGTATGGGAAGAGGGGATATCTTATAAGACTATGGATTCAAGTATGTGCTGAATATAGAAGCGAAAAATACAAAAGAGTCATTTATGTTGGGGTTTTGTGGATGCTGGTTTTCTATATATTTTTTTTGTCACTTAAATTTTTCTGATAGCAATACAAGTTCACCATTGAAAAGTTGGAAAGTACAGAAAAGACAACAGAAATAGGAAGAAATAATAATCTATAATCTCAGTATGTATTTTAAGTCTATACTTTCTTAGGGTGATTTAAAAACCAAAGACTAAGTCATGATTTTCAGCTCTGGTTACACATTCGAATCTGCTGAGGTGCTTAAAAAATACTGGTGGCTGGGCTGTACTTAGTCCTAGTTTAGTGTCTCTGGGGGTTGGGGGCTGGGGTGGATCCTGCATCTTCATCCTTTCATTTCTTCCATCTATGTCTTTGTGTCTGTTTAACTTTGGATAATTTTGATGCACTGTGAGAGATGAGAATCACTCATTTTTTGTTGTTCTTAAACTGCTAAGTTTTGTCCAACTCTGTGACCCCATAGATTACAGCATACCAGGTTTCCCTTTCCTTCACTATCTCCCTGAGTTTGCTCAAACTCATGTCCATTGACTCAGTGATGTTATGTAACCATCTCATCCTCTACCACCTCCTTTTCCTCTTGCTTTCAATCTTTCCCAGAATCGGGGTCTTTTCCAGTGAGTTGTCTCTTTGCATCAGGTGGCCAGACTATTGGAGATTCAGCTTCAACCCCAGTCTTTGCAATGAATATTTAGAGTTGATTTCCTTTAGGATTGACCGGTTTGATCTCCTTGCTGTCTGAGGGACTCTCATGAGTCTTCTCCAGCACAATGTGAAATCATCAATTCTTTGGTGCTCAGCCTTCTTTATATTATGGTCCAACTCTCGCATGTGTACATGACTACTGGAAAAACCATAGCTTTGACTATGTGGATCTTTGTTGTCAAAGTGATGTCTCTACTTTTTAATATGTCATCTAGGTTTGTCATAACTTTTCTTCCAAGAAGCAAGCGTCTTTTTAAACTATTTTTACTCTTAAAAAAAATTTTTATTTATTTATTTTTGGTCTTGTTCCTGCTCTTGCTTTTCTCTTTGTTGCAGTCGGTGGTGGGGTGGGGGACTACTCTCTAGTTGTGTGATGTATGGGCTCCCCATTTTGGTGGACTTCTTATTGTAGAGCATGGGGTCTAGGCACATGGGCGTCAGTAATTGCAGCTCCTAGGTTCTCAAGCACAAGGTTAGTAGCTATGGTGCATGGGCTTAGTTGCTCCGAGGCATGTGGAATCTTCCAGGATCAGGGGTTGAATGCCTGTCTCCTGTATTGGCAATCAAGTTCTTTTCACTGAGTCACCAGGGAAACCTTAAAATTGTTGATTTACTAAAGTATTGATCTAATCACCAAATTAAATTAATTTACTAATTTAGAACAGTATGCAGTTATTTGCTAGCCTGAGCAAAACCGATGCATGAAACTCTTGATTTTATGCACTGTGAGAGATGAGAATCACTCATTTTTTGTTGTTCTTAAACTGCTAAGTTTTGTCCAACTCTGTGACCCCATAGATTACAGCATACCAGGTTTCCCTTTCCTTCACTATCTCCCTGAGTTTGCTCAAACTCATGTCCATTGACTCAGTGATGTTATGTAACCATCTCATCCTCTACCACCTCCTTTTCCTCTTGCTTTCAATCTTTCCCAGAATCGGGCTCTTTTCCAGTGAGTTGTCTCTTTGCATCAGGTGGCCAGACTATTGGAGATTCAGCTTCAACCCCAGTCTTTGCAATGAATATTTAGAGTTGATTTCCTTTAGGATTGACCGGTTTGATCTCCTTGCTGTCTGAGGGACTCTCATGAGTCTTCTCCAGCACAATGTGAAATCATCAATTCTTTGGTGCTCAGCCTTCTTTATATTATGGTCCAACTCTCGCATGTGTACATGACTACTGGAAAAACCATAGCTTTGACTATGTGGATCTTTGTTGTCAAAGTGATGTCTCTACTTTTTAATATGTCATCTAGGTTTGTCATAACTTTTCTTCCAAGAAGCAAGCGTCTTTTTAAACTATTTTTACTCTTAAAAAAAATTTTTATTTATTTATTTTTGGTCTTGTTCCTGCTCTTGCTTTTCTCTTTGTTGCAGTCGGTGGTGGGGTGGGGGACTACTCTCTAGTTGTGTGATGTATGGGCTCCCCATTTTGGTGGACTTCTTATTGTAGAGCATGGGGTCTAGGCACATGGGCGTCAGTAATTGCAGCTCCTAGGTTCTCAAGCACAAGGTTAGTAGCTATGGTGCATGGGCTTAGTTGCTCCGAGGCATGTGGAATCTTCCAGGATCAGGGGTTGAATGCCTGTCTCCTGTATTGGCAATCAAGTTCTTTTCACTGAGTCACCAGGGAAACCTTAAAATTGTTGATTTACTAAAGTATTGATCTAATCACCAAATTAAATTAATTTACTAATTTAGAACAGTATGCAGTTATTTGCTAGCCTGAGCAAAACCGATGCATGAAACTCTTGATTTTATGCAGAGGACTGGCAAGTGCTATGTTCACCTTCATATGGTCATTTTTACCAAACAGATTTCATATTCCTTCTAATATACTTTCCTAGTGCCCTTTAAGTGTGACTTGTCTTAACTTTATAGCTGATATATTTATTCCATGGTGCACATATATACCTTTTAGCATTTACTGATTTCACAAGGTTATCCATAGCCTCCTGATGGTGAACAGAAATGCTTTGAGCAGATTCTTAACAATAGGAAGTAGAATGTATCAAAATATTTTGCTTTGGTTAATCTATAATGAAGACTACACAGTTCACAACAAGAGAGTTTGAAGGATGGATGGAGAAATGTGAAGCACAGGAACTGGGAGAGCAGTACCGTTGTTTGGAGTATGGCAGATTAATCTTGAATATTACTAGAATTGTGTTTATCTGCCCTGGACGACTAAGGGATACTTAGAGACTGAGAGAGGTGCCCACATTCTGTTGTGGAAGGCAAACTTTGTCAGCCCCTGTAGACATGTGTTCTGCTTCACTTCACATGTGGGAAAGCTAATGCTCAGGGTCCCTGTGTTATTCCTAGAAGTTCAGAGTTGTGATGGAGAAATTCTTGTCTTCTCAGATCACTCTTGTTTTGCATGATAGTTCGTTCTTTGCACATTGGAGTTATATAGGGGGACACAAAGAGGATGTTAAGATAATTAAGTTTAGACCTTGTCAGGAGGAATTGGTGAATTTCATATTCCAGTATTCTTGGGGCATTTCTGTATCAGGAAAGATTAGGGCTGATGCTGAATCAAGGTTGTCACTAGGACTGGCGATGCTGGTTGCTTTATTAGCATTCTCTCTCTCTCTGTCTGTCTCTGTCTTTTTTAAACTATTGAAGTATAGTTGATTTATAATGTTGTATTAGTTTCTGCTATACAGCAAAATGACTCAGTTATACATATATATTCTTTTTCATACTCTTTTCCGTATGGTTTATTACAGGATATTGAATATAGTTCCCGATGCTGTACAGTAGGACCTTGTGGTTTATCCATCCTGTATATAGTAGTTTGCTTCCCGAATTTCTCTTTTAAGTTTTTCAACAGGACAGTATTAGAAGTGAAACTGAGAAGTAAACACTTTGCCAAAAACCACCTTGTTAGATTATAGTGTTCAAACCCAGGTTTGTCAGATTCCACAATCCAGAGTGTTTTCACTATTGTGAGACAATGATGAATTACACAAAGTTTTCTCTTCAACAGCAGTTGTGGGTTGCAGATAGGGTATTACCTTTTATACTGCACAAGGTTATCCATAGCCTCCTGATGGTGAACAGAAATGCTTTGAGCAGATTCTTAACAATAGGAAGTAGAATGTATCAAAATATTTTGCTTTGGTTAATCTATAATGAAGACTACACAGTTCACAACAAGAGAGTTTGAAGGATGGATGGAGAAATGTGAAGCACAGGAACTGGGAGAGCAGTACCGTTGTTTGGAGTATGGCAGATTAATCTTGAATATTACTAGAATTGTGTTTATCTGCCCTGGACGACTAAGGGATACTTAGAGACTGAGAGAGGTGCCCACATTCTGTTGTGGAAGGCAAACTTTGTCAGCCCCTGTAGACATGTGTTCTGCTTCACTTCACATGTGGGAAAGCTAATGCTCAGGGTCCCTGTGTTATTCCTAGAAGTTCAGAGTTGTGATGGAGAAATTCTTGTCTTCTCAGATCACTCTTGTTTTGCATGATAGTTCGTTCTTTGCACATTGGAGTTATATAGGGGGACACAAAGAGGATGTTAAGATAATTAAGTTTAGACCTTGTCAGGAGGAATTGGTGAATTTCATATTCCAGTATTCTTGGGGCATTTCTGTATCAGGAAAGATTAGGGCTGATGCTGAATCAAGGTTGTCACTAGGACTGGCGATGCTGGTTGCTTTATTAGCATTCTCTCTCTCTGTCTGTCTCTGTCTTTTTTAAACTATTGAAGTATAGTTGATTTATAATGTTGTATTAGTTTCTGCTATACAGCAAAATGACTCAGTTATACATATATATTCTTTTTCATACTCTTTTCCGTATGGTTTATTACAGGATATTGAATATAGTTCCCGATGCTGTACAGTAGGACCTTGTGGTTTATCCATCCTGTATATAGTAGTTTGCTTCCCGAATTTCTCTTTTAAGTTTTTCAACAGGACAGTATTAGAAGTGAAACTGAGAAGTAAACACTTTGCCAAAAACCACCTTGTTAGATTATAGTGTTCAAACCCAGGTTTGTCAGATTCCACAATCCAGAGTGTTTTCACTATTGTGAGACAATGATGAATTACACAAAGTTTTCTCTTCAACAGCAGTTGTGGGTTGCAGATAGGGGGGAATGGTTTGAATATTTTAAAAGAACTTCAGACCTTTTAGAGGTCACCCGAAGACTGCACAGAAAACACCAGGGTGAGCTACCCTTGGACTGAGAAGGGGGCTTAGGGAACTGGGGTGGGGGCTGAGAGCTGGCATCTGCTGGAGTGGATCCTGGCAGCTTGATAGAAATCCTGGCTCACAGCCCTACTTGGGACCTGCCTGATTGGAATCTGCATTTCCCCCAGATCTCTAGGTGATGAGTACACAGTATAGGGTGGGCAGCAATGTTCTGAGAGATGCTCTGGGCTTGGGTGTGTGTCCTCCTGTGTGAGGGATTAGTCCTTACTCTTCAAAGAATAGGTGGAAGAAGAATGGAGTTAGAGGGAAGAGAATAGCTCCCAACAACCAACACATGGAGAGGATGGAAATGTGTGTGTAGTTAAGGATATGAGCAACACCCCAGCGACAGAGTGCATGGCAGAGCAGAACTCTAAAGGACTTGAGAAGCTGTCTGATTGGGGAATTCTGAACAGAAGCTGTGGCTGGGCTTCAGGATGTTGTAAAATCTCTGAAAACGTTATTCCAGACACTCTATGTTTGTATGGATATACATTTGTTCATCTCCCTCCTACGAACAAAGTCCTTAGCTTTCACCACATTTCAAAGTAATTTGTTACTTCTTTTCCCTTCTAACATTATAAATCTTTGACTAAAATCATTTTTTTATAGATGAGAAAGCATATTCATATTCCACCAGTTAGTAGCAGGGTTAATTCTAAAAGTCAGCTTTCTGCCAGTCCACCTCAGCTGGCCTTTATGATCTGAGCTGAGTGGATTGAAACTCTAAGTGGATTTTCTGTGAGACAAATCTTGCAAATCTCTGCATTTTCTGATTATTGGAAATGGTTAGATCTTTTTAGTAACATTGGAATATTGTGAGATGAAAGCAGTTGTACATGAAAGCATTTTAAAGCCTCCGTGTGTTGGCCAGGTGAGTATGAAATGTCTGTTGTAGAGCTGCTGGAGGGGGGCCTGGGCATTGCCCTGGTTCCTCCATCACTGAGGGCAGCAGGCCTCTGTGAGACAGGGCTCTCCTCACCTGGTGGCATCCCACTGACTTTTTTGTGTGTTCATGGCTAAGAAATAGTTACTCTTTCTGGGAAGCCAGGTGCTGAACTTTACAAATAGTTATATAACCCATTTAGCATTTAGATCAAGTAATGATTTCACTATCTGGTAATTTACTATGTGGTAAAGTGCTGACTCCATGAATCCAAAGGACATTTAGAACATTTTTCATTTCTAGGTATAAAACATTTTTACAGCTGCCATTCTGTAATAACTGCAGATGATTAGCCTTTACCTGTGGAACTTAGCTCTTTAAAGTGGTGCCTCTTTGGGACTTCCCTGGCAGCTCACTGGTTAAGACTTTACCTTCCAATGCCAGGGGTGTGGGTTCGATCCCTGGTTGGGGAGCTAAGATCCCACATGCCTCATGGCCAAAAACCCAAAACATAAAACAGAAGCAATATTGTAACAAATTCAGTAAAAATTTTAAAAATGGTCCACATCAAAAAAAACTTAAAAAAAAAAAAAGATCCCTTTTTGCATCTACTAGGACATAGTAAGACTGTCCAGACCTTTGAGAACTATGTTTGTGAATGGTTGTTTTTCAAGGAAAAATACTCAGTCTCGTATCTCAGCTTGTAGCCTGTGATTGCCACCATCTTTCATGGATGTATGCTCCTATTTTAGCTCCTGAGAGCCCATCTGGGAAATAATATTCTCGTATGTCCCTTACTTTGAGCATTTTGAATCTCATAATTATATTTTTTGATCCCATATCCCTTACCATTTCTCCTAAATTATATAAATCAGTGTGGATGTTTAATATCTGGCAACCGTAGGTACCATGCTTCTGATATTAGTAATATAAAATTTCTCTTGGTTAGATAACAAGTCTGCATAAATCATGGTACTGAATTTTCTGATTATTGGAAATGGTTAGATCTTTTTAGTAACATTGGAATATTGTGAGATGAAAGCAGTTGTACATGAAAGCATTTTAAAGCCTCCGTGTGTTGGCCAGGTGAGTATGAAATGTCTGTTGTAGAGCTGCTGGAGGGGGGCCTGGGCATTGCCCTGGTTCCTCCATCACTGAGGGCAGCAGGCCTCTGTGAGACAGGGCTCTCCTCACCTGGTGGCATCCCACTGACTTTTTTGTGTGTTCATGGCTAAGAAATAGTTACTCTTTCTGGGAAGCCAGGTGCTGAACTTTACAAATAGTTATATAACCCATTTAGCATTTAGATCAAGTAATGATTTCACTATCTGGTAATTTACTATGTGGTAAAGTGCTGACTCCATGAATCCAAAGGACATTTAGAACATTTTTCATTTCTAGGTATAAAACATTTTTACAGCTGCCATTCTGTAATAACTGCAGATGATTAGCCTTTACCTGTGGAACTTAGCTCTTTAAAGTGGTGCCTCTTTGGGACTTCCCTGGCAGCTCACTGGTTAAGACTTTACCTTCCAATGCCAGGGGTGTGGGTTCGATCCCTGGTTGGGGAGCTAAGATCCCACATGCCTCATGGCCAAAAAACCCAAAACATAAAACAGAAGCAATATTGTAACAAATTCAATAAAGATTTTAAAAATGGTCTACATCAAAAAAATCAAAAAAAAAAAAAGATCCCTTTTTGCATCTACTAGGACATAGTAAGACTGTCCAGACCTTTGAGAACTATGTTTGTGAATGGTTGTTTTTCAAGGAAAAATACTCAGTCTCGTATCTCAGCTTGTAGCCTGTGATTGCCACCATCTTTCATGGATGTATGCTCCTATTTTAGCTCCTGAGAGCCCATCTGGGAAATAATATTCTCGTATGTCCCTTACTTTGAGCATTTTGAATCTCATAATTATATTTTTTGATCCCATATCCCTTACCATTTCTCCTAAATTATATAAGTCAGTGGGGATATTTAATATCTGGCAACTGTAGGTACCATGTTTCTGAGAGTAGTAATATAAAAATTTCTCTTGGTTAGATAACAAGTCTGCATAAATCATGGTACTGAATTATTTATAAATTAGATTAATTTATATGAAGTGATAAGTGTCATTGGTTTCCTATTTTATCATCTTTAGTATTCATGAAGGAACAATTCTTTCCTCTTTTCTCCAAGGTCTTTAACAAACTTAGCCTTTGTAACCATTTTTGTGCTGGTTGACTGTGAATGAGGAGGACTGATGAAGCAGAAAATTAAAATACTTTTGATGTTGTAATTTTAATACTAATCATTAATCTACACTTCAAAGTTATTTTTCTCATTGATAAATTTATTGCTTTAAAAAATGTATTTCCGTCTTTATAATGTTTTTTCTAGCTACCAAGCTCTGTTAGATTTTTGAAATTCTTGCTATTTGTGTAACTTGTCAAGGAACGAGAATTTTGGCAACTAAAATCACCTTGATCATTTGCAAAAGGCTTAATTATATATGCTCTGGGGCATTTCCCTGCCTGTGTGTACAGATTTTTAAGTTATGAACCATAGGGCATCTTGAGTGTATTTTCACCTTTAAGAGAGCAAGCATTTGTCCTGAGTTCTTTAGAGAGTGGTTAAATTCGTTCCTGTTTTTGAAGTAAAAAGACCCAGAATATTTGCGTAGAATTTTCAGGGTTGGAAAAGACTTCAGGGAAGTACTTAGTGTAGTCAGTTGTGAGATTCTTTGCAGAATGAAACCTCTGGAAGTCAGGGAACATGACTTGAAGGCCTGGCATATGGGAGACGTTCAGTAATTACTTGGTGAATGAGTTTGTAACCTCCCACATTTTATCAGTGAGGACCTGGAGGCCTGGGAAGGTTAACTGATGGACCCAAGATGGGTCTCAGTGAACTAGAATAAGCCAGTAAGCGGTGAGAGCCAAGGCCCCGGGCAGTGTGGTGCTCTGTAGTGTAGTGTGTGGTGAACACCATGTCACACCCTGTGTCTGTGGTCTCATTCTAAACAGAGGCAGCTCGCTGATTCCCAAGTGCTGGTATAACTATCAATCATTTGTCCCTGCTCTGAGCCCTCATGCCCCAGGGGATGTTGCCCTTTTCTCCTTTCTGCCTTAAATATTTATTGACCTGGGTTCTGTGCTAGAGATTCAGCAGTTAACAAAGAAGAAATGGACTGCCGTCTAAACAGAGCTTCCAGTTTTGCCTCTGTTTGCTGTTTCTTTCTTTCACCCAAAGCTCACGTGGGACCTTTACATTACCTTAGCTCTTCCTTTGAAAATAATTGATCCTCATAGAAAAGTTGCAAGAATAAAACATGCAACAAAGAACCTCCATATATCCTTTACCCAGATTTATTCATTGTTAAATTTTACCTTGTTTTGTATGCTTGCATACCCTTTCTGTCTTTCCACACACACACAGACACACACATGCACACTTACTTTTTCTGAATAATAATTTGAGAATAAGTTGCATATGTATCCTTTGCCCCCTAAATATGTCAGTGTGGATTTCCTATGAATAGCAAAATTACTCTCTTATATAAGCAGGGTACAATTATCAACCTAAGTCAATTTGACATTGATAAGGTCATTTAATTCTTTTTAAGGTTCTTTATTTTTGAAAGATTTTTTTTCAACTGTTATCTACAGGGAAACAGACCTGGGAGAAGGAGAATAACAAACACCGGGAAAATGGTATAGCATCATAAAATCTATCAAGCTCTTAGGATGAGGGCCAGCTTCACATGTGTGTGATCTGTATCTTTGAAGAACTCTGTGCTTGGTTTAAAGCTCTTATTGTCTTGTAATCTTTTATTTTGGGGGAAGATCCCCAAATTTTCATTTCACACTGAATGTGTAGGTTATGTAGCTAGTTGTGCTTAGAGTCCTTCTGTACTGGGCTAGGAGCTTTTGCATTTGTTCTTTTTTTTTAAGATTTATTTATTTATTTATTTTTGGGCGGGGGTCGGGTTGGGGAGGGAGGGGAGCGGGCGGGCCACTTCTATTGGTCTTCCTTTTTCTCTATTTTCATCCTTCTTTGTTCTTTGGCTCCTGTGGGCCTCCCATCGCGGTGGCCTCTGTTGTTGCAGAGCACAGGTTCTGGGTGCATGCGCCCCAGAGCTCTGTCTCGGTAATTGGACACATCTGTCCAGCTGCTCCGCAGCACGTGGGATCTTCCCAGGCCAGGGCTCAAACCAGCGCCCCTTGCACTGCAAGGCGGTGTCCTTACCCACTGGACCACCAGGGGAAGCCCTGCATTTGTTCTTGTAGGTCCTGTTGGGAATGAGGAAACTGAGGCTTAGAAGGGCTTAAAATAACTTGGCTCAGATTGCTGAGCCACTTGGTAGAACCCAGATTTGACCTCATATCTTTTTTTAAATATTTATTTTGATTTATTTGACTGTGTCAGATCTTAGTTGTGACGTGCAAACTCTCAGCTGTGGCATGTTGTGGGACTTAGTTCCCCAGCTAGAGATTGAACCTATGTCCCCTGCATTCGGAGTGCAGAGTCTCAGCTACTGGAACACCAGGGAAGTTCTGACCTGAGGTCTTTTTGATCCCATAACCAGTGGTTGTCAGATCACTTCCAACTACTCCATGCCTGTAACTTTTACTACATGTAACTACTCCATGCCTGTAACAATGATATTTCTAGATTTGGACTTGACCTTTCCTTTCTTTCTGTTTTTTTTAAAAGATTTATTTATTTATTTATTTTGGGCGGGGGTCGGGTTGGGGAGGGAGGGGAGTGGGCGGGCCACTTCTATTGGTCTTTCATTTCTCTATTTTCATCCATCTTTGTTCTTTGGCTCCTGTGGGCCCCCCATCACGGTGGCGTCTGTCGTCGCAGAGCACCGGCTCTGGGTGCTTGCGCTCTCGAGCTCCGGCTCAGTATTTGGACACATCAGTCCAGCCGCTCTGCGGCACGTGGGATCTTCCCAGGCCAGGGATCGAACCGGCGCCCCTTGCACTGCAAGGCGGAGTCCTTACCCACTGGACCACCAGGGGAAGCCCTTGACCTTTCCTTTCTATTTTTTTTTTTCCCTTAGAAATTCTGCTTTCTTTTTGGTACAACAAGCTCATTCTTTCATCCTAAATTCCTGGGGTAAAGCGTTAACTAAAAGGCCCTTTGAGAAACTTCAAATTAGTTGGTAATTTTTTTCTCAAAGGACCTGCCTATGAGTAGTTTCTATACTAATCTTCTCCCATGTTTGCCTGTGATCACTCCCTTGTTCTTGCTTACTGTGTATTCCAGCAGCCACCTTCCTTCATGTAGCCAGCTTTTGGAGTCCCTCTGTCATGCTTTAGGGTCCAGGTCCTGCTTTAGTCCCCATGTCCACCTGGGAACTGGAGAACTGTTTGGAATCTGAGTTCCTGTGTTCGTGTGTTCAGGGTTGGCTCTTCCTAGACCCTGTTGGGAATGAGGAAACTGAGGCTTAGAAGGGCTTAAAATAACTTGGCTCAGATTGCTGAGCCACTTGGTAGAACAGATTTGACCTCATATCTTTTTTTAAATATTTATTTTGATTTATTTGACTGTGTCAGATCTTAGTTGTGACGTGCAAACTCTCAGCTGTGGCATGTTGTGGGACTTAGTTCCCCAGCTAGAGATTGAACCTATGTCCCCTGCATTCGGAGTGCAGAGTCTCAGCTACTGGAACACCAGGGAAGTTCTGACCTGAGGTCTTTTTGATCCCATAACCAGTGGTTGTCAGATCACTTCCAACTACTCCATGCCTGTAACTTTTACTACATGTAACTACTCCATGCCTGTAACAATGATATTTCTAGATTTGGACTTGACCTTTCCTTTCTTTCTGTTTTTTTTAAAAGATTTATTTATTTATTTATTTTGGGCGGGGGTCGGGTTGGGGAGGGAGGGGAGTGGGCGGGCCACTTCTATTGGTCTTTCATTTCTCTATTTTCATCCATCTTTGTTCTTTGGCTCCTGTGGGCCCCCCATCACGGTGGCGTCTGTCGTCGCAGAGCACCGGCTCTGGGTGCTTGCGCTCTCGAGCTCCGGCTCAGTATTTGGACACATCAGTCCAGCCGCTCTGCGGCACGTGGGATCTTCCCAGGCCAGGGATCGAACCGGCGCCCCTTGCACTGCAAGGCGGAGTCCTTACCCACTGGACCACCAGGGGAAGCCCTTGACCTTTCCTTTCTATTTTTTTTTTTCCCTTAGAAATTCTGCTTTCTTTTTGGTACAACAAGCTCATTCTTTCATCCTAAATTCCTGGGGTAAAGCGTTAACTAAAAGGCCCTTTGAGAAACTTCAAATTAGTTGGTAATTTTTGTCTCAAAGGACCTGCCTATGAGTAGTTTCTATACTAATCTTCTCCCATGTTTGCCTGTGATCACTCCCTTGTTCTTGCTTACTGTGTATTCCAGCAGCCACCTTCCTTCATGTAGCCAGCTTTTGGAGTCCCTCTGTCATGCTTTAGGGTCCAGGTCCTGCTTTAGTCCCCATGTCCACCTGGGAACTGGAGAACTGTTTGGAATCTGAGTTCCTGTGTTCGGTGTGTTCAGGTGGCTCTTCCTGCTCAGACCTTCTTGGTGTCAGTAAGATCTGATCCATTCTAGGTAGACCCTGCTCCTGCTCTCAAGGAGACTACCTCATGGTTCTCTCTGCTGTGACCCATCTACCGGTCAGGATGGTTATTAGGCAGATAACGAATAAGTCAGGATGTTTACTGGGGAAAATAAGATAAGGAGAAAGGCTAAAGAAGTGAAGTTACTTGACTTGGTGAAGAGAGGTCACAAACTACGTGTGAAAAGTGTGCTGCTGAAGTTGGGAGAACAGACACTTTCTATCAGACAAGGGCTTCCCTGGTAGCTCAGTGGTGAAGAGTTCACCTGCCAATGTAGGAGACACGGGTTCGATCCCTGGTCTGGGAGTATCCTACATGCTGTGGAGCAACTAAGCCTGTGAGCCACAACCATTGATCTTGTGCTCTAGAGCATTGGAGCTGCAGCTGTTGAGCCCATGTGCGACAGCTACTGAAGTCTGTGTGCCCAAGAGCCCAAGTTCCACAACAAGAGAAGTCACCGCCACCAGAAGCCTGCTCACCTCAACTAGAAAGTAGCCCCCACTCCCTGCAACAAGAGAATAGCCTGCAGCAGCATTGTAAACCCAGAATGGCCAAAAATAAATAAATAAATAAAATTTTTTAAAAAAAGGAGACAAGGAAGTTGATTTTTTGTTTCTGTGGAGTCATCTAGGTTAGGAATTTAGACTGTTGTGATAGATAGTAGTGTGTTGTGACACAAAGATAATTGTCACCAGGAGTCAGTACCATCTCTTTCTTTGGTTTTCTTTCAGAAAGAAGGGTGATGTCTCTCTACTTGGGTTATTTAAGGTCTCTTAATCCCCCTTTTTTTTCTCAAAGGACCTGCCTAGTGTTCTATACTAATCTTCTCCCATGTTTGCCTGTGATCACTCCCTTGTTCTTGCTTACTGTGTATTCCAGCAGCCACCTTCCTTCATGTAGCCAGCTTTTGGAGTCCCTCTGTCATGCTTTAGGGTCCAGGTCCTGCTTTAGTCCCCATGTCCACCTGGGAACTGGAGAACTGTTTGGAATCTGAGTTCCTGTGTTCGGTGTGTTCAGGTGGCTCTTCCTGCTCAGACCTTCTTGGTGTCAGTAAGATCTGATCCATTCTAGGTAGACCCTGCTCCTGCTCTCAAGGAGACTACCTCATGGTTCTCTCTGCTGTGACCCATCTACCGGTCAGGATGGTTATTAGGCAGATAACGAATAAGTCAGGATGTTTACTGGGGAAAATAAGATAAGGAGAAAGGCTAAAGAAGTGAAGTTACTTGACTTGGTGAAGAGAGGTCACAAACTACGTGTGAAAAGTGTGCTGCTGAAGTTGGGAGAACAGACACTTTCTATCAGACAAGGGCTTCCCTGGTAGCTCAGTGGTGAAGAGTTCACCTGCCAATGTAGGAGACACGGGTTCGATCCCTGGTCTGGGAGTATCCTACATGCTGTGGAGCAACTAAGCCTGTGAGCCACAACCATTGATCTTGTGCTCTAGAGCATTGGAGCTGCAGCTGTTGAGCCCATGTCGACAGCTACTGAAGTCTGTGTGCCCAAGAGCCCAAGTTCCACAACAAGAGAAGTCACCGCCACCAGAAGCCTGCTCACCTCAACTAGAAAGTAGCCCCCACTCCCTGCAACAAGAGAATAGCCTGCAGCAGCATTGTAAACCCAGAATGGCCAAAAATAAATAAATAAATAAAATTTTTTAAAAAAAGGAGACAAGGAAGTTGATTTTTTGTTTCTGTGGAGTCATCTAGGTTAGGAATTTAGACTGTTGTGATAGATAGTAGTGTGTGTTGTGACACAAAGATAATTGTCACCGCAGGAGTCAGTACCATCTCTTTCTTTGGTTTTCTTTCAGAAAGAAGGGTGATGTCTCTCTACTTGGGTTATTTAAGGTCACTCCTTCCCTAAAGGTCATATTATATTATGAAAATATCCTCCCCAGCCATTACTGACTCAATGGACATGGGTTTGAGCAAGCTCTGGGAGATGGTGAAGGACAGGGAAGCCAGGCGTGCTGCATTCCGTGGCATCATAAAGAGTCGGACATGACTGAGCAGCTGAACAGCCATTAGATTAGATTTTCAGGGATCTGCATCTCCTTACCTGTCCTTTAGGGGGTTTAATACCCCTCCACCTCTTCTGGAGACTAGTTTCTGGTTTTCTAGAGAGTCTGGTCAGTTGCACAAAAGCCACTTGAAGCCAGCTTGTTATGCTGAAAGAGCCTTGGCATCTGGCCTCTCTTAGCTAGGCTTTGGCTTGGGCTGGCCTGCGGCTGCTGTCTCTTGTGCCTGAGCTTTTGTGGCCACTGACTGTTCTGGGCACCTGTACTCAGATCTGTTGGTTTTTTTGCTGATCACATTCTTCCTTGGGACAATAATATTTTTCTTTTAAGGATTTGATCTTTAAAAATTTTTTTTTTATTGGAGTATAGTTGTTTTACAGTGCTGTGTTAGTTTCTACTATACAGGAAAATGAATTAGTCTTATGTATACATATTTATTGTGGTTTAGAGTTCAACAGTTTCCTCTGTCCATGGGATTTCCCAGGCAAAAATACTGAGCAAATTGCCATTTTCTTCAAGGGATCTTCCCAACTCAGATTTCGAACCTTTTGTCTCTTACACTAGCAGGTGGATTCTTGACCACTGAGCCTCCAGGGAAGCCCATGTATACATGTATCCCCTCTTTTTTGGATTTCCTTCCCATTGAGGTCACCAATGAGCACTGGGTAGCGTTCCCTGTGCTCTGCAGTAGGCTCTTGTTAGTGGTCAGTTCTACATAGAATCATGTCTATATGTCGATCCCAATCTCCCAGTTCAGCCCACCTCCTTCCCCACCTTTGTAATCCTAAATTCTCTACATCTGTTACTCTATGTCTGCTTTGCAAATAAGTTCATCTCTACCATTTTTCTGTATTCCACATTTCAGCGATATTATATGGTATTTGTTTTCTTCAGAAAGAAGGGTGATGTCTCTCTACTTGGGTTATTTAAGGTCACTCCTTCCTAAAGGTCATATTATATTATGAAAATATCCTCCCCAGCCATTACTGACTCAATGGACATGGGTTTGAGCAAGCTCTGGGAGATGGTGAAGGACAGGGAAGCCAGGCGTGCTGCATTCCGTGGCATCATAAAGAGTCGGACATGACTGAGCAGCTGAACAGCCATTAGATTAGATTTTCAGGGATCTGCATCTCCTTACCTGTCCTTTAGGGGGTTTAATACCCCTCCACCTCTTCTGGAGACTAGTTTCTGGTTTTCTAGAGAGTCTGGTCAGTTGCACAAAAGCCACTTGAAGCCAGCTTGTTATGCTGAAAGAGCCTTGGCATCTGGCCTCTCTTAGCTAGGCTTTGGCTTGGGCTGGCCTGCGGCTGCTGTCTCTTGTGCCTGAGCTTTTGTGGCCACTGACTGTTCTGGGCACCTGTACTCAGATCTGTTGGTTTTGCTGATCACATTCTTCCTTGGGACAATAATATTTTTCTTTTAAGGATTTGATCTTTAAAAATTTTTTTTTTATTGGAGTATAGTTGTTTTACAGTGCTGTGTTAGTTTCTACTATACAGGAAAATGAATTAGTCTTATGTATACATATTTATTGTGGTTTAGAGTTCAACAGTTTCCTCTGTCCATGGGATTTCCCAGGCAAAAATACTGAGCAAATTGCCATTTTCTTCAAGGGATCTTCCCAACTCAGATTTCGAACCTTTTGTCTCTTACACTAGCAGGTGGATTCTTGACCACTGAGCCTCCAGGGAAGCCCATGTATACATGTATCCCCTCTTTTTTGGATTTCCTTCCCATTGAGGTCACCAATGAGCACTGGGTAGCGTTCCCTGTGCTCTGCAGTAGGCTCTTGTTAGTGGTCAGTTCTACATAGAATCATGTCTATATGTCGATCCCAATCTCCCAGTTCAGCCCACCTCCTTCCCCACCTTTGTAATCCTAAATTCTCTACATCTGTTACTCTATGTCTGCTTTGCAAATAAGTTCATCTCTACCATTTTTCTGTATTCCACATTTCAGCGATATTATATGGTATTTGTTTTCTCTGTATGACTTCGTCCACTGTGTATGACGCTCTCAGGTCCATCTTTGTCTCTACAAATGACCCAGTTTCATAGAAGGAGGCTGTTTCTTAATCTAGGATCTCCTTTCCCCCTTTTCCTATTCCTTTCTCCTCGAAGTTGTCTTTATGTTTTCATTCATGGGTCCAGTCTGTATATGAGTGTTCAGGGGTTTGATATCACCAGATAAGGTGTTTGCATGATGATCACCACCTGTACCTTCCATTTGAATGCACATATTATAATCCTTAAATGGGCTGTAAGCCAAGCCAAGCCTGGCAGATAATATTATTAATCTTTTACCAGACCCAGAGATGTCTGATTAAAGCATGGAAACATTTCCTCTGTTAAAGTATCTGACACACACAAGCATGGTTATCATATAAGAAAAATGGTGCTTGGTTACTTGGAGAGTATAAGCACTAATGGTTTCTTCTAGACTTTTATACTCTGGGGGTCCAGCTCCTCCTCCCAAGGGAGAAGGTAAAGGGGCTTCTCTGTTCAAAGTAACAAATACCTCCTGAGAGCTACGGGGAAGATTGAATATGTCACTACTTCAGTCTTGAGAATTTAATTAATGCATCAGCCCTCAGGGTAGATATTTGTTTTAATATATGTCACTGTCAACAACCATTAGTGATTCCCATGTGCCTACCTCTCTCTGGTTAGTTCCCCTCTGTTAATGTTATAATTAACACTGATCAGAACTGATGGTTGATACTAAATAGTTGATGCTGACTTACAAAATCTGGGTACCTTTATTTATATCTGGATATGAGTTCATGAATCTCACATGTCAGCTGCATTTTTGCATTTCTCGAGTCGCTACCAAAAGAAGTTCAAGTGCTGTACACGACCATTGGCTGCTTTCTTACAGGGCCTGTGAAGAAAATCCTGCCCAGGAGGTCTCTGTTGTTTTCATGGATAGCTCAGGCTCAAATTGAGCTCTGAGCCACAAGGGGTTTTATTCTGAGTTACACTGACAGTGTCATCAAACTGGCAGTGATATGCTTATAAATTTTTATGCTCACCTATAAAATTTAAGGTGATATGACCCATAAATCATGAAATGTTTCCCCCTAAAATGAGAATTTTATTTTAAAGCCAAGAGTCTTGGAGGGAAGATCAATCAATCATCAAGGAGGCATCATTTTAGAGAACTGTCGGGCTAAAGGGAGACTCCATTCTGTCCTGTAGAACACAGCAAAATTAAATATAGGTAATATTCAGTTTGTTTTGGAATTCAGATGCTTAAAAATGTATAACGGTTGCTGCCTACTGATGCATGTCCAGTTTTTAATGGAGAGGAAGTCCAAATTAGTTTCTTTAACAGGCATGTGTAATTTATAGGATGTGTTCTATTATTATTAGAATGTATAGTTATTCTCTCCAAGGATGAATGGCCATGTTAGGCCTGCTGTCTAAAATCCTTGTTTCTACCATTTGCAGTATTAGTTTAACAAGGCACTGGATGGAAACCTCCAAGTCTTTTTCAACTCTCAGCTGAGATTTTTATTGTATACTGTGTTTGCAGTTTAGGTTTTGATTATACTCTGTTGTCTAGCAGTGAAAGATTTTTATTGTATACTGTGTTTACAGTTTAGATTTTTGGTTATACTCTGTTGTCTAGCAGTGAAGGATTTTTATTGTATACTGTGTTTGCAGTTTAGGTTTTTGGTTATACTCTGTTGTCTAGCAGTAAAGGATTACTGCTGGCAGTAATCTGTTAAATGCGTGTACATGGTGTGCAGGAAGAGCACAGTTGTTAGCATTATTGAGCATATAGGTACTTAGCAGACACCTTCCTCTCTGGAGTGCCTTAACTCCTCCTTTGAAAATGAGCTCATGGTAACATTTTACTTTGTTCCATGGGACTGGAGCAAAAGTTCTGGCAATTTTTTTCAGCACAGTCCTGATGGAGGTGACGAGTCCTTCAGATGCAGGGCGATGAATAGGCCACAGGCATGTACTGTGATGGTTTGTTTGATACATGACCTCTACTCTTTTTAATTCATTTAACTCCAAATTTGCAGTGACTGCAGCAGCTTTAATCTAGTGAGTTATCTGTTACCAAGTGTCATCAAACTGGCAGTGATATGCTTATAAATTTTATGCTCACCTATAAAATTTAAGGTGATATGACCCATAAATCATGAAATGTTTCCTAAAATGAGAATTTTATTTTAAAGCCAAGAGTCTTGGAGGGAAGATCAATCAATCATCAAGGAGGCATCATTTTAGAGAACTGTCGGGCTAAAGGGAGACTCCATTCTGTCCTGTAGAACACAGCAAAATTAAATATAGGTAATATTCAGTTTGTTTTGGAATTCAGATGCTTAAAAATGTATAACGGTTGCTGCCTACTGATGCATGTCCAGTTTTTAATGGAGAGGAAGTCCAAATTAGTTTCTTTAACAGGCATGTGTAATTTATAGGATGTGTTCTATTATTATTAGAATGTATAGTTATTCTCTCCAAGGATGAATGGCCATGTTAGGCCTGCTGTCTAAAATCCTTGTTTCTACCATTTGCAGTATTAGTTTAACAAGGCACTGGATGGAAACCTCCAAGTCTTTTTCAACTCTCAGCTGAGATTTTTATTGTATACTGTGTTTGCAGTTTAGGTTTTTGATTATACTCTGTTGTCTAGCAGTGAAAGATTTTTATTGTATACTGTGTTTACAGTTTAGATTTTTGGTTATACTCTGTTGTCTAGCAGTGAAGGATTTTTATTGTATACTGTGTTTGCAGTTTAGGTTTTTGGTTATACTCTGTTGTCTAGCAGTAAAGGATTACTGCTGGCAGTAATCTGTTAAATGCGTGTACATGGTGTGCAGGAAGAGCACAGTTGTTAGCATTATTGAGCATATAGGTACTTAGCAGACACCTTCCTCTCTGGAGTGCCTTAACTCCTCCTTTGAAAATGAGCTCATGGTAACATTTTACTTTGTTCCATGGGACTGGAGCAAAAGTTCTGGCAATTTTTTTCAGCACAGTCCTGATGGAGGTGACGAGTCCTTCAGATGCAGGGCGATGAATAGGCCACAGGCATGTACTGTGATGGTTTGTTTGATACATGACCTCTACTCTTTTTAATTCATTTAACTCCAAATTTGCAGTGACTGCAGCAGCTTTAATCTAGTGAGTTGAGTCCATTGTAAATATAAACCGAGATCAGGTTTTCAGTGCCACTCCCTAGATTAATAGACACTCAGAGGCTTAAAATCTCTACCCTTCAGTTGGCTACTTTCTTTTTCTTTCTACCTCTTTCTTTTTAAAGTCTGTGATTCACATAGGCCAAGTAATGGGATGGTGCTGCCTCTATTTCAAAGCCAAATACTGCTCAGAACAGCTAGTTGAGTACCAAAGGCTGTGGTAGCCAGTGTCCTCAGGATGACAAGGAGCAGCTTGGGGCCCCCGGGGGCGGCTGAGAGAGGACAGTGCTTCAGTGAGAGGTACCCTCTGGTTTATGGAAGCAAAAGTGTTTGTTCATCCTGAGAACACCTCCCTAAAACCTCTTCTTGGGAGTTTCCCCACGTCTGGCTGTTTTGGTTTGTATGTATGTGTAGGATTCTTGTTTGGAGGTTTCATGTCTTTGTGTGTTTACATATGAGGCTTTGCTATATGACTTTATGTTGAGGATTTGGGGTTCCCTGTGTAATTGAATGCTCGGTGAAATTTCCTAAAAGGAATTAAGCTCCAGTAGCTCTATTTACTGCTCCATGAGGCTTTCATATGAAAAAACAGATAGCAGGATATAAATGACACGTCACATGCTCCGTGCTGCCTTATTGGGAGAGGAGTACCTGCTCTAGAGACATGGTGGGCTTTCAAGGCTACGTCTATCACTCCCTTCCTGGGCCAGCTCAGGAAAGTTACTTATCTTTGCATCTGTCTCCATGTGTAAAGCTGGAGAAAGGATTATACCGAAGTCACTCCTAGGAACACTGTAAGACTCAAATAAGACACTGCTAGGAGCAGTGTCTGAAACATCATAAGTGCTCCAGCAATGTTAGTAATCCTGAAAGTTCTCCATTGTTTCAACACACCGGTGGGGAAGGATTATCTCCTCCCTAGTTGAGTGCTACTAAATTGGCTGCACTTTGAAAAATGTTATTTTCTTCTTAATAAAAGAAAGAAATGCTGGTTCTAAAAAGTTATAGTTAAATTTTAGAAGAAAACAACACCTGGAGATCTTACTGTTAATCTTTTCTACATTTTTTCTAATCTTCTATGTTTCTATATATGTATATCTTACATATAAACTCATATATTTGGGTCCTTTTTCCACAGAGGCTGTCAAGCATTCTTTAGGTAATGGCAGTGTCTTAAAAGCACTGTTTAATGGCTAGATAATATTCCAAAGCATGAATATATATTTAATCATCCTCCTGTTGTTAGGTGTTTAGCTTTAGTTATTCACTGTTATAACTAATACTAAGGAAATATCCTTGTACATAGGTTTTTATATTTCTGGTGGTTGCTTTACGATAGCTCTATAGCTGTAATGATTATTTATTGGATCTTTGTTGCACATGAACTTTTCTCTACTTGTGAAGGACAGGGGCTATTCTCTAGTTGCTGTGCATGGACTTCTCATTGGCATGGCTTCTCATTGTGGAGTATGGGCTCTCGGGCACTCAGGCTTCAGTAGTTGTGGCTCACAGGCTCAATAGTTGTGGCACATGGGCTTAGTTGCTCTGTAGCATGTGAGATCTTCCTGGTCCAGGGATCAAACCTGTGTCTCCTGTATTGGCAGGCAGATTCTTTACTGCTGAGTCATCAGGGAAGCCCTGTAATGATCACTGACTAAGTAAGTACAAACATTTTTAGGAGTCTCGCTGCATCTTGCCTGATGACTAACTTCACTGAATTTGATACAATTCATGCTCTCAATTTACAATTCATCAGCAGGTGAGAGTTCTGTGAAACCCTCTCCTCACCAAGTTACCTAGGTGCTTTGAGGGAAGGGCTGGAGGGCCGGGTCTGTGAAAAATCCATTGTAACCACCCGGAGGCTCTTCCAGTGTGAAGCTACTGCTGCACTTCACTTCTGTGCTCCTTTGCATCTTGAAGAAAATTGTGGATATGCTTTAGAAATTAAAGGGTAATTTGGGATTATTTTGGGCTCCTCTGGTGGCTCAGATAGTAAAGAACTGCCTGCAATACTAGACCCAGGTTCAATCCCTGGGTCTGGAGAAGGATGGCCCATTTTTTGAGTGCTACTAAATTGGCTGCACTTTGAAAAATGTTATTTTCTTCTTAATAAAAGAAAGAAATGCTGGTTCTAAAAAGTTATAGTTAAATTTTAGAAGAAAACAACACCTGGAGATCTTACTGTTAATCTTTTCTACATTTTTTCTAATCTTCTATGTTTCTATATATGTATATCTTACATATAAACTCATATATTTGGGTCCTTTTTCCACAGAGGCTGTCAAGCATTCTTTAGGTAATGGCAGTGTCTTAAAAGCACTGTTTAATGGCTAGATAATATTCCAAAGCATGAATATATATTTAATCATCCTCCTGTTGTTAGGTGTTTAGCTTTAGTTATTCACTGTTATAACTAATACTAAGGAAATATCCTTGTACATAGGTTTTTATATTTCTGGTGGTTGCTTTACGATAGCTCTATAGCTGTAATGATTATTTATTGGATCTTTGTTGCACATGAACTTTTCTCTACTTGTGAAGGACAGGGGCTATTCTCTAGTTGCTGTGCATGGACTTCTCATTGGCATGGCTTCTCATTGTGGAGTATGGGCTCTCGGGCACTCAGGCTTCAGTAGTTGTGGCTCACAGGCTCAATAGTTGTGGCACATGGGCTTAGTTGCTCTGTAGCATGTGAGATCTTCCTGGTCCAGGGATCAAACCTGTGTCTCCTGTATTGGCAGGCAGATTCTTTACTGCTGAGTCATCAGGGAAGCCCTGTAATGATCACTGACTAAGTAAGTACAAACATTTTTAGGAGTCTCGCTGCATCTTGCCTGATGACTAACTTCACTGAATTTGATACAATTCATGCTCTCAATTTACAATTCATCAGCAGGTGAGAGTTCTGTGAAACCCTCTCCTCACCAAGTTACCTAGGTGCTTTGAGGGAAGGGCTGGAGGGCCGGGTCTGTGAAAAATCCATTGTAACCACCCGGAGGCTCTTCCAGTGTGAAGCTACTGCTGCACTTCACTTCTGTGCTCCTTTGCATCTTGAAGAAAATTGTGGATATGCTTTAGAAATTAAAGGGTAATTTGGGATTATTTTGGGCTCCTCTGGTGGCTCAGATAGTAAAGAATCTGCCTGCAATACTGGAGACCCAGGTTCAATCCCTGGGTCTGGAGAAGGGAATGGCAACCCACTGCAGTATTCTTGCCTGGAGAATCTTATGGACAGAGGAGCCTGGCATAACTGAGTGACTAACACTGTTCATTTGGGTTTTACAGGCTATTTTTCTTTCTAAGCGTCTCTGTGTTCCTATTGCCAGTGGCCTATACAACTCTGGCCTTGTGTGGGAATATTCTCTAACTGGGAAAAAGCAAGGAATTCTGGAGGTAGGCCTGAAATGTTGCAGGTGGTTCCCATGACCTGAAGCATGAGGCCAATGGGAAGAATGTGGATCTAGAGTTGGCTTGGGTTTGAATATTTGTTGTAGCACATCTTGTCCAACTTGTGTATGTTTCCTGGGTCTTAATATATCTCCCTGCAGAAGTTTCATGAAGATTAAGAGAAGGGCATGCTTACTTAGTAAGTGGCAGTTTTTATAATCATTGACTCATGAAGTGATGTGACTCCCTTGTTTGTGTTGTTACCTTTTCTGGTTGGACTGGGGACTCTCAGGGCAGATGCCCAGAGTTGGTCTAGATTCAGGGTTCTTCAAACTGGTGAGACTGCGGCGTGGGGAGAGTATGGCATCTACATAGGCTTGATTAAAGTGACATTAGAGCAAACCAGTGATTGGAGTGGGCACTTAACTTCTAGCTACAAATTTCAGGTCCTAGAACTTGACGCTTGACTTATACTGGCTCATCTGCTTTATGGAAATGCCCCATAAGCTGAGTACTAGTGTCATCAGAAGAGGATGTTTAGGCTCAGAGGCTTAGAAAGGCCCTTTCAGTGGGGTCATTAGCTTCTAACAAATAAAAATACAGGAAAGATTGCATTGGACGTACTTAAACTAAAAAGTTATTTGTTGTTTATCTGAAATTCAGATTTAACTGGATTCGCTGCCCATGCCCCTCCTCCCCCACTGGCCCCCAGGGTCACACAGTGAGTAGAGAAAAAAGCTGGGACTTGGACTTTTCTCCACTTGAATTCGAGTTGTGGCTCACAGGCTTAGCTGCTCCGCAGCATGTGGGGTCTTCTTGTTGTGGTGCCTTTTCTGTTCTTTTTTTAAAAAATTAATTCATTAATTTATTTTTGACTATTCTGGGTTTTCACTGCTATTGCAGGCTCCTGTCTAGTTGCAAGGAGTGGGGGCTACTCTCCAGCTGAGGCGAGTAGGCTGCTTGTTGCAGTGACTTCTCTTGTTATGGAACTCGGGCTTCAGTAGTTGCAGCATATGGGCTCAATAGTTGTGGCACTGAGGCTCTAGAGCGCATGAAGCCTACATTTAAACTGTTACTCAGTGATGTTTAAGAAACTGTAGCTCAGATGTGAAGGATGAGGAAAATACCATCAAATGGAGCTTCAGGTCCTTCACTCCTTGTAAATTTAGAAGCTGAGCACAGAGACATTATAAAAGATAATTCTGTATTAGGTCAAATGATTTTATACAGTATTGATAGTATGTATAAAATAGATAACTAATGAGAACATGGCTTCCCAGGTGGTGCAGTGGTAAAGAATCCACCTGCCAATGCAGGAGGCACAAGAGATGCAGGTTCCGATCCCTGGTTGGGAAGATCCCCTGGGGTAGAAAATGGCAATCCACTCCAGTGTTCTTGACTGGAAAATTCCATAGACAGAGGATCCTGGTGAGCTATACTCCATGGGGTCACAGAGTTGAGCCCAACTGAGCACAGGACTCATACAATGAAAACCTAATGTATAGCACAGGGAATGCTACTAAGTTCTCTGTGGTGACCTAAATGGGAAGGAGATCCCAAAAGAGTGGATCTATGTATTCACTTTGCTGTACAGTAGAAGCTAATACAACACTGTAGAGCAACTATACTCAATAAAATAAAATGGGGGAAAGCTAATGAGAATTGATAAGATACTATATGCCAAGTACTGTACTAGAACTAATCTGGAAAAAAAAAAAACACACAACAAATAAGGCTGGTAGGTAAGAAGTTAGAAATTCTGAAGCGGTCTGATTGTTGAGGTGACCCATCAGAAGAAGCACCACTCCCTGCCCTCAAAGCCTGTTAGCCTAGACTTGACATCATCCAAGACCTTCTGCTAAGCAAATACAGGGGGAATAATCAGGGATGGTGTATTATTTGCCCACTCTCATGCTGACCTTAGAATAGGTATTTGTTTTATGACTTTTTTGAATGGTTTGCACAGGAGGTTTTTTTTTTTTGCTTCTGCTGGAACACTGGGTATTTAATAAGAGGTTGATATTTCTGGGCTCTCAAATCCATGAGTGTTCCTTGGTGGTCAAATGTTTACTCATGGGTCATGACTGCTTTTTAAAAGCTCATGTATTTGCCTTATGGAACCTCAGAGTACTCACACTGGGTGTCTGGCTTGGCCCTTGGGGATGCCGCAGAGCCATTCAGGATAAACCCAGGGCACACTGCCCCTTGCTATGATGTTGGGCTCCATATCACACAAGTATACAGGCTTCTCTAGGGAGCAGCCTAGGCAGTATTCAGGGCAAAAGGGCTAGAGAACTTGTTGGGAGAAAAAACTCCCTGTGGATGAGGAGGGTGAGGAACAGTTGGCTCTCTCCTTTCTTCTGACCCACCCTTCTCTTCAGTGGGAAGTCTCCCGAAGATGCCTTTTGCTTTTCAGGTACCTTTGGTTCTAGGAAGCTAAAGGAACTAGAAATCCATCACTTGGCAGCAATTTTGTGTTATGGAAGCACCATTGTCTGTTTGCATAAGATTATCTCGAAGTATTGTGTGTGGGCACGTGCTTAGCTGCTTCAGTCATGTCCAACTCTTTGTGACCCTGTGGACTACAGCCATCCAGGCTCCTCTGTCCGTGGAATCCTCCAGGTAAGAGTATTGGAGTGGGTTGCTGTCCCCTCTTCCAGGAGATCTTCAGGGATTGAACCCGTGTCTCCTGCATTGGAAATTTTGGAGTGACACCGCGTGTTCAAAGTGCTGGCTAGTTAAGATTAAGCAATGAAATCCACTGTTTTTCTGGGTTGATGTAAAGGATTTCAAAGAATAATAATAGTAGCATAACAATGATAATATAAAATAGTTGTGAGTCTAAGCACTTATATGTATGAAATTTTTGCAATAGCACTTTGAAGTGGGAACTATCAATATGATTATTGTACAAACAAGGAAACCAAGGAGCAGAGGATTTAAGTAATGTGCCTGAGGTCACACAGTGAGTTGGTGGCAGAGTCAGGATTTGAAGCTAGGCAGACCTACACTCTTAAACTCTTAACTGCTATTGTGTATAGTTGTGTGTATATCAGGTAAAATCTTGCTGGAAGGATATTTTGATCATATGTACCCCCATACACCCACACCTTTGAAATTAAAATATCCCTGAAGTATTTAAGAATAAATAGTGCAGGCTTCCCTGGTGGCTCAGATGGTAAAGAATCTGCCTGAGATACAAGAGACCCAGGTTTGGGAAGATCTCTTGGAAAAAGGAATAGCAACCCACTCTAGTATTCTTGCCTGGAGAATTCCATGGACAGA
Source organism: Tragulus kanchil (assembly GCA_022376925.1). NCBI lineage: Eukaryota > Metazoa > Chordata > Mammalia > Artiodactyla > Tragulidae > Tragulus > Tragulus kanchil. The sequence goes on from JAIOJX010000028.1 coordinate 141,381,353, forward strand.
GGAGCCTGGGGTTACAAAGAGTTGGACACCTAATACTTTCAGCGAGGTCTGCAAATTGACTGAGAGGTATGCTAGTTGAGAAACAGGTACCTGGGTGTTGGAGGAGAGAGGAGACTCTTAGAGGAGGGGGTGGGTTAGCAGTCTGAGCTCGGTGTCCTAATGGGAATGTATCTAGGGGTTGACCTGGAATAGGAGATGCTGGAAGTCTCAGGGACCATATCTATAATTGGAGACAAGAACATAGTGAGAGGGATTGATGTTCGATAGAGAATTCTGGGAGTAAGGGAGTTAATGCTCAGAAGGGAGAGACCTAGTTACAAGCTTAAACACAAGATTAAGTAAACTGTTTTTGAAATATCTACCTGTCAGTCTACCTATCTCTATGAAGAAGTTGATTAAAATGTGCCAATAATACTTCCACATACTTGAGGGGAAATTGTCCTCTGATAACATGGTGGTTGATTCACTAAAAACTGGCTTTTTCCAGACCCATTCATGCTACGTACTGTACCCATAGGGATGTGCTTTCTACCTGAGAAGTAGCCCTCATTGCCCAAGTGTTTTATAACTGTAGCCTCATTCATTCTAAGTTGGAAGCCTTCCAGGCTCTTCTGTGATCATTGCTGTGTTTGTGTGTGGAATCATGACGATGATAATATAAAATAGTTGTGAGTCTAAGCACTTATATGTATGAAATTTTTGCAATAGCACTTTGAAGTGGGAACTATCAATATGATTATTGTACAAACAAGGAAACCAAGGAGCAGAGGATTTAAGTAATGTGCCTGAGGTCACACAGTGAGTTGGTGGCAGAGTCAGGATTTGAAGCTAGGCAGACCTACACTCTTAAACTCTTAACTGCTATTGTGTATAGTTGTGTGTATATCAGGTAAAATCTTGCTGGAAGGATATTTTGATCATATGTACCCCCATACACCCACACCTTTGAAATTAAAATATCCCTGAAGTATTTAAGAATAAATAGTGCAGGCTTCCCTGGTGGCTCAGATGGTAAAGAATCTGCCTGAGATACAAGAGACCCAGGTTTGGGAAGATCTCTTGGAAAAAGGAATAGCAACCCACTCTAGTATTCTTGCCTGGAGAATTCCATGGACAGAGGAGCCTGGGGTTACAAAGAGTTGGACACCTAATACTTTCAGCGAGGTCTGCAAATTGACTGAGAGGTATGCTAGTTGAGAAACAGGTACCTGGGTGTTGGAGGAGAGAGGAGACTCTTAGAGGAGGGGGTGGGTTAGCAGTCTGAGCTCGGTGTCCTAATGGGAATGTATCTAGGGGTTGACCTGGAATAGGAGATGCTGGAAGTCTCAGGGACCATATCTATAATTGGAGACAAGAACATAGTGAGAGGGATTGATGTTCGATAGAGAATTCTGGGAGTAAGGGAGTTAATGCTCAGAAGGGAGAGACCTAGTTACAAGCTTAAACACAAGATTAAGTAAACTGTTTTTGAAATATCTACCTGTCAGTCTACCTATCTCTATGAAGAAGTTGATTAAAATGTGCCAATAATACTTCCACATACTTGAGGGGAAATTGTCCTCTGATAACATGGTGGTTGATTCACTAAAAACTGGCTTTTTCCAGACCCATTCATGCTACGTACTGTACCCATAGGGATGTGCTTTCTACCTGAGAAGTAGCCCTCATTGCCCAAGTGTTTTATAACTGTAGCCTCATTCATTCTAAGTTGGAAGCCTTCCAGGCTCTTCTGTGATCATTGCTGTGTTTGTGTGTGGAATCAGGACGAAAATCAAGGAAAAGCTTCAGCACCATCACTACCTGTGTGCTTAACCTGACCAGCCCACAGTGTGCGATGTTGATCACTACACATAGCTTATTTCCAGTAGATTGTCTTTTTGTTTTGCTTTTTTTTTTTTTGCCTTGAATGGAGTGATGTTTTCTTCCGAGAGTGTGTGCGTGTCTGTGTGTGTGCTTCTGGGTGTCTCTGTGTGTGTGCATTCATTTTCTGCATTCAGCCTGCGTCACCACCACGGTAATCAGTGTTTCTCAATGGCCTCTGTAGGTGAGGAGGGTTTCTTTGATGATTAAAGACCTACACTTCCCAGACATTAAATGTGCATAATGCCTTGAGGGCTTTAGGCGCTGCACTAAGCATGCATGTCTCATACCCAAAGTAGCCACAGCGCCTGCATTCCCACAATAGCGGCAGCCCTGAGCAGATGCTTCCAGTGTTGTGATCTGGCTGCGCTTTTCACTTTGGGACAAAGTTCTCTACTCACATCGCATGGATTTATTTTTTCCACCCTGTAAAGGCTGAATTGTGAAGATCTCCTCATGCCATTAAGGGCCGCATGAGTCAAGTTCTTGGAACTGCTGAGGATTTCTTTGCCTTTTTCTTTTGGCTCTTTTCTTTTTGGAGATGTATATCAGGAAAAGGCTTTGCCTTTAGAGAGAAATTTTACTGCTCTTGCCAATAATGTGTAACAATATTAAATTTAATGGCAGACCTTGAAGTGTATAAAAACTTAAGTCCAGAAAAAGGTAAGAGTCATACTACCCATTTTAAGGTAAGTGTAATAGTCCTAGTAGAAGATGCTGTACATGTCTTGTTTTATTTCATGTTTAAAGCTTCCTTTGAACTCCTGACAACATATTTGAGATATTATACCTCAGTATGGGATGAAAAGGGAACAGAGTATTTTTGATAAGTCTTTTCTTGACAGTGTGTACTTTTATAATGGTAGAATTTGCATGCTGACAATTTGGAAGTATATCATTATAATGAAGGGGTCAGTGACAAAACCCTTTGTATTCTCAGGTTACAAGTCAAGGATACAGATGTGCTGAAAAATCTTATTTGTCTGATACTTGCAAACACTGGGTTTTAATTTAAACATTGGGTAGGCTTCTTCAGTTTGAATAATGATGGATAAAGCTCCATTTTAACTTCCTACCATAATCTGGATAGAATCATTCCCAATTTATATCAATTTAAAAAAGTCATGAATAGTGAAAATAATTAGCTTTTGGAATGAAATGGCTAAGTATTCAGCATGGATAAAATGGAGGCAGGATCCATGTATCATGTTCTCAGAGCCTATCTGTCAGCTCCCCTGCATGAAAGAAACATTTTAAAGTACGAGTTAGGAGATCAAGAATTTGAAATACATGGAAATTGTTTTTGAATTACAAGAAATGTTCCTGTCTGGTCAGACAGAATAAATGACATGTCAGGAAATGTCTTCTAAACTTATCTTCAAACTGAAATTTGTTGTTTAAGGTTATTCATGTGTGTTTACTCGAATGTAACTTTATCATATGAATGCTCCATCTGAGAGCCTGTCTCGAGGTTGTTGCTAGCTGATGGTATCAACTTCAGTTTGCCATGTTCACAGTACCAGCAGGGACACTCACTTTTTATTCAAAATATAAATTAAACTATGGTTGAGGTTTTCTGAGTGGAACTGACTTTTCTAAGACTTAAGAAAGAGCTTTTATACAGAAATAGGGTAAGATTTGGTTTACTCAGTATGCAGTTTGTCAGAAGGGGTTTTCATTGAGAGTTTTATCTTTTAATATGTTTGGGAACTTGTATATGCAGAATGTGGGAGTCAGTTGAATGGCATGGCATACTATGAGAGTTATGTTACCTTATACATCATGAAAGTAATAATGAAAATGACTTCTATTACTTTTACCACATGAAATAATCTTTAAGATTAAAGTTAAGCTTTAATTCTTAAACATAATGGAAATGTGAATGGACTTTTTCCTAGTCAGATAAGCTTTTGAAGTTGACAAATGTAAGGTGTCTGTTTGAAGGTAGGAGGAATCATAAAGAGATGGTCTTGCTAGATATTTTTTAATGAGCATATACTTCATATTTTACTAAATAGTTTTCAATTATTCATTTTAATGATTTATTTTGCTGAGTGAAAAATTTTCTTTATTGACTGTCCATCTTAGTATTAGAACAGCCTTAGTGGATAGCAAATTTTTTAGGAATATATCTTTGCAGTTGCAAATCACCATTAAGTGAAAAAAAAATAGTTACTCTCAAAAGTCTGAATAGTGAAATAATAGCTTTTGGAATGAATTTTTTTGGCAAAAAAAAGTATTTTCAGGCATTGGATAAAATGGAGGCAGGATCCATGTATCATGTTCTCAGAGCCTATCTGTCAGCTCCCCTGCATGAAAGAAACATTTTAAAGTACGAGTTAGGAGATCAAGAATTTGAAATACATGGAAATTGTTTTTGAATTACAAGAAATGTTCCTGTCTGGTCAGACAGAATAAATGACATGTCAGGAAATGTCTTCTAAACTTATCTTCAAACTGAAATTTGTTGTTTAAGGTTATTCATGTGTGTTTACTCGAATGTAACTTTATCATATGAATGCTCCATCTGAGAGCCTGTCTCGAGGTTGTTGCTAGCTGATGGTATCAACTTCAGTTTGCCATGTTCACAGTACCAGCAGGGACACTCACTTTTTATTCAAAATATAAATTAAACTATGGTTGAGGTTTTCTGAGTGGAACTGACTTTTCTAAGACTTAAGAAAGAGCTTTTATACAGAAATAGGGTAAGATTTGGTTTACTCAGTATGCAGTTTGTCAGAAGGGGTTTTCATTGAGAGTTTTATCTTTTAATATGTTTGGGAACTTGTATATGCAGAATGTGGGAGTCAGTTGAATGGCATGGCATACTATGAGAGTTATGTTACCTTATACATCATGAAAGTAATAATGAAAATGACTTCTATTACTTTTACCACATGAAATAATCTTTAAGATTAAAGTTAAGCTTTAATTCTTAAACATAATGGAAATGTGAATGGACTTTTTCCTAGTCAGATAAGCTTTTGAAGTTGACAAATGTAAGGTGTCTGTTTGAAGGTAGGAGGAATCATAAAGAGATGGTCTTGCTAGATATTTTTTAATGAGCATATACTTCATATTTTACTAAATAGTTTTCAATTATTCATTTTAATGATTTATTTTGCTGAGTGAAAAATTTTCTTTATTGACTGTCCATCTTAGTATTAGAACAGCCTTAGTGGATAGCAAATTTTTTAGGAATATATCTTTGCAGTTGCAAATCACCATTAAGTGGAACCTTTTAAATTATATAGATCAACTCCATTTTCAAGTGTGTGGAATTAATAGATTCTTAGTTCTCATGAAATCTGAGTTGCATTATTAAACAGTAATGTTAGTTGAAGTGATTTCAATTTATGAGGATACGAAGTTGAAAAATGTTCATTCAGAACCAGGAAGACCGAAGAACAGAAGCTTGAGTTTTGATGGTATGTCCTTAGTCTTAAAATGTCTATTAAGTGTAAAACTCACATCTGCTCCTAAACTGTGCATACTCTTAGGGAGTTAACTATTATTGTTATCCTTTGCCTCAAAATTTAATGCCATATACTATAAATCTCCGAGTTAGAAGGCATCTTCTTATTGATTCTTAAAACAACGTTGAATATGTAAGGGACTTGATCTGCAGCATAAAAACAGAAGTCAGAGCAAGCTTCAGGCATGTAAGGCAAGTGTTTTATAATCCTAGCCTGTCTAGGAACCCTGATTTCCTTTTTAGTAATAAGAGAGACTACTGCTTTCTTGCTTATTTCACAAAATTGTTATAAGAATTATGGAGATAATGTCTCTGAAAGCATTTGAAAGATGGAAAAGGATCACAGATTTGGAAAATGATATAATAGTCATGGAAATAGGATAATGCATATTTTGTCTACTTTAGTAGAAATGAATTTGTATTTGTTCTGGAGTGCAAATCAAAAACACATTGACCTAGAACCTTGGTACCATCTGCTACTAATTTTCCCCCTGGCCTGGTATATGCCCGCAGTGTGCATCCTGTGTATGAGTGCCTTATGGAAGGGCTGATGTCAAAGTAAGAGTGAGTCCTAGATTCCTAGAGCAGGAATAAATTATAGCCATCTTTCTCTTTTTTAAAGAGAGAAAAAAAGGCCATGCAATTTTCTCTAAGACATGGAACAGATCTGTGTCTAGAACCGGGCCCTCCAATTCCCAGATGATGATGGCTGGACCCACTCTTCTAATACACAAATTTTTGCTTTTAGCAGATGCTAAACATTTAGATACATGTGATCTCTCTCATCTTGTGCCAATTGAATTCTTTGTGCAAGGCCATATTTTAAAAATGAGAAATTTTTAAATGGGAAAATTGAGAGTTTCTTGTGTAATTCATAACTCCTAATAATTAATAACCAAATATACCAAATACACTTTATATCAAGGTGCTGATTGCAGATATGAAAGTGAATAAAAGTATTAACCTCTTTTCCAGTAACTCATGATCTAGTGCAAAGACATGCTCATATCACTATAACTATGCTTGAAAAATGTTCATTCAGAACCAGGAAGACCGAAGAACAGAAGCTTGAGTTTTGATGGTATGTCCTTAGTCTTAAAATGTCTATTAAGTGTAAAACTCACATCTGCTCCTAAACTGTGCATACTCTTAGGGAGTTAACTATTATTGTTATCCTTTGCCTCAAAATTTAATGCCATATACTATAAATCTCCGAGTTAGAAGGCATCTTCTTATTGATTCTTAAAACAACGTTGAATATGTAAGGGACTTGATCTGCAGCATAAAAACAGAAGTCAGAGCAAGCTTCAGGCATGTAAGGCAAGTGTTTTATAATCCTAGCCTGTCTAGGAACCCTGATTTCCTTTTTAGTAATAAGAGAGACTACTGCTTTCTTGCTTATTTCACAAAATTGTTATAAGAATTATGGAGATAATGTCTCTGAAAGCATTTGAAAGATGGAAAAGGATCACAGATTTGGAAAATGATATAATAGTCATGGAAATAGGATAATGCATATTTTGTCTACTTTAGTAGAAATGAATTTGTATTTGTTCTGGAGTGCAAATCAAAAACACATTGACCTAGAACCTTGGTACCATCTGCTACTAATTTTCCCCCTGGCCTGGTATATGCCCGCAGTGTGCATCCTGTGTATGAGTGCCTTATGGAAGGGCTGATGTCAAAGTAAGAGTGAGTCCTAGATTCCTAGAGCAGGAATAAATTATAGCCATCTTTCTCTTTTTTAAAGAGAGAAAAAAAGGCCATGCAATTTTCTCTAAGACATGGAACAGATCTGTGTCTAGAACCGGGCCCTCCAATTCCCAGATGATGATGGCTGGACCCACTCTTCTAATACACAAATTTTTGCTTTTAGCAGATGCTAAACATTTAGATACATGTGATCTCTCTCATCTTGTGCCAATTGAATTCTTTGTGCAAGGCCATATTTTAAAAATGAGAAATTTTTAAATGGGAAAATTGAGAGTTTCTTGTGTAATTCATAACTCCTAATAATTAATAACCAAATATACCAAATACACTTTATATCAAGGTGCTGATTGCAGATATGAAAGTGAATAAAAGTATTAACCTCTTTTCCAGTAACTCATGATCTAGTGCAAAGACATGCTCATATCACTATAACTATGCTAGTTACATAATAGAAGAGCATTCCAGTGATACCTTGAGCTTGAAGAAGTCAGTAAAGGATTTCTGGAGTTACATTTGAACCTAACCTTGAAAGATAAGGGTTATATCAGGTGAATAGGCAAGGACTGAAGATGAATGAAGTAGACAAAGGACAATAAAGACCTCATAATCCAGGTTAAGAAATGTAGGCATTATCGAAGGAATAAATAAGCATATAGTTTTAAACTGGGGAGAGATTAGTCTGATTTGAATTTCAGATCTTTCTGACAACAGTCTGGAGATGGGAGGGATGAGACTAGAGCAAGGGAGACCAGAAGACTGTTGGAGTAAACAGGTGAGAATATGGTAGTCTCGACTCAGGTCTCTTAGCTTAGATGTTCTTTTAGAAGAAAACTCTGGACTCTCAAATCCACACTGGTGCTCTTTGCTCTGACTGTAGCTGCCCTAGAACGTGCACTGCTTCTTCTTCTGCAGACGCTGTGCATCCACTCACTGTCTTGTAGTTGAGCTAAATTAGCTACAAGAAGGTAATTGCCTTATATGAGATCTAACATTTCTGCTCTATTGAGTTTGCCACATCTAGTCCATTAGACAGAATCGTGCCTAGTTATGAATATCTCTGCTTTTGTTTTACAGAGAAGAAAAAACGATTTCCCCAAGACTCTCAGAGAACCCCAGTTCCCTGTTTTTTAGGTTGCAGTTCATTGACTTCAATGTTGTCTTGCTGCTTACATAATCTGTGCAACTAAAATTAGAGTTGGGAGGTCATTGGCCATCTCTTGGTCCTTCATTTTGATTTTCTTTCTTTCCTGTTTTCTAATTTTGGCCTCTTTTTATTGATTTTTTATTTATTTATTTTTCATCTATATTCTTCGGCCTGTGTGGGCTTCCCATTGCAGTGGCCTCTCTCGTTGCTGAGCACTGGCTCTGGGTGCATGCACTACATAACACTGTCTCATAATTGGACACACCAGTCCAGCCACTCCGCAGCATGTGGGATCTTCCTAGGCCAGGGATCGAACTGGTGCCCCTTTCACTGCAAAGTGGACTCTTTACCCACTGGACCACCAGGGAAAAACCACATTTTGTTTTTCTTGAAAAGGACTATTTCCTTACTTAATGAAGAAGATGGTGCGCATGATACTGTGTATTTCATTGTGATCCACAGATCTATCAGTCTGTTTCTTGAACTGTTAGGGCAAGTTCTCCATCATTGTTCTTATTCAAAAAATGTTGGCTATTTTCATGTATTTTCTATTTCTGATGAGGTTTAGATATAGCCTGTCTAGTCCCAAGAGTAATTTTGTTGTTGTTGTTTTTTAATTAAAAAAACCTTATTCATTTATTTATTTATAGCTATTTTGGGTTTTCACTGCTGCCACAGGCTCTTTTCTAGTTACAGGGAGTGGGGGCTGCTCTCTAGTTGATGTGAGCAGGCTTCTTGTTGTGGTGACTTTTCTTGTAACACATGGGCTTCAGTAGTTGAGGCAAATGGGCTCAATAGTTGTGGCTTGGAGGTTCTAGAGCATGGGCTCAATAGTTGTGGCTCACGGGCTTAGCTGCTCCACAGCATGTGAGATCTTCCTGGACCAGGAATCAAACTTGTGTCTCATCTTTGGCAGGCAAAGTCTTTACCATTGAGCTACCAGGGAAGCCCTAGTTGGGCTTTTAAAAATTGGAGTGGCATTACATTTATAAATTCAGGAGAACCACCACCATTTTAAGGCACTGAATGTTGTCTTTCAGGAACAGAGTAGAAGACACATGTTTAAGTCTTTGATGTCAGTGGAGATTTCGAGTTTTCTTCATGCAGGTTGTCCATGTTTCTTGTGATTTTAGTTGTTATTTCGAATAGATTTTTTTCAGTTATGTTGTCTTGCTTTTGAACAGTAAAAACTTAAGCACAATAGTATAAAAGAGCTAGTACAAAAAGTGTTGTTCCCTCTCTTAGCCTTCTTCACCTCTTTCCTAAACGAACTATTTTGAATTCCTTTTCTATTTTAAAAAATTTTTATTTTATGTTTTACTTTTACAGAGTTTTGTTGTTCTTTCCTACCTATTTTGGGTGAGTTTTAGTGTTATTTTCATATCTCTAAATGTACTATACTACTACTTACAGATTTTCAATTTTTGATATTGTCTATTGATTTTATTCTATGGTAGGTGAGGAATTAACTCACTTATACCACCCCTGTCTCTGAGTTACTTCATTGCTTACCTGTGTAACTTTAACAATTAAGCTTTCATGTTTCCTGCTCTGCCAAATGGAAATGCTTTATACAGTAATCATAGCACTCCCTTTTCCTAATCCTTTCTCTTGGTTATCCCTCCCAATTATTTTCACATATGGTAATTTTTCTTTTTTTTTTTTCTATATTCATAAATGTTCATTCCATGTTTTGCTAATAGGTTGATTTAAAAGGTTTATTATCAGTAACAAAGTTTGTATGCTCTGATTGCATACATTTACATTATTATGACTATATACTAGTAAATGCTCACCAGAGAAAGGTAATTGCCTAAGTTAATTTTAAATGAGAGAACTACCTCAGAGGATGGGCTTCCTGGGTGGCATAGTGGTAAAGGATCCTTCTGCCTGTGCAGGAGATGCAGGTTCGATCCCTGGGTTGGGGGGATCCTGTGGAGTAGGAAATGGCGACCTAGTCCAGTATTCTTGCCTACAGAGTTCCGTGGACAGAGGAGCCTCCTTTGCAGTCTATGGGGTTGCAAGAGAAGGACACGACTGAGCAACTGAGCACACATTCCTCAGAGCATGGTATCTGAGGAAAAGGACAGATTCTGGAGATTTCTGCCTCACATGATGATATCAAATTAAGAGAAAAGGAACATTTATCTAAAACGGGCCACCACCATTTTAAGGCACTGAATGTTGTCTTTCAGGAACAGAGTAGAAGACACATGTTTAAGTCTTTGATGTCAGTGGAGATTTCGAGTTTTCTTCATGCAGGTTGTCCATGTTTCTTGTGATTTTAGTTGTTATTTCGAATAGATTTTTTTCAGTTATGTTGTCTTGCTTTTGAACAGTAAAAACTTAAGCACAATAGTATAAAAGAGCTAGTACAAAAAGTGTTGTTCCCTCTCTTAGCCTTCTTCACCTCTTTCCTAAACGAACTATTTTGAATTCCTTTTCTATTTTAAAAAATTTTTATTTTATGTTTTACTTTTACAGAGTTTTGTTGTTCTTTCCTACCTATTTTGGGTGAGTTTTAGTGTTATTTTCATATCTCTAAATGTACTATACTACTACTTACAGATTTTCAATTTTTGATATTGTCTATTGATTTTATTCTATGGTAGGTGAGGAATTAACTCACTTATACCACCCCTGTCTCTGAGTTACTTCATTGCTTACCTGTGTAACTTTAACAATTAAGCTTTCATGTTTCCTGCTCTGCCAAATGGAAATGCTTTATACAGTAATCATAGCACTCCCTTTTCCTAATCCTTTCTCTTGGTTATCCCTCCCAATTATTTTCACATATGGTAATTTTTCTTTTTTTTTTTTCTATATTCATAAATGTTCATTCCATGTTTTGCTAATAGGTTGATTTAAAAGGTTTATTATCAGTAACAAAGTTTGTATGCTCTGATTGCATACATTTACATTATTATGACTATATACTAGTAAATGCTCACCAGAGAAAGGTAATTGCCTAAGTTAATTTTAAATGAGAGAACTACCTCAGAGGATGGGCTTCCTGGGTGGCATAGTGGTAAAGGATCCTTCTGCCTGTGCAGGAGATGCAGGTTCGATCCCTGGGTTGGGGGGATCCTGTGGAGTAGGAAATGGCGACCTAGTCCAGTATTCTTGCCTACAGAGTTCCGTGGACAGAGGAGCCTCCTTTGCAGTCTATGGGGTTGCAAGAGAAGGACACGACTGAGCAACTGAGCACACATTCCTCAGAGCATGGTATCTGAGGAAAAGGACAGATTCTGGAGATTTCTGCCTCACATGATGATATCAAATTCGTTAAGAGAAAATTGAGTACCTGATAATTTGACAACCAGTAGTCTTGATCATAACTCAATGAGGCAAGTGTAGGTATCTCCATTTGGGGAGTGAGAAATTTGAGGTACAGAGAGAGGAAAAATAATTGCCCCTAAGTCACATTGTAGTAAGTAGAGCTGACATTTGAATACAGTTGCTGACTAACTTTGGAGCCTGACTTGTAGTCACATTCCCTCTTATTGATGGTATTATTGTCCTGGAGGTGGTAAGATACTAAGCAAAAGTTTCTCTATGATTTCTCTACAAGCATCTTGGTTTAACGATGCTTTCTTTTGATGTCTTCTCTCAGCCATGACTAAGAGACAAAGAATGTGTGGTAGATTACATGGGTTGGTATAGGGAAGCAGGGGGCTAAGAATGAGGGCTTCCCAGGTGACTCAGTGGTAAAGAATCCCCCTGCCAAGCGGGGGGCGTGGGAAATCCCAGGGAGAGAAGAGCCTGGCAAGCTGCAGTTCAGGGGGTTGTAAGGAGTCGAACGTGACTGAGCAACTAAGCAGCAGCAGGGGTAAGAATGGGAGCAAATTACACAAGGTTTTGAGATCCCCATGAGGAGCTTGGATGGATTTAATGAAGAAGAGGAGAGGATGGTAAGTAAGCTTTGGAGTGAATGATTGATATAAAAGTGGCATTTTAAGAAAAAGGAATGGTATTAGGAAAAAATAGGGTATTTAAGGAAAAAAGAAGTGCTGTGAAGGATTGAGTCAACAAGCAAAGGTAAAGAGTCCTGCAGTCTACTTGAGAAATTGGTTCAGGCATATCAAGGCCATGAACCCTAGTCACTGAGGTTTTGACAAATGATCTGTTACTGTCTCTAATTACTTGTCAACAAAACAGAAACTACCATGAGTGAGCTAGAGTTACTTCAGCAGTCTCTTTGAAGAGAGGTGAATGATTGTTTCTATTGATCTGTTTAAAGAATAAGCCACAGTGGTTGATGTGTGTAACATAAGGTTTTTATCTAATCCACTGACCTGTTGCATCTCAGTTTTCTTTAAAATCGATGTCAGTGTTGTCTGCTTTTTTCCCCCGGGGGAGGGTATGAAAAGATAAAATTTGAGAAAATATACAGGCAGGAGTCTGAGACACGTCCTCCTCAAATGTACAAAATCAGGAGAAGAGATGAAAGGGACAATGTGAAAGACAGCTCCAAAGGACAGTTTGGTTACTTTCTTTTTCATAGTTTCTCTTTGCCCATTCTCTCCGCATGTCTTAGTTTTTCATTATTTTTCATCTTTTCTTTATTTTTTGTTTTGAATGTCCAAAGTTAGACTCAAAGACTGTTTAAAAAAACAAGCAATATGATTTATATTAAGTACTGAGTGAAATTTCTCCTTGCTTTTCTCACTCTTCAGATAGAACTGTGCTTGGTATTTTGGCAGCGGGATGCCGGTTTGCCTCCTTCCAGGAGTGTGTACAATGTGTGTGCATACATACTCAGGAAAGGGTCACATCAGTAGGGGAGGTTTCCCAGGGAATTAGACTTTTCTGTAGTCAACAAGAGGATGAAAAATGTAAGTTGTGTAGACCACCCTGTAATTCCCCTTCTCACCTCTGCTTGTTGAGCCTCAGTGTGAACATGAGATGGATCCTCAGCTATTACTTACTCAGCTAGTGTTACTTAGTTACTAAGTCTAGCTTAGTAACTAAATCCTTCTCATACAGTGACTCTTCTCCTAATACGGAGGGTTTCAGGTTGATTTATATGATTTCATCCTTATGCTCTCATTTTTATATGTTTAATTGACTCATTTCTTTTTTCAGGTTCTCTCTCACTGATGTTTTGAAAAGTGAAAAGTTTGGAAAATCGAGTAGGAAAATGAAAGAAAGCTAAAAAATTGCATATACACAGTTGAGTCAACAAGCAAAGGTAAAGAGTCCTGCAGACAATTGGTTCAGGCATATCAAGGCCATGAACCCTAGTCACTGAGGTTTTGACAAATGATCTGTTACTGTCTCTAATTACTTGTCAACAAAACAGAAACTACCATGAGTGAGCTAGAGTTACTTCAGCAGTCTCTTTGAAGAGAGGTGAATGATTGTTTCTATTGATCTGTTTAAAGAATAAGCCACAGTGGTTGATGTGTGTAACATAAGGTTTTTATCTAATCCACTGACCTGTTGCATCTCAGTTTTCTTTAAAATCGATGTCAGTGTTGTCTGCTTTTTTCCCCCGGGGGAGGGTATGAAAAGATAAAATTTGAGAAAATATACAGGCAGGAGTCTGAGACACGTCCTCCTCAAATGTACAAAATCAGGAGAAGAGATGAAAGGGACAATGTGAAAGACAGCTCCAAAGGACAGTTTGGTTACTTTCTTTTTCATAGTTTCTCTTTGCCCATTCTCTCCGCATGTCTTAGTTTTTCATTATTTTTCATCTTTTCTTTATTTTTTGTTTTGAATGTCCAAAGTTAGACTCAAAGACTGTTTAAAAAAACAAGCAATATGATTTATATTAAGTACTGAGTGAAATTTCTCCTTGCTTTTCTCACTCTTCAGATAGAACTGTGCTTGGTATTTTGGCAGCGGGATGCCGGTTTGCCTCCTTCCAGGAGTGTGTACAATGTGTGTGCATACATACTCAGGAAAGGGTCACATCAGTAGGGGAGGTTTCCCAGGGAATTAGACTTTTCTGTAGTCAACAAGAGGATGAAAAATGTAAGTTGTGTAGACCACCCTGTAATTCCCCTTCTCACCTCTGCTTGTTGAGCCTCAGTGTGAACATGAGATGGATCCTCAGCTATTACTTACTCAGCTAGTGTTACTTAGTTACTAAGTCTAGCTTAGTAACTAAATCCTTCTCATACAGTGACTCTTCTCCTAATACGGAGGGTTTCAGGTTGATTTATATGATTTCATCCTTATGCTCTCATTTTTATATGTTTAATTGACTCATTTCTTTTTTCAGGTTCTCTCTCACTGATGTTTTGAAAAGTGAAAAGTTTAGAAAATCAAGTAGGAAAATGAAAGAAAGCAGGCATAAAGAGCATAATAAATAGCAATATACACAGTTTGTTGGTGTGGCGGGGAAGAATGATGTTTCATACTTCTTATTTACCACTTAGTTTTCACCTTATTTAAAACTTTTGGTGGACAGATCTTCTTTATAGTTGATCGTGGAATGTAATATTTCTGAACCTTAGTTCATTTTCTTTCACTCTTAGCTTTTTTGTCTCAAATTTGTGCCTATTTTCCCCTGAAGAAGTGGTGGATGGAAACAAGACAGGCACAAAGGAAAAAACGAAGAATAAAATGAAATACAAAGCCACCCCATCCTTCTTAGGCTTCTATTTCTTTCTTTTTCTACTCAGGAAACTCACTCTTGTTGGTTGTGATTTCTCCTCCACGGTGTCTTCCTTTTTGTTCATAATTGTTCTTGCCCTAGTTTCCTAATTTTCTTTTTTTTAATAGAAAAAAAATTAGAATGTTTTTGATTTATTAAGCCACATGCTGTCTGTGAAGATAAGAATCAATGGTTGGTATTACTTTGTCTCAGACATGCATCAGCTGTAAAATCCGTTACCTACATCAGCAGTTATCTATCCTTTGTGTGAGGCTAGGGGATTTTTCTAAGACAGTTTCTGTGATTTTTCTCATTCTAAGGTCAAGTGTTTTTAAGAGCAGAGACAAAGCAGCACAAACATTGGCAGGCTTGGCAGAAGCCATGAGGATCATGGAGAGCAGCAAATGGATGAAAGTTCTGAAGTTATTGACTGTTAGTACAAATAGTGTCAACAGGCCATGGCCAAGGTTTTCCTGGGATTCATAGGGTGTATGTGGCCCCTATTTGAAGAGAGACTTCAGTTTTGGTAACGATGCATTACAGAGAGTTTTGGAGATTAAATGAGAAGATGTGTGCCACAAGCCTTGCCCAGAGCTTGGTCCTAGGCCTTCAGTGTAGGTTGCATCCCCTCCCCTAATATTAATAATTCATGTGTGCTCATTACAGTATCCATGTGCTGCACACACCCCTCATCTGGTCCCTTCCTTCATTTTTTTCAGTGTTGACCACCTTTTTCAGTTTCTTTTTTAGAATTAATTTTTATTAGCCTATAATTGACTTGCAATCTTGTGTTAGTTTCTGCCATACTATACAGCATATCGAGTAGAGTTCCTTATGCTATACAGCAAGTCCTTATTAGTTACCTATTTTATTTTATAGTCAAAGCTATGGTTTTTCCAGTAGTCATGTACTGATCTAAGAGTTGGACCATAGGAAGGCTGAGGGCTGAAGACTTGATGCTTTTGAACTGTGGTGCTGGAGAAGACTTTTGAGGGTCCCTTGGATAGCAAGGAGATCAAACCAGTCAGTCCTAAAGGAAATCAACTCTAAATATTCATCGGAAGGACTGATGCTGAAGCTGAAGCTCCAGTACTTAGGCCATCTGATGTGAAGAACTCACTCTTGTTGGTTGTGATTTCTCCTCCACGGTGTCTTCCTTTTTGTTCATAATTGTTCTTGCCCTAGTTTCCTAATTTTCTTTTTTTTAATAGAAAAAAAATTAGAATGTTTTTGATTTATTAAGCCACATGCTGTCTGTGAAGATAAGAATCAATGGTTGGTATTACTTTGTCTCAGACATGCATCAGCTGTAAAATCCGTTACCTACATCAGCAGTTATCTATCCTTTGTGTGAGGCTAGGGGATTTTTCTAAGACAGTTTCTGTGATTTTTCTCATTCTAAGGTCAAGTGTTTTTAAGAGCAGAGACAAAGCAGCACAAACATTGGCAGGCTTGGCAGAAGCCATGAGGATCATGGAGAGCAGCAAATGGATGAAAGTTCTGAAGTTATTGACTGTTAGTACAAATAGTGTCAACAGGCCATGGCCAAGGTTTTCCTGGGATTCATAGGGTGTATGTGGCCCCTATTTGAAGAGAGACTTCAGTTTTGGTAACGATGCATTACAGAGAGTTTTGGAGATTAAATGAGAAGATGTGTGCCACAAGCCTTGCCCAGAGCTTGGTCCTAGGCCTTCAGTGTAGGTTGCATCCCCTCCCCTAATATTAATAATTCATGTGTGCTCATTACAGTATCCATGTGCTGCACACACCCCTCATCTGGTCCCTTCCTTCATTTTTTTCAGTGTTGACCACCTTTTTCAGTTTCTTTTTTAGAATTAATTTTTATTAGCCTATAATTGACTTGCAATCTTGTGTTAGTTTCTGCCATACTATACAGCATATCGAGTAGAGTTCCTTATGCTATACAGCAAGTCCTTATTAGTTACCTATTTTATTTTATAGTCAAAGCTATGGTTTTTCCAGTAGTCATGTACTGATCTAAGAGTTGGACCATAGGAAGGCTGAGGGCTGAAGACTTGATGCTTTTGAACTGTGGTGCTGGAGAAGACTTTTGAGGGTCCCTTGGATAGCAAGGAGATCAAACCAGTCAGTCCTAAAGGAAATCAACTCTAAATATTCATCGGAAGGACTGATGCTGAAGCTGAAGCTCCAGTACTTAGGCCATCTGATGTGAAGAACTGACTCACTGGAAAAGACTCTAATGCTGGCAACGATTGAGAGAAGGGGATGACAGAAGATGAGATGGTTGGATGGCATCACTGAGTCAGTGGACATGAGTTTGAGCAAACTCAGGGAAATAGTGAAAGACAGGAAGGACTAGTGTGCTCCAGTTCATGGGGTTGCAAAGAGTTGGATGTGGCTTAGCTACTGAACACCAACCGCAAGTGTATATATGTTAATCTCAGTATCCAGTTTATCCCTCCTCTCCCCCCTTTCCCTTGGTAACCATAAGTTTGTTTTCTACATTTATAATTCTATTTCTGTTTTATAAGTGTATTCATTTGTACCATTTTTAAAAAAAGTTTCCATATATGTTGTTCAGTTGAAAAATTGTGTCCAACTCTTTATGATCCCATGGACTGCAGCATAACAGGCTCCTCTATCTTTCACTATCTTCTGGAGTTTCCTCAAATTCATGTCCATTGAATCAGTGATGTTATCTAACCTTCTCATCCTCTGCCACCCCTTCTCCTCCTGCCTTCAATCTTTCCCAGCATCAGGGTCTTTTCCAATGAGTTGGTTCTTTGCAGTTTCCACATATAAGCAATATCATGTAATAGTTGTTTTTCTCTGATTTACTTTTCTCAGTGTGATAATCTCTGGGTCCATCCATGTCACTGCAAATGGCATTACTTTGTTCTTTTTAACGGTTGAGTGATTTTCCACATATGGAACAATGTTGTAGCCCTTCCATGCCCCTTTTTTTTCCGCCTTTTTCAGTTTCTTTTTTAGAATTAATTTTTATTAGCCTATAATTGACTTGCAATCTTGTGTTAGTTTCTGCCATACTATACAGCATATCGAGTAGAGTTCCTTATGCTATACAGCAAGTCCTTATTAGTTACCTATTTTATTTTATAGTCAAAGCTATGGTTTTTCCAGTAGTCATGTACTGATCTAAGAGTTGGACCATAGGAAGGCTGAGGGCTGAAGACTTGATGCTTTTGAACTGTGGTGCTGGAGAAGACTTTTGAGGGTCCCTTGGATAGCAAGGAGATCAAACCAGTCAGTCCTAAAGGAAATCAACTCTAAATATTCATCGGAAGGACTGATGCTGAAGCTGAAGCTCCAGTACTTAGGCCATCTGATGTGAAGAACTGACTCACTGGAAAAGACTCTAATGCTGGCAACGATTGAGAGAAGGGGATGACAGAAGATGAGATGGTTGGATGGCATCACTGAGTCAGTGGACATGAGTTTGAGCAAACTCAGGGAAATAGTGAAAGACAGGAAGGACTAGTGTGCTCCAGTTCATGGGGTTGCAAAGAGTTGGATGTGGCTTAGCTACTGAACACCAACCGCAAGTGTATATATGTTAATCTCAGTATCCAGTTTATCCCTCCTCTCCCCCCTTTCCCTTGGTAACCATAAGTTTGTTTTCTACATTTATAATTCTATTTCTGTTTTATAAGTGTATTCATTTGTACCATTTTTAAAAAAAGTTTCCATATATGTTGTTCAGTTGAAAAATTGTGTCCAACTCTTTATGATCCCATGGACTGCAGCATAACAGGCTCCTCTATCTTTCACTATCTTCTGGAGTTTCCTCAAATTCATGTCCATTGAATCAGTGATGTTATCTAACCTTCTCATCCTCTGCCACCCCTTCTCTTTTCGTCTTCAATCTTTCCCAGCATCAGGGTCTTTTCCAATGAGTTGGTTCTTTGCAGTTTCCACATATAAGCAATATCATGTAATAGTTGTTTTTCTCTGATTTACTTTTCTCAGTGTGATAATCTCTGGGTCCATCCATGTCACTGCAAATGGCATTACTTTGTTCTTTTTAACGGTTGAGTGATTTTCCACTATGGATGTGTACCACATCATCTTTATCCATTTATCTGTTGGTGGACATTTAGGTCCCTTCCATGTCCTGGCTTTTGTAAATAGCACTGCAAGGAACATTGGGGTGCAAGTATCTTCAAATTATGGTTTTCTTGAGATATAAGGCAAGGAGTAGGATTATGGACACATATGATAGCTCTGTTTTTAGTTCTTAAGTGAACTTCTATACTGTTCTCCATAGTGGCTGTACCAATTAACATTTTCACCAAAAGTGTAGGAGGATTTCCTATTCTTTGTACCCTCTCTAGCATTTGTTGTTGGTAGGTTTTTTTTAAAGATTATTTTAATATTGGGCATTCTGACTGCTGTGAGGTGATACCTCATCGTAGTTTTGATTTGCATTTCTCTAATAGTGATGTTGAGCATCTTTCCATGTGCTTTTTGGCTATCTGTATGTCTTTTTGGAGAGCTGTCTATTTAGATCTTCCACTCATTTCTGATTGGATTACTATTTATATTTTTTGATATTGAGCTGTATGAGCTGTTTCTACATTTTGGAGATTAATTCCTTGTCAGTCTATTCATTTTCAAATATTTTCTCCCATTCTGTGGATTATTATTATTTTTCTAATGGTTTCCTTTGCTGTGTTAAAGCTTTTAAGTTTAATTAGGTCACATTTGTTTATTTTTGTTGATCAGTTTCTATTTGTATTTTTCCTCTTATTCATGGGTACTTAACTCTTTTCATTTGTGGTTTAATCACTAAATAGTGTCTGACTCCACCAGGCTTGGGATTTCCCGGGGCAAGAATATTGGAGTGGGTTGCCATTTCCTTTTCCAGGGATCTTCCTAAACCAGGGATTGAACCTGTGTCATCTACATTACAGGTGGATTCTTTACAGCCGAGCCACTAGGGAAGCCTACAAACTTGCCCTTTTACTGACCTACTATATAACCAAACTCCAAAATAAGTCAAACATTGATAAAAGTATAAAAGAAAAACCTAAGGAAACAATAAGTTAAACACATTCCAGTTGCTTTATGTAGCAAATAGTTGTTTTTCTCTGATTTACTTTTCTCAGTGTGATAATCTCTGGGTCCATCCATGTCACTGCAAATGGCATTACTTTGTTCTTTTTAACGGTTGAGTGATTTTCCACTATGGATGTGTACCACATCATCTTTATCCATTTATCTGTTGGTGGACATTTAGGTCCCTTCCATGTCCTGGCTTTTGTAAATAGCACTGCAAGGAACATTGGGGTGCAAGTATCTTCAAATTATGGTTTTCTTGAGATATAAGGCAAGGAGTAGGATTATGGACACATATGATAGCTCTGTTTTTAGTTCTTAAGTGAACTTCTATACTGTTCTCCATAGTGGCTGTACCAATTAACATTTTCACCAAAAGTGTAGGAGGATTTCCTATTCTTTGTACCCTCTCTAGCATTTGTTGTTGGTAGGTTTTTTTTAAAGATTATTTTAATATTGGGCATTCTGACTGCTGTGAGGTGATACCTCATCGTAGTTTTGATTTGCATTTCTCTAATAGTGATGTTGAGCATCTTTCCATGTGCTTTTTGGCTATCTGTATGTCTTTTTGGAGAGCTGTCTATTTAGATCTTCCACTCATTTCTGATTGGATTACTATTTATATTTTTTGATATTGAGCTGTATGAGCTGTTTCTACATTTTGGAGATTAATTCCTTGTCAGTCTATTCATTTTCAAATATTTTCTCCCATTCTGTGGATTATTATTATTTTTCTAATGGTTTCCTTTGCTGTGTTAAAGCTTTTAAGTTTAATTAGGTCACATTTGTTTATTTTTGTTGATCAGTTTCTATTTGTATTTTTCCTCTTATTCATGGGTACTTAACTCTTTTCATTTGTGGTTTAATCACTAAATAGTGTCTGACTCCACCAGGCTTGGGATTTCCCGGGGCAAGAATATTGGAGTGGGTTGCCATTTCCTTTTCCAGGGATCTTCCTAAACCAGGGATTGAACCTGTGTCATCTACATTACAGGTGGATTCTTTACAGCCGAGCCACTAGGGAAGCCTACAAACTTGCCCTTTTACTGACCTACTATATAACCAAACTCCAAAATAAGTCAAACATTGATAAAAGTATAAAAGAAAAACCTAAGGAAACAATAAGTTAAACACATTCCAGTTGCTTTATGTAGCAAAACATCTTATTATTTAGAAGCAGATTATCCATTCAGTTCTGATAGTCATGGTTTACCTAAAATATGCAGATCACTTGAGAATTATCCTCTGAGAAGAATTAATATTTGATCATCTGTGCTGATTTTTCTCTTCATGCTAAGTCTTTCAGTTTCAAAATTTGCTCTGTTTCCAGTCACTTAGACCAAGTCTGTATAAATTAAGCAGACTGTCAACTTAAAGGTGGGAAGCTCCGGGAGATGGTGAGGGACAGAGAGGCCTGGTGTGCTGCAGTTCATGGGGTCACAAAGAGGCAGACATGACTTTGCAACTGAACAACAACAGCTTAAGGGTAACTTCTCAATGCTATATCCTTAGGATTTACCACAGATGAAACAAGATGTTTTTTTAAAAATCCAAGGAAGAAAAGTAAAAAATGGTTTAACTATGTTCTTAAAAAGTAAGTGAGAGGATTTTTTATTTTCTTAAACTGATTGGTGAAGGATTTTAAAGAAATCCAGTGTCAGCAAAGGTGTAGGAAATTGGACACTTTTATACATGGATAGTGGGAAACTGAATTAGTATTTTGCATTTTGATGTAACAAACCCTCAGGCTTAGCAGCTTTACTTCCAGGAGCTAAGAAAGTACTTGCACATTTGCACAAAGATGTATCTATCAATAGGAAATTACAGAATTACTGTTTGTTGCAGTTATTTTGTATTATAGCAAGAAAAGGGAAACAGTCTACATGTACACTAGGGGAGAAGTGGTTTTTAGAAAATGACACATCTATATCATGGGAAATGCAGCTACTCACCAATGATGTGAAGATAGTTTGATATGAGAAGATTCTGTGGTTATATTCAGTGGAAAGAACTATCTTCCCATTTTTTCTTAATGCCTAAATGTATGTGCACAAAGGGCAAAATAAGGTCAGAAGTTTATGCGTCAAAATTGTAATCTAGTTATCTTTGACTATGGGATTATGTATGATTTATTTTCTTCTCACTTCTTCGTATATTTATAATTAGCCCATATTACATGTATCGTCAGGAAAATACAAATTTAAGAAGTAAGTTGTGAAAAGAACAATCTTCTGCTCTGATTATGTCTGGGCCGTCCTGAGACTCTAGGAATGGTCTCACTCTCTCCAGGCTAATCGTGCTCTGATAGGGTGTGCTAATGGGCATGTGTCTTTATTTTTTGCTATTTCTCTCTCTCCAAGTCCTTTTTCGTTAGGGCTGAATAGAAGTCCTTTCCCAAGGCTTACCTTTGCTGCCTCTCCTTCCCCTGCTTTGCCAGTTTAGTAACCATTGAGAACATTTTGTGTTCATTCATGAAGGTAACTCTTGTCTGAAATATGATCTCTTCTGCTTTTTATTAGCCTAGTAAACACATCCTTTACGTCTTTCCTATAGCTGAGTGCATACACCAGTGGAACTGGGTACAAGGTGTGTTAAGGGAGTTGTAACAGATAAAACTCTGAATCCCATTGACTTCATGCAAGAATTTTGCAGGTTTCACAGTCTAACAATGCAGATCTTTCTGGTTGGGTGGCTTTCTTTCAGGTGGTGGTTCATGGACTCAGACTCTTTCAATCTTGTGGTTCTGCTTTTGTCAGCATGTGATTTGCAAGGTTACTCTAGGGATGTCTCTTTTCCAGCCAGCTGAAAAAGGTAAAGGAAATAGAGTATCATGTCTAAGAGAGATTTCTATGAGGAAGTTTTGACCGGAGCCCAAGCACATGGCTGTATCTAATCGCAGAAGAGCCTGGGAAATACAGTCTTTTTGTGCCCTGGATCAAGAGGAAATTTTGGTGAATGCATAGTGATCTCTGTCTATTATAAAAAGCTCCTATCTTACTTGTACTCTTAGTTGTGGAATGACTTAAAGTTCTTTATTTGAGCTTCTCATTTATAAAATGAACATAATAATCTACTGTAAAGAATTGGTATGAAGATTTAACTTTCAGTCATTATACATATGACTTGTGGATTGGGCTAGAAATTAGCAAACTATATCTTGTAGGCTAAACCTGACCAACTTGCCTGTCTTTGTAAATAAAACTTTATTGGAACACGATGTGGGTATTTTCTAAGGCTGCTTTTGCATTACATGCAAAGTTGAGTGATCGCCAGAGACTGTATGGCTTGCAAAGCCTGAAACATTTACTCTGACTCTCTGTGAAAAAGTTGGCTGACCTTTGGACTAGACTGTGAGTGTCTGAGGTCTTATTTATTTAATATTCAGTGCAGTGTCTGAGGAGGGTAGCAGATGCTCAGAGAATCTTTACTGAGGGGCTGAAAATCCCTTTTTGGAGCCCGGTAGCTGAGAAATTATGCAGCTGGAAGGCAATTTCAGGAGGAAAGTGGATGAGCACGGTAGGTTCCTTTGCACTCTTTGAATAGCTGAATAGCCAAGATAATCAGGCACCCTGAGTGCAGGCCCTGCTGAATCCCGTCTACTGTGCAGCCTTGGCCAGGTTCTTTTCTGAACAGAAGCAAATGCCCCCTCTCGTCATTATAATTGGTCCAATAATCAAACTGTTTATGGTGTATCACTAGTCAACTCATTAGCATTGGCAAATATTAAGTGAATGATTGTTGCGGGGAGTAAAAGGCAGAGTAAGGGACAGCTGGCTGAGGAATGCTTTGATTTCAAAAGTACACCGTCTTGTGAATGTTTGCTTCTGCTTGTTATGCAGCCTGACTTTTGCAAGTTTGAAGACGTGACAGCCTGAGCAATAGTAGCACACATTTGATTGAAATTCTTCTTCTCATGATTAGCCCATTAAGAATATTTATCAGGGGCTTCCCCTGGTGGTCCAGTGGGTAAGGACACCGCCTTGCAGTGCAAGGGGCGCTGGTTCGATCCCTGGCCTGGGAAGATCCCACGTGCCACGGAGCGGCTGGACTGATGTGTCCAATTACCGAGCCAGAGCTCTGACGAGCATGCGCCCAGAGCTGGCGCTCTGTGACAACAGAGGCCACCGCGATAGGAGGCCCGCAGGAGCCAAAGAACAAAGACGGATGAAGATAGAGAAATGAAAGACCAATAGAAGTGGCCCGCCCATCCCCTCCCTCCCCACCGCACCCACCAAAAAGATTAAAAAAAAAAAAAAGAATATATATCAGTCCATCAGTCCACATTCAGCATTTAGCACGTGGAGATATTAAGCTGGATAATAGAGGGGTAGTTCACTGAGCTAACATTTATTGACTGCTTAGTAGCTGTTATGCACCACAGGTTGGACTAGTTGCCAAGAATGGTAGGATGACTAAGTCATAGTCCCTGCTTGAGGCACATACCGCTTAGTGGGAGAAGATACAAAAAGTATTGGCAGATCCCTCCTTACCTTTGAGAGGTAGGGGCAGTAAAGAATCTGCCAGCAGTGCAGGAGGCCAGGGTTTGATCCCTGGGTTGGGACCATCCCCCGGAAAAGGGAATGCAAACCTACTCCGGTATTCTTGCCTGGAGAATCCCATGGAAAGAGGAGCCTGGCAGGCTACAGTCTATAGGGTCACAAAAAGCCAGACATGACTGAGCGACGAACACTTTTTTTTCCCCTGGGGAGATCATATTTTTATAGACATCAATATCTGAAGCAACAGTCTCTTCAATTGGAATAATCAGAAGGGTGTAAATTTTGGATTATGGAAAGTGAGGGAAAGGGGCAGAAAAGGAAAGAAAAAAGGATGAGGTTTCATCAGTCAGTGACAGAACTGAGTTAAGATTTACTTCTTGATGCATATTCTTAGTTACCCAAATCTAACTAAAGGCACTTGTCTAAGTTGATCAGATCACACATTAACAAAAGAGGTGTTTCTACAGCTGTGTTTAGTACATACATCTTTGTAGCTTTCTCTCATTTTTGTTTTGCACAGTTGTATTTTATAATATAATCTTTATAGAGCTTAACTGTTGAAAATACTAGAATGTGTTGCTCCTAAGAAATTTGCAGGAAAAGGATAGAGTCTCATTTCATTTAACACTCTAAAATCTATAATGGTGTCCTCCATGGTGATGGGGGTATGCATGTGCTCAGTCATGTCCGATTCTGTGACCCCCATTGATTGTAGTCCTCTAGGCTCCTTTGTCCATGGAATTTTCCAGGCAAGACTACTAGAGTGGCTTGCCTTCCTACTCCAGGGGATCTTCCCAATTCAGGGACTGAACCCATGTCTCTTGCATCTCCTGAACTGGCAGGCGGATTCTTTACCACTGTGCCCCCTGGGAAGCCCCGTTACGTGTTGAGGCCTGATGATTGTTTAGTGATAAAATATTAGGAATTTCAATTTAATAATCCTCTTAAAAAGAAAGAAATACATAAACACAGAGGCAAAGATCACTGAATAATTCAGAGTTCTCTTGGGACTGGGGATATTTATTTGCAGTGCATTTTCTGTTCTCTCTGATCTCTTTTCTAGTCTCAGACTTTTGGTGATATATATATATATATATATGCACACACACATGTATATATTGCTTATATATGTATATGTGTTTATATATATATATGTATATGTGTATGTATATGTGTTTATATATATATATATATGTATATATATATATATATATCTTTTAGATCATGGCAGGTCCTCTAATTACAGTGAATGCCTCCATGAAAAGCTTGTACGAAGCAGTGCCTTCAAGGCCTTTTATTCAACTACGGGGGTGATGGGCATCTGGCCAGAATATGGAAATTGGCAACTCCAACTTGGGTCAGTTATTGGGCTTTATATATTGATTCTGCTGACCTACCAAGGGGACAGTACTCCTCTATTCCTAAATATGCCAGTTCTTTCATGTGGCATTATGTTTGAAAGCCTCAGGCAGGTAGGAATTTGGGCTATATGGAATATTCTGCAGAGTACAGCAGACCTTTGTTATTTGGTAAATTTCATATGAAATTCAATTACCTGTGAAGTCACCCTCTGGGAGCCGCTCATCCTAAGGTACATAGGAAAAGGAAAATTGTCAATTCATTTTCCAACATGGGATTTCTTTTCAAAAGGAGCATGTTTATTTTCTTTTAATAATGGAAAATCCAAATGTATAAAAGATGAAGCAAAACTCATGAGACTGATACGGGTAAATGGGTAGAAGGATCGTTGACGCCCACTACCCATCCCCTGCCCGTTCCTGCCATCGTTGAAGTAATTTAACTAAAGTTCAGGTGCAGCTGTACTTAGTCATGTCCGATTCTGTGACCCCCATTGATTGTAGTCCTCTAGGCTCCTTTGTCCATGGAATTTTCCAGGCAAGACTACTAGAGTGGCTTGCCTTCCTACTCCAGGGGATCTTCCCAATTCAGGGACTGAACCCATGTCTCTTGCATCTCCTGAACTGGCAGGCGGATTCTTTACCACTGTGCCCCCTGGGAAGCCCCGTTACGTGTTGAGGCCTGATGATTGTTTAGTGATAAAATATTAGGAATTTCAATTTAATAATCCTCTTAAAAAGAAAGAAATACATAAACACAGAGGCAAAGATCACTGAATAATTCAGAGTTCTCTTGGGACTGGGGATATTTATTTGCAGTGCATTTTCTGTTCTCTCTGATCTCTTTTCTAGTCTCAGACTTTTGGTGATATATATATATATATATGCACACACACATGTATATATTGCTTATATATGTATATGTGTTTATATATATATATGTATATGTGTATGTATATGTGTTTATATATATATATATATGTATATATATATATATATATCTTTTAGATCATGGCAGGTCCTCTAATTACAGTGAATGCCTCCATGAAAAGCTTGTACGAAGCAGTGCCTTCAAGGCCTTTTATTCAACTACGGGGGTGATGGGCATCTGGCCAGAATATGGAAATTGGCAACTCCAACTTGGGTCAGTTATTGGGCTTTATATATTGATTCTGCTGACCTACCAAGGGGACAGTACTCCTCTATTCCTAAATATGCCAGTTCTTTCATGTGGCATTATGTTTGAAAGCCTCAGGCAGGTAGGAATTTGGGCTATATGGAATATTCTGCAGAGTACAGCAGACCTTTGTTATTTGGTAAATTTCATATGAAATTCAATTACCTGTGAAGTCACCCTCTGGGAGCCGCTCATCCTAAGGTACATAGGAAAAGGAAAATTGTCAATTCATTTTCCAACATGGGATTTCTTTTCAAAAGGAGCATGTTTATTTTCTTTTAATAATGGAAAATCCAAATGTATAAAAGATGAAGCAAAACTCATGAGACTGATACGGGTAAATGGGTAGAAGGATCGTTTGACGCCCCACTACCCATCCCCTGCCCGTTCCTGCCATCGTTGAAGTAATTTAACTAAAGTTCAGGTGCAGCTGTACTTAGGTCACTTCTAATATTAAGATATTAGGATGAAGTATGTTTCTCAGGGACAGAAACAGTGCTTTTTCCTTTGTAAATCCATATATTCTTTAGTGCTCTGTGCATAGTGGGTTTCTAGACTATTAACTGTTGAAGTGTCCTTTTTTGTGCAAGACCTGTTGCTGGCTGGACATAGGCTTGGAGTTGCTTTGCTGCTGCAATCCCAGTTTCACCTGCCTTCAGCTTCTGCAGCTTTCTTAAAAATTTCAGAATTTGTCTGAGAGCCGGCTAATAGAGAGAAGATGCTGGTAAAAGTGACTGTTGACTTCTGCAAAGAATACAATTCCCCTAAAGATAGTGTGCATAGGTGGCCCTGGGGTCTTCACTATTAGGAAAAGTCTTTGTGTTCAATGTCTTAGGCACTGAAAACTGCTCTTGGAGTTGACAGTGCTTTTTTAGTCCAGGTGTGGATGCCTTCACTAAAGATCTTTCTCTTCTGGAAAACATTTGGCTTCCACATTCATGGGTATAGGTAATGAGTTTAGAGGTGGAAATGCTTTCCATGTTAAGAGAAATCACATGGTATAGGCCCTTGTGTATATTTCAGTGTCAAATGAAGCAGAAGGCCTCATTTTCCAATGACTGACTGATGTTGAAAGAAGATTGAGGGTTAGTGAGATCTCACCTCTATCTAGTGGTCAGGGACAATAAAGGAATATTCTGTAGTTTTGAGTTAGGGAAGTCTCCTTGGTTGTTGAGATATATCCCTTATTCTGATGGACTAGGAATTTAACTGACCCATACCAGTGTCCTGCACCATTTTCAGCTGCATTGGTTCTTGATGCTTCAAAGAAGGTGGGGAGGCTTGGTTTCCAGTGACTGATAGGTTGAAATGGGCTCTTGTTGTGGTTGTTCAGTTGCTAAGTTGTGTCCGACTCTGCAACCCCATGAATTTTTTCAGCATCAGGGTCTTTTCCAATGAGCTGGCTCTTTGCATCAGGTGGGCAAAGTATTGGAGCTTCAGCTTCAGCATCAGTCCTTCCAATGAATAGTCAGGGTTGATTTCCTTTAGGATTGACTGATTTGATCTCCTTGCAGTCCAAGGGACTCTCAAGAGTAGCGGGCTCTCCCTGTCTCCAGGTGGTCGAGATGGTATAACCAGAGAGACAGCTTGGGTTCATCTTTGTGAGTGTGGTACTACTTCTTTGACAAGTAGATAAGATAGTTCTGTGGTTTGCTGGGTAATTCTGTTTTCTAAGTAAGATTAATTTCTTAATTACTCCTGAATGAGAAGCTGTAATATCAAACTGTGATTGTTTTTGGCAGGCAGCCAGGGAAAAAGAACACAATTAAATGTGTGACTACTTCTTCCCAAATATGAAAGGCATACTTCTCATTAAGATTATTTAACCATCCATTAGATAAAAACAGACTAAAGAATGAATAAAGATTAACTATGGAAACAAACTTCTTTAAAAGATTTTATTTTCTTAAGAAATTGTCTTTACTAAGTGAATTCTTTTATACTCTACCAATAAAGCTTAAGAAGTGAAAAATGAAAAATGGTAGGAATATCTTAGCTTTTGCTCAAATGTATAATTTCAATTTTTATAATTCAATAAATGTTTTTGAAATAATATCAGTGAGGAAAAATTTTAGTCCAGTGAAATGCTTTCCATGGTTAAGAGAAAATCCAAAACATGGTATAGGCCCTTGTGTATATTTCAGTGTCAAATGAAGCAGAAGGCCTCATTTTCCAATGACTGACTGATGTTGAAAGAAGATTGAGGGTTAGTGAGATCTCACCTCTATCTAGTGGTCAGGGACAATAAAGGAATATTCTGTAGTTTTGAGTTAGGGAAGTCTCCTTGGTTGTTGAGATATATCCCTTATTCTGATGGACTAGGAATTTAACTGACCCATACCAGTGTCCTGCACCATTTTCAGCTGCATTGGTTCTTGATGCTTCAAAGAAGGTGGGGAGGCTTGGTTTCCAGTGACTGATAGGTTGAAATGGGCTCTTGTTGTGGTTGTTCAGTTGCTAAGTTGTGTCCGACTCTGCAACCCCATGAATTTTTCCCAGCATCAGGGTCTTTTCCAATGAGCTGGCTCTTTGCATCAGGTGGGCAAAGTATTGGAGCTTCAGCTTCAGCATCAGTCCTTCCAATGAATAGTCAGGGTTGATTTCCTTTAGGATTGACTGATTTGATCTCCTTGCAGTCCAAGGGACTCTCAAGAGTAGCGGGCTCTCCCTGTCTCCAGGTGGTCGAGATGGTATAACCAGAGAGACAGTTTGGGTTCATCTTTGTGAGTGTGGTACTACTTCTTTGACAAGTAGATAAGATAGTTCTGTGGTTTGCTGGGTAATTCTGTTTTCTAAGTAAGATTAATTTCTTAATTACTCCTGAATGAGAAGCTGTAATATCAAACTGTGATTGTTTTTGGCAGGGCAGCCAGGGAAAAAGAACACAATTAAATGTGTGACTACTTCTTCCCAAATATGAAAGGCATACTTCTCATTAAGATTATTTAACCATCCATTAGATAAAAACAGACTAAAGAATGAATAAAGATTAACTATGGAAACAAACTTCTTTAAAAGATTTTATTTTCTTAAGAAATTGTCTTTACTAAGTGAATTCTTTTATACTCTACCAATAAAGCTTAAGAAGTGAAAAATGAAAAATGGTAGGAATATCTTAGCTTTTGCTCAAATGTATAATTTCAATTTTTATAATTCAATAAATGTTTTTGAAATAATATCAGTGAGGAAAAATTGTATTTCCTACAACCTTCCTAGGTTCTGTGGCAGAGGGCCCTGTAAAGCTGGTTTGATCTCCTTGCAGTCCAAGGGACTCTCAAGAGTCTTCCCCAACACCAGAGTTCAAAGGCATCAGTTGTTCGGTGCTCAGCCTTCTTTATGGCCTAATTCTCACATCTGTACATGACTACTGGAAAAACCATAGCTTTGACTATATGGACCTTTGTCAGCAAAGTATGTGTTAGGACAAAAGGGTATGAGTTACGGGTAGTAAACTGGGTAAATTTAGCAAAGACCAAGTATGTGGATTCTTTTTGGCATCCCTCTAACTATCCTTTAGTAACCACCACTCTACTTTATTTCTATGAGTCCAGCTTTTATAGATTCCACATGTAAATGGTATAATATACATTTTTCTCTGGCTAACTTATTTCACTTAACATAATGCCCTCAAGATTCATCTATGTTGTTGCAAATGGCAGGATTTTCTTCTTTCTCATGTCTGATTAATATTCCATTGGCTAAGTTGCATGAAGGCCTGTACTATCATAGGTAAAGAAAATAGCTATAGTCATTGCTCTGTGAGAAAAGGAGATCCTTCAGGGGTGCTGTGTGACGGTCTGGAGGGGTGGGATGCGGGAGTATACATATGAGTAATCTGGAAACATACATATCTGTAAACAACCAAACTCTGTAAAAGTTAAAAGTGAAATAAAAGTTGAAAAAAAAATCCATTGGCTATATATGCCACATCTTTATCCATTCATCCATTGATGGACACGTAGGTTGTTTCTATGTCTTGGCTATTGTGAATAATGCTGCAGCAAACATGGGTGTGCAGATGCTAAAAAGAACACAATTAAATGTGTGACTACTTCTTCCCAAATATGAAAGGCATACTTCTCATTAAGATTATTTAACCATCCATTAGATAAAAACAGACTAAAGAATGAATAAAGATTAACTATGGAAACAAACTTCTTTAAAAGATTTTATTTTCTTAAGAAATTGTCTTTACTAAGTGAATTCTTTTATACTCTACCAATAAAGCTTAAGAAGTGAAAAATGAAAAATGGTAGGAATATCTTAGCTTTTGCTCAAATGTATAATTTCAATTTTTATAATTCAATAAATGTTTTTGAAATAATATCAGTGAGGAAAAATTGTATTTCCTACAACCTTCCTAGGTTCTGTGGCAGAGGGCCCTGTAAAGCTGGTTTGATCTCCTTGCAGTCCAAGGGACTCTCAAGAGTCTTCCCCAACACCAGAGTTCAAAGGCATCAGTTGTTCGGTGCTCAGCCTTCTTTATGGCCTAATTCTCACATCTGTACATGACTACTGGAAAAACCATAGCTTTGACTATATGGACCTTTGTCAGCAAAGTATGTGTTAGGACAAAAGGGTATGAGTTACGGGTAGTAAACTGGGTAAATTTAGCAAAGACCAAGTATGTGGATTCTTTTTGGCATCCCTCTAACTATCCTTTAGTAACCACCACTCTACTTTATTTCTATGAGTCCAGCTTTTATAGATTCCACATGTAAATGGTATAATATACATTTTTCTCTGGCTAACTTATTTCACTTAACATAATGCCCTCAAGATTCATCTATGTTGTTGCAAATGGCAGGATTTTCTTCTTTCTCATGTCTGATTAATATTCCATTGGCTAAGTTGCATGAAGGCCTGTACTATCATAGGTAAAGAAAATAGCTATAGTCATTGCTCTGTGAGAAAAGGAGATCCTTCAGGGGTGCTGTGTGACGGTCTGGAGGGGTGGGATGCGGGAGTATACATATGAGTAATCTGGAAACATACATATCTGTAAACAACCAAACTCTGTAAAAGTTAAAAGTGAAATAAAAGTTGAAAAAAAAATCCATTGGCTATATATGCCACATCTTTATCCATTCATCCATTGTTGGACACGTAGGTTGTTTCTATGTCTTGGCTATTGTGAATAATGCTGCAGCAAACATGGGTGTGCAGATGCTTCTTTGAGATACTATTTTCATTTCCTTTGGGTCTATACCCAGAGGTGGGATCACTGGATCATATGGCAGTTCTATTTTTAATGTCTTAAAGAAACTCCATACTGTTTTCCCTAGTCGCTGCACCAATTTTCACTCCCACCAAGAGTACATAGGATCCTATTTGCCCTACATTTTCACCGATACCTGTTTTGATGATAGTATTTTAAATAGGTATGGGGTAATATCTCTCACTGTGCTTGCATTTCCGTGATGATTTCTTGTACCTGTTGGTCATATGTCTTCCTTTGCCCATTTTTTAAAAGCTTTTATTTTACATTTAACTTAAGAGTTTTGTTGTTTACAGATATGTATGTTCCCAGATTACTCATATGTATATCCTCCCTGTCCCACCCCTCCAGACTGTCACACAGCACCCTGGCAGGATCCCCTTTTCTCACAGAGCAATGACTATAGCTATTTTCTTCACATGTGATAGTACAGGCCTTCATGCTACTTCCTTTTTTGCCCATTTTTTAATCAGTTTTTTGGATGGCTATTATGTTGAATGAGTTCTTTATGTATTTTGGAGATTAACCCTGTATTAGGTATATAATTTGAAAATAATTTATCCCCTTCTGTGGGTTACCTTTTCATTGATTTGTCTTTTTTGGCTGTGTTATCCAGTCTGATATAGTGTTGCTTACTAATTTTTGCTTTTGTTGCTTAAGCTTTTGGTATTAAATGCAAAAAATGATTGCTTTCTCTGTTAGTTTTTTTTTTTAATTTATTTTTTTGTTTTTCTTTTATAGAGTTTTGTTGTTTACAACTATATAAAATCCCAAACCCATTTCCTCCCATCCCACCCCTCCAGGCTGTTGCATAACCCCCATGGAAGACCCCTTAGTTCCACAGCACATTCACAATGGTGATCTGTTTTACACATGATAGTGTAGGTTTCCATGTTACTCTTTCCATACCTCTTACCCACTTTCACCTCCCCACAATGTCCATAGATCTGTTCTCTATGTCTGTTTCTCCATCGTTGCTCCGCGCATGTATTTATCAGTACCATCTTACTGGATTCCATATATGTGTGTTAGTATACTGTATTTGTCCTCTTTTCGATTTACTTCACTTTGTATAATTGGTTCTAGATTCATACACCTCATTAAGACTGATTCTTCTGCATTTCGTTTTACAGCTGAGAAATATTCCATTGTATATATGTAGATAGCTTCTTTATCCATTCATTCATTGATGGACGTCTAGGTTGCTTCCATATTTTAGCTATTGTATGAAGTGCTGTGATGAACATTGAGGTACAGCGTTATTTTTGGGAGGCACTTCTATTGATCTTTCATTTATTTATCTTTGTTCTTTGGCCTGTGTGGGCCTCCCAACGCAGTGGCCTCTCTTGCTGCAGAGCACTGGCTCTGGGTGCATGCACTGCAGAGCTTCGGCCCAGTAGTTGAACACATCAGTCCAGCCACTCCATGGCATGTGGGATCTTCCCTGGCCAGGGATCGAACCAGTGCCCCTTACACTGCAAGGCGGTGTCCCTACCCACTGGATCACCAAGGAAGCCCTACAGCTGTCTTTTTCAATTTTGATTTCATCAGAGTATGCCTATTAGTGGGATTTCTGGGTTAAATGGTGCTTCTATTCTTAGCTTTTTGAGGAATCTCCATACTGTCTTCCATAGTGGTTGTATGAATTTACATTCCCACCAACACTGCAAGAGTGTTCCCTTATCTCCACACCCTCTCCAGCATTTATTTGATGATGGCCATTCTTACTGGTGCGAGGTGATATCTCATTGTAGTTTTGATTTGCATCTCTAATAATAAGTGACGTTGAGCATCTTTTCATGTGTTTTGGGCTATTTGTATGTCTTCTTTGGGGAAATATCTTTTTAGGTCTTTTCTACATTTTTTGATTGGGTTGTCCCTGTTAGTGTTGTTCTTGGAGTTTTGTATTTTCAGTTATTACGTTTAAGTCTAATCCATTTTGAGTTAATTTTGGTGAGTGGTATCCATACTGGTAGGTTTCCATGTTACTCTTTCCATACCTCTTACCCACTTTCACCTCCCCACAATGTCCATAGATCTGTTCTCTATGTCTGTTTCTCCATCGTTGCTCCGCGCATGTATTTATCAGTACCATCTTACTGGATTCCATATATGTGTGTTAGTATACTGTATTTGTCCTCTTTTCGATTTACTTCACTTTGTATAATTGGTTCTAGATTCATACACCTCATTAAGACTGATTCTTCTGCATTTCGTTTTACAGCTGAGAAATATTCCATTGTATATATGTAGATAGCTTCTTTATCCATTCATTCATTGATGGACGTCTAGGTTGCTTCCATATTTTAGCTATTGTATGAAGTGCTGTGATGAACATTGAGGTACAGCGTTATTTTTGGGAGGCACTTCTATTGATCTTTCATTTATTTATCTTTGTTCTTTGGCCTGTGTGGGCCTCCCAACGCAGTGGCCTCTCTTGCTGCAGAGCACTGGCTCTGGGTGCATGCACTGCAGAGCTTCGGCCCAGTAGTTGAACACATCAGTCCAGCCACTCCATGGCATGTGGGATCTTCCCTGGCCAGGGATCGAACCAGTGCCCCTTACACTGCAAGGCGGTGTCCCTACCCACTGGATCACCAAGGAAGCCCTACAGCTGTCTTTTTCAATTTTGATTTCATCAGAGTATGCCTATTAGTGGGATTTCTGGGTTAAATGGTGCTTCTATTCTTAGCTTTTTGAGGAATCTCCATACTGTCTTCCATAGTGGTTGTATGAATTTACATTCCCACCAACACTGCAAGAGTGTTCCCTTATCTCCACACCCTCTCCAGCATTTATTTGATGATGGCCATTCTTACTGGTGCGAGGTGATATCTCATTGTAGTTTTGATTTGCATCTCTAATAATAAGTGACGTTGAGCATCTTTTCATGTGTTTTTTGGCCATCCGTATGTCTTCTTTGGAGAGATATCTATTTAGGTCTTTTCTACATTTTTTGATTGGGTTGTCCCTGTTAGTGTTGTTCTTGGAGTTTTGTATTTTCAGTTATTACGTTTAAGTCTAATCCATTTTGAGTTAATTTTGGTGAGTGGTATAAGATAAGGGTCCAGTTTCTTCTGCATGTGCTTATCCGGTTTTCCCAATACCATTTATTAAAGCATATCCTTTCCCTGTTGAATATTCTTTGCTCCCTTGTCAAATATTAGTTAACCATGTATGTGAGGATTTATTTCTGGACTGTTAATTCTGTTCCATTGGTTTATGGGTCTATTTTTATGTCATTGCTTTACTTTTTTTTTTTTTTTTGACTTAGAAACAGCAATGTCTTCCTTTTGGTGTTCTGCTGATTCTACAGTTTGTTTCACTGTACTTAATAACATTTTTACAGTGTTACTTTGTCCAATTTAAAAGGTACAAACAGGTGCTTTTTAAAGGAAATTGTTATTTGTTTTAAAGTTATGTTTAAAAATATCAATATACTGTTTTTATTGCTATAGCTTTATAATATATTTTGATGTCAGGAGATGTGATGCCTCCAGCTTTGTTGTATTTTCTCAAGATTGCTTTGGCTATTTTGGTTCTTTTGTTTTTCTACACACGTTTTAGGATTGTATTTCCTAGGCCTGTGAGAAAAAGTCATTGGACTTTTCGAGAGAAAAGTCTGGTTGGGATGGGTTAAAGAAAAAGTGGGAGGGAAAGAAGTGGAGAGAGAGACAGACAACTGGTTTTTGAGTTTTTCACTAAAGATGTAGAGAGACATGGGGTGGTCACCAGAGAGGACTGTTGGCTCAAGGGGTGGAATATTTAAGGGACTTTTCATGGAAACTATTAGGTATCATCAGAGTATGCCTATTAGTGGGATTTCTGGGTTAAATGGTGCTTCTATTCTTAGTTTTAGCCCGTTCCATAGTGGTTGTATGAATTTACATTCCCACCAACACTGCAAGAGTGTTCCTTATCTCCACACCCTCTCCAGCATTTATTTGATGATGGCCATTCTTACTGGTGCGAGGTGATATCTCATTGTAGTTTTGATTTGCATCTCTAATAATAAGTGACGTTGAGCATCTTTTCATGTGTTTTTTGGCCATCCGTATGTCTTCTTTGGAGAGATATCTATTTAGGTCTTTTCTACATTTTTTGATTGGGTTGTCCCTGTTAGTGTTGTTCTTGGAGTTTTGTATTTTCAGTTATTACGTTTAAGTCTAATCCATTTTGAGTTAATTTTGGTGAGTGGTATAAGATAAGGGTCCAGTTTCTTCTGCATGTGCTTATCCGGTTTTCCCAATACCATTTATTAAAGCATATCCTTTCCCTGTTGAATATTCTTTGCTCCCTTGTCAAATATTAGTTAACCATGTATGTGAGGATTTATTTCTGGACTGTTAATTCTGTTCCATTGGTTTATGGGTCTATTTTTATGTCATTGCTTTACTTTTTTTTTTTTTTTTGACTTAGAAACAGCAATGTCTTCCTTTTGGTGTTCTGCTGATTCTACAGTTTGTTTCACTGTACTTAATAACATTTTTACAGTGTTACTTTGTCCAATTTAAAAGGTACAAACAGGTGCTTTTTAAAGGAAATTGTTATTTGTTTTAAAGTTATGTTTAAAAATATCAATATACTGTTTTTATTGCTATAGCTTTATAATATATTTTGATGTCAGGAGATGTGATGCCTCCAGCTTTGTTGTATTTTCTCAAGATTGCTTTGGCTATTTTGGTTCTTTTGTTTTTCTACACACGTTTTAGGATTGTATTTCCTAGGCCTGTGAGAAAAAGTCATTGGACTTTTCGAGAGAAAAGTCTGGTTGGGATGGGTTAAAGAAAAAGTGGGAGGGAAAGAAGTGGAGAGAGAGACAGACAACTGGTTTTTGAGTTTTTCACTAAAGATGTAGAGAGACATGGGGTGGTCACCAGAGAGGACTGTTGGCTCAAGGGGTGGAATATTTAAGGGACTTTTCATGGAAACTATTAGGTATCATCTGGTATAGAAAAAACAAATTGATGCAGGAGAGAGAGGAAGCAGTGCATGTGGACATTAGATAATGACAGTGGGTGGAATGGGCGTTAGATAAAAATGGTGGATGGAGTGATTTCTCTATGTATTAGGAGCAAAGATATTGCCTGAGAGTGGGAAAGGTATTAGAGATTTCAAGAGAACAGTTATATAGAAGTCATTACGGAGTGTGATAGAGTGAACTGGGAAAGGAAATGAAAGGGCCTGTTTGAAAACTGAGAGTGTTACTTGAAAAAATGAGCCTTTTCCCTGTGTTTTGTTCTTGCCAAACAAGTGCAGGCATAGAAGTGGAGAATCAAGCTCACCTGGGTGAGGGAGAGTGGGGTGAAGGAATTCTTTGTGCCCAAAGGACTGTCCATCCAACGCTGAGTAAAGAGGCCCATGAGGAAGGCTTCGACAGCTTAAAGGTGAAAGCAGAAGACGAATGAAATGGGGTCAGATAATTGAGATGACAGATGAAGGGAGAAAACAAAATGAAACTGAACTCACGGTGATAGTCTAGTGAGAAGCCGACAGTGGAGATTTTAGGAATGAAACAGTGGTAATTGTCTCGTTAGAAGTCTAGGGTGGGGCACCCTGGTGGTCCAGTGGGTAGGGACACCGCCTTGCAGTGCAAGGGGCGCCAGTTCGATCCCTGGCCTGGGAAGATCCCACGTGCCGCGGAGTGGCTGGACTGATGTGTCCAATCACCGAGCCGGAGCTCTGGAGCGCATGAGCCCAGAGCCAGCGCTCCACAACGACAGACGCCACCGCGATGGGAGGCCCGCAGGAACCAAAGAACAAAGACGGATGAAAATGGAGAAATGAAAGACCAATAGAAGTGGCCCGCCCACTCCCCTCCCTCCCCAACCCCACCCCCGCCCAAAATAAATAAATAAATCTTTAAAAAAAAAAAAAAAGAAAGTCTAGGGTGGTGCCCCTGCAGTGGGAGGCTGAGGTGGGTGAGGGACAAGATTTTTTGCAAGTGAGGAGGTCCAGGAACAAAAATGACAGAGTCTTGGGCATGTCTTTGAAGTTTAAGTCAATGTTAGCAGGAATCATGATGGAAGCAGAGGTGGAGCAGGGCGCAGAAATCGTCAACAAACAGAGGGAGGGCCTGAGCTGGTGGGATATGGGGCTGCAGGCAGACGAGGTGGCAGGTGTAGTAAGGGAAAGTATGTGCTTTTAGGTGTGAGAGCGAGCACAGTCTGAAAGCCGCAGGGAGAGGCAAATGAGATTAGGTACTTAAAGATCTTGCTGCATATAGTAAGCACTCTATGAATGGCTGCTGAGGGTCCCTAGTCCTAAATGTTTGGTGAATACGTGATCTTGAAAATGTAGTGCCGTGTTCAGAGAGGGCTCAGAAAATGTGAATGTGTTTAACAGGGTTCCAAACAAACAAACAAAACCCCAAAACTCACTCCATTTGCTAACCTGAAGGGAGATTCTGGCCTCCCCAGAATTTTGAGTGTGGATTAGTCTGACTGTGGGAAACTCTGGTGGATAATAGTGTGGTTCTAGCCATCTAAGCCCTGCTGACTTCTTTGTATGCATTAGATAAATGATGCTATGCAAATGTAGATTATTAGCAAGCTATAAAATGATCTCCTGTAAGAAGTTTAACGTGGTGCCTTTGAAATGTTCTTGCTGTTTGAGGGATAGAGCAGCATGAGTGATTAAAGCTAACTCTCTCTCTTGGCCTCAATGCTCCTGGAATGCTTGGGAAAATGAGACTGTAGGGTCAATGTAAAGTTAAATAAATGTGAACATCCCACTTGGACTTTGCTCTGTCCTCCTGCTCATTTAGAATGATTTGATCATTATGTTTGCTGGAAACATCAAATTAATAAGCCTGTTCTGCATGGTTAACTGCATGGGTCCACAGCCTCTGAGGCATAACTTACATGTTTGTAGTGATGCCTGGAGGGAGGGAAGCCTAGGAAGTTGAGACTTGAAACGTTGAGGCCGGTAGATAGACCCTCAGGTTTCCTTGTAGTTTACCTTAGCTATGAATTGATCATTGCTGAGAACTGATTTAGAAATTCCAGCACTTCAGAGAAGATAATTGGAACATCTAATCTGCCTATGGAGAAAAGTGGAGGAAGAAAGCAGGGGTTTCTCGTTAATGTTCCATGTGAGATCAGTTGGTAAGTAATTTCACATTGAAACAAAGTGACCCAGAAGTAAAGTGAATAGGAACAGAGTGTATTTATTCAATATTTTAGTTTACTTGCTGAAGGATATTAAATTCCAGAGGTTTCTTTTTTTCATATTAAGGTATTTTTTTTTAAAGATTTATTTATTTATTTATTTTGGTGGGGATGGGGAGGGAGGGGAGCAGGCGGGCCACTTCTATTGGTCTTTCATTTGTCCATTTTCATCCATCTTTTTTCTTGGCCCATGTGGTCCTCCCATCGCGGCGGCCTCTGTTGTCGCAGAACGCTCCAGAGCTCCAGAGCTCCGGCTTGGTAGTTCGTCACATCAGTCCAGCTGCTCCGTGGCACGTGGGATCTTCCCAGACCAGGGCTCGAACCGGCACCCCTTGCACTGCAAGGCGGTGTCCTTACCCACTGGACCACCAGGGAAGCCCCATATTAAGGTATTCTTATTAGTTCAAGAAATTGGTAGATGCTTATCACTGGAAATTTTAGTGATACAGAAGTATATGCAATAAAATGTATAAGCCATGTTTTGAGCTATAGCTATAGCTCCCGCTGGCTATTCCAACCTTTGTAGGTTTCACAATTGATGGTTTTCTGTATACCTTTCCCAACTTTACTTGTGCACATGGAAGCGTACTTGATCCTAACAATAAGAATGTTATGACCTTGCACATTATTTCACTGGTTTTGTTTTACTTCTCTCTCTCCACACACAGACACACACACACACACACACACACACATATACATTGATGTTGTTGAATACACGTCTACCTCATTTTTTAACAACTGTGCTGTTTTCAATATTAGTGGCTGTACCATATTTTAAGAAACTAGTTTTCTATTGATGGATGTTTATGTTTTTTGTTCTTACAAATAGTGCTGTGACAGACATTCATTTACATATGCCTTTGTACCCTTGGGCAGTATGTAAACTCTTTTGAAGTCCCAGGTTTAAAGGATAGGAGACTTCTAGATGTGGCTAAATTTCCCGTCTGTGAGAGTGCCTGCTTACCCAGCACTCTACCCAACATTAGATGAATATTAGCCAGTAGTAAAATATAATTGTTTTAATGTACATTTCTGGAATTAGCTTCATTGAGCATCTTTTCATCTTTCTGGGACTCTCAAGAGTCTTCTTCAATACCACAGTTCAAAGACATCAATTCTTTGGCCCTCAGCCTTCTTTGTGGTCCGACTCTTACATCTATACATGACTAGTGGAAAAACCATAGATTTGACTGTATGGACCTTTGTGGGTAAAGTGATGTCTTTGCTTTTGAATATGCTGTCTAGGTTTGCCATAGCTTTTCTTCCAAGGAGCAAGCATCTTTTCATTTCATGGCTATAGTCACCACCTGCAGTGATTTTGGAGCCTAAGAAAATAAAATATGTTTCTACTTTCCCCCCATCTATTTGCCATGGAGTGATGGGACTGGATGCCATGATGTTAGTTTTTTGGATGTTGAGTTCTAAGCCAACTTTTTCACTCTTCTCTTTCACCTTCATCAGGAGGCTCTTAGCTTTCTCCATAAGGATGGTGTCATTTGCGTATCTGAGGTTATTGATATTTCTCTTGGCAGTCTTAATTCCAGCTTGTGCTTCATCCAGCCCAGCATTTCATATGACATACTCTGCATATAAATTAAATAAGCAAGGTGACAATATATGGCCTTGACATACTTCTTTCCCAATTTGGAACCAGTCTGTTGTTCCATGTCTGGTTCATATAACCATTTTTATATTGGTTTATCTTTTTCTTTTTAAATTTTTTTTGATTGAAGGATAATTGCTTTATAATATTGTGATTGTTTCTGCCATATATCAACATGAATCTGCCACAGGTATACATATGTCCCCTTTTGGGTTTTTTTTGGCTAGTAAGGAACTATTTGAGGAGGTTTTATAACCCAGAAAGGTTATAAAAGTGTGACTCTTCCCTCTCCAGCACCTCCCTATCCCTGTGTCACATACTCTGTGGATCTTATTAATTCTGCTTCCTAATAGACTTTGGAATTGTTCTCTTTGCCTCCATTTCCACTGTAGTCATCCTAGGCCAGATCAAAACTGGGTAAAAGGTGGGTCAGCTGGGCAGCCCTGTGATAAGGGAGTGATACAACTGAAGCTTGAGATGGAGAGAATGGGTCGGACAACATTATGGGCTAAGAGGCAAGGCCTGTGCTCCCACCACCCCTGCAGAGTAGGATTGCTCTGGATTGTTGCACAGGGTGTGCACTGTGCAATATTCAGTCTTCACAGCCAGCCCCCATCAATTTTGGTACCCCGACTCTTACATCTATACATGACTAGTGGAAAAACCATAGATTTGACTGTATGGACCTTTGTGGGTAAAGTGATGTCTTTGCTTTTGAATATGCTGTCTAGGTTTGCCATAGCTTTTCTTCCAAGGAGCAAGCATCTTTTCATTTCATGGCTATAGTCACCACCTGCAGTGATTTTGGAGCCTAAGAAAATAAAATATGTTTCTACTTTCCCCCCATCTATTTGCCATGGAGTGATGGGACTGGATGCCATGATGTTAGTTTTT
This sequence comes from Tragulus kanchil, assembly GCA_022376925.1. Lineage (NCBI taxonomy): Eukaryota > Metazoa > Chordata > Mammalia > Artiodactyla > Tragulidae > Tragulus > Tragulus kanchil. Next base: position 141,423,128 of record JAIOJX010000028.1, read on the forward strand.
TGGATGTTGAGTTCTAAGCCAACTTTTTCACTCTTCTCTTTCACCTTCATCAGGAGGCTCTTAGCTTTCTCCATAAGGATGGTGTCATTTGCGTATCTGAGGTTATTGATATTTCTCTTGGCAGTCTTAATTCCAGCTTGTGCTTCATCCAGCCCAGCATTTCATATGACATACTCTGCATATAAATTAAATAAGCAAGGTGACAATATATGGCCTTGACATACTTCTTTCCCAATTTGGAACCAGTCTGTTGTTCCATGTCTGGTTCATATAACCATTTTTATATTGGTTTATCTTTTTCTTTTTAAATTTTTTTTGATTGAAGGATAATTGCTTTATAATATTGTGATTGTTTCTGCCATATATCAACATGAATCTGCCACAGGTATACATATGTCCCCTTTTGGGTTTTTTTTGGCTAGTAAGGAACTATTTGAGGAGGTTTTATAACCCAGAAAGGTTATAAAAGTGTGACTCTTCCCTCTCCAGCACCTCCCTATCCCTGTGTCACATACTCTGTGGATCTTATTAATTCTGCTTCCTAATAGACTTTGGAATTGTTCTCTTTGCCTCCATTTCCACTGTAGTCATCCTAGGCCAGATCAAAACTGGGTAAAAGGTGGGTCAGCTGGGCAGCCCTGTGATAAGGGAGTGATACAACTGAAGCTTGAGATGGAGAGAATGGGTCGGACAACATTATGGGCTAAGAGGCAAGGCCTGTGCTCCCACCACCCCTGCAGAGTAGGATTGCTCTGGATTGTTGCACAGGGTGTGCACTGTGCAATATTCAGTCTTCACAGCCAGCCCACCACATGTGCCAGCCCTGCCTGAAGGGTATCTGCTCATCAGATGGTCCCTGGCCTCGCTGTAAGGAAGACAAGGCCTGCACAGTGGCAGGTTTGTTGTGTGATCAGGGTGTTCTCTGGGGGCCTGGAGGAGAGGCTTCTTTGCCTCACTTTCCTCGGGTGGTTGCAAACATGTCTATAAATCTGCCTTGAACAAATATGTGAAGATTGCTAGTTGAAGAAGACCCACATAGCCCAGTTATGGGCCCACATAGCTCACCTCTGCCCTGTCTAAGTCACCCCTTGTGTAGCTCCATTTGTCCTCTCAGTCTCACTCTTGTCCTCCCAGACTGTCCTGATCTTTAGAAGAGAGGAATCTCATCATGTCATCTCCCTTCTTAAAAGCTTTCAGTGGATTCCATTGCTCTTATTGTGAAAACTGAGATCCTTAGTATGACCTAAAAGACCCTGCGAGGTCACCCCTGCTTCCCTCCCACCGTGCTGTCCTCGGGCCCCACCCATGTCCATGCCTGTGACAGGCTGGTTCCACCTTCCTGTTCCCTGTTAACTGCTGCTTTGTCTGAGCTCGGATGAAAAACCATCTCCACGGAGAGGCCTTCTCAGCAGTCCAGGCTCCATCAGGTCTTCTGTCATTGGTTTTCTTTTTATACCAAGCTCTCTTCATAGCACTTAGGACAAATATTTATTGTGCATTGTCAATCACTCTTGCTTTATTCCGTGTCATGTTCATTATTGTAGCTGTTAGAATTGTTCTCTTTGCCTCCATTTCCACTGTAGTCATCCTAGGCCAGATCAAAACTGGGTAAAAGGTGGGTCAGCTGGGCAGCCCTGTGATAAGGGAGTGATACAACTGAAGCTTGAGATGGAGAGAATGGGTCGGACAACATTATGGGCTAAGAGGCAAGGCCTGTGCTCCCACCACCCCTGCAGAGTAGGATTGCTCTGGATTGTTGCACAGGGTGTGCACTGTGCAATATTCAGTCTTCACAGCCAGCCCACCACATGTGCCAGCCCTGCCTGAAGGGTATCTGCTCATCAGATGGTCCCTGGCCTCGCTGTAAGGAAGACAAGGCCTGCACAGTGGCAGGTTTGTTGTGTGATCAGGGTGTTCTCTGGGGGCCTGGAGGAGAGGCTTCTTTGCCTCACTTTCCTCGGGTGGTTGCAAACATGTCTATAAATCTGCCTTGAACAAATATGTGAAGATTGCTAGTTGAAGAAGACCCACATAGCCCAGTTATGGGCCCACATAGCTCACCTCTGCCCTGTCTAAGTCACCCCTTGTGTAGCTCCATTTGTCCTCTCAGTCTCACTCTTGTCCTCCCAGACTGTCCTGATCTTTAGAAGAGAGGAATCTCATCATGTCATCTCCCTTCTTAAAAGCTTTCAGTGGATTCCATTGCTCTTATTGTGAAAACTGAGATCCTTAGTATGACCTAAAAGACCCTGCGAGGTCACCCCTGCTTCCCTCCCACCGTGCTGTCCTCGGGCCCCACCCATGTCCATGCCTGTGACAGGCTGGTTCCACCTTCCTGTTCCCTGTTAACTGCTGCTTTGTCTGAGCTCGGATGAAAAACCATCTCCACGGAGAGGCCTTCTCAGCAGTCCAGGCTCCATCAGGTCTTCTGTCATTGGTTTTCTTTTTATACCAAGCTCTCTTCATAGCACTTAGGACAAATATTTATTGTGCATTGTCAATCACTCTTGCTTTATTCCGTGTCATGTTCATTATTGTAGCTGTTAGAATCTCAAAATATATCTTGTATGCAGTGGACACTTTATTTGTTGAAAGACAGAATGGAAGAACAATTGTGGCAGCTGGGGAAATTTACAGGTGACTAGCCCTTTCTCCCTGTTGGAAAGTGACTTCCCCCAGGGAAGAGGGGGACTTTGCAAAGGATGAGCCTCGTTTTCCTGGGAAAGATACCGAACCAAAGACCTATAAATGTATCTAGGCTGTGAACGGTCCATCTGCTCTTAAGTTGCCTTTTAGTGACTTCTTTTCCCTTTTAAGGCTACCAGAATCTTATAGTGATGGTTCGCTGCCTCTTCTTCATTTCTAATCTGACTTGGTGCATGTAAGAGGAATGAAGTTGGATATCAGGAAATCTCCAGCAGCACCACCCTTTCTCCTTAGAGCTGAGAAAGAACTTAAATTCCTGAGCTTTGACCCTCTGTATACAGTCTCCTGAGTGCATATAGCAGACCTGCCCTCTACTCCTTAGGATGGGGCTCTTTTATGACTCTATCACTGATTGTTATTTTTTTTTTTTTTCTGTCATTTGATCCAAGAGTCAAATTTTCAAACTTTCTCTTTGAAAACGTGGTACAAATTCCTCTTTTCGTTCTTTGGGTAAATTGGCAAGTTGAAGACACAAATTACTCCTTCCAAGAACCCTGCCAAAATTCCTCTACCTCATATGGTGAGGATGATCAATTCTACGGAAGTGGAAGAGAACAGGTTAACTACCCAGAATTTAAGACCCTACATCTGAGTTAGGCTCAGAAAGTCTTAGTACTGGACTAGATATTCCACAGATAAAATTAAAACTACTTGTTGAGAGAATACAATAATGTTTGTCCTTCAGACAATCATCTCTTTTTCCCTGTTAACTGCTGCTTTGTCTGAGCTCGGATGAAAAACCATCTCCACGGAGAGGCCTTCTCAGCAGTCCAGGCTCCATCAGGTCTTCTGTCATTGGTTTTCTTTTATACCAAGCTCTCTTCATAGCACTTAGGACAAATATTTATTGTGCATTGTCAATCACTCTTGCTTTATTCCGTGTCATGTTCATTATTGTAGCTGTTAGAATCTCAAAATATATCTTGTATGCAGTGGACACTTTATTTGTTGAAAGACAGAATGGAAGAACAATTGTGGCAGCTGGGGAAATTTACAGGTGACTAGCCCTTTCTCCCTGTTGGAAAGTGACTTCCCCCAGGGAAGAGGGGGACTTTGCAAAGGATGAGCCTCGTTTTCCTGGGAAAGATACCGAACCAAAGACCTATAAATGTATCTAGGCTGTGAACGGTCCATCTGCTCTTAAGTTGCCTTTTAGTGACTTCTTTTCCCTTTTAAGGCTACCAGAATCTTATAGTGATGGTTCGCTGCCTCTTCTTCATTTCTAATCTGACTTGGTGCATGTAAGAGGAATGAAGTTGGATATCAGGAAATCTCCAGCAGCACCACCCTTTCTCCTTAGAGCTGAGAAAGAACTTAAATTCCTGAGCTTTGACCCTCTGTATACAGTCTCCTGAGTGCATATAGCAGACCTGCCCTCTACTCCTTAGGATGGGGCTCTTTTATGACTCTATCACTGATTGTTATTTTTTTTTTTTTTCTGTCATTTGATCCAAGAGTCAAATTTTCAAACTTTCTCTTTGAAAACGTGGTACAAATTCCTCTTTTCGTTCTTTGGGTAAATTGGCAAGTTGAAGACACAAATTACTCCTTCCAAGAACCCTGCCAAAATTCCTCTACCTCATATGGTGAGGATGATCAATTCTACGGAAGTGGAAGAGAACAGGTTAACTACCCAGAATTTAAGACCCTACATCTGAGTTAGGCTCAGAAAGTCTTAGTACTGGACTAGATATTCCACAGATAAAATTAAAACTACTTGTTGAGAGAATACAATAATGTTTGTCCTTCAGACAATCATCTCTTTTTTCCCCTATCTTAGCAGTTTTAAATTTTTTATTTTTTAAAGGTGTTCAAAGTTTTCATTAAATTTTAGAGTGTGGACATAGGATGAACTTAAGTGTCTGCTGGTCATCAGTTGAAACCTTTTCTATGTCAAAGATCACATGGGCACTGCTTTACCAGAGCCTTTGGATTCAGTGTTTTTTCCCCCTAAAACTCTGTGTACATCTTTTTTTTCTCTGATCTCCTAAACTGACCGCTTTGTTGATGTACAAACAAAATGCAATTTCCTATTAATTGTGTCCTTTGATCTATCTAAAAGATTCTGCAAGTTTGGGAGAAAGCAGTTTAGGAAGCGTGCGTTGGCTGATAGTGCTGTCCTCAGGAACGTTCTCCTCAGAGCACTTTTGCATGAAGCCATCAAACATCTTTCATCCTGGGACTATTAAAGTGTGTGCAAGGAGCTACTTAAATTGTTAGGAGCACAAATGTTGTTATGCTGTATAGAAGAGCACATTCATTTTCCTTCTTGATTCTAAGGTGAAGAATACATGCATTTTGTATTAGCTACGCTTTTATATCTTCAGCCTGCCAAATAGGAAAAACAAATGGGGTTGGCCCTGCATGATACTGCATTTATATAAAATTGCTTCCCTCTCTGGGAAGAGTTGGAAATCAAGAATGAAGGTAATGATTAATTTTGCACAGCTGCAGGGGCATCTCAACTCCTTATCTGTATTTGTTCTGGTGTTGCAGTCTAATGGTCAGGTATGAGTCACTAAGGCAAGGCCACATCTAAGAGGTGGGGAATTGGACTTGACCGCTCAATGATAGGAGTGACAAAGAATGTATGTCTGTGTCTTAAACCACCACGGATATGTATGGTGATGTCCCCCACCTGCCATTGCTTCATTGAACTGTTTAATCAAGAGCCAGCCCAGCAAAATTGGGTCAAAGACTACCAGAGGCAAGATGTGTTAACTACCCAGAATTTAAGACCCTACATCTGAGTTAGGCTCAGAAAGTCTTAGTACTGGACTAGATATTCCACAGATAAAATTAAAACTACTTGTTGAGAGAATACAATAATGTTTGTCCTTCAGACAATCATCTCTTTTTTCCCCTATCTTAGCAGTTTTAAATTTTTTATTTTTTAAAGGTGTTCAAAGTTTTCATTAAATTTTAGAGTGTGGACATAGGATGAACTTAAGTGTCTGCTGGTCATCAGTTGAAACCTTTTCTATGTCAAAGATCACATGGGCACTGCTTTACCAGAGCCTTTGGATTCAGTGTTTTTTCCCCCTAAAACTCTGTGTACATCTTTTTTTTCTCTGATCTCCTAAACTGACCGCTTTGTTGATGTACAAACAAAATGCAATTTCCTATTAATTGTGTCCTTTGATCTATCTAAAAGATTCTGCAAGTTTGGGAGAAAGCAGTTTAGGAAGCGTGCGTTGGCTGATAGTGCTGTCCTCAGGAACGTTCTCCTCAGAGCACTTTTGCATGAAGCCATCAAACATCTTTCATCCTGGGACTATTAAAGTGTGTGCAAGGAGCTACTTAAATTGTTAGGAGCACAAATGTTGTTATGCTGTATAGAAGAGCACATTCATTTTCCTTCTTGATTCTAAGGTGAAGAATACATGCATTTTGTATTAGCTACGCTTTTATATCTTCAGCCTGCCAAATAGGAAAAACAAATGGGGTTGGCCCTGCATGATACTGCATTTATATAAAATTGCTTCCCTCTCTGGGAAGAGTTGGAAATCAAGAATGAAGGTAATGATTAATTTTGCACAGCTGCAGGGGCATCTCAACTCCTTATCTGTATTTGTTCTGGTGTTGCAGTCTAATGGTCAGGTATGAGTCACTAAGGCAAGGCCACATCTAAGAGGTGGGGAATTGGACTTGACCGCTCAATGATAGGAGTGACAAAGAATGTATGTCTGTGTCTTAAACCACCACGGATATGTATGGTGATGTCCCCCACCTGCCATTGCTTCATTGAACTGTTTAATCAAGAGCCAGCCCAGCAAAATTGGGTCAAAGACTACCAGAGGCAAGATGTGTTTCAGTTTATGTTTTCTGAGTTAGTCACATGTCAAGGGTGAAGTTGGGGAAGGCTGAAGGCTATGTAGGAAAATGAGGAAATGTAGGAAATGTAGGAAAATGGCTGGCTGGGAGGATGCTCCAGGAAGGCCTTGATTTAGTTCTCTGCTTAGGCCTGTGTATCCTGAATGGTGGCCTTTACCCTCTGGGTCATGAGGCTGTGGGGGGTCGCAGAGAGTCAGATATGACTGAGTGACAAACGCTTTCACTTTCGCCCTCTGGAGGAGTATTGAGACAAAAGGGGCTTTTCCTAAAAGGCTAGTTTGACTCAAGGATTCTGGGGAGCTTTTATTAGGGAGTTGAGGATACAATTTCACACACATTTTATAAAGATAAAACAAAGGTTTTTGGAACAATCTGAGCATGGGAGTGAGCTGATTAGAGCTGCAGTCTGGGGCTTCCCCTGGTGGTCCAGTGGATGGGGACACCGCCTTGCAGTGCAGGGGCACCGGTTCGATCCCTGGCCTGGGAAGATCCCACGTGCCGCAGAGCGGCTGGACCGATGTGACCAATTGCTGAGCCGGAGCTCTGGAGCGCATGTGCACAGATCCGGTGCTCTGCAGCGACAGACGCCGCCGCGATGGGAGGCCCACAGGAGCCGGGGAGCAAAGACGGATGAAAATGGAGAGGTGGGGGACCAATGGAGGTGGCCCGCCCGCTCCCCTCCCTCCCCAACCCGACCCCCGCTCAAAATAAATAAATAAATAAATCTTAAAAAAAAAAAAAAGAGCTGCAGTCTGAGGAGGTCACTGTCATCAGGCCTGAGGAGGGGGTGGGTGAGGTTGTATCAGGACACTGGCTAGTTTCTAGGATATCATTCAGACGGTATGGTGGGACAGACAGCCAGGGTTTTAGAGATGAAGCACTGAGCAGTGAGGAACCCAAAGGGAGACATCCAGGAGAGTGAAGGGGAGGTGTGGGTATAGGGGAGTGGAGCCAGTAGTAACCAGCTGTCTGGCTTGGGCCAGTGGGTGGGTGGTGATGCCACTCACACATGAGACTGAAACCAGGAGGGGAAACAGTGTGTAGGTAGATGTGTTACCATTTTTTTTTGTCTTCTCACTCTGATGTTTCACATCAGAACCTTATTGACCCTAGGGGACTGTCTCTACTGGAGTTAGTTAATTCACAGAGATAAAGACTCACTTGTGAGCAGTACAGACTAATCCAGAATTGTCACCCCAACCATCTGCTTTATCAGTCCTTCCTACTTTCTTCACCTGCCCTAATCATTCAACACACAGATATCAGGCAACTAGAGATAGTCCCTATGCCCCACAACCTGCTGAATGACTTACACTCATACGCCTTGCCTGACTTGATCCTTCCTGTGAACAGTTAAGGCTCTTGCCTGCATTTCACCATCACCCCACCCACTCCCTCACCACCCCTCTCCCTCCCGATCGACCCTGGTCTTCCCTCCATGGCCCCCGCCCTGCATGGCCTCCTGTTTCAAGGGAGCTGAGAGGGCACAAAAGTTATTCCTGTATGACACCCATGTCCATATCTCTGTGTCTTACTATATACTGGGGTTTTAAAGCAAATTCCAGGTACTCTTTAGACAGTGGGGCTGATGGGGAGTTTGGTGTTATACCTGTTGAGTTTAAATGGTACTGGGTTTTCGAATATTTGGACAGAGATGTCTAGAAGCTGTTGGACATAGGGATTTGGGGCTTTAGGAAAGAAGTCTCAATATTTTCCCCCAGTTATATCTCATACGGTTGCTGTGGGATATAGGTGAGATTCATGTTGGATGAGGCTTTAAAAAATTATGAAGTGCTATGTCAATAAAAAGTACTCTTATTTTATCTCTTTCCTTTAGAGTCTGAGGCTATATACCTTGCTAAGAATAAGTGAAAAAGGAATTTTGCCTTATCCTCTTGTTTGTCAATCTCTATTCAGACAGACACATTCATAGGAGTTCCCTTGGCAGGATGTTGCTGCCACCATACTGGCTTGTGTTTGATTTTTTTAAAAGAGCAGTCTGAAAAAAATGGAAATATAGATCAATGGAACAGGATAGAAAGCTCCCAAATAAACCTATGCACCTATGGTCAATCTATGACAAAGGAGGTACGATTACACAATGTCAGAAAGACAGTCTCTTCAACAAATGGTGCTGGGAAAACTGGACAGCTATATGTAAAATGATGAAATTAGAACATTTTTAAACACCATACACAGAAATAAGCTCAAAACAAGAGAGACGACACTATAAAACTCCTAGAGGAAAATATAGGAAGAAAACTCTCTTACATAAATCAAAGCAATCTTTTTCAGTCTGTATCCCAGAATAATGGAAATAAAAAACAAAAAAATAAATGAGACCTACTTAAACTCAAAAGCTTTTGCACAGCAAAGAAGCAATAAATACAATGAAAAGACAACCCATAGACTGGGAGAAAACATTTGCAAATGATATGACTCTAAGGGATTAGTTGGCAAAATCTAAAAACAGTTTATGATGCTTAACAGCATTAAAACAAACAGCTCACTCAAAAAACAGGCAGAAGACCTGAATAGACATTTCTCCAAAGAAGGCATACAGGTGGCCAAGAGTCATATCCAAAGATCTTCAACATCGTTAATTATTAGAGAAATGCAAGTCCAAACTACAGTGACATATTACCTCACACCAGCCAGAATAGCTATCACCAAAAAATCCATGAACAGTAAGTGATGAAGAGGATGTGGAGAGAAGGGAACCCTCCTACGCTCTTGGTAGGAATGTAAATTGGTACAGCTACTATGGAGAAGAGTATGGAGGTTCCTTTGCAGTCTCAGTCCTGGGCATACAACCAGAGAAAACATGATCTGAAAGAATACCTGGACCTCAGTGTTCACTGCAGCACTATTTACAATAGCAAAGATATGGAAGCAACCTAAATTGCCCATCAACAGAGTTATGGATAAAGAAGATGTGGTACAAAAGAGATTGTGGGAGCAGGGCTCGCTCTTTTCCCTCTGGCGGCAGCCATCAGGTGAGCCAGCACGGGCACGTACAAGTTCATCCAGGAGCTGTGGAGGAAGAAGCAATTGGACGTGATGCGCTTCCTGCTCCGTGTGCGCTGCTGGCAGTATGGCCACCTCTTGGCGCTGCACTGCGCCCCACGCTGTGCCCGACAGGCGCACCGCTGGGCTACAAGGCCAAGCAAGGCTATGTCATATATCGGATCCGCGTGCGCTGCAGCAGCCACCAAAGCCTGGTGCCCAAGAGGGCCATGTACGGCAAGCCTGTCCACCACGGCGTCAACCAGCTCAAGTTTGCCCACAGCCTGCAGTCGGTGGCGGAGGAGCGCGCTGGCCGCCATTGTGGGGCCCTGAGGGTCCTGAATTTCCTACTGGGTTAGTGAAGATTCTGCATAACAAATTCTTTGAGGTTATCCTCATGGATCCATTCCATAAAGCTATCAGAAGAAACCCTGACACCCAATGGATCACCAAACCAGTCCACAAAGCACAGGGAGATGTGAGAGCTGACCTCCGCAGGCAGAAAGAGCCGTGGCCTGGGCAAGGCCACAAGTTCCACCACACCATCGGTGGCTCTCGCCGTGCAGCCTAAACAAACAGCTCACTCAAAAAACAGGCAGAAGACCTGAATAGACATTTCTCCAAAGAAGGCATACAGGTGGCCAAGAGTCATATCCAAAGATCTTCAACATCGTTAATTATTAGAGAAATGCAAGTCCAAACTACAGTGACATATTACCTCACACCAGCCAGAATAGCTATCACCAAAAAATCCATGAACAGTAAGTGATGAAGAGGATGTGGAGAGAAGGGAACCCTCCTACGCTCTTGGTAGGAATGTAAATTGGTACAGCTACTATGGAGAAGAGTATGGAGGTTCCTTTGCAGTCTCAGTCCTGGGCATACAACCAGAGAAAACATGATCTGAAAGAATACCTGGACCTCAGTGTTCACTGCAGCACTATTTACAATAGCAAAGATATGGAAGCAACCTAAATTGCCCATCAACAGAGTTATGGATAAAGAAGATGTGGTACAAAAGAGATTGTGGGAGCAGGGCTCGCTCTTTTCCCTCTGGCGGCAGCCATCAGGTGAGCCAGCACGGGCACGTACAAGTTCATCCAGGAGCTGTGGAGGAAGAAGCAATTGGACGTGATGCGCTTCCTGCTCCGTGTGCGCTGCTGGCAGTATGGCCACCTCTTGGCGCTGCACTGCGCCCCACGCCCCACGCGGCCCGACGAGGCGCACCGCTGGGCTACAAGGCCAAGCAAGGCTATGTCATATATCGGATCCGCGTGCGCTGCAGCAGCCACCAAAGCCTGGTGCCCAAGAGGGCCATGTACGGCAAGCCTGTCCACCACGGCGTCAACCAGCTCAAGTTTGCCCACAGCCTGCAGTCGGTGGCGGAGGAGCGCGCTGGCCGCCATTGTGGGGCCCTGAGGGTCCTGAATTTCCTACTGGGTTAGTGAAGATTCTGCATAACAAATTCTTTGAGGTTATCCTCATGGATCCATTCCATAAAGCTATCAGAAGAAACCCTGACACCCAATGGATCACCAAACCAGTCCACAAAGCACAGGGAGATGTGAGAGCTGACCTCCGCAGGCAGAAAGAGCCGTGGCCTGGGCAAGGCCACAAGTTCCACCACACCATCGGTGGCTCTCGCCGTGCAGCCTGGAGAAGGCACAATACTCTCCACCTCCATCGCTACTGCTAATAAGAGTAATGTTTGTAAAATTCTTAAAATTCTTTATTCTTAATAAACAGTTTAGGACGTTCAAAAAAAAAAGAAGATGTGATATATAGATACAATAAAATATTACTCAACCATTAAATCAGAAAGAATGAAATAACCCATTTGGAGCAACATGGCTGGACCCAGAGTTTGTCATACTGAGTGAAATAAGTCAGAGAGAGAATTATTGTATGACATCCCTCACATGTGGACTCTAAAAAAGAAATGATACAAATGAACTTACAAAACAGAAACATACTTACAGACTTAGGAAGGAACCTAACCATTGTAAGGAGTTGGTGGGGGTGAGGAGGATGGTGAGAAGGGATTGCTAGGGATGGACATATACAGACTCTTATTTAAAATGGATCATCAGCAAGGACCTACTGTATAGCACATGGAACTCTGCTCTGTGTTTTGTGGCAGCCTGGATGGGAAGGGAGTCTGGGGGAGAATAGACACATGTGCGTGTATGGCTGAATTCTTTTGCTGTTCTACTGAAATGACCACAACATTGTTAATCGACTGCACCCCAATACAAAATAAAAAGTTAAAAAAGAGCGTCCTGTCTTAGCAACAGAAGAGTGGAGTATTAGAAAGTGGATACAGTTGATGCTTGAACGATATGGGTTTTAGACTATATGAATCAATTTATACACAGATTTTTTTCAATAAATACTGTGAATGATCCTCAGTTGATTCTGTGGTTGTGGAACCATGAATAGAGAGGGTTGGTGAACTGTGGGACTTAAGATCCTCAGTTGATTCTGTGGTTGTAGAACCATGAATAGAGAGGGTTGGTGAACTGTGGGACTTAAGCATCTGTGGATTTTATTATCTTGAGAGATGACTGTATTTTCCTTTATTCTGTTATAGTACTTGGAGATATGAAGTAAGAATAGAATACATATGATTTAGCATAAAATTAGATTCAAATTTCCTTTCTTGGAAATAGTTTTTCATCTCTTTAAAAATTGTTTCTTTTATGGTCTACCTTTTGGAATTAGTATTTTTAAACTTACTGAATTCACCTCACATGTCTTTTAAACTGGGGATTAAATAGGTCTGGACCCCAGGATCACAGAGGGTGAGAGGGCCATGAAGTGGAGAAATTCAAATCCTTCTGTGTAAGAGTAATGTTTGTAAAATTCTTAAAATTCTTTATTCTTAATAAACAGTTTAGGACGTTCAAAAAAAAGAAGATGTGATATATAGATACAATAAAATATTACTCAACCATTAAATCAGAAAGAATGAAATAACCCATTTGGAGCAACATGGCTGGACCCAGAGTTTGTCATACTGAGTGAAATAAGTCAGAGAGAGAATTATTGTATGACATCCCTCACATGTGGACTCTAAAAAAGAAATGATACAAATGAACTTACAAAACAGAAACATACTTACAGACTTAGGAAGGAACCTAACCATTGTAAGGAGTTGGTGGGGGTGAGGAGGATGGTGAGAAGGGATTGCTAGGGATGGACATATACAGACTCTTATTTAAAATGGATCATCAGCAAGGACCTACTGTATAGCACATGGAACTCTGCTCTGTGTTTTGTGGCAGCCTGGATGGGAAGGGAGTCTGGGGGAGAATAGACACATGTGCGTGTATGGCTGAATTCTTTTGCTGTTCTACTGAAATGACCACAACATTGTTAATCGACTGCACCCCAATACAAAATAAAAAGTTAAAAAAGAGCGTCCTGTCTTAGCAACAGAAGAGTGGAGTATTAGAAAGTGGATACAGTTGATGCTTGAACGATATGGGTTTTAGACTATATGAATCAATTTATACACAGATTTTTTTCAATAAATACTGTGAATGATCCTCAGTTGATTCTGTGGTTGTGGAACCATGAATAGAGAGGGTTGGTGAACTGTGGGACTTAAGATCCTCAGTTGATTCTGTGGTTGTAGAACCATGAATAGAGAGGGTTGGTGAACTGTGGGACTTAAGCATCTGTGGATTTTATTATCTTGAGAGATGACTGTATTTTCCTTTATTCTGTTATAGTACTTGGAGATATGAAGTAAGAATAGAATACATATGATTTAGCATAAAATTAGATTCAAATTTCCTTTCTTGGAAATAGTTTTTCATCTCTTTAAAAATTGTTTCTTTTATGGTCTACCTTTTGGAATTAGTATTTTTAAACTTACTGAATTCACCTCACATGTCTTTTAAACTGGGGATTAAATAGGTCTGGACCCCAGGATCACAGAGGGTGATGAGGGCCATGAAGTGGGACCCTGTAACTCCACCCTTCAGTTCCCTTCATCTCCCTGTAGCTTTGTGTTTGCCACCTTCTGTGCTACAAGGTGCTACCTCTGTGATTACATCTGTCTGTTAACATCACTGGCTCTTTATCTAGTGACTCTAGTTTTTATTTGGAATTCAAAGTGAAATGGAACAGAAACCAATTCAGGATATGATCTCAAGTTAATTATCTTTCCTGGGCCTGATAACAGTCAAGGACTGGGCAGACTCTTTCTTGTACAACATGCCACTGGTCAGACGGGACTAGCCAACAGAGAAGCAAATCAAAATCACTCACCTAAATAAACCTCAGTACCTGACTGCACTTTTCCTTTGTTCTTCAGTCATAGATTTATTTGTTCATGTATTCAGCCAGTACTTAATGAACATGCCAGGTTCTGTGGCATTTGCTGTTCAGTCGCTAAGTTGTGTCTGACTCTTGGCTAACCCATGGGGTCCCCTTCAGCACGCCAGGCTTCCCTGTCTTACGCTATCTCCCAGAATTTGCTCAAACTCATGTCTGTGGCATATATCGGGGAAATACAATGATGAGCAATGTCAGACGTGATCCCTAGACGCACAGGGCTTATGTGCCACAGGGCATCAGGTTGGCAGGCCTAATGAAATGATGATGCAGAATACAGTTAGCCCTCAGGTGACAGTTGATTCAGGATTGGTTGAATCTGCAGATGTGGAACCCACAGAGATGGAGGGCTGACTGCACTACTCTAAGGGACTTGAGCATCCATGGATTTTGGTATCCGTCAGGGGTCCTGAAACTAATTCCCTGTGAATACTGAGTATAACTAATGAAATACTTTTGAGCAGTTCAAAGTTAATTTCATGGGTACTACATTACAATATCAGCGTGTTCTGGAGGATTAATGTCAATACACACACATTTTATTGTCCATTGGCAATAACAAATTAGACCACTTATTACCTTTCATAGTTTCTTTAAGTCTGGAATTCAGGAATGTCTGGTTATGGTTTGGGGTGCCTCATGAGAATGCAGTTGTCTGAAGGTTTGACTAGGGTGGCAGGTACACTTTCAGGGTAGTTTCCCTGTGTGATTCTTAAGTTCTTACAGCAGGAGACCTCACTTTCTTTTTGTGTGGGCGTCTCCACAGGGCTGCTCGAGTTTTCCTTATGATGTTGGTACTGGCTAACCCCAGAGTGGAATAATCCAGGAAACCAAATTGGAAGCTGCCAGGCTTTTTATGACCTAGCTTTGGAAATCCCTTTTGTCATATTCTGTAGGCTGCCTAGTTTAATGCGGGAAGAGATCATACAGCAGTATCAGGAGTCAAGGTTACGCTGATTATCTGGCAGGGTAAGCTCCAGCAGGCTGGCTCCCGCAAGTACTGTTTCTGCATTAACGCCAGATATGTAACATGAAATCTAAATAACAGCACCTTAAACAAGAATTCATTTTTCTATGTGTAAAAATCTTGAGGAGGCAGTGCAGAGTGATGGCAACTCTGTGCCCTTCTAGGTTTCAGGTTTTTTCTAACTTTCCTTCGTTGTTAGGACTTTTGAAAGTATTTTGAAAGTCTCTTCCCTTTCAAAGGGAAGAGAAGGGGAAGAGAGAAGGGAGAAAGGAAAGATCTAGGTGACTTGTTCAAGGAAGCCTTGTCATTATAAGGTGACTTCTGTAGTTCAAGCCGTCATAATCTATATTTAGAGAGCAGGAAGGATCGAAAGCAAAAGGGTACCTGTGAATTGAATTTGTCCCCTTTAGAATACTCTTCATGAACTTGGACTTACATCACACTGGCCCCAGGCTATGTGGAACCTAGGCAGAATACAGTTAGCCCTCAGGTGACAGTTGATTCAGGATTGGTTGAATCTGCAGATGTGGAACCCACAGAGATGGAGGGCTGACTGCACTACTCTAAGGGACTTGAGCATCCATGGATTTTGGTATCCGTCAGGGGTCCTGAAACTAATTCCCTGTGAATACTGAGTATAACTAATGAAATACTTTTGAGCAGTTCAAAGTTAATTTCATGGGTACTACATTACAATATCAGCGTGTTCTGGAGGATTAATGTCAATACACACACATTTTATTGTCCATTGGCAATAACAAATTAGACCACTTATTACCTTTCATAGTTTCTTTAAGTCTGGAATTCAGGAATGTCTGGTTATGGTTTGGGGTGCCTCATGAGAATGCAGTTGTCTGAAGGTTTGACTAGGGTGGCAGGTACACTTTCAGGGTAGTTTCCCTGTGTGATTCTTAAGTTCTTACAGCAGGAGACCTCACTTTCTTTTTGTGTGGGCGTCTCCACAGGGCTGCTCGAGTTTTCCTTATGATGTTGGTACTGGCTAACCCCAGAGTGGAATAATCCAGGAAACCAAATTGGAAGCTGCCAGGCTTTTTATGACCTAGCTTTGGAAATCCCTTTTGTCATATTCTGTAGGCTGCCTAGTTTAATGCGGGAAGAGATCATACAGCAGTATCAGGAGTCAAGGTTACGCTGATTATCTGGCAGGGTAAGCTCCAGCAGGCTGGCTCCCGCAAGTACTGTTTCTGCATTAACGCCAGATATGTAACATGAAATCTAAATAACAGCACCTTAAACAAGAATTCATTTTTCTATGTGTAAAAATCTTGAGGGAGGCAGTGCAGAGTGATGGCAACTCTGTGCCCTTCTAGGTTTCAGGTTTTTTCTAACTTTCCTTCGTTGTTAGGACTTTTGAAAGTATTTTGAAAGTCTCTTCCCTTTCAAAGGGAAGAGAAGGGGAAGAGAGAAGGGAGAAAGGAAAGATCTAGGTGACTTGTTCAAGGAAGCCTTGTCATTATAAGGTGACTTCTGTAGTTCAAGCCGTCATAATCTATATTTAGAGAGCAGGAAGGATCGAAAGCAAAAGGGTACCTGTGAATTGAATTTGTCCCCTTTTAGAATACTCTTCATAGAAATCCACTCATGAACTTGGACTTACATCACACTGGCCCCAAACTGACTGCACACCACCATTTTATATAATAGACTTGAGTATCCATGGATTTGGGTATCCCATATGTGCAAAGGAGCCTGGGAAATATTTTTAAGCTAGGCTTATGGCTAAAGCCTGCCTAAATAAGCAATAGACAGTATCTGCTTGAAGTTAAAAAATCTTTTTCTCTTTGCTTCTTGTGTGGATTGATTATGGACTGTTAAACTCACTTGTTTTCAGTAATAATTTGCAAATGAGTTTCTGATCACACAGGCAATTATTTTTAGGAGAATAGCTAACAAAATAAAGCCCAATATATATATATATTTCATGAATGAGATGATTTCTAGGGCCTCAATGTTAGAGCCATTTTTACTGGGAGAATTTTTTCCCCTAATATGCCCAGGCTGTGTTAGTCCCTCAGTCATGTCCATCTCTTTGCAACCCCGTAAACTATAGGCCCCTAGACTCCTCTGTCCATGGAGTTCTCCAGGCAAGAATGCCAGAGTGGGTTTCCATGCCCTTCTGCAGGAGATCTTCCTGAACCAGGGATAGAACTTGAGTCTCCTGCATTGCAGGCAGATTCTTTACCATCTGAGCCACGAGGGAAGCCCCTATGCAAACTCTGGAGAGGATCAATGTTTCTGCCTGATTGGGACCTTTAATGTGTGTGTGTATGGGGCGGGGGCATGAACGTGATAACTACTACAGCAGGGAAACTTAATATGTCCATAGATATTCAAACACTACAGATAAAGTTCCTGTATTTGAGCAGCTTTTCATGCGAATTTTCTACCATTGTTCATTCAAGTGCCTGACATCATCCAGAATGGGCAGAGAATACTTGTGCATTCTGTTCTGTATTTTGTAATTGGGTTAGCTAATTATCATGGCTTTTTTTGTTTTTACTTGTTTGCCTAAAGCCTTATCTCCCTGAACCAGAAAGTAAGACTGTTTGGTCTTATTTCTACATTTAGTTCTAGTTCCCTGCTGATTTGAAAAGCCCAAACACAAATTTAATGTCTCGAAGAGATGAGGGAAAAGGCAAAATTTTCTGCTAGTTAGCACGGCACTTATTTAGAATAAATAGGTGAATGGCAAAGGATACGAAGAGTTTTTTAGATCAGTGATTCTTAAACCACAGTCCCATAAAACAAAATTTTGTGAGCTAAATTCAGATTGGTTAACATTTGGTCACTGGAATTTCCCCCAACCTCCCCTACACAAGCTGTAGAAGAATCTTAAGTTAGTGGAAGGATGTTCTCATGCACTAAAAAAAAAAAAAAAATTGGAGGGTGGGGAGAGAATTCCATCTGTTTCCACTTGAATATAGACCATTGATAAAGAAATGGTCTAATTTATTATTCTAAAAGGAACAATAATACTAATGGGGACAATCCAAATAGCTGACCACTGGTTGATTTCTTTGACATTTCGGCTGTTGGCTGTGTGATTTGTGTGGATATTCCTTGAAGAGCCTAGATCATGTCCTTAAAAGAAGCTTTGAGGAGATCTTTACTTGGGAAATGCACTTCACCTCTAGGTGTCAGAGGACTGTTATGTTGAATGTAATTTTAATACATAAAGCCTTGAGGTTGCTACCTGTGTATACACCAGTTCGTTTAAAACTGATCATAGAAACGACTGCCGAGTGGAGTCCCTTAGACTTTTTTTCAATGCAAGTGATGGTGGAGGCAGTGTGGAAAAGTGTGTAATTTATCCTGAATATTTTTTCTTTCTGCTTTCATTGTGTTAAAGAATTCAGATGACCTTTTTTTTTTTTTTCAACCCAAGATAATATGTGAGTCTTAGAAAGTAACTCAGTGTGGATGCTGTAATCCTTCTCCACCACTTCTTAATTGTGTGACCTTGGGGAAATTACATAGTTTACTTATGCCTCGGTATCCTCTGCTGTAATAGAGGAATAATGATAGCACTACTCATAGGGTTATTTTGATGATTAAATGACTGGAATCCTGCCAAGCACTGTGAATAGTGCACTGTGAGTACACGTTAACTGCTCGATAAAGTGTAGCCGTTCTTTTTTATTACTGTATTAACATTTTCACTATTCTTAGAACTGGAAAGAACTACAGTTGACCCCGTTTTTGAATATGCTACCTTTCAGTAGCTGGACTTTGAATTGTGGTTTTTATTAAGTTTTTGGCTGAGAGTGTTTAATAACTTTTCTGCCTGAATAAACCAGGGGTTTGGGGAAAGTTTAGTGTGAATTTTCTGTTAGCAGGATTCAGGTATCCTAAACTTTGGTTTTGATGAAGATCGACCCTGCCCCAAATTTTTATCTCAAAATGGACTAAGCGTAGGGAATATTTGGGCTTATAATAGAGGTAGAAACACAAGTCAGTATAACATTTCTGTCCATTTAGCTCTAAAACACTTTGTCGACTAAAAAAAGATGAATAACTTGAGAATTGTGGGTTAAGTTTTATTTGGGGCATAACTAGGACTGCAGCCCAGGAGGCAGCATCCCAGGTAGCTCTGAGAGATGGCTCCAAAGAGGCAACAGGAAGATGATCAATATATAAGATTTTGAGGAGGGAGGAGTTCCATACCAATAAACAGTCATTTTACAAATGGTTTTTGATTAATCATTAGGATCTAATTTCATCGTAAAGGAATTTAGTGCTTTTCTAGATGTGAGGAGATGAAAGGATTGAGATAAAGATCATTCCTAAAAGCATCCACCTATCTAAAGACCTGCCCCACCAGATTCCTTGGAGCACAAAGTGCCTCTACCCCACCCTGATCTCCATCAGGGGGTATTGAAGACCAGCAGCTCTCAGCAGCACAGGGTCAGGTCTCTGCAGAGGCAGAGGGCAAATGTCCCTGTTGTCCAGTCATTGGCAATGTAATTGGTAAATGCCAATTTGTAGTTGACAAACATTTCTATAAAGACAGGTTATACAAAACGTGGACTTGAATTCTGAAGATTTTTAGTTATTCAGTGGCAGTGAAAAAATCTTAAGTATTTGTTTTTGTGATTTATTTTTTTAGGATGAAAATCAGTTTTTAAAACCTGTTTGATGAGCTGCACCTGTTGTAGATCTTAAATTGTGGTAGAAAAAGCAACGTTTATTTTTATTGCAGAGCCATGATGATCCCCATTTCAGTACTCAACTGGTGTTCTCCCTTTCTTTATTTAGCCAACTTAATGATCAATTATATTTGGTAGTGCACAAAGCCCCCATCTTAAGAAATTTAGAAAGAACCTGTGAAATTAGCAAAAGTATCTACCAACCAGTATTGCTCTATGAATTCATGTGTTGAAATCACTTTGGGAGACTTAGGAAAGAAAAGAACAACAGCATCCAGGAAGAGATGTTAGAGAATCTGCTAAAAGCAGTAGAGTGATATTCAAAAAAAAAAAAAAAAAAGCAGTAGAGTGATATTCTTCCTGGGTGATTCCAAAATGTAGCACTATTAAATAATGGAAACTCTGGTGACTTAATCTCTAACCCTAATGATTTAATTACACACTCATGAAGATTTAGACTGACAATCTAATAACTCATTGTGCTGGGGTAACAAAGAATGAGTTTTGTCTTTAGAGAGAGCTTACGTATAACTTGTTCCTTTGAAAAGAAGTGGCCCATCTGTTTAAATTATGCCAGCAGGCAGCATTACATAGAGCAACAGATACTTCCTTGGGACTATGGGCTGTTAAATTACCGCAAAACCCTCCTCACTGCAATCTTGCTCCATTTGAACCACTCTCAGCCAGGGTGGTGTTTGTAAAGATGACTCCCAGCTAGGGGTCACTCTGCTGAAAGCACTTCAGTCCCTCAAAGGAAGCCCAGACCATCACTGCATGCTTTCCCCTTTTTATTCTTATTCTACCCATGATCTTATTCTGTAGACATCTTGGATATTGAGTCAGCTCAGGGAACCTCACAGATGGCCAGGCCTCCCCAGAGGCTGGAGCTAGGAGCGCAGGTGGGCCTGGAGGTCTGGCTGTCATCTCCCTGGCTCTCCCCGCTCCCTGTCTCGTTCTCCTTCTGTAGACTGCCTGCTTCTGCTTTGACATGCTAGGAAATGGCCATCTCACAACTCCTGGTTTAGGTCTTTCTTACAAGTGATTAGCAGAGATGGAAACTAATTTCTCAGGCCCTGCAGCAAGTCCCTGGGAAAGTGAATCTAATGGACGAGAGGAACTTGGGCTCACCGGTGCCCTGAGCCTGGGGATGGTTCCGTGGACAGTCGTGGCTGTGGCAGCAGGCTGCCATTTTGCAGGTTGGGAGTGTCCAAAGGGCCCCCAGATAAAAACACAGGGAACTGTTTGAGATGTTCCACCTTTGATTCCCTTTTCCAATTGATTCCAAACTCTGTTGAAATTAAAAGCAAAAGTATCTACCAACCAGTATTGCTCTATGAATTCATGTGTTGAAATCACTTTGGGAGACTTAGGAAAGAAAAGAACAACAGCATCCAGGAAGAGATGTTAGAGAATCTGCTAAAAGCAGTAGAGTGATATTCAAAAAAAAAAAAAAAAAAGCAGTAGAGTGATATTCTTCCTGGGTGATTCCAAAATGTAGCACTATTAAATAATGGAAACTCTGGTGACTTAATCTCTAACCCTAATGATTTAATTACACACTCATGAAGATTTAGACTGACAATCTAATAACTCATTGTGCTGGGGTAACAAAGAATGAGTTTTGTCTTTAGAGAGAGCTTACGTATAACTTGTTCCTTTGAAAAGAAGTGGCCCATCTGTTTAAATTATGCCAGCAGGCAGCATTACATAGAGCAACAGATACTTCCTTGGGACTATGGGCTGTTAAATTACCGCAAAACCCTCCTCACTGCAATCTTGCTCCATTTGAACCACTCTCAGCCAGGGTGGTGTTTGTAAAGATGACTCCCAGCTAGGGGTCACTCTGCTGAAAGCACTTCAGTCCCTCAAAGGAAGCCCAGACCATCACTGCATGCTTTCCCCTTTTTATTCTTATTCTACCCATGATCTTATTCTGTAGACATCTTGGATATTGAGTCAGCTCAGGGAACCTCACAGATGGCCAGGCCTCCCCAGAGGCTGGAGCTAGGAGCGCAGGTGGGCCTGGAGGTCTGGCTGTCATCTCCCTGGCTCTCCCCGCTCCCTGTCTCGTTCTCCTTCTGTAGACTGCCTGCTTCTGCTTTGACATGCTAGGAAATGGCCATCTCACAACTCCTGGTTTAGGTCTTTCTTACAAGTGATTAGCAGAGATGGAAACTAATTTCTCAGGCCCTGCAGCAAGTCCCTGGGAAAGTGAATCTAATGGACGAGAGGAACTTGGGCTCACCGGTGCCCTGAGCCTGGGGGATGGTTCCGTGGACAGTCGTGGCTGTGGCAGCAGGCTGCCATTTTGCAGGTTGGGAGTGTCCAAAGGGCCCCCAGATAAAAACACAGGGAACTGTTTGAGATGTTCCACCTTTGATTCCCTTTTCCAATTATCCTCAGATGTCTTCAGCTAGACTTAGGCTTTTGTCTTTGAACTGTGATTACCTTGTATGTGGTTTATTTATGGGAAATCTAATGCCACCAAGAAATTGCCTTTCAACCAGGTGGTGTATCTGAAAATGCATTCATTTGCTTTAGTAAATGTTTATTGTTTATCGAGATTGTTTAAAGTGCTATAACACTGACCTGCATGGAATATCATTGTGTCCAGTTTAAAGGCTGTTTTTTGAAGAAATTAATGATATATATTTAAGCTGCATTTACTTGCATGTCCAAGGTTATAATCCCCTATTCATTAGTGTTTTCTCCCAGATCTTGTTCCAGTGTTGTGACAGGCAGTCAAAGTCTTTAATAATTTCCCTGTAGAGATGCCTCTGATATACTCAGAAGTTTGTTTCTTTTTTTTTTAACTCTTTCTGGTTATGAGTGAGAGAATAGATATGTTGGAAACAAGTAAATTTCCAACAGCAGTGCTGCAGGACATTATGAGTTTGAGATTAACTCAATGACAAGAGACTGTATAATCTGGGAAACTGGAGGCTTTCCAATTATGAGCATGGTGACTTGGCCAAATCACTGCTAGAGCTGGAGGTAGCTCAAAGTTCAAGACATCAGAAATAAATACTCACAAGCAAAGAGGAAAATCAGAAACATCATCGCCTGAGTCCAAAATGAAGTCACAGTCCTATTGGTGGGAGGACTCGTTTGTGACTGAAGATACAACCTTGTGTTTTCAAAGTTCACCGTGGGAACTGTTGAAGGGTTTTATCTGGGAGCATTTCTTAGAATGATAGTGGACGAAAAGTAGGAAACCTGTGTAAAGAGACCTTTCTGTGTTAAATATTTGAAATTATCTTCTGCAATGAGGGGCGGAGCATACAATGGGCCATCTCACAACTCCTGGTTTAGGTCTTTCTTACAAGTGATTAGCAGAGATGGAAACTAATTTCTCAGGCCCTGCAGCAAGTCCCTGGGAAAGTGAATCTAATGGACGAGGAACTTGGGCTCACGGTGCCCTGAGCCTGGGGATGGTTCCGTGGACAGTCGTGGCTGTGGCAGCAGGCTGCCATTTTGCAGGTTGGGAGTGTCCAAAGGGCCCCCAGATAAAAACACAGGGAACTGTTTGAGATGTTCCACCTTTGATTCCCTTTTCCAATTATCCTCAGATGTCTTCAGCTAGACTTAGGCTTTTGTCTTTGAACTGTGATTACCTTGTATGTGGTTTATTTATGGGAAATCTAATGCCACCAAGAAATTGCCTTTCAACCAGGTGGTGTATCTGAAAATGCATTCATTTGCTTTAGTAAATGTTTATTGTTTATCGAGATTGTTTAAAGTGCTATAACACTGACCTGCATGGAATATCATTGTGTCCAGTTTAAAGGCTGTTTTTTGAAGAAATTAATGATATATATTTAAGCTGCATTTACTTGCATGTCCAAGGTTATAATCCCCTATTCATTAGTGTTTTCTCCCAGATCTTGTTCCAGTGTTGTGACAGGCAGTCAAAGTCTTTAATAATTTCCCTGTAGAGATGCCTCTGATATACTCAGAAGTTTGTTTCTTTTTTTTTTAACTCTTTCTGGTTATGAGTGAGAGAATAGATATGTTGGAAACAAGTAAATTTCCAACAGCAGTGCTGCAGGACATTATGAGTTTGAGATTAACTCAATGACAAGAGACTGTATAATCTGGGAAACTGGAGGCTTTCCAATTATGAGCATGGTGACTTGGCCAAATCACTGCTAGAGCTGGAGGTAGCTCAAAGTTCAAGACATCAGAAATAAATACTCACAAGCAAAGAGGAAAATCAGAAACATCATCGCCTGAGTCCAAAATGAAGTCACAGTCCTATTGGTGGGAGGACTCGTTTGTGACTGAAGATACAACCTTGTGTTTTCAAAGTTCACCGTGGGAACTGTTGAAGGGTTTTATCTGGGAGCATTTCTTAGAATGATAGTGGACGAAAAGTAGGAAACCTGTGTAAAGAGACCTTTCTGTGTTAAATATTTGAAATTATCTTCTGCAATGAGGGACGGAGCATACTTGAATTTATGTTCTTAAAATTAAACACCTTAAAAATCACTTGGCAAACTGTGCCAGGATCACCAATGGGACATAAATAGGGAGAAGAACGTGTATGCAACCCACTAACAAATGGTGGTCCAGTGGGTAAGGACACCGCCTTGCAGTGCAAGGGGTGCCGGTTTGATCCCTGGCCTGGGAAGATCCCACGTGCCGTGGAGCGGCTAGACCGATGTGACCAATTACCAAGCTGGAGCTCTGGAGCGCATGCGCCCACAGCCGGTGCTCTACGACGAGAGAGGCCACCATGATGGGAGGCCCACATGGGCCAAAGAACAAAGATGGGTGAAAATGGACAAAAATGAAAGACCAATAGTAGTGGCCCGCCCACTCCCCTCCCTCCCCACCCCACTCCCACCAAAATAAATAAATAAATCGTGGTGAATAAATGGGGAGGGGGAAGCATGGAGGAAGTAACAAGGAAACCTATAGTGTTATGTGTGGAAAAGATAGCTAGTGTCACAGTGCTAAGGGAATAGGAGTGCTTACAATGGCTTGGGGCAAAAGGGCTGGAGGGGTGGGATGGGGGATCTGGGTGGGTGGGGACCACGGATATGCATATGACTGATCTGGGAACATACATGTATGTGAACAACAAAACTCTGTAAAACCTTTAAAATAAAGAATAAAAATAAATTAAAAAAAAAAAAATGTCATCAGTAGATGTACTAAAGCAGAGAATGATCCTGTATCTCAAATTTCAGTCTGAGAATCAGTATAGAATTCTTTTATTTTTCCAAAGGACTTAATCTGGGAAACTGGAGGCTTTCCAAACAGGGAAACCCCTCACAAGTCCAAAATTGCAAAGAGGAAAATCAGAAACATCATCGCCTGAGTCCAAAATGAAGTCACAGTCCTATTGGTGGGAGGACTCGTTTGTGACTGAAGATACAACCTTGTGTTTTCAAAGTTCACCGTGGGAACTGTTGAAGGGTTTTATCTGGGAGCATTTCTTAGAATGATAGTGGACGAAAAGTAGGAAACCTGTGTAAAGAGACCTTTCTGTGTTAAATATTTGAAATTATCTTCTGCAATGAGGGACGGAGCATACTTGAATTTATGTTCTTAAAATTAAACACCTTAAAAATCACTTGGCAAACTGTGCCAGGATCACCAATGGGACATAAATAGGGAGAAGAACGTGTATGCAACCCACTAACAAATGGTGGTCCAGTGGATAAGGACACCACCTTGCAGTGCAAGGGGTGCCAGTTCGATCCCTGGCCAGGGAAGATCCCACGTGCCGCGGAGCGGCTGGACTGATGTGTCCAATTACTGAGCCGGAGCTCTGGAGCGCATGCGCTCAGAGCCGGCGCTCTGCGACAACAGAGGCCACCGCAATGGGAGGCCCACACGGGCCAAAGAAAAAAGATGGGTGAAAATGGACAAAAATGAAAGACCAATAGTAGTGGCCCGCCCACTCCCCTCCCTCCCCACCCCACTCCCACCAAAATAAATAAATAAATCGTGGTGAATAAATGGGGAGGGGGAAGCATGGAGGAAGTAACAAGGAAACCTATAGTGTTATGTGTGGAAAAGATAGCTAGTGTCACAGTGCTAAGGGAATAGGAGTGCTTACAATGGCTTGGGGAAAAGGTCTGGAGGGGTGGGATGGGGGGATCTGGGTGGGTGGGGACCACGGATATGCATATGACTGATCTGGGAACATACATGTATGTGAACAACAAAACTCTGTAAAACCTTTAAAATAAAGAATAAAAATAAATTAAAAAAAAAAAAATGTCATCAGTAGATGTACTAAAGCAGAGAATGATCCTGTATCTCAAATTTCAGTCTGAGAATCAGTATAGAATTCTTTTATTTTTCCCCTTTCCTTTTTTTGTTTTTGGCTGCACTTCATGGCAGGTGGGATCTTAAGTTCCCCAGCCAGGGCTGAAACCCATGACCCTCTAGTAGAAGCACAGAATCCCAACCAGGGAAGTTCCAATTTAGAATTCGTAACTGCTGAGTGCCCTTAACTCCTTTCTGCCTTGGTTAGTGCTCTCAAGGGTGTTGAGGAGCTTTTCCTAAGTAGATGGTATGTTATTAATAATTTCATAAAGATACTATTACTAGTGATATATACTAATTATGGCAAATGTAGTCTCCTAACTCTTCAGCATTAACCGCAAGTCTGTCCTGTCCTTCATGGAGAGGTGCAAGGATTAATTAATATGATTTCTGTTTGAGAAAATAAATATAAGATGATATGTTTCCAAAACACATTTTCTGTAGCAGAAGAGCTAAAATGCTAATTGAATGTAGGGGATTTTCTCATTTGCAGGAAGAAGTGATAGGAACTTTGAAACCAGTCCTTACTGTCAGTAGCAGTTTTTTATACTAAGGATTATTTTTTATTCCATACAAATTTTATTTATTATTATTATTTTACAGGGTTTTGTTGACTGCCACACATGGACCTAAATTCACCATAGGTATACATATGCTCCCCTCCCCTGAACCTCCCCTTTACCCCCCACCTCATCCCTGCTCCCCCATCCCACCCCTCCAGGCCGCCACAGAGCCCCTGTTTGAGACCCTCTAGTCCCACAGCATATTCTCCTCCCTCACCCCCATGTCTGTAAGACTGTTCTCTATGTTCACCTCTCCATTGCTGCTCTGCATATTTACTTATCAGCACTTTTTTTTTTCTAGATTCCATATATATGTGTCAGTATACAGTATTTATCTTTTTCTCTCTGACATATCTCACTCTGTAATAGATTCTAGATTGGTCTTGGGGCAATCTGGGGGGTGGGGGATGGTCCCTAGCATATGACTGATCTGGGAACATACATGTATGTGAACAACAAAACTCTGTAAAACCTTTAAAATAAAGAATAAAAATAAATTAAAAAAAAAATGTCATCAGTAGATGTACTAAAGCAGAGAATGATCCTGTATCTCAAATTTCAGTCTGAGAATCAGTATAGAATTCTTTTATTTTTCCCCTTTCCTTTTTTTGTTTTTGGCTGCACTTCATGGCAGGTGGGATCTTAAGTTCCCCAGCCAGGGCTGAAACCCATGACCCTCTAGTAGAAGCACAGAATCCCAACCAGGGAAGTTCCAATTTAGAATTCGTAACTGCTGAGTGCCCTTAACTCCTTTCTGCCTTGGTTAGTGCTCTCAAGGGTGTTGAGGAGCTTTTCCTAAGTAGATGGTATGTTATTAATAATTTCATAAAGATACTATTACTAGTGATATATACTAATTATGGCAAATGTAGTCTCCTAACTCTTCAGCATTAACCGCAAGTCTGTCCTGTCCTTCATGGAGAGGTGCAAGGATTAATTAATATGATTTCTGTTTGAGAAAATAAATATAAGATGATATGTTTCCAAAACACATTTTCTGTAGCAGAAGAGCTAAAATGCTAATTGAATGTAGGGGATTTTCTCATTTGCAGGAAGAAGTGATAGGAACTTTGAAACCAGTCCTTACTGTCAGTAGCAGTTTTTTATACTAAGGATTATTTTTTATTCCATACAAATTTTATTTATTATTATTATTTTACAGGGTTTTGTTGACTGCCACACATGGACCTAAATTCACCATAGGTATACATATGCTCCCCTCCCCTGAACCTCCCCTTTACCCCCCACCTCATCCCTGCTCCCCCATCCCACCCCTCCAGGCCGCCACAGAGCCCCTGTTTGAGACCCTCTAGTCCCACAGCATATTCTCCTCCCTCACCCCCATGTCTGTAAGACTGTTCTCTATGTTCACCTCTCCATTGCTGCTCTGCATATTTACTTATCAGCACTTTTTTTTTTCTAGATTCCATATATATGTGTCAGTATACAGTATTTATCTTTTTCTCTCTGACATATCTCACTCTGTAATAGATTCTAGATTCATCCACCTCATTAGAAGTGATTCAGATGCATTTCTTTTTATGGCTGAGTAATAGTTTATTGTATATATATGTACCATAGCTTCTTTATCCATTCATTTGTTGATGGACATATAGGTTGCTCCCATGTTCTAGCTATTGTAAATAGTGCTGCAGTGAACAATGGGGTACATGTGTCTCTTTCAATTTTGATTTCCTCATATCCTAAGGAATTTTATCCTTTGGTGTTAGGATGGGACATAACAGGTTTTCCAGTAATACTGGCTGGTTCAAATTCCTACACAGCTCTCTTCTACTCTGTTTTTACCTGATGTGTCCAGGGGCTGGCCAAAGTTGAAAGTCTCATCTCTTCTAGAACTGACTAGTCGATTGAGTAATGGACCTCTAACCTAGGCCTTAATGGTTCTAGTCCATTTTACTTTTTAATACAATTTTTACATTTAGGTATATTTTGAACAGTGTTCAGGCCACAAATTTAGCTCTCAAAGTCCTAGACCTTAGTCAACTTGGGGGGGAAAGCTGCTGAGATTTGTTATGACAATTAGAGGCTAAAATTGAACTTGTTCTCTGTATAACATTGAAACTAAATTTAGACATTACATGGGGCAATCTATCTCTGTTGAATGTTGTTTTTTTTTTTTTTTTTTTCCAATTTCCGGCCATCATGGGCTCAAATTTTTGTAGAATACAATAAAAATCTAAAAATAAAAACCAAGGCATAAAAAAAAGACAAGTTCCAAATTTTCATTAGGCTTAACAGGTATAAAATCTGTCTAATGCTACATAAGTGCTAAATTCTTTCAGTTTCTGTACTTACTTCATTTTGGACCCATCGCAACTAGTTTACAGACTAGTGTGGGTCCTAGGATTAGACTCTGAGACATTAAATCTGATTTCCAACAGCAGTGTTGCAGTAATTATTTAGTTTGAAGTTGAAAAGGTTACATCATGCCTAGATTTCCTATTTAGGAACTTTCTAAGAATTGTATCTTGACTTAAATTTGTTATATTAATACGTTGCCTCAAACTTCCTTTTCTTGAATAGAGCTTCAGTCAGGTTAATCAATTCTATTTAAGGGAAATCTGAACATTTTCCCAGCTTGGGTGAATCCTGATCAGATTGGTTATCCCAGTTTCCTCAGAATAATTTGTTGTAGGCAAGGACATATGACACAATTCTGGCCAATTAGATGTGAAGAAAATTAGGGCACTTCAGAGAAAGTTTTCTTTCCTATGAAAATGATACCATAAAATGACAGGAGGGGATGATGCCTGGAGCTGCTGTTGTACATTTGGTAATCTATTAGTTTAGGAAGAAATTTGGATTTTATAATGAATTGAACTGCTGAATGAACTAACCATGTGAGTACCATTCAAACTTACTATGTGGGATTAAAAAAACCCACTTTATTCTTTAAGCAATTTGTAGTTGGTCTTTCTCCTGCTTACAGCCCAAAGTACCTACAGAGTAATTTAGGAGTAGTTCAATACATAGATTTTAATAGTGAGTTAATTTTTAAGGAAGAGTAAAAATTAAGGTTTAAAAATCAGTTTTCCAAGAAGTGCTCTGCCCCCGGACTTTTTCCATCAAGTGGCAGCTCCTAGGGTTGCAGGCAGAAAGCCTCCAATGACTAAACAGACCTCCGCAGGATGTGCTCTGAGCATCAGACCATGTCCACCTTAGCACATGTCATAAAAACAAGATGCACCATAGCGGAGGCTTTCGTTTGGAAATATAGGGCCTTTCTAATCTTTGGGGTGGGATACCGTTTAAAATCAAGTCAGTCTTCATCTTTCGTTCGGAGTGTGAAGTGCCCAGTGTATGTGGTACTCTCACAGCAGGCTGTAGGACTTGGATTAGCAATACTGCTGGAAGCTCTGATGGAAGGGTTGCATGTTCTCTCCCACCCTTACCCCGGCAATCTGCTCTCAGCCTTTCAAGTTTACTGAAATGCCCATATGGAGAAATACTTTGTGGTATAAAAGTACCAGGCATTTTGGAAGTTGGAGTGTTTGAGAAGTGGTAATAGAACTGGGCAATTTTAATTTTTAAAATCATGCAGTAAATGATGTGGCAGGTATCATTCTAAGCATTTATTTATTTAATTCTCATGACAAGTCCACAAAACAGATACTGTTATTATGCTGTTCCAATGAAGGAAGGGATTCCAGGGAAGTTAGGTAATTTAGAGGCCCACAGCCTAGTCTACTGTCCACACTCTTACCATTGAACCTCATGCTCCATATGGAATATTTCAGTGGGATATATAAGGACAGAGAAGGTTTAAGGCTCCTCCAGGTATCCAGTGCTCCAGTCTATCATTTAGAAGATTGGACATTACAGATGGAGTTGGTCCTTGAGCACATCTCCCTACTCCCCTCCCCACCTCCTCTTCTCTCTGTGATCTTTCTTTCTCTGGCATGAGGTTTGGTTCAGTTGTTGGTTAGAGGGGCTGAGTCTACTTTCTCCTGTCTCCTGGGCCCTGCTTTCTTAAGTAATCAGCAGCTCTGGAGGTGATTGGCAGTCATTTTCTTGAACTTTCCTTGTGTAACTCAGAACTACATCCTAGACAGTGAGCCCAGCTCTGGAACACAAAGGGTAGAGCCTTTTAGCCTTCATCTAGTCCTTTTTCCCTGCTGGTGCTCAGTAGCACCCTAATTCCCACGGTTGGTCCTGATGACCTGCTGCGCCAGCATTTCAGCCCTTCTTACCACTGTGAGCCTCATAGGAAAACAGAAGGTTTGGGAGATAAGAAGCTATTAATACCGTTTTCGGTGCTACCCTGACAGTGCCCATTCCTTATTTGCCAGTCATCAGTCGGTGGTGTAAAGGAGCGCCTTTCTAATCTTTGGGGTGGGATACCGTTTAAAATCAAGTCAGTCTTCATCTTTCGTTCGAGTGTGAAGTGCCCAGTGTATGTGGTACTCTCACAGCAGGCTGTAGGACTTGGATTAGCAATACTGCTGGAAGCTCTGATGGAAGGGTTGCATGTTCTCTCCCACCCTTACCCCGGCAATCTGCTCTCAGCCTTTCAAGTTTACTGAAATGCCCATATGGAGAAATACTTTGTGGTATAAAAGTACCAGGCATTTTGGAAGTTGGAGTGTTTGAGAAGTGGTAATAGAACTGGGCAATTTTAATTTTTAAAATCATGCAGTAAATGATGTGGCAGGTATCATTCTAAGCATTTATTTATTTAATTCTCATGACAAGTCCACAAAACAGATACTGTTATTATGCTGTTCCAATGAAGGAAGGGATTCCAGGGAAGTTAGGTAATTTAGAGGCCCACAGCCTAGTCTACTGTCCACACTCTTACCATTGAACCTCATGCTCCATATGGAATATTTCAGTGGGATATATAAGGACAGAGAAGGTTTAAGGCTCCTCCAGGTATCCAGTGCTCCAGTCTATCATTTAGAAGATTGGACATTACAGATGGAGTTGGTCCTTGAGCACATCTCCCTACTCCCCTCCCCACCTCCTCTTCTCTCTGTGATCTTTCTTTCTCTGGCATGAGGTTTGGTTCAGTTGTTGGTTAGAGGGGCTGAGTCTACTTTCTCCTGTCTCCTGGGCCCTGCTTTCTTAAGTAATCAGCAGCTCTGGAGGTGATTGGCAGTCATTTTCTTGAACTTTCCTTGTGTAACTCAGAACTACATCCTAGACAGTGAGCCCAGCTCTGGAACACAAAGGGTAGAGCCTTTTAGCCTTCATCTAGTCCTTTTTCCCTGCTGGTGCTCAGTAGCACCCTAATTCCCACGGTTGGTCCTGATGACCTGCTGCGCCAGCATTTCAGCCCTTCTTACCACTGTGAGCCTCATAGGAAAACAGAAGGTTTGGGAGATAAGAAGCTATTAATACCGTTTTCGGTGCTACCCTGACAGTGCCCATTCCTTATTTGCCAGTCATCAGTCGGTGGTGTAAAGGAGCGCCGTTGTTTTACAGCACATGCGCACCATCTTAGCATACCACTCTACATGCTGCTAGGTCAGAGGGAAGACTGGCCAGCCTCTTAGATTTACTATGCATTCCTTTTTCAGTCAAGAATGTCCCATTTTCTCTGAGCAGTTTTTATTCCAAGGAATTAGGTTGATCTTTTCCAAAGGTTTGTGAGATTAGTTTAAAAAGCTAATTTGATATTAAAAGTTTTCCCACCTCCCTAAGGTGATAAGTAGTAGAGTGTTACTGATCTGCTTAAGGTTTAGTTATTGATACGTTAGGCCTTTCACAGGGATTTGGAGAAGTTACGGGTTTCAGCCCATAATCCCCTAAATATACCTTTGTGCTTAGTCACTCAGTTGTGTCCAACTCTTTGTGATCCCATGAACTGCAACCCACCAGGCTCCTCTGTCCATGGGATTCTCCAGGGAAGAATACTAGAGTCAGTTGCCATTCCCTTCTCCAGGGGGTCTTCTTGACTGAGGAATTAAACCAGGGTCTCCTGCATTGCAGGCGAATTCTTTCCCAGATGAGCTGCCAGGGAAGCCCAAATACAACGTTTGCCTAAAGTTAAGAAATTAAAATCAGGAATGTACCAGCATGGAGACTTTGCTATGATTTTTCCTTTGATTTATTACTTACAGAGTGTTTACTGGCAGGTATGGATAGATATGGGCTTCCCTGGTAGCTCAGTGGTAAAGAGACCACCTGCCAGTGCAGGAGACACAGACTGGATTGGGAAGATCCCGTGGAGAAGGAATGGCAACTCACTCAAGTAATCTTGCTTAGGAAATTCCATGGACAGAGGAACTTGACAGGCTGCAGTCCATGGGGTTGCAAGAGTTGGATACAAATAGCAACTAAACAACCATAATAAATACAGCACTAAGAGCACAGATAAAAATTCTTAACATCATGGAAACTGCATTCTAGTGAGAGAGACAATAAGTGAAGTAGGAAGGTTATGACATTTAAAATATGCAGCCTCTTAGGTCATTTATGTTTTTGGACTTTGACACCTTAGAGAAGAAGGTTGACCGCCAGACAGTAGGAAACTCTTGGTAATATTACGGCGCTTCTATAGCTCTCAACCTTCAATAAAAACCTTCTTCATGTTCTACCACATTTCCTGACCTTTCTTTCCTCTGGCCCTGTCAGTTGAACTGACCATTGTGATAAAGGGAGATACTTAGGAGGTCTTTATAGTCAAGGGAGGAGAAACATCGAGTCATAAAAAGTATTTCATGGTAACCTGTTGTCCTCACTGGCAGTGTTAGTAGAAGTGAAAGTGACTTTTCCAGGAGAGAATTTTGATGTGTTGTCTTAGTGGGGTAGGGCAGAGGTCAATTTAGGAATCTGGTGAGTTAAAGATTTATTTATTTATTTATTTTGGGCGGCGGTCGGGTTGGGGAGGGAAGGGAGCAGGCGGGCCACTTCTTTTGGTCTTTCATTTCTCTATGTTCATCCGTCTTTGTTCTTTGGCTCCTGTGGGCCTCCCATCGTGGTGGCGTCTGTCGTTGCAGAGCGCCGGCTCTGGGCGCATGCGCTCCAGAGCTCTGGCTCGGTAATTG
Source organism: Tragulus kanchil (assembly GCA_022376925.1). Lineage (NCBI taxonomy): Eukaryota > Metazoa > Chordata > Mammalia > Artiodactyla > Tragulidae > Tragulus > Tragulus kanchil. The sequence goes on from JAIOJX010000028.1 coordinate 141,456,501, forward strand.
GACATATCAGTCCAGCCGCTCCGCGGCACGTGGGATCTTCCCAGGCCAGGGCTCGAACCGGCGCCTCTTGCACTGCAAGGCGGTGTCCTTACCCACTGGACCACCAGGGGAAGCTCAGGAATCTGGTGAGTTAGAAAGGAGCTTTTTTTATCAAGATCACAAATTCAAATGGGGGTTGCGTCAATGAACATTCAATTTTTTGTTTTTTTGGCCACTTCTATTGGTCTTTCATTTATTTATTTTCATTCATCTTTGTTCTTTGGCCTGTGTGGGCCTCCCATTGTAGTGGCCTCTCTTGTCACAGAGCACCAGCTCTGGGCATATAGGCTCCAGAGCTCTGGCTCAGTAGTTGGACACATTGGTCCAGCCGCTCCGCGGCACATGGGATCTTCCCAGGCCAGGGATTGAACTAGTGCCCCTTGCACTGCAAGGCAGTGTCTTTACCCACTGGACCATCAGGGAAGCTCCATGAGCATTCTTAATATTACTATTACAGGTCATGTGCCAACTGTCTTTATCCATTTACTAATAAGATTCCCATAAATCAGGTAAAATGTTAAGAAAATCTTTTCTCTCTTTGCTTCCTTTCTCTTTCTCTCTTCCTCCTTTTCTTCTTTCTTGTCTTTCTCATTTTAAATAAATTGCACTGGGGAATTCATTTTTCCTTTTGTAAGATCTTCCTGTAAGCAGAGCCTTTAAAAATCTTTTGTGGGGCTTCCCCTGGTGGTCCAGTGGGTAAGGACACCGCCTTGCAGTGCAAGGGGCGCCGGTTTGATCTCTGGCCTGGGAAGATCCCACGTGCCGCGGAGCGGCTGGACTGATGGGTCCAATCAGCGAACCGAAGCTCTGGAGCGCATGCGCCCAGAGCCGGAGCTCTGCAGCGACAGACGCCACCGCGATGGGAGGCCCCCAGGAGCCAAAGAACAAAGACGGATGGAAACAGAGAAATGAAAGACCAATAGAAGTGGCCCGCCCGCTCCTCACCCTCCCCAACCCGACCCCCGCCCAAAATAAATAAATAAATAAATAAATCTAAAAAAAAAAAAAAGTCTTTCGTGATTAAGCATTTTAAAGTGCCTACGTGGGCATAGCATTATAGAGCCACGGTTAAATTGACTTCAGTCTAGTCATCTCAGAATACAGATGAGAAAGGTAGAAAATAGTATCATACAACTGCAGCTAGGACTGGGAAATTATCTTGTCACCAGTGATTCACTGCTTTACAGCTGGTTTGTTCATGGTGGTGGGTCTAGGAGGCAATAGATACTTGATTCAGTTGCCCTGAATAATTCCCAGTTCTGAACTAGAGGATGGTAATTGATATAAAGGAGATTGGACTTTTGCTTTGATAGAGATACAGGGTGTTTGATAGTGTGTGTTTCTAGTGGGTTGCAATAGGATTCTTTATAGCTATGAATCAGCTGATTTTGTGGCACTTCCACTTGTAGTTTTCTGGTAGATGGGATATTTATGCCATCAAGAATAGCTCTTTTAACAAAGAAATTATCATTTGCTGAGATGGCTCTCTGAAGCCTCATCCACCATCTGACAGAGCTGATGGTCGCTATGAAGCTACTGAAACTTCCCTTAAATGAGTCAAGCTGGCTAGAGTTGCGTTTAAGCCTTGGGTCCCCACGTTTCAAGAACAGAAGGAAGTATGCATTGTTCGGAAATACAATTCCATATTCCAAGGTTTAAACGAACCTTGTTGATTATTTTTATGTTCCTGAATTGAATACTTAAAAGCAAAGAAGAGTCCTTCTGTTTATTTGTTCACCTAAAATGGACTTATTCACATGGCTAGTAGTGATGATCACTTCCTAAATACTGACAGATGCTTTTGCATTATTCATCCAAAGGGTTTTCTATCATTAGACTCACACTGCTTTCACAGTGCTGCAAATGTTTTCTGAGATTTAAAGAAGATGCAGGCCTCGTTGGTACTTTTTTAGCTTTCAGATCTGGATTGTGGGGATAAACTGATATTTGAATTGCCCTTGTTCTGCTGGAGGAAAAGCATTTCTGATTATAGCACTTATTAGCATTGGAGTGCTGAGTCAGTTGCAAAAATTTAAAATAGCATGTAGACTGGGATGTAATTGTCCCATGAATAGATCTTTAGGGAAGCAGCCTAAAGAGACCCTACAGGTTGATGAATTTCATACTGAATGTTGTTTCCTAGGATAGGGTGAACAGGTGTCCTGGAGAGGCCTGTGTATCTCCTGGGTGTTCATGCTGCCGCCTCGATGCTTTTTTGTTTGTGGACTGAAGTCCTGTTGTTCCTGTGCATGCGTTGTTTAAACATAGCATACCTTGAATTGGCAATGATCTGAGTGTTGTATTGAGGCTGATACACTCACTTATGTGCAAGAGCACCATTCTATATATTTTTTTAAACTTTTATTTTACTTTTAACTTTTACAGAGTTATGTTGTTTACACACATGCATGTTCCCAGATCAGTCACATGTATATCCCCCCCATCCCACCCCTCCTGACCATCACACAGAACCCCTGAAGGATCCCCTTTTCTCACATAGCAATGACGATAGCTATTTTCTTCACTTATGATAGTACAGGCCTTCATGCTACTTCCTTTACGCCTCCCACCCTCTGTTCCTTCCCAACAATGTCCATAAGGCCACTGTCCATGTCTGTCTTTCCATTGCTTCACTGCGTGCGCCATCATCACCATCCTGCTAGACTCCATACATATGTGTTAATATACTGTATTTGTCCTTCTCTTTCTGACTGACTTCACTTTTTAGGATACACCATTCCATTTTTAAGACCTGCAAATTGTTGGTCTACTACTGTGCTTTTCTGAATTTACCAAAATTAGTAGAATTGTTCTCTTGTCTTATGCTTTGTCTTATTTCTCTGCCTATGGCTCTAAATCAGACAAATGTGACTTAAAACATGGATCAGTAAAATTTTTAGTAATAAATTTTGGATCAAGTTTTAGGGTTTATATAAATGACTTTTAGGAATAAGGCAGATCTTTTTCTCTTCAAAATTAAAAATTAGATGTACTTTTTCTGGTAACTGAAAAAATATTTTAAATTCTGAAAACTTTCTCTTTCAGACTAAGGCATTTTAGTATTTGTATTTTAAATCTTTTTTTCAGTTCTTATTCTATATGGGCAAATAGCATATTAGACATTGAAACAAAAAATTGTTTATTTATTTTTCTTTAATAATTTTGTTTTATTTTATTTTTTGCTTTTACAGAGCTTTGTTATTTACAGAGATGTATAATCCCAGACTAGTCATATGTATATCCCGACTCTTCTCTCCTCTGCCCCCCTCCCGGTCCCCCGCATCCTTCTCTTCCAGGCTGTCATATAGCCTCCATGTAGGATCCCTTATTCCCACAGTGAATTGACAATAGTTATCTCTTTTGCATATGATAGTATAGGTTTCCATGTTACTTTTTCCATGTCTATCACCCACTGTTCACTCCCCACAATGTTCATAAGTCTGTTTCCTATGTCTGTTTTTCCATCAATGCTCTGCATGTGTTATCATTACCATCTTACTAGATTCCATATATATATGTGTTAGTATACTGTACTTGTCTTTCTCTTTTTAACTTACTTCACTTAAACAAAAAATTATTTTTTATTTGAAAAATATATTGTTTAACTGCAAAAAATGGAAAGCCCAGAAGAAAATGAAGGAGATTACGAATCATTTGTAATTAAGAAACAACTACAGTTGGCATTTTGGAATAGTCTTCTAGTTTTTTCTCCTTTTTCTATGTTGTATAATTAACAAATGTAATGTTGGAGCCTCACTTTTGTGTGACTCACTGGAGTACAGGAGTCAGAAAAAAGCAAGTATAGATGGTAGATAGCAAATGAGGAGATGAAGGACCAGAAGAACTGAAAGGGCTTCTCATAGTGCTGCCTCATCTATGACTCAGCGAAGCCTCATGGACAGCTCACGAGCAGCTTTAGAAAGTTCACTTATACTGAACTTGGAGTTCTGAGAGAATAAAAACTTGGATTAGATGAGTTCTTTGGCCAGCTAGGTGACTTCACTATACTCTGTAAGGTCTAATAAAAACACTTTCAGTCATGCTGTTCATTACTAGCAGAAATAACAGTGTATTACAGAAACAGAAAAGACCTTGAATAGCCAAAGCAATCCTGAGGAAGAAGAATGGAGCTGAAGGGATCAGCCTCCCCAGCTTCAGACTCTACTACAAAACAACACTCCTCAAGACAGTATGGTACTGGCACAAAAACAGAACTGTAGACCAATGGAACAAGATCGAGAACCCAGAGATAAACCCACGCACCTATGGGTACCTTATTTTTGACAGAGGAGGCAAAACTATAAAATGGGACAAAGACAGCCACTTCAACAAGTGATGCTGGGAAAATTGGACAGCTACATGCAAAAAAATGAAGTTGGAACATTCCCTGACACCATACACAGAGATCAACTCAAAATGGATTCAAGACCTAAATGTAAGACCAGAAACCATCAAACTCTTAGAGGAGAATATAGGCAAAACCCTCAAGGACATCAATCAAAGCAAGATCTTTTCTGACCCACCTACTAAAATAGCGGAACTGAAAAGAAAAATGAACAGGTGGGACCTCATGAAGCTTAAAAGCTTTTGTACAGCAAAAGAAATTACTGTACTTGTCTTTCTCTTTTTAACTTACTTCACTTAAACAAAAAATTATTTTTTATTTGAAAAATATATTGTTTAACTGCAAAAAATGGAAAGCCCAGAAGAAAATGAAGGAGATTACGAATCATTTGTAATTAAGAAACAACTACAGTTGGCATTTTGGAATAGTCTTCTAGTTTTTTCTCCTTTTTCTATGTTGTATAATTAACAAATGTAATGTTGGAGCCTCACTTTTGTGTGACTCACTGGAGTACAGGAGTCAGAAAAAAGCAAGTATAGATGGTAGATAGCAAATGAGGAGATGAAGGACCAGAAGAACTGAAAGGGCTTCTCATAGTGCTGCCTCATCTATGACTCAGCGAAGCCTCATGGACAGCTCACGAGCAGCTTTAGAAAGTTCACTTATACTGAACTTGGAGTTCTGAGAGAATAAAAACTTGGATTAGATGAGTTCTTTGGCCAGCTAGGTGACTTCACTATACTCTGTAAGGTCTAATAAAAACACTTTCAGTCATGCTGTTCATTACTAGCAGAAATAACAGTGTATTACAGAAACAGAAAAGACCTTGAATAGCCAAAGCAATCCTGAGGAAGAAGAATGGAGCTGAAGGGATCAGCCTCCCCAGCTTCAGACTCTACTACAAAACAACACTCCTCAAGACAGTATGGTACTGGCACAAAAACAGAACTGTAGACCAATGGAACAAGATCGAGAACCCAGAGATAAACCCACGCACCTATGGGTACCTTATTTTTGACAGAGGAGGCAAAACTATAAAATGGGACAAAGACAGCCACTTCAACAAGTGATGCTGGGAAAATTGGACAGCTACATGCAAAAAAATGAAGTTGGAACATTCCCTGACACCATACACAGAGATCAACTCAAAATGGATTCAAGACCTAAATGTAAGACCAGAAACCATCAAACTCTTAGAGGAGAATATAGGCAAAACCCTCAAGGACATCAATCAAAGCAAGATCTTTTCTGACCCACCTACTAAAATAGCGGAACTGAAAAGAAAAATGAACAGGTGGGACCTCATGAAGCTTAAAAGCTTTTGTACAGCAAAAGAAATTACAAAAAAGCTGAACAGACAGCCCACAGAATGGGAGAAAATCATAGCCAATGAAACAACAGACAGAGAACTAATCTCCAAAATCTACAAGCAACTCAGACAACTCAGCACCAGATAAATGAACCCAATCAAAAAATGGGAAAAGGACCTAAACAGACGCCTCTCCAAAGAGGACATACACATGGCCCCAAAACACATGAAACAATGCTCAACTTCACTAATAATTAGAGAAATGCAAATCAAAACTACAATGAGATATCACCTCACACCCGTCAGAATAGCCATCATCCACAAATCGACAGACAATAAATGCTGGAGAGGGTGTGGAGAAAAGGGAACACTCCTGCATTGCTGGTGAGCATGTAAATTGATCCAGCCTCTATGGAAGACAGTATGGAGATTTCTTAAAAAAAACTCAAAATAGAAATGCCATATGATTCAGCAATCTCGCTCTTAGGCTTATACCCTGATGAAATCAAATCTGAAAGAAGCACCTGTACCCCAATGTTCATTGCAGCTCTCTATACAATAGCTAGAACATGGAAGCAACCTAGATGTCCATCGACAAATGAATGGATAAAGAAGCTCCGGTGCATATATACAATGGAATACTACACAGCTGTAAAGAGAAATGCAGAAGAATCAGCCCTAATGAGGTGGCTGAATCTAGAACCTATCACAAAAAGTGAAATCAGTCAGAAAGAGAAGCACAAATATAGTATATTAACACATATATATATGAAATCTAGTAGGATGGTGATGATGGCACACGCAGTGAAGCGACGGAAAGACAGACATGGACAGTGGACATATGGACATTGTGGGCAAGGAACAGAGGGTGGGAGTCGTAAAGGAATTAGCATGAGGGCCTGTGCTATCATATGTGAAGAAAATAGCTATAGTCATTGCTCTGTGAGAAAATGGGAATCCTTCAGGGGTGCTGTGTGATGGTTGGGAGGGGTGGGAAGGGGGGATATACATATGACTAATCTGGGAACATGCATATCTGTAAACAACAGAACTCTGTAAAAGTTAATAGTAAAATAAAAGTTAAAAAAAAAGTCAGTAGGAGAAAAAAAAATTCAAATCTTACTTTTGAAGGCTAAAAAAATCACTGTTCCTGAGATAAATATCAGTGCAGATCAATCCCCAGCTTTTGTTCATAAAGCATTGTTTATAGCAACAGATAAGAGTTGGATCTCTTTTAGATCTATCCATCAGGAACCACAAAATCACTCATCCAATGAACAAAAGCGTGTGGCGTCACCACAGTGTGCCAGGCACTGTTCTAGGCACAGGGAATCACAAGTGAATATAACATTTCTATTTTCATGAAGCAAACATTTTAGAGGGAAATGACAGAATATAAAATCAATAGTTATTAATAATAGGCAATCAGGAGGTCTCTCCAGACTGGATGATCAGAACCTACTCCTCTGGATTATTTAATCCCAACCTGAATTGCGTGGAGTCAGTCTTAAAAAAATCTAGAGATAAAGCATTTGAGACAGAAGGGACAATAAGTCATTGAACTGGGAAATCATGTGGAGCCCAGTGACCGTACAAAAAGGAGTAGGAGAGATAGGTTGGAAAGAGATGGTATAGGACTGTAGGAGGAGTTTGGGATTAATTATATTTATTGTGAGAGGCCATTGGATTGTTCTAAAAAGTCTACTTGGCCTTAAAAAGGACCACATTAATAAGAAAACAACCCAATCACAAAATGAGCAGAAGGCCTGAATAGACATTTCTTTGGAGAAGGTATACTGATGGCCAATAGACCTGTGAAAAAAAGGCTCAATGTTGCTACTTATTAGAGAAATGCAAATCAAAACTACGTGAGTTACCATCTCACACTGGTTAGAATGGCCAACATTACAAATAATAAATGCTGGAGAATGTGGAGAAAAGTGAACCCTCTACACTCTTCATGGGAATGTAAATTGGCACACCCACTCTGGAGGACAGTATGAAGATTCCTTAAAAAGCTGAAAATAGAGCTGCTGTATGATCCTGCAAGGGCTTCCTGGTGGCTCCGTGGTAAAGAACTCCCCTGTCAATGCAGTTTGATCCCTAGGTTAGGAAGATCCTCTGGAGAAGGAAATGGCAACCCACTCCAGTATTCTTGCTTGGGAAATTCTATGGACAGAGGAGCCTGGTGAGAGCTATAATCCATGGGGTTGCAAAAGAGTTGGGTATAACTCTAGACACCACCACCAGCATGATCTTGCAGTCCTACTTCTGGGTGAACATCTAGAGAAAATTCTAATTCAAAAAGATATAGGCACCTCAGTGTTCATAGCAGCACTATTTATAATAGCCAAGACATGGAAGCAACCTAAATGTCCATCAATAGATGAATGGATAAAGAAGATGTGGCATATATACCCAATGAGATATTGTTGTTCAGTTGCTAAGTCATGTTTGACTCTTTGCACCCTCTTGGAATGGAGCATGACAGTCTTCCCTGTCCTTCTCTATATCTCAGAGCTTGCTCAACTCATGTCCCTTGAGTCAGTGATACCATCCAACTATCTCGTCCTCTGTTGCCACCTTCTTCTCCTGCCCGCAGTCTTTCTTAGCATCAAGATCTTTTTCAATGAGTTGGTTCTTTGCATCAGGTAGGCAAAGTATTGGAGCTTTAGCTTCAGTATCAATCCTTCCAATGAATATTCAGAGTTGATGTCCTTTAGGATTGACTGGTTTGATCTCCTTGCAGTCCAAGGAACTCTAAAAACTTGTCTCTGGCACCACAATTCAAAAGTGTCAATTATTTGACGTTCAGCCTTCTTTATGGTCCAACTTTCATATCCGTACATGACTACTGGGAAAACCATATATTTGACTATACAGACCTTTGTTTGCAAAGAGATGTCTTTGCTTTTTAATACACTGTCTAGTTTGTCATAGCTTTCTTTCCAAGGAGCAAGCATCTTTTAATTTTCTGACTGCAGTCACCATTGGAGCCCAAGAAAAAAAATATGTCCCTGTTTCTACTTTTTCTATTTGTCATGAAGTGATGAGAATGGGTGCCATGATCTTCGTTTTTTGAATGCTGAGTTTTAGGCCAACCTTTTCACCCTCCTCTTTCACCCTTATCAAGAGGCTCTTTAGTTCCTCTTCATTTTCTGCCATTAGTGTGGTATCATCTCACGTCACATACTGCGGAAGCTGAACTTGAAGGATTTTGAGCATCACCTTACTAGCATGTGAATTGAATGCAATTATACAGTAGTATGAACTTCTTTGGCATTGCCTTTCTTTGGGATTGGAGTGAAAACTGACCTTTTCTAGTCCTGTGGCCATTGCTTAGTTCTCCAGATTTGCTGACATATCAAGTGCAGCACTTTAACAGCATCATCTTTTAGAATTTTGAATAGCTCAGCTGGTATTCCATCACCTCCACCAGCTTTGTTTTTAGTAAAGCTTCCTAAGGCCCACTTAACCTCACGTTCCAGGATGTCTGGCTCTAGATGAGTGGTCATTTCATTGCGGTTACCCAGGTCATTAAGACCTTTTATAGTTCTTTTGTGTATTCTTACTCCCCTTTCTTAATCTTTTATGCTTCTGTTAAGCCTCAGTAATGAAATACTACTCAGTCATAAAGAAAGAGTGAAATAATGCCATTTGAAGAAACATGGATGGACCTAGAGATTATCATACTTAGTGAAGTAAGGCAGGCAAAGACAAATACCGTATGATATCATTTATATGTGAAATCTAAAATAAGGTACAGGGGCATCCCTAGTGACTCATTGCTAAAGAATCTGCCTGCCAGTGCAGGAGATAGAGGTTTGATACCCGATCTGGGAAGATCCCACATGCTGAGGAAAAAAACAGCTAAGCCCATGTACCACAACTACTGAGCCTGTGCTCTAGAACCTGGAGCTGCTACTACTGAGGCCCATTTTCTTAGAGCCAGTGCTTCCCAACAAAAGAAGCCATAACTGGAGAATAGTCCCAACTTGCTGCAACTAGAGAAAAAGCACGGTCAGCAATGAAGATTCAGCTCAGCCAACAATTAAATAAATAAATAAGATTATTTTTAAAATATGATGCAAGTATACTTATATACAAAGTAGAAACAGACTCACAGACATAGAAAGCAAGCTTATTACTATCAAAGAGGAAAGTGGGGAGGGGAGGAATCAGCTAGGAGTTTGAGATTAGCAGATCAAACTGTTATAACAAAATAAATTAACAACAAAAATCTATTAAACAAAAAAGCAAAAATGCATACATAACTGTGACATGTAGAAATTTTAGGACAGGAAGCAGAGAGGTCAACTGGAATGCTTAGACATCCAGGAGAGATGATAGTGGGTTTGAATCACAAGGTTACCATACTGATGTAGGATGCCATGCTTTCTGAAAGATGGAGAAAGGAAAAAATAAAGACTTCTTAATTTGGAGCTTAAACATTTAGAAAATGGGAGCGCTATTTACTGAGATGAAGAGGCTGGAGAAAGAGCAGGTATAAGGTGCTTAGATACCCAGTGTTGTCATCTGGCAGTTGTACATACAAGCCTGGAACTGAAGGCAGAGGATGATACTGGAGATTTACATTTGGAGTCATCTGTGTGTGCACTGGAATCAGGACCCTGGGGTTAGGCCACATGGCTTAAAGTGACATAGAAACTTACGTCCCTTCAACATTTGGAAGCATCTGTATTATCCTGGTATAGAATTTTCAGCAATTCTGAGTCTGCTGACAATACCCTGAGCTGCTGCATTTTCTGAGCTCTGTTTTCATTCAGGGAGAAGGAAAGAAACTAGTGTTTGTTCAAGGTGTGACATATGCTGAGAATTGAACATGACACTTTTTACACTTTATCTCCTTGAATTTTTGCTATGATTCTTGTGTTTAACATGTGAGGCGACTGGCTCAGAGTCAGCCAGGTTGACCAGGCAACAGTGTGACTGAGGAATGAGCGTAGGATTTGAATGCAGGTCTCTGGGATTGCTTTTTGCTTCATTCATGTTTGCAGTTGGCAGAGTTGCAAAGGAGTGGCAATATTTTCTTTTGCTTGCTCTTGCAAATTGCATGTGATTTTAAAGTAAATATAACATCTCATATGTTTAATTTTTTTTTCCAAAGCAGTACTTGCTCATGGCAAATACAAGAAAAATTTTTAACAATAGAGGCTGTTAGGTGGAACTTGAAGTACCCTTGTTCTTTATGGAAGAAATGGAAAAGCACCATTTGTTTTCCACAAATTACAGAAAATTTATAAGACTATATAACATATATTTATGTATGTTACAAAACTCAAATAGAATCATCATGCTATCAATATTGCTCTGTATCTTTTAGGGAGGAATCAAAAAAATTTTTAACAATTCAAAATCTATTAAACAAAAAAGCAAAAATGCATACATAACTGTGACATGTAGAAATTTTAGGACAGGAAGCAGAGAGGTCAACTGGAATGCTTAGACATCCAGGAGAGATGATAGTGGGTTTGAATCACAAGGTTACCATACTGATGTAGGATGCCATGCTTTCTGAAAGATGGAGAAAGGAAAAAATAAAGACTTCTTAATTTGGAGCTTAAACATTTAGAAAATGGGAGCGCTATTTACTGAGATGAAGAGGCTGGAGAAAGAGCAGGTATAAGGTGCTTAGATACCCAGTGTTGTCATCTGGCAGTTGTACATACAAGCCTGGAACTGAAGGCAGAGGATGATACTGGAGATTTACATTTGGAGTCATCTGTGTGTGCACTGGAATCAGGACCCTGGGGTTAGGCCACATGGCTTAAAGTGACATAGAAACTTACGTCCCTTCAACATTTGGAAGCATCTGTATTATCCTGGTATAGAATTTTCAGCAATTCTGAGTCTGCTGACAATACCCTGAGCTGCTGCATTTTCTGAGCTCTGTTTTCATTCAGGGAGAAGGAAAGAAACTAGTGTTTGTTCAAGGTGTGACATATGCTGAGAATTGAACATGACACTTTTTACACTTTATCTCCTTGAATTTTTGCTATGATTCTTGTGTTTAACATGTGAGGCGACTGGCTCAGAGTCAGCCAGGTTGACCAGGCAACAGTGTGACTGAGGAATGAGCGTAGGATTTGAATGCAGGTCTCTGGGATTGCTTTTTGCTTCATTCATGTTTGCAGTTGGCAGAGTTGCAAAGGAGTGGCAATATTTTCTTTTGCTTGCTCTTGCAAATTGCATGTGATTTTAAAGTAAATATAACATCTCATATGTTTAATTTTTTTTTCCAAAGCAGTACTTGCTCATGGCAAATACAAGAAAAATTTTTAACAATAGAGGCTGTTAGGTGGAACTTGAAGTACCCTTGTTCTTTATGGAAGAAATGGAAAAGCACCATTTGTTTTCCACAAATTACAGAAAATTTATAAGACTATATAACATATATTTATGTATGTTACAAAACTCAAATAGAATCATCATGCTATCAATATTGCTCTGTATCTTTTTATTCATTTAATTATGTTTCTTGGACAGCTTTCGGTTTTGACAAATTCAGATCTATATTATTTTTAATGACATAATGTTTTATGATTAACTCATTTAACAGGCCTCATGGGCATTTAGATGATTTCTAGTTTGTTTAAACAATTACAAACAAGGTGGTAATGATCAACCATATAATCTATTTATCCAGGATAAATCCTTGGTATTGTAATTGCAAGGTCAAAATGAATATTTATTTTAAATTTAGATAAATATTGCTAAGTCAATTCAAATAATGTTACCTAATTCATAATCTTGCTATTAGCCTCCCAACTTTATCTACAATATCTTTTCTTCACATTAAAAATTGTGCTTATCCTTTCCCTCTAAGATCAGGAACAAGACAGGGGTGCCCACTTTCACCACTACTATTCAACATAGTCCTGGAAGTCCTAGCAACAGCAATAAGAGAAAAGAAAGAAATAAAAGGAATCCAGATTGGAAAGGAAGAAGTCAAGCTCTCTCTTTTTGCAGACAACATGATACTATACATAGAAAACCCCAAAGACACGGTTATAAAGCTACTAGAACTAATCAATGAATTCAGCAAAGTCTCAGGATACAAAGTCAATACACAGAAATCACTGGCACTCCTATACACAAACAATGAAAAATCAGAAAACGAAATCAAAGAGGCAATCCCCTTCACCATTGCAACCAAAAGAATCAAATATCTAGGAATAAACCTACCCAAGGAAACAAAAGAATTGTACACAGAAAATTACAAGACATTCATGAGAGACATTAATGAAGACTTAAACAGATGGAGAGATATTCCATGTTCCTGGGTCGGAAGAATCAATATTGTGAAAATGACCATACTACCAAATATGTTTAATTTTTTTTTCCAAAGCAGTACTTGCTCATGGCAAATACAAGAAAAATTTTTAACAATAGAGGCTGTTAGGTGGAACTTGAAGTACCCTTGTTCTTTATGGAAGAAATGGAAAAGCACCATTTGTTTTCCACAAATTACAGAAAATTTATAAGACTATATAACATATATTTATGTATGTTACAAAACTCAAATAGAATCATCATGCTATCAATATTGCTCTGTATCTTTTTATTCATTTAATTATGTTTCTTGGACAGCTTTCGGTTTTGACAAATTCAGATCTATATTATTTTTAATGACATAATGTTTTATGATTAACTCATTTAACAGGCCTCATGGGCATTTAGATGATTTCTAGTTTGTTTAAACAATTACAAACAAGGTGGTAATGATCAACCATATAATCTATTTATCCAGGATAAATCCTTGGTATTGTAATTGCAAGGTCAAAATGAATATTTATTTTAAATTTAGATAAATATTGCTAAGTCAATTCAAATAATGTTACCTAATTCATAATCTTGCTATTAGCCTCCCAACTTTATCTACAATATCTTTTCTTCACATTAAAAATTGTGCTTATCCTTTCCCTCTAAGATCAGGAACAAGACAGGGGTGCCCACTTTCACCACTACTATTCAACATAGTCCTGGAAGTCCTAGCAACAGCAATAAGAGAAAAGAAAGAAATAAAAGGAATCCAGATTGGAAAGGAAGAAGTCAAGCTCTCTCTTTTTGCAGACAACATGATACTATACATAGAAAACCCCAAAGACACGGTTATAAAGCTACTAGAACTAATCAATGAATTCAGCAAAGTCTCAGGATACAAAGTCAATACACAGAAATCACTGGCACTCCTATACACAAACAATGAAAAATCAGAAAACGAAATCAAAGAGGCAATCCCCTTCACCATTGCAACCAAAAGAATCAAATATCTAGGAATAAACCTACCCAAGGAAACAAAAGAATTGTACACAGAAAATTACAAGACATTCATGAGAGACATTAATGAAGACTTAAACAGATGGAGAGATATTCCATGTTCCTGGGTCGGAAGAATCAATATTGTGAAAATGACCATACTACCAAATATCATCTACAGATTCAATGCAATGCCTATTCAACTACCATTGACATTTTTCACAGAACTAGACCAAAGAATAACACAGTTCATATGGAAACACAAAAGACCTCGAGTAGCCAAAGCAATCCTGAGAAAGAAAAACGGAGCTGGAGGGATCAGCCTCCCTAACTTCAGACTCTACTACAAAGCAATAGTCATCAAGACAGTATGGTACTGGCACAAAAACAGAACTATAGACCAATGGAACAAGATCAAGAACCCAGAGATAAACCCACGTACCTATGGGTACGGGTACCTTATTTTGACAGAGGAGGCAAAACTATAAAATGGGACAAAGACAGCCACTTCAACAAGTGGTGCTGGGAAAATTGGACAGCTACATGCAAAAAAAAAAATGAAGTTGGAACATTCCCTGACCCCATACACAAAGATCAACTCAAAATGGATTCAAGACCTAAATGTAAGACCAGAAACCATCAAACTCTTAGAGGAGAATATAGGCAAAACCCTCAAGGACATCAATCAAAGCAAGATCTTCTCTGACCCACCTACTAAAATAGTTGAACTGAAAAGAAAAGTGAACATGTGGGACCTAATGAAACTTAAAAGCTTTTGTACAGCAAAAGAAATTACAAAAAAGCTGAACAGACAGCCCACAGAATGGGAGAAAATCATAGTAAATGAAACAACAGACAGAGAACTAATCTCCAAAATCTACAGGCAACTCAGACAACTCAGCACCAGATAAATGAACCCAATCAAAAAATGGGAAAAGGACCTAAACAGACGCCTCTCCAAAGAGGACATACAGATGGCCCAAAGCACATGAAACGGTGCTCAACCTCGCTTATTATTAGAGAAATGCAAATCAAAACCACAATGAGATATCACCTCACACCCGTCAGAATGACCATCATCCATAAATTGACAGACAATAAATGCTGGAGAGGGTGTGGAGAAAAGGGAACCCTCTTGCATTGCTGGTGGGAATGTAAATTGATCCAGCCTCTATGGAAGACAATATGGAGATTCCTTAAAAAACTAAAAATAGAAGCACCCTTCGACCCAGCAATCCCACTATTAGGCCTATATCCTGATGAAATCAAATCTGAAAGAAGCACCTGTACCCCAATGTTCATTGCAGCTCTCTATACAATAGCTAGAACATGGAAGCAACCTAGATGTCCATCAACGAATGAATGGATAAAGAAGCTCCGGTACATATATACAATGGAATACTACTCAGCTGTTAAAAGAAATGCAGAAGACTCAGCCCTAATGAGGTGGCTGAATCTAGAACCTATCATAAAAAGTGAAGTAAGTCAAAAAGAGAAAGACAAGTACAGTATACTAACTCATATATATGGAATCTAGTAAGATGGTCATGATAACACACGCAGTAAACTCATGGAACAAAGAATAGACATAAGGACATTGGGGAGAACAAACAGTGAGAGGGAGGCATAGAGGAAGTAACATCGAAACCTATATTGGCACGTGTGGAAAAGATAGCTATTGTCATTGTGCTAAGGGAATAGGAGTACCTACAATCACTTGGGGCGATGGTCCGAAGGGGTGGAAGGGAGGGAACTGGGTGGGGGTGTGGGGAGCAGGGATATGCATATGAATGATCTGGGAACATACATGTCGGTGAACAACAAAACTCTGTAAAATCTTTAAAATAAAGAATTTAAAAAAAGAATATAAAAAAATTGTGCTTATCGCAAATGTTATATTTCATTTCAGGTAAAATATTACTTCATTTTTTTACTTTAAGATTTTAACTATGGGTAAGAGTAAGCATTTTTCTATTTATTGGTCATTTCTTCTGTGAATTGGGTCTTCTTATCCTTTTGCCTGTTGACTTGCTGGTCTTGCATTAAGATGGCTGTCAGGGGTTTGTCTACTTTCTTGCCTACCTCCTATTTTTCCTGAACTGTAGCTCTTTCTTATCCTTTATTTCTCACTGACTCCCTTCTTCACCGTCAGTTGTTTTGCTTCCAGTTGCTCCTTCTTGTCCCTGTTATCATTCTATTTAATATTTTCTACTCTCTCGATCCATCCTGACACTCTTCTTGCCCTCTCTGATATTTTTTCTGTCTGTTGTAAATTCCTGTGTGCGTCCCAAGATTTAACCGCACTGCCCCCCTACCCCCGGTCATAGGATAATCATCGACATTTCTCAGCCCTGGTTTTTCTTGATTGGTGGGCACGCTTGTATGGCTGAAGATATGTGCAAATGTTTGTGTTCATATGCACGTGCTTGCGTTAGTGTGTGTAGTTATTTCTGACTGCAGAGAGACTCAAGGAATCTTGTAATTAGATAGTCTGGGTTTTAATGCTGGCCTTTTTTCCCCCCCCCCCCCCCGAGGTTGGCTATTTAGAAAACTTTATAGCACATCTGCTCTAATTATATATGCAAATTTTGCTTAAAAGAAAATTTTTTTTCCCATCATTTTCTCATTTTTAGATTTTTCTAATTAAAGACTGGTTTTAACATCTATAGTGCAGTGGTTTAGAATATGGACTCTAATCAAAATGCCACTTATTTGTGACAGTTACTCAATGATGTTTACATGATATTTTCAAAAAATGGAAGCTTCAAACCAGGACCAGAGTTTGGATGGGGACAAAGTATTTTTGAAAAATAAACCTCAAGGGTTACTCCTTGGTCTTTTCTTTATCACAGGGACATCTATTTCATCTATTTCATTTTTTAAACATGGATTCCTCTTCCTCCCCTCCCCCACCCCCGCCAAACCACCTGTCACAGAAATAAGGTGCATGCCTTAAATGCCGTACAACTAGATTTCCAGCTGGCTGTGTGACTGGAAGGTTCCAGGCTTGCTTGGATTCAGCAGGTGGTTTCTCTGAGCCCTTCAGCACCCAGGAGCCATTGGGATGAAAGCAGCAAAGGCTTGGGGGTGGGGAAGTGCTTCATTTTCTAGAGAAAATGTGATCTCTTTCTCCTTTGTCCATTCTTTGACAGAAAGCCCTACGGGCTCACAGAAGTAGGATTTCTATGTACAAAATTAGGACCATTTGCATGAAATCAGTTTAACTTTCTTGCCTTTTTTTTTTCTGTTTTCTGCAAAAAAAAAAAAAAAAAAATTGACTCCATAAACTAGTAGTTGTGAGAGATATGGAGGCTTGGATGTAAGAATTGGAAACTGCTGGGGGTTATGAATGTGTCAGAGTACGAAACAGATTTTCCTTTAAAATGTAATTAAAACAAAATGGAGGCGGTAGGTAGCAAGTGTGTACAGCGACTTTAAGAAGCAATGAGACACTAATAACCTCAACAAATATACTGCGTTAGTGCATGTAGCTCACTGTGTATGTTTCCTGTTAAGGTATTTTTTTCAAAGGGATGACTCTGGATGGGATGGTGAGATCAGATAAAATATGGATGCTCGTAAGGCTCAAAATTAAGAAAACATCTCTGCCCCACTTAGTACTTAATAGCAAGTTCAAGCAAGGGCTTCCCTGGTGGCTCAGCAGTAAAGAAACTGTCCACAATGCAGGAGATGTGAGAGATGCTGGTTCAATCCCTCGGTCAGGAAGATCCCCTGGAGAAGGACATGGCAACTCCAGTATTCTTGCCTGGGAAGTCCCATGGACAGAGGAGCCTGGCAAGCTATAGTCCACAGGGTCACAAAAGAGGTGGACATGACTGAGCAGCTAACACACACACACATACACACACACACACACACGCGCACACACACGCACACACACACTCATTAGAGTAGATGTGAAATTGTGAGATCCTGATTAGCTCTCAAGGTAACAAGAGGATACAGAGGCATAATCAGTAATGCTTACTTGAAAGTCAGTCATATCTTCTAACTCTTGATTTAGCTGGGATATTTCATATTTTATCAGTAGGGGTGAGACCTTGTGCTAATATCCTGATAGTCACCTAAGCTAGCAAACCTTTGCTTCTTTCACTTAAGTGACTCTGAATAAAGTGCTCTGCCTGGGAAATTGATTGACTCGCACTGACCACATGTTAGACAGTAATGAGCAGTATTTTCTTCAATTTCTCAAATTGAAGAAAGTAGGGAAAATCACTAGACCATTCAAGTATGACCTAAATCAAATCCCTCACAATTATACAGTGGAAATGACTAATATATTCAAGGGATTTGATCTGATAGACAGAATGCCTGAAGAACTATGGATGGAAGTTAGTAACATTGTACAGGAAGTAGTGATTGAAACCATCCCAAGAAAAAGAAATGCAACTAGGCAAAATGGTTGTCTGAGGAAGCCTTAAAAATAGCTGAGAAAAGAAGAGAGGCGAAGGCAAAGAAGAAAAGGAAAGATAAACCTAAATGAATGCAGAGTTCCAGAGAATAGCAAAGAGAGTCAAGAAAGCCTTCTTAAATGAACAATGCAAAGAAATAGAGGAAAACAATAGAAGGAGAAAGACTGGAGATCTCTACAAGAAAAATAGAGCTGCCAAGGAAATATTTCATACAAAGATAGGCACAATAAAGGACAGAAATGATATGGACCTAACAGAAGCAGAAGATATTAAGAAGAGGTGGAAATAGTACACAGAAGAACTATACAAAAAAGATCTTAATGAGTCAGATGACCGCAGTGGTATGATCACTCACCTAGAATCAGACATCTTAATAGTGTGAAGTCAGGTGGGCCCTAGGAAGTATTACTATGAACGGAGCTAGTGGAGGTGATGGAATTCCATCTGAGCCATTTCAAATTGTAAAATATGATGCTGTTAAAGTGCTACACTCCATATGCCAGCAAATTTGGAAAACTCAGCAGTGGTCTCAACACTGGAAAAGGTCAGTTTTCATTCCAGTACCAAAGAAAGGCAATGCCAAAGAATGTTGAAACTGTATCATTGCACCATTGCACATGCTATCAAAGTAATGCTTAAAATCCTCCAAGCTAGGCTTCAATAATATATGAACCGAGAGCTTCCAGATGTACAAGCTGGATTTAGAAAAAGCAAAGGAACCAGTGATCAAATTGCCAACATTTGTTGAATCATAGAGCAAGGGAATTCCAGAAAAACATCTACTTCTGCTTCATTGATTATGCTAAAACTCTTTGTGTGGATCACAACAAACTGGAAAATTCTGAAAAAGATGACAATACCAGACCACCTTACCTGCCTCCTGCAAAACCTGTACACATGACAAGAAGCAACAGTTAGAAATGGGCATGGGACAACAGACTGGTTCTAAATTGGGAAAGGAGTACGTCAAGACTGTTTATTGTCATCCTGCTTATTTAATTTATATGCAGATTACATCATGCGAAATGCGGGTCTGGATGAAGCACAAGCTGGACTCCAGATTGCTGGGAGAAATATCAATAACCTCAGGTATACACATGATACAACTTTTATGCCGGAAAGCAAAGAAGAACTAAAGAGCCTCTTGATGAAGGTGAAAGAGGAGAGTGAAAAATCTGGCTTAAAACTCAACATTCAAAAAATGAAGATCGGGTTTCCCTGGTGGTCCAGTGGGTGGAGAGTCTGCCTTGCAGTGCAAGGGGCACTGGTTCGATCCCTGGCCCAGGAAGATCCTGCGTGCTACAGAGCGGCTTGATCTGTGTGTCCAATTGTGAGCCAGTGCTTTGGACCATGCACCCGGAGCTGGTGTTCTGCAACTGGAGAAGCCACTGCAGTGGGAGGCCCACACAGGCCAGAGTAAAGATGGATGAAAATAAATGGATAAAAAAATCAATGAAAAAATGCCAAAATTTTGAAAAAATATGAAGATCATGGCATCCCATTCCATCACTTCATGGCAAATAGATGGGCAAACAGTGACCGACTTTATTTTATTGGGCTGCAAAATCACTGCAGATGGTGACTGCAACCATGAAATTAAAAGACGCTTGTAGATTGGAATGAAAGTTATGACAAACCTAGACAGTGTATTCAAAAGCAGAGACATCTCTGTCTTTGCTGCCAGAAGTCTATATAGTCAAAGCTATGGTTTTCTCAGTAATCATGTATGAATGTAAGAACTGGACCATAAAGAAAGCTGAGCACCAAAGACTTGATGCCTTGAACTGTGGTGTTGGAGAAGACTCTTCAGAGTCCCTTGGACAGCAAGGAGATCAAGCCAGTTAGTCCTAAATGTTCTTTGGTAGGACTGATGCTGAAACTGAAGCTCCAATACTTTGGCCACCTGTTGTGAAGATACGTTGGAAAAGAGCCTAATGCTGGGAAAAGATGACAATACCAGACCACCTTACCTGCCTCCTGCAAAACCTGTACACATGACAAGAAGCAACAGTTAGAAATGGGCATGGGACAACAGACTGGTTCTAAATTGGGAAAGGAGTACGTCAAGACTGTTTATTGTCATCCTGCTTATTTAATTTATATGCAGATTACATCATGCGAAATGCGGGTCTGGATGAAGCACAAGCTGGACTCCAGATTGCTGGGAGAAATATCAATAACCTCAGGTATACACATGATACAACTTTTATGCCGGAAAGCAAAGAAGAACTAAAGAGCCTCTTGATGAAGGTGAAAGAGGAGAGTGAAAAATCTGGCTTAAAACTCAACATTCAAAAAATGAAGATCGGGTTTCCCTGGTGGTCCAGTGGGTGGAGAGTCTGCCTTGCAGTGCAAGGGGCACTGGTTCGATCCCTGGCCCAGGAAGATCCTGCGTGCTACAGAGCGGCTTGATCTGTGTGTCCAATTGTGAGCCAGTGCTTTGGACCATGCACCCGGAGCTGGTGTTCTGCAACTGGAGAAGCCACTGCAGTGGGAGGCCCACACAGGCCAGAGTAAAGATGGATGAAAATAAATGGATAAAAAAATCAATGAAAAAATGCCAAAATTTTGAAAAAATATGAAGATCATGGCATCCCATTCCATCACTTCATGGCAAATAGATGGGCAAACAGTGACCGACTTTATTTTATTGGGCTGCAAAATCACTGCAGATGGTGACTGCAACCATGAAATTAAAAGACGCTTGTAGATTGGAATGAAAGTTATGACAAACCTAGACAGTGTATTCAAAAGCAGAGACATCTCTGTCTTTGCTGCCAGAAGTCTATATAGTCAAAGCTATGGTTTTCTCAGTAATCATGTATGAATGTAAGAACTGGACCATAAAGAAAGCTGAGCACCAAAGACTTGATGCCTTGAACTGTGGTGTTGGAGAAGACTCTTCAGAGTCCCTTGGACAGCAAGGAGATCAAGCCAGTTAGTCCTAAATGTTCTTTGGTAGGACTGATGCTGAAACTGAAGCTCCAATACTTTGGCCACCTGTTGTGAAGATACGTTGGAAAAGAGCCTAATGCTGGGAAAAATTGAAGGCAAGAGGAGAAGGAGATGACAGAGGATGAGGTAGTTGGATGGCATTACTGAGTCAATGAACATGAGTTTGAGCAAGTTCTGGGAGATGGTGAAGGACAGGGAAGCCTGGCGTGGTGCAGTCCATGGGGTTGCAGTGTCAGACACGACTCAGCGACTGAAGAACTTATCTGAATGCTCCTCGGAGTTGTGGTTTCCAAACTTGAATGGGCCTCAGAATTACCTGGGAGAGCTTTTAAATTAGACATTCTCAAGCAACAAGGATTCTCAGACATGTGTTTAGGAGTTTGTATCTCAAAGAAAGCCAAGTTTTGTGACCAGTTGCTGTCTGAAGAGAAACTGGATTTGTCCGAGGACCATGCTTGACTTCTCTCTCCAAATAGCAGTGTACATTTTGACCTGTCAGTCAAACAACAAGGTAGCATTTTGAAATTAATGTGTGATAGTCAACATTTTCTTCTTCTTCTTCTTCTTCTTCTTTTTTTTTTTTTTTTTTACCACTTCTATTGGTCTTTCATTTATTTTCATCTTTGTTCTTTGGCCTGTGTGGGCCTCCCATTGTAGTGGCCTCTCATGCTCTCCAGAGCCCTACCTTGGTAGTTGAACACATTGGTCCAGCCTCTCTACGGCTCATGGGATCTTCCCAGGCCAGGGATCAAACCGGCGCCCCTTGCACTGCAAGGTGGTGTCCTTACCCACTGGACCACCAGGGAAGCCCCATTTATTCTTTTTAACATGCCCAGTAGAGATACTTTTGTTTTTTGACTTGAGCATTCTTGTAGAGCTAAGAGAAGATATTTTAGTGGCTTTAGGGAAGGTTAAGCCTCACTAAGTCCCCTTGTCCAGTGTCACCAAGGAAATAACCAAGATTAGGAGTAAGCAATCATTGAAACTGGCTTTCTAGTTACTAAGAACAGACATCAAGGTCTAATTTTGACTGTGGTAAATAGAGTATTTATAATTCATTTAAAGTAATCACAGCTACTGTTTGCATACTCTAAGTAGAAAGAAAAAAAATGTATACAACCTAGAAGAAAAAAAATTTTTTTTAATGCACCAAGTGTTTTTAATATGTTCTTTATGTGTCTGGCTCAAACTCCTCGTCTTCTTGTATTCACCTGATCCATGCTACATCCTTCCCCTCCATTCCTTATTGTCCTTATTTTATTGTTATTTTTACATAGTACTGACTAGAGCTGCTGTAACCATGACACATGTCATTCCCGTGTGTTAGATAAAAGTTTCCAAAGCTAGACCCAATAGGTTATAGATTTCTAGTATTTGCTAGAAGGGGTCTAAGGAACCAGCAAACAGATTCCTTGTTTTTACAGACCATAAGATTGGAGGCAAAGCTGTTGGAAGAAACAGGGATGAGCCTTTAGGAGTTTGTATCTCAAAGAAAGCCAAGTTTTGTGACCAGTTGCTGTCTGAAGAGAAACTGGATTTGTCCGAGGACCATGCTTGACTTCTCTCTCCAAATAGCAGTGTACATTTTGACCTGTCAGTCAAACAACAAGGTAGCATTTTGAAATTAATGTGTGATAGTCAACATTTTCTTCTTCTTCTTCTTCTTCTTCTTCTTTTTTTTTTTTTTTACCACTTCTATTGGTCTTTCATTTATTTTCATCTTTGTTCTTTGGCCTGTGTGGGCCTCCCATTGTAGTGGCCTCTCATGCTCTCCAGAGCCCTACCTTGGTAGTTGAACACATTGGTCCAGCCTCTCTACGGCTCATGGGATCTTCCCAGGCCAGGGATCAAACCGGCGCCCCTTGCACTGCAAGGTGGTGTCCTTACCCACTGGACCACCAGGGAAGCCCCATTTATTCTTTTTAACATGCCCAGTAGAGATACTTTTGTTTTTTGACTTGAGCATTCTTGTAGAGCTAAGAGAAGATATTTTAGTGGCTTTAGGGAAGGTTAAGCCTCACTAAGTCCCCTTGTCCAGTGTCACCAAGGAAATAACCAAGATTAGGAGTAAGCAATCATTGAAACTGGCTTTCTAGTTACTAAGAACAGACATCAAGGTCTAATTTTGACTGTGGTAAATAGAGTATTTATAATTCATTTAAAGTAATCACAGCTACTGTTTGCATACTCTAAGTAGAAAGAAAAAAAATGTATACAACCTAGAAGAAAAAAAATTTTTTTTAATGCACCAAGTGTTTTTAATATGTTCTTTATGTGTCTGGCTCAAACTCCTCGTCTTCTTGTATTCACCTGATCCATGCTACATCCTTCCCCTCCATTCCTTATTGTCCTTATTTTATTGTTATTTTTACATAGTACTGACTAGAGCTGCTGTAACCATGACACATGTCATTCCCGTGTGTTAGATAAAAGTTTCCAAAGCTAGACCCAATAGGTTATAGATTTCTAGTATTTGCTAGAAGGGGTCTAAGGAACCAGCAAACAGATTCCTTGTTTTTACAGACCATAAGATTGGAGGCAAAGCTGTTGGAAAGACTTATCAGGGATGAGCCAGTGTGTGATCCAGACAGGACTTGAAGGCAGACAGTCCATATGATGAAAACGAATGAGAGTTGGTCTAGGGCCCAGAGCACCTGATTTCAAGCCTGGCTCTGTCCTTTCCTAGCTCTGTGACCTCAGACAGGGTCTTCATTTCTCTAACTCTACAATGAAACACAATTAACTATCTCTACCTATTTCACAGAGATATTAAGGGGAATAAGTCATATAATATATGCCAGTAGACTTAACTCCAGATACACAGTAGAATCCTTGGGAAGTTTAAAGAAATAACCAAACAGATGTGCAATCCATTCCCTTTCTGAGAGATGCTGATTTAACTGATATGTGGTGGGGCTTTGTGATGAGCACTTTTAGCAAGATTCCCAAGTGATTTTAATGTGCTGCCAGGGTGAAGAATTGCTGGATACCAACAAATCAGTATTTACTCTGGCTTGGGAGTTTTGCTCCCAGATGTCCAGTACAATGTCACATCACTAAATAAATGACAGAACAAGATCTTTAGTCTTATATATATATATATATATATACACATATACACACACATACACACACACACATATGTGTTATGATAAACCATATTGTTGAATGGTGACAACAATGTCATTTCTGACTTTTACATAGTAGATGGGACTAAATTTTAAATTTTAAAATTAATTCATATCCCCTTCACCCTTGGGATAACAATAAAGTAAAATAAACAAAACTGTATTGTTATGAATTCTTGTTTGTATTTCATTTATTTCCCAGGGCTAACAATTATAGAATATAAAATAGGTCTTATTAAGAAGGAAAGTATCATATGAAAGGCTTTAATAAAATAGAAAAAGGTTCTGCATTTGAAAAGTTACTGATTAATTCCTCACATCCTTTCTTTGACCTAAATCCTCCCATATGTATTTATCGACTAAGTATTCCGTGTGTTAGATAAAAGTTTCCAAAGCTAGACCCAATAGGTTATAGATTTCTAGTATTTGCTAGAAGGGGTCTAAGGAACCAGCAAACAGATTCCTTGTTTTTACAGACCATAAGATTGGAGGCAAAGCTGTTGGAAAGACTTATCAGGGATGAGCCAGTGTGTGATCCAGACAGGACTTGAAGGCAGACAGTCCATATGATGAAAACGAATGAGAGTTGGTCTAGGGCCCAGAGCACCTGATTTCAAGCCTGGCTCTGTCCTTTCCTAGCTCTGTGACCTCAGACAGGGTCTTCATTTCTCTAACTCTACAATGAAACACAATTAACTATCTCTACCTATTTCACAGAGATATTAAGGGGAATAAGTCATATAATATATGCCAGTAGACTTAACTCCAGATACACAGTAGAATCCTTGGGAAGTTTAAAGAAATAACCAAACAGATGTGCAATCCATTCCCTTTCTGAGAGATGCTGATTTAACTGATATGTGGTGGGGCTTTGTGATGAGCACTTTTAGCAAGATTCCCAAGTGATTTTAATGTGCTGCCAGGGTGAAGAATTGCTGGATGCCAACAAATCAGTATTTACTCTGGCTTGGGAGTTTTGCTCCCAGATGTCCAGTACAATGTCACATCACTAAATAAATGACAGAACAAGATCTTTAGTCTTATATATATATATATATATATACACATATACACACACATACACACACACACATATGTGTTATGATAAACCATATTGTTGAATGGTGACAACAATGTCATTTCTGACTTTTACATAGTAGATGGGACTAAATTTTAAATTTTAAAATTAATTCATATCCCCTTCACCCTTGGGATAACAATAAAGTAAAATAAACAAAACTGTATTGTTATGAATTCTTGTTTGTATTTCATTTATTTCCCAGGGCTAACAATTATAGAATATAAAATAGGTCTTATTAAGAAGGAAAGTATCATATGAAAGGCTTTAATAAAATAGAAAAAGGTTCTGCATTTGAAAAGTTACTGATTAATTCCTCACATCCTTTCTTTGACCTAAATCCTCCCATATGTATTTATCGACTTTGCAAGCAGATTGACTTTCTGCTTTTAGAATTTGCAAACAAGTTCCAGAATGTTACTGCTAGCCAATTCGTTTCTAAAAGCCTTTTAAATAATCTTATCGTCTCCACAGGAGTGATTTAGACATTGAAAAAAAAAAATCAATGAACTCCATGTTGTTTGTTCTTCACTGGGAAAAATCATGACTTAATAGGAATGGAGCTTTCCATGCCATCTTGTAAGCATCCTTATTCATAAATTGATATTATTTGAGTTTAAGGGGTGATTACTGGTAAGGAAGAACATTTCCTGTTTAAGTCATTCCCTGTGAGAGCAGGTATATTTTATATATAGATCGTTTTTGAAAATTCACTTTTGTAGTAAGAGATCCAGATGTTAATCAGCTTTTTTCCTCCTTTAAAGCTATTCTAATAGGCTTTTGGATTGAAGTAGGCTTTCAGCTTATCAAAAGATAAAATAATATTTGTGAAAGCCAGATCAGCTGTTGGTAGGCTCACGGAGCTTAGAGGAAAACGCATTTTTTTTTTAGGTTGAGGGAAGTAGGATAATCAGTGATAGTCAGTGACCCTCTGAAGTCCACACAGCTAGTTAGCGGCTTAACCCAAACCAGAGCTCTCTTTGCCACCACCCCTCCTCCCGTCCCTAAACCTGGACCGACTGTCATCCAGCCCATCAACAGGGTGCCTCAGGACTCCGTGTGCCAGGTTTCAAAATATGTCTTTGGTCTGTGCTGAGAACTAAGCCTACCCTTCACTTCTGCTCTGCTGATATTAGGAAATCTCCCTCTCCCTCCTGTGACAGAAACGTTACCTGCATTATTTGGCATCTTTTCTATGTAGAAGTGAAACTGATTTCAGAAACAAATCCCTTTCAGCCACCCAGATTTACTCTGATCTGTGGAAGCTGGCAAGAAATCAATTCATATTTTTCCTATACCTTTTGGCTGAAAAGATTCTGTTGCAGACAATCTGGACTTTTTCTTTTTTTTTGCCTGCTAATGTACAGTTTGTTGATCAGTGTCCCTAATTTTTTTTGCAAGGTCATATGAAAGGCTTTAATAAAATAGAAAAAGGTTCTGCATTTGAAAAGTTACTGATTAATTCCTCACATCCTTTCTTTGACCTAAATCCTCCCATATGTATTTATCGACTTTGCAAGCAGATTGACTTTCTGCTTTTAGAATTTGCAAACAAGTTCCAGAATGTTACTGCTAGCCAATTCGTTTCTAAAAGCCTTTTAAATAATCTTATCGTCTCCACAGGAGTGATTTAGACATTGAAAAAAAAAAATCAATGAACTCCATGTTGTTTGTTCTTCACTGGGAAAAATCATGACTTAATAGGAATGGAGCTTTCCATGCCATCTTGTAAGCATCCTTATTCATAAATTGATATTATTTGAGTTTAAGGGGTGATTACTGGTAAGGAAGAACATTTCCTGTTTAAGTCATTCCCTGTGAGAGCAGGTATATTTTATATATAGATCGTTTTTGAAAATTCACTTTTGTAGTAAGAGATCCAGATGTTAATCAGCTTTTTTCCTCCTTTAAAGCTATTCTAATAGGCTTTTGGATTGAAGTAGGCTTTCAGCTTATCAAAAGATAAAATAATATTTGTGAAAGCCAGATCAGCTGTTGGTAGGCTCACGGAGCTTAGAGGAAAACGCATTTTTTTTTTAGGTTGAGGAAGTAGGATAATCAGTGATAGTCAGTGACCCTCTGAAGTCCACACAGCTAGTTAGCGGCTTAACCCAAACCAGAGCTCTCTTTGCCACCACCCCTCCTCCCGTCCCTAAACCTGGACCGACTGTCATCCAGCCCATCAACAGGGTGCCTCAGGACTCCGTGTGCCAGGTTTCAAAATATGTCTTTGGTCTGTGCTGAGAACTAAGCCTACCCTTCACTTCTGCTCTGCTGATATTAGGAAATCTCCCTCTCCCTCCTGTGACAGAAACGTTACCTGCATTATTTGGCATCTTTTCTATGTAGAAGTGAAACTGATTTCAGAAACAAATCCCTTTCAGCCACCCAGATTTACTCTGATCTGTGGAAGCTGGCAAGAGATCAATTCATATTTTTCCTATACCTTTTGGCTGAAAAGATTCTGTTGCAGACAATCTGGACTTTTTCTTTTTTTTTGCCTGCTAATGTACAGTTTGTTGATCAGTGTCCCAGAATAGACATGTTTACAAAAGAGTGCAAGTGATATTTTTTGTGTGCCCTCAACACTGGCAAGGCCGTGAGCCCGTGTGTGAGACAGTCTCAGGGTGACCTTTAGAGCAGAGAATGAGCAGGGCATCAGGTGTGCTCATTACTGTTGGAGGGGGTTTTGTTCCTTGGCCTTTCAGAGAACAGAGATAGGGAATACGTGCAGCTCTATGTACACACAAACACACACATACGTACACAAATGTGTCTCTGTGTATATGATTTTGTTTACTTTTTGCATGTGTTTGCAATGTCCTCTCATCCTCATTGATTTAATTTTGAACAAGTAGGATCCTAGGAGAGGTGTCCCTTCTTTGTTTACTCTCTTCTCCCACTCTTATAGGTAACCAACTTCACTTTTTTCTAGGTTACCTCCTTGTAATTTTTAAATGGTGAACAATATTTATCTATTTAAAAATGTGTATCCTTTTTATTACATAAGAAGTAGCATATTATAAATGTATATAAAGCTTACTTATGCTTTGCCTTTTTCACTTTCTAGTATCTCCTGAAGAATCCGTACCATTTCATAGAGACCTTTTGATGTACTACAGTTGCCTTGTACCCCTTTGTGTGTGTGTGTGTACATATGGTTTTAAAGGGTTTCTTTAGTGGTTCACACGGTAAAGAATCTGCCTGAAGTACGGGAGATCTGGGCTCGATCTTTGCATCAGGAACTTCCCCAGCAGAAAGAAATGGCAACAGCCAGTATCCCGTTCTGCACCATTTTTACCCCAGTGGCAGTAGAAGAATTTAATGTGATGTCAGGGAAGTAGGGGAGAGAGAAGACAAAACGAATCAACACGGTCATCACAGGAGCCTCAGAAACATGATGCCAGGGGACAGGCCGGACACACACACATATTTCATTTATATGAAATATCCACGAACGGCCCATCTGTAGAAACAAAAAAGTAGGTTAGTGGTCATCTAGGACTGTGCGTGAAAGTGGGAAGTGGCTGTAAATAACCTTGAGGCTTCTTTTTTTTTTTTTTTAAACCTTTATTTTACTTTTAACTTTTACAGAGTTTTGTTGTTCACAGACATGCATGTTCTCAGATTAGTCACATGTATATCCCCCCCTTCCCTCCCCTCCCGACCATCACACAGCACCCCTGAAGGATCCCCTTTTCTCACAGAGCAATGACTAGAGCTATTTTCTTCACTTATGATAGTACAGGCCTTCATGCTACTTCCTTTATGCCACCTTGAGGCTTCTTCTTGGGGTGATGGAAAGTTTCTAAAATTAGATCATCACACAGCTCTAAATATGCTCAAGTCATGGAATTGTACATTTACAACAGCTGGATTTTTTTTTTTTTTTGCCCCCAGGATAAAAGATGATTTTGTTATAATTAAATGGAAATTATTTATCAATTTGATAGATTTATATGTTGATTATACTGAATCTTCCAATTCATGAACATGATATGTCGTTCCATTTGTAGATCTTATTTCTGTCAAACACTTAATCAGGGACTTCCCCTGGTGGTCCAGTGGGTAAGGACACCGCCTTGCAGTGCAAGGGGCGCTGGTTCGATCCCTGGCCTGGGAAGATCCCACGTGCCGCGGAGCGGCTGGACCCATGTGTCCAATCACCGAGCCGGAGCTCTGGAGCGCATGCGCCCAGAGCCGGCACTCTGCAACGACAGACGCCACCGCGATGGGAGGCCCACAAGAGCCAAAGAACAAAAGCGGATGAAAATAGAGAAATGAAAGACCAATAGAAGTGACCCGCCCCCACCCCTCCCTCCCCAACCCGACCCCTGCCCAAAATAAATAAATAAATAAATAAATAAATAAATAAATCTTAAAAAAAAACGTAATCAGTCAATCTAATAAAGAAATGCAATTTTTTTTCAAACAGTTGGATTTTAATGTATATAAGCTGTATCTCAAGACTCTTAAAAAGTCACCATCAGGTGATGTATGGCATTCCTAACAGAATGTGATTTTCTCTTGAATCAACCTTGTCTTAAAGGATTAAACCCACTTGGAAGCCATGTAGACTAAGTGGAAATGTTGGGAATCTCTCCCCAAGTGATTCTATTATGATATTTTAAATCGGAAGTGTATTTTTTAACAGCATATTCTACTTGAGGGACCTGGTGAACTGATAACACCTAAGGAAATTTGCTTAATATTTTAAATCGACTGTGGCAGAAATGATTGATTTAATCACTTAAAAGAGTTGAATCCTAGAGGACCTTACAGACCACTTGGCTATGCCTTTTATTTTACAGATGAGACTCAGAGAGCTTTAAAATTCTAATTATGTAATAAAGTTGGAAATGTAGGTCTCGACTCATCTGTTCTGCTCTTTAAATATTTATACTATTCTGTTAGGCAGCGATTAAAACGATAACTATTAAGACTCTGTAAAAACATGGAAAGCTGTTTATAATACAAATGAAAAGAAAAAAAGCGGCAGGCCAAATGGCTTAAGCCTCCTGATTGCAACCAATATGACAAATTTGTGTTCATATTGAGATCTGGAGCGTAACAGGCAAAAGCAGTATGTGTGTTATGTAATGGGCTAAAGGGCATTTCTCCCTGAACATTCTCCAACATAGCAGCATTGTATCCAACTAAACTCCTTTTCTAAAAATATTAAGGCTACCACAGGGAGAATGTGAGATCAAAGAGATCAGTAGCTGCCTGAATCTGTCACCTGTATTTGCACTTTCTCCAGATCCCTTCCAGCACTGCAAATGTGTGTGATGAGCTTCTATAATCCTATGCCTCTGGCATTCTTCCCTTGTTTACCTGCCCTGGAATTTTGCCTTTGTTCCATTGTTTCTCACCCTGTTTTACGGAATCTACTGACCAGCGTGGCCTGCAAATGTCTTTTATAGCGGGTAGTAACTACTGTTACTTATCTCAGCTGAAGGCAGAAAATGAAGAAATTATGCTGATCCTTAAGTAATTTAGATAACATGGGAAGACTCTTTTATCTCAACTTAGAGAGATAAAAGTGATTATTACCCAGTGGAACGAGTTCCAAAGATTGAGGATGCTTTCCCTGGTTAGCTGTACAGCTCAAAAGGCCTGCCTACTCTCAGATTTGAAGACTGAAACAATGGGTTTAGATGTCTTTCAAGACTTCACTAGACTTGATTTTTCATGTTGAGTCTAACTACATGACTTTTCTGTGTGCTGGAGGACATCCTGGGGAAAGCATAAAGCACAACTATTCAAACAATTTAAGCAGCGCATTGTTTCAGTCCCTGGCTCTGCCAAGAACATTTGGATCATATATACTAGTTCACGGCAGTGGATAATGCTGGAGGTGTAGCTCATGGCTGAGTTAGTGGGATAAACGTAGAACTAGTGAATATTTAATGTACTATTCAAACGCACTCTCTCTCTAAGGGGTTGGGTCTTACTTTATAAAATGTTTGGATGATGCCTGCTAAGTGGTAGGTGGTATTTATTCACTCAAATTCATTGAACTTTTATATCAAGGTGCTTTTCCTGTTAAAATGTTGAGAATATTGTATCCATGATAGTTCTATCTCAGGGAAAAGAAACGGGAATCTGACAAGTCTGGAGGAAGAAGGGCCAGAGTGAGCAGAGCAGATGGCACCAATGTGTCCAATGTGTAGACAGTCCTTCCTGTAGGTCTATAGTCCTCGCGTTAGTTCTTTAGTGATACAGTTGAGTCAGCTTTCTGTTCTGGTGTGAACAGTTCATTTTATTTTCCTTTCCCAAACAGATATCTTCCTGAATTATGTCCTTTATTCCACCTCTCTTTTGCTCAACAATATCTAGTGAATCTCTTATTGCCATTGGCATTCCTACCCCTATATAACTAGTCTTAAAAGAATCAAATATGCTGTTATAATTGCCTTTTAGGACACTGCACCGAAGGCAGTGGACCCTCCTTTCCTATCCTCTGATCACACTGGTGCTCTTTCCTATACCCAAGGCTCCACTGACATTGTTTTATTCCCATGTTCTCCCTACCCCATCACACAGTTTTCTCTTTTTGCTGTGGACTCCCACATGTTTTTGTCATGGCAAAACCCTGAGTTTTGCAAAAAGGAGCTCATGATTTAAGGGCTATTCCATTTCTTCTAAGAGATTCTTGCCCACAGTAGTAAATATATGGTCATCCCATCCATCGTAGTTCACTGATGTCTAAGATGTTGATGTTCACTCTTGCCATCTCTTTCCTGGCCTCATCTTATTTGTCTTGATTTTGGACCTAACATTCTAGGTTCCTATGCAGCATTGTTCTATACAACATCAGACTTGACTTTCACCACCGGACACCTCCACAGCTGGGTATCATTTCCGCTTTCACCCAGCCTCATCAGTCTTTTGGGAGCTGTTAGTGATTGTCCTCTGCTCTTCCCCAGTAGCATTTTGGACACATTCTGACCTGCAAGGCACATCTTCTGACATAATATCTTTTTGCCTTTTCATACTGTTCTTAGGTCTCTCACAGCAAGAATACTGGCGTGGGTTGCCATTACTTCTTCCAGTGAACGTCGATTTGTCAGAACTCTCCACCATGACCTGCCCATCTTGAGTGGCCCTGCACAGCACGGCTCATAGCGTCATTGAGTTAGACAAGCCCCTTTGGCAGGGAGGCAGAGAGGGTAAAAGAATGCTCCTAAGCTCCTGGAAACAAGTGTCAGGTCTGGAATTCTACCCCAGGCTGTCTGGAATTCAAATTATATTCTTAACCACACCTCTAAACTACAATTTGTAAATTATCTTTTTAGAGGTTTTATTCTTTTAATATTTAACCTCTTTAAGTCAGACTCTCCTTGTTCTCTTCTTTACCTCATTATATAACCCTGTGCCTGAAGCACGGAGTGACTCTGTGAGTATCTGTTTATTGATGTGACCTGATGTCAGTGACCAAAGAAATTCTAATAGATTTTTCTGGGAGTTTTGGCTTGGTTGGTCAGACTTGATGATTTTATCTTGAGTAACTGACTGCTTCCTGTTCTCCCTCTATTAGTGTGAGATGGTCAGCATGACTGTCAAGAATTTAAATTCATGGCTTTCATTACCGAAATGAATGGTGCTTAGAATTGGGTAAATTTACTGATGTTGTGAAACCAAATCTCAAATTTTGTTCTGTGCTTCAGAGTAAACATTTTATGTTTGCCTGTTTGTTCTTAAGCAATATTTTATCACTTGCATATTTGATACATCAAGTGAAAGGAGTAGGAGCAACCCATACTTTACCTTTCTTGCAAAATCAGGTCCTAAAACTGTATTTAATTTTGTGCAGTGTTTCCTTGATTTCTTTTTTTTTCTTTTTGAGGGGAAAGTAAAGTTTATCAGAGTAGGGGAAGGGAGAGTTGCTGCCAGTGCAGCAGGCCGGTTTAAGGGAGAATCAGCATGGAAGACGCTGCTAGAACAGCAGGTCGGCTCAAAGAGAACCGACGCTATCAGAACAGCGGGTCGGCTCAAAGGAGAACCGACCTCCTTGATTTCTTTGGAGGAGAAAAAGGTTCTTCATGAAGAAAATGGTCAAAGTTGGTTACATTAATGTTATCTTGAGAACCCTATGCGTACTGTGTTAAGCTCTGGGATCAATTTTTTTCCCATTTAATATAATGATAAGTTACCTAAGAAAACTGAAGTCTAATGTTGAGGTTCCTTTACCATGCTTGTTTTATCTCACAGCATGCTTCTTGATAAGGTAGGTGCTCAGAAGTAGTTGTTTCTTATCCTCTAATGGTCACTGCATCCGTGTCTGTGTATTTGTTGGTGAAACAGAAGCTGTTTCTGGCTGAGCAATGAGAAAAGGGTATTCAAAAGAGCATTGTGTAACTTGGAGAACTAGGGGGGAAAATGGAATAATTTGCTAGCTTCAGAAAGAGTGACACTTGTAACATCTTGAAGTGTCCACCCTAGAGCATATTTGAAGTTTTGCCTTTGAAATGGCTCAGTTCCATTTTCATTCATTGCTCTACTCAGGATTCAGTTTTCTTGGAAAGGAACCAGATTTGCTCTCTGCTTGCATTATGTGCCCATTTTTTGCTTGTAGTGGTTGACAGGTCACCAAAGGCACATGAAATGGGAAAGTATTTCCAAAGAAAATGCAGGTACTGTTAATAAAGAAAAGGAAATGGGCAACCACAAAAGATGCTCATGCCATCAAGATTCATCTCAGGTGGATGAATCTAGAACCTATTATGCAAAGTGAAGTAAGTCAAAAAGAGAAGGACAAATATAGTATACTAATGCATATATATAGAATCTAATAAAATTGTAATGGTAAATAAACACACAGAGCATCAGTGCAGTCATAGAGAACAGACTTACGGACATTGAGGAGTTTTTTTAAATTTTCACTTGCATATTTGATACATCAAGTGAAAGGAGTAGGATCAACCCATGCTTTACCTTTCTTGCAAAATCAGGTCCTAAAACTGTATTTAATTTTGTGCAGTGTTTCCTTGATTTCTTTTTTTTTCTTTTTGAGGGGAAAGTAAAGTTTATCAGAGTAGGGGAAGGGAGAGTTGCTGCCAGTGCAGCAGGCCGGTTTAAGGGAGAATCAGCATGGAAGACGCTGCTAGAACAGCAGGTCGGCTCAAAGAGAACCGACGCTATCAGAACAGCGGGTCGGCTCAAAGGAGAACCGACCTCCTTGATTTCTTTGGAGGAGAAAAAGGTTCTTCATGAAGAAAATGGTCAAAGTTGGTTACATTAATGTTATCTTGAGAACCCTATGCGTACTGTGTTAAGCTCTGGGATCAATTTTTTTCCCATTTAATATAATGATAAGTTACCTAAGAAAACTGAAGTCTAATGTTGAGGTTCCTTTACCATGCTTGTTTTATCTCACAGCATGCTTCTTGATAAGGTAGGTGCTCAGAAGTAGTTGTTTCTTATCCTCTAATGGTCACTGCATCCGTGTCTGTGTATTTGTTGGTGAAACAGAAGCTGTTTCTGGCTGAGCAATGAGAAAAGGGTATTCAAAAGAGCATTGTGTAACTTGGAGAACTAGGGGGGAAAATGGAATAATTTGCTAGCTTCAGAAAGAGTGACACTTGTAACATCTTGAAGTGTCCACCCTAGAGCATATTTGAAGTTTTGCCTTTGAAATGGCTCAGTTCCATTTTCATTCATTGCTCTACTCAGGATTCAGTTTTCTTGGAAAGGAACCAGATTTGCTCTCTGCTTGCATTATGTGCCCATTTTTTGCTTGTAGTGGTTGACAGGTCACCAAAGGCACATGAAATGGGAAAGTATTTCCAAAGAAAATGCAGGTACTGTTAATAAAGAAAAGGAAATGGGCAACCACAAAAGATGCTCATGCCATCAAGATTCATCTCAGGTGGATGAATCTAGAACCTATTATGCAAAGTGAAGTAAGTCAAAAAGAGAAGGACAAATATAGTATACTAATGCATATATATAGAATCTAATAAAATTGTAATGGTAAATAAACACACAGAGCATCAGTGAAGAAACAGTCATAGAGAACAGACTTACGGACATTGAGGAGAGGGAAGAGTGGGTGAGAGATATGGAAAAAGTGACATGGAGTCCTATATTATCATATGTAAAAGAGATAACTATTGTCAATGTGCTGTGGGTTAAGGGATCATACAGGGGGGCTATGCGATGGCCTGGAGGGGTGGGATGTGGGGGGATGGGATATACACATGACTAATCTGGGATTATAGATATCTGCAAACAACAAAACTGTGTAAAAACAAAAAAGCAAAATAAAAAAAAATGGGAAAAAAAAAAGATTCATCTTAGGGCAGAGAATTTAAATGATAGTATTGACTTGGATAATAAGTAGATTGGATTTTACCTGAGTTCAATCACCAAGTTATTTCTCTACTTTAAAAATCCTAGCAACCAAATTCATTAATAAATATTTTATGTTTGTGAAAACTTGATTTTTTTGACCACATTTTAAGATGTTTTCCTAGTTGTTTTCAGGTATACAGTATGAACCCATATGCCACTTCAATTGTTGAAATATTTTACCAGTCACATTTTTATTAATTGCATTTTAAAACATTATCATAAGATTTTATAGCTGGCTGTATAAAAGCTCACAAACTTGAGTCAGAGAACTTGCTTTATGAGCATATATTCAAGTATCAACATATCATTGGTTTTAGACCAAAAAGCATGTTGCCTGTTAAAATAAAAGATGGTCCATTCAATGGTAATGGATTGTTTGCCTAGAAGTGGAATTTTATTTCTGTCAGTAAGGCTTTTACTGGTTTAAGCCTGATAAATCAGTTCTTTAACAACTCTCTTTTCAGGTTACTTCTTCTAAATTTGTCTCCTGGCTTTAGAGTGTGAATCAGATGTTTTGTTTGACAGTAAGGAGGCACGTGCATTATTATGAGAGCTGACTGTGCTCCAATCTTGTTTGCAGTTGAAAGATGCATGAGTGTAATGCAGTCTGGGACACAGATGATCAAGCTGAAGCGTGGCTCAAGGGGCTTGTCCGGCTCTTTTACCTGGATGAGCACCGGACCCGCCTCGATGGAGACCCTCTAGGAAGAGCGAGAAGGCCAAAAGTAAAATTGTAATGGTAAATAAACACACAGAGCATCAGTGAAAAAGGCGTTGGAATGAGAGAGGGAAGAGTGGGTGAGAGATATGGAAAAAGTGACATGGAGTCCTACATTATCATACGTGAAAGAGATAACTATTGTCAATGTGCTGTGGGTTAAGGGATCATACATGGGGGCTATGAGATGGCCTGGAGGGGTGGGATGTGGGGGGATGGGATATACACATGACTAATCTGGGATTATAGATATCTGCAAACAACAAAACTGTGTAAAAACAAAAAAGCAAAATAAAAAAAAATGGGAAAAAAAACTGATCCATCTTAGGGCAGAGAATTTAAATGATAGTATTGACTTGGATAATAAGTAGATTGGATTTTACCTGAGTTCAATCACCAAGTTATTTCTCTACTTTAAAAATCCTAGCAACCAAATTCATTAATAAATATTTTATGTTTGTGAAAACTTGATTTTTTTGACCACATTTTAAGATGTTTTCCTAGTTGTTTTCAGGTATACAGTATGAACCCATATGCCACTTCAATTGTTGAAATATTTTACCAGTCACATTTTTATTAATTGCATTTTAAAACATTATCATAAGATTTTATAGCTGGCTGTATAAAAGCTCACAAACTTGAGTCAGAGAACTTGCTTTATGAGCATATATTCAAGTATCAACATATCATTGGTTTTAGACCAAAAAGCATGTTGCCTGTTAAAATAAAAGATGGTCCATTCAATGGTAATGGATTGTTTGCCTAGAAGTGGAATTTTATTTCTGTCAGTAAGGCTTTTACTGGTTTAAGCCTGATAAATCAGTTCTTTAACAACTCTCTTTTCAGGTTACTTCTTCTAAATTTGTCTCCTGGCTTTAGAGTGTGAATCAGATGTTTTGTTTGACAGTAAGGAGGCACGTGCATTATTATGAGAGCTGACTGTGCTCCAATCTTGTTTGCAGTTGAAAGATGCATGAGTGTAATGCAGTCTGGGACACAGATGATCAAGCTGAAGCGTGGCTCCAAGGGGCTTGTCCGGCTCTTTTACCTGGATGAGCACCGGACCCGCCTTCGATGGAGACCCTCTAGGAAGAGCGAGAAGGCCAAAAGTAAGACCAACTTTTGAATTCTTTACTTGGCTTGACCCAGTAGCACATGGCTTCTATTGGATGGTCTCTGTGTTAGTTTTAGATTGGTAGAACTTTCATATTTTTATAAGTTTTAGAGTCATGTGTTATCGAATATGCAGAGACAGAATAAATGATGACCGTTTTTGCTTTTGTTAATTCTTTGGGGTAATTTAAATTCATTAGAAGTTTTCTTAACCCACTAGTGCTGTAGAAGGTAATATTTCCCCTGTGTTAGGGACATGCTTTATTTAGTTTCGAGAGGAGATTTTATAGGTTGAGGCCTTTTATTTTCCTATAAAAAAGTGAAGGACATCGTACACCCAGTGGGATTAAACTGTTTTGACATATTCTGAGCACTGTTAACTGATGAATGGATTAACAAAATGGTTTTAATGATATCCAGTAAAATGGCTTTGGTGTTCCTCCTCTGTAAAGCCCCTTTCCCACACTATCTACACTCAGCACCGAGTCTGTGTTGAGTACCCTGTGCATCTCTCTTGTTTGCTCCTTCCTTCTGTTTTCACAGGGACCTCCTTCAGCCAGGGTCTCTTTACCTTTCCAGTGGCCTATTGTGAAGTTCCCTAACCAAGCTCCATTTGCTCGTTTCTTCCACCCTGACCAGTGAAGGTGCTCTGCTCTTCAGGTCACAGATGACCTCCACTGAATTAGGCTTATGTGACACACATATTTATCCTCTCACATAACAAGAAGTCCAGAGATTGGCTGGCTCTAGTTCTGTTTCTCTGAGTGCTCTTGGCTCTCTCCCTTCTTTGCTGACTTGGTTATCGAGGCAGCAGCCACATGGCTTCATAACGGACAGGCTTGAGACGATGTAGAAAGGGACCTTCTCTTCCAGTGCTTCCTTTTCAAGAGGAATGTGTGTCTCCTTGGTTAGAACTAGGTTATATTCCCACACCTAAAACAGTCATAGGACACAGGAGTGGGGTCACCCCAATGGCTTTGACCTACCAGAACTTGCCCTGTGAAATGGTCAGAGGCTCATTTCCCCATGAGTCTTGTGAGGAAAGAGTTGCAAGAAAGCAAAATTGAGACCTGCCATTAAGGCGGAGCACAGGAGTGGCTGGTGTATTTGGGCAGCCAATAAGATCTCAACCTTCTGATTCGTGTCCCAAAGCAGGCAAGCAAGCAGACAGAAAATAGTGTTTAATCTGATGTAATCCTGTCTACAAGTGCTCCTCTGACCTGAACCTGCAGTGTTGCCCCACCACCTGAATGATGCTGATCTCTGCTTTGTTACTGCCGCTCCTCATAATCTAGCTTCTAGATGCCTTTCCACCTTTATCTCCTGTTACTCTCCTTTCTGAGCTTTTCAGTCCAGCATAAACGGCCTATTCAGCATCCCTGGAGTGGGGCTAAAGTTTCTGTATCTTCATGACTGTTTTCCTGGATAGCCACCTTGTTTTCCCTTTCACCTCCCTAAGCTCTGCTCTGCCTTCACCCTCATAGCTTTCTCTCTATGAATCCAAATCATATTTAGCTATGGTATTTGGTTACCATTCAGTTTTTTATCCCTTCAAGTTGAAATGCCATCTCATGCCTATTGTAAAACTTCAAAGTATTCTAGGTCTTCACATGCTTTCCTTGCATAAATGTCTAAACTGTACATTTGGCATATTCATAGCCCCCTTTGTGTACCAGTCTTCTTGTCCTGCTGGGTATATCTGTCTTCCTGTCATAAATTTCATCACATCCTGGCCCAACACCTAGGAGGGTGTTGTCTGACTTCCCCGGAAGTTAGTAAAGTGGTCCATGGAGAAGGTTATTAGCAGGAAAAGGTAAAACATGTATTGCACCCTTGGACTTAAATATCGCAATTCACAATGAATCTTATTTTTCAATCTTAAAATTATTTTGCTTTGCTTAATCTGCACCTGCCAGATAACTGTATCTCACTTTCCTCGCAGTACTTATTGACTCTATTTACAAAGTCACCGAGGGTCGGCAGTCTGAGATATTCCACAGACAGGCTGAGGGGAGCTTTGATCCCAGCTGCTGCTTCACCATCTACCATGGCAACCACATGGAGTCCCTGGACCTCATCACCTCCAACCCCGAGGAGGCCCGCACCTGGATTACAGGCCTCAAGTACCTCATGGCTGGCATCAGTGATGAAGATTCCCTTGCCAAAAGGCAGAGGACCCACAACCAATATCCTCCTAGAATTTTAATTTTGAACTGTGCGTGCATGTGTGTGTGTGTGTGGGGGGGGGGATTAGGCTATACTTTTTCTTGTAATTTTGAGGCTTATATCCACTTTCCTTGCTGTCTGTCTTTTTCTTTACCCTTAGCACCTTCTACCCCCTTCTCTCCACACCTTGCACTCTAAGTAAATAAATGTGTAGAATATATAGAAACTTAAGCTTAATGAACTCAAGAGCAGACTTCTTTTGAGGAGATCAGATTTAACTTCATCACCTCCTCGATCTCCAAATGCAGCTTGAAGTTTCCTAAGAGAGATGAAGTAACTGAGAAAACATTTATTTCAATTAGAGAAAAATCTTATTTTGTTATAAAGTCAGTCTAGTTTAACACTTTTTTTTTAAATTCATAATCTTTATTATAAACTTCCCAGGTGGTACAGTGGTGA
Organism: Tragulus kanchil; assembly: GCA_022376925.1. Lineage (NCBI taxonomy): Eukaryota > Metazoa > Chordata > Mammalia > Artiodactyla > Tragulidae > Tragulus > Tragulus kanchil. The sequence continues at coordinate 141,496,880 of JAIOJX010000028.1, forward strand.
AGAACCCACCTGCCAGTGCAGGAGACATAGGAGATATAGGTTCGATCCCTGGGTTGGAAAGATCTGCTGGAGAAGGAAATGACAACCCACTCCAGTATCCTTGCCTGGAAAATCCCATGGATAGAGGAGGAGTCTGGTGGGCTACAGTACATGGAGTCACAGAGAGTTGGACATGACTGAGCACCTGAGCACACATAGATTAAAAACACTATCTGAGTTCTGATTAAGTACCAGCTGTTAGGTTCTTTCCTGTTTTTTCTCTCTTCTTAATGTACAGTTTGGAAACTGAATTGATTGATGCTCAAAGGGAAGTTATTTTTTTACTTACTAATATTTAACCCTCTCTAAATTGTTCAAGAAACTGGAGTCTGATTCTCATTCTAGATTAAACTCATTTTTTGGTCCTATAGCACTGATAAGATAAATGGTTAACGTTCTTGGTCTGAAGGCGCCTCTTCTGCTGGGATCAAGCTGGACATGTGACATGCACGGCCTTTCTGGCTTCAGTTACCTTATCTGTAAAGTGAGGGTGTTAGACTTGTTGACTGCTTTGGCTCCCTTATTCATGTTTTTTTTTTTAGATTTTTTTTTTTGTGTGTCTAAGTCATCATTTATTTTTCATCCATCTTTATTCTTTGGCATGTGTGAGCCTTCCATTGCAGAGGCCTCTCTCATTGCAGAATAATGGCTCTGGGCACATGCACTCCAGAGCGCTGGCTCCCAATTGGACACACAAGTCCAGCTACTCCATGGCATGTGGGATCTTCCTGGGCCAGGGATTGAACCGGCACCCCTTGCACTGAAAAGCAGACTCTCTACCCACTGGACCACCAGGGAAGCCCCATTATTCATGTTTTGAATGGCCTTAAAATACATGTTCCCCTGTTCGTGTAGGAAATAGTACTACTTTCTTGCTATCATCAGAATGTGCACCCAATTTTTTTTCCAGAGTCATGGTAAATTTGTGCTGCTCGAGCTATATCCTTACCCAAGGCACTATTGGAACAAGGTAGAAATATTCAACCCATTAAAGGATGTTGAGAGTGCAGAGGTCTAAACTGATGAACCATGATGTTTTCATCAGTATTCACAGCATACAGATAAATCCAGCTGGGATTCATAAATGAACAAAACATAAAACATAGGAATTAACTTTGTAGGCTTTTTTTTCTGTTAGTTTGGTTCTTGACTCCTTTACATTTGATAAAAAAACGAATACAGAATCATTGAGAGTGCTTTCTGGTGCAAGCCACAGAACCATACTAACAGTGCCTAAAACAATAAAGAATTGTCTTTTTCTTATGAAGAAGAGGTCTGAGATGGAGCTGTCTGAGGGTTAGTTAATTCAGTGGCTCAATAATGTCATTCTCAGCATGTTGCTTGGTCCTTGAACTGGTTACTCTTGAGTCAAAGAGAACTGCAGTAGCTCCAAACACAGAGAAGTCCTGCCCAGAGGGAGCAAAATTTCTTCTCATAAACTTTCCCCACCTCCTTTTGTTTTTTGTTCCAAGAACAATGAAAAACTTCCCAGGAGCTCCATAAAAAACAACCTCTCATCATTGGCCAAAAATGCTATTGTGGGCCCCTTCCCAAACCAGTTCTGATAGAGAAATTAACATAATAGGACTTTGATCTCAGGACGCTTTATGCATGTTTAGGAACTGAAGACTCCAAAGAGTTTCTATGTGGGTTCCATCTACTGGTATTTGTCATATTAGAAATTAAATCTGAATTTCAAAAATATTTCTTTAAAAATTATAATAGATTATGTGCTAAGTGGTTTCAGTTTTGTCCAACTCTGCTGCACTATGGACTAGGCCCATCAGGCTCCTCTGTCCGTGGGATTCTCCAAGCAAGAATGCTGGAATGGGTTGCTATGTGCTCCTTCAGGGGATCTTCCCAATCCAGGGATCTAACCTATGTCTCTTTGTGTCTCCTGTATTGCCAAGTGGGTTCTTTACATGAGCACCACCTGGGAAGCCCATAACAGACTATTGTGTATTAATATATTTTTTTATGGAACATAACTTTTTCAAAGTAAAACAAATTAGTAAGAAGGGTGGTATTGCTCTACTCTTCTGCAAGTCTTAAAGGTTTTCTACACGTAAGATTGCATCATCTATAAACACACAGTTTTACCTTTTCCTTTCTGATTTGGATGCCTTTTATTTCTTTTTCTTGCCTAGTTGCTCTGACTAGAACTTCTAGTACTTTGTTGAATAGAAGTAGTGAGGGCAGGCACCCTTGTCTTGTTCCTAATCTTGGAGGAAAGGCTATCAGTCTTTAACTAGAGAGTGTAATATTTGCTGTGTTTTTTTTCATATATGGCTTTTATTATGTTGAGATACATTTCCTCTCTTCCTATTTTGTTGACTGTTTTTATCTTGAAAGGATGTTGAATTTTGTCAAATGCTTTTTCTGTGTCAGTTAAGATGATTGTCGTTTTTCTCTTTGTTATGTTGGTACAGCATATTACACTGATCAGTTCTCATGTGCTGAACCATCCTTTATTTCAGCAATAAATCCCACTTGGTCAGAACTAGTATGTATTTGGTCTGAGTCTACCTCTGTTTCTGTCTTAGCAATCTTACCAACCCCAGACCCCCTAAACCAACAGTCCAGGACAGTTTGTGTGTTGACACTGACGGCCTTGCAGACAGAGGCTCACCCCAAAGGGTTTGTTTCTGCATGTTCACACATGCTTAGGGTCTGCTTGTCCCTGTTTCTTCTCTGGACAAGTCTTTGAGATGCTTTGGTAAATAAGGTTAGAATCAAAGGATGAAAACAGTGTCGTTCTTGGACTCATTTAATCATTTCTTAGAATTATGACCAAATATTCTATGGGACACAGAACAATGTTCACAGTCAAAAGAAAGCTCATTAAAGAATAAAAAAAAAAAAAAAATAAAAGACAAAAAAAAAAAAAAGAAAGCTCATGCAATGGGCATTGTATTCTCAGACAACAGAAAAGTTAAGATTCAGGTTTTTACTAGTAATTGGCTCAAATGTTTCACTCTTATGATTTTTTAGTTATTTTTCCCCCTGTCCTAGGTCATCTTTTAACTTCCAGGTATTCTATGTAATAAGGCTTCCCCTGTTGACTCAGTGGTAAAGAATCTGCCTGCAATGCAGGAGATGTGAATTCAGTCCCTGTGTCAGGAAGACCCCTGGAGGAGGGCATGGCAACCCACTCCAGTAATCTTGCCTGGAGAATCCTATGGACAGAGGATCCTAGAGGGCTACAGTCCATAGTGTTGTAAAGAGTCAGACACGACTGAAGTGACTAAGCATGCACACATCATATGTAATGAGGTCCTGCCTGAACTCTAGGAGGAACAATTGAATTTAAGACAACTGGGCAGCTTATTTTCAAATTTTACAAAGGGAACAAAAACTGCTTGTGTTTAACTTTAGGAGAAATAAGTAACTTTCCAGTTTTTTTTTTTTTTTTACTTTCGGAGGTATAATCTCCTATAATCATAATTTGAATTACCTAAGAAACATAAATATTCTAAATTACTACTAAGAGGTTAGTTAACATTTTGACTTTAATGAAAATCTCTCAGATGTTACCTGTTTGATAAACAACTGTTAGTCATTGACTCTTTCCTTTGAACTACTCCCATCTTCATTCTTTTCCTCTTCATTACCCTTTTTTGCGGGGGAAGAGGTAGCATCATTGGTTTTTTTTTTTTTTTTTGTAATTTTTACTTATTTATTTATTTTTGGCTATTCTGAGTTTTCACTGCTGCTGCAGGCTCTTCTCTAGTTGCAAGGAATGGGGGCTACTCTAGTTGAGGTGAGCAGGCTTCTTAATGTGGTCATGTCTCTTGTTGTGGAACTTGGGCTCTAGGGCACACGGACTTCAGTAGTTGTGGCACATGGGCTCAATAGTTGTGATTCTGAGGCTCTAGAGCAAAGGCTCAGTAGTTGTGGCTCACAGGCTTAGTTGCTTCGCAGCCTGTGGAATCTTCCCAGATCAGGAATCGAACCTGTGTCTCCTACATGGGCAGGCAAACTCTTTACCACTGAGCTACCAGGAAAACCCTTCATTACCCTTTGAAGTTTGAAGCTCAGTTTGGTTTTCTTTTCTTTCTTTCTTCTTCTTTTTTTTATTTTCCTTTTACAGAGTTTTGTTGTTTATATCTCTATATAATCCCAAATCTATCATAGGCATATCTTTGACTGCTCCCTTTTCTTATTGTTTTAAGGTTTTTTGATGTAGGCCATTTTTATAAAGGTTTTTTTTTTTTTTTTTTTTTTTTTTAGTGTGGTCCATTTTTAAAGTCTTCATTGAAGTTGTTACAATATTGCTTCCTTTTTTGTTTTTTTGGCATGTGAGATCTTAGTTCCCAGACCAGGAATCAAACCCATACCCCCTGCATTGGAAGGTGAAGACTTAACCACTGGACCACCAGAGAATTCCCTAGTTTTCTAAATATACATACTGTTGCTACCTTCTGTAATCTACACCCTAACAACTGGGAATCATACATTAAAAAAAACCCTCTGCTAAAACATAATTGCGAACTTTAAACTCATGCGTTTGTTACTGCTTATTCTGCTTACTGACTACGTAAAAATACCCCAATACTTATTTTTCTGGGGGCCTTTTAAAATCTCATTTTGCATGATATAGATCGTTTACATCTAAATTCATTCTCAAGCACCTAGTATCTTACCTGAATTTTGAAACAACCTCTAGCATATCAGGCTTGTAGTTTCTCTTCCTGCCTTTGATTTAGAAGTTGAAGCTATCAGTAAGAACATTCACAGCTAGTCATACTAAAAGGAGCAATGTAGAGACAGGCTTTCTATATGAGAGGAAATAGTGCTAGACCAAAGTGTAGGAGGCCTGGGATTGAAACATGGTTCTCTTACTAATTCTTATGAAATTTCTCCTTCTCTTTTAGTTTTATATCCTCATCTGAATAGTGAGGAGATTAAATAAGATGACCTAAATATCTAAATATAAGAATGAAGCTAAGAACAGAGAATTGAAAAGACCTTGTAGTGTGAGGTATTACGAAGGTAAAAAGACTGGCTAAGTTTGGTGTGTTTGGGGCTTCATCACATCATAGAGATACTTTAACAGCTTGGATAAAATGTTAGAAGGATATGGTTGGCCAGAAAGTTTGTGTGGGTTTCTCCATAGGTTGCTACAGAAAAACTGGACCAAGCTTCTTGGCCAACCAAATGAACCAGCTTCCCAATGGTCTGATTTGACCTCATTTTCCAGTAAAGGATATAATCCCAAATCTATCATAGGCATTTCTTTGACTGCTCCCTTTTTTTTTTTTTTTAAGGTTTTTTGTTGTAGGCCATTTTTATAAAGGTTTTTTTTTTTTTTTTTTTTTTTTTTAGTGTGGTCCATTTTTAAAGTCTTCATTGAAGTTGTTACAATATTGCTTCCTTTTTTGTTTGTGGCATGTGAGATCTTAGTTCCCAGACCAGGAATCAAACCCATACCCCCTGCATTGGAAGGTGAAGACTTAACCACTGGACCACCAGAGAATTCCCTAGTTTTCTAAATATACATACTGTTGCTACCTTCTGTAATCTACACCCTAACAACTGGGAATCATACATTAAAAAAAACCCTCTGCTAAAACATAATTGCGAACTTTAAACTCATGCGTTTGTTACTGCTTATTCTGCTTACTGACTACGTAAAAATACCCCAATACTTATTTTTCTGGGGGCCTTTTAAAATCTCATTTTGCATGATATAGATCGTTTACATCTAAATTCATTCTCAAGCACCTAGTATCTTACCTGAATTTTGAAACAACCTCTAGCATATCAGGCTTGTAGTTTCTCTTCCTGCCTTTGATTTAGAAGTTGAAGCTATCAGTAAGAACATTCACAGCTAGTCATACTAAAAGGAGCAATGTAGAGACAGGCTTTCTATATGAGAGGAAATAGTGCTAGACCAAAGTGTAGGAGGCCTGGGATTGAAACATGGTTCTCTTACTAATTCTTATGAAATTTCTCCTTCTCTTTTAGTTTTATATCCTCATCTGAATAGTGAGGAGATTAAATAAGATGACCTAAATATCTAAATATAAGAATGAAGCTAAGAACAGAGAATTGAAAAGACCTTGTAGTGTGAGGTATTACGAAGGTAAAAAAAAAGACTGGCTAAGTTTGGTGTGTTTGGGGCTTCATCACATCATAGAGATACTTTAACAGCTTGGATAAAATGTTAGAAGGATATGGTTGGCCAGAAAGTTTGTGTGGGTTTCTCCATAGGTTGCTACAGAAAAACTGGACCAAGCTTCTTGGCCAACCAAATGAACCAGCTTCCCAAATGGTCTGATTTGACCTCATTTTCCAGTAAAGGGAGCCACCTATGTGTGTGTCCTCCTCCTCCACCATCCCTGTCATCACGGTCACTCACTAAGAGCCTGAGGATGGCAGGGTCTCCTCAAAAGAATTTCTTCTCAAGTTCGGTGTTAATGATAAATGTCTTTGTGCATATTCTGTGGAAGTCATTTTTATTTGGATAAATATGCAAGTGGCAAGAATTTTCTTGACTTTTCTGCAAGTGGGTGAAGCAGACCTTTGAGGAAGCGGATAAGAATGGCGATGGCTTATTGAACATCGAAGAGATACACCAGCTGATGCACAAACTAAATGTCAATCTGCCCCGAAGAAAAGTCAGACAAATGTTTCAGGTATGTTTTCACAATGGGCTTGGGCTTGTGTACAATACAGGTTGGAGGGTATTGGTATACTGAGATATTTTAAAAGGCTATTTCTGTCTTGTTGAAAGCTAGTATTACCTGCTGTCGATTGTTTTATTTTTCTTTGAAGACGGGAATTTTATTTCATCAAAGAAAACTTCCTTATCTTAACATTCATCCACAGTTTCATTTCCTAAAATGTAATGTGCTGCCATTTTCAGAGTGATTATAAGCACTTTACTTGACAGTTAAATAGTGGGGTAAATGGGCTGCAGTTCCTTGGAGAGGATGATAAGATCTCATCTCTAACCTCATGGTCTGTTGTGAGGATCAGAATGGAGGTGAAGTAACGTGAAAAAAATAGCACTTGTGGAAATCCTCAAGAGCCCTCTAGTTTGTGTCAGAGGAGTTTAAGGTTTTAGAATCCATGAGATTTACAAGTATCATATCACTCCTGCCATTTAGGGAGCTCTCTGGAAGTTCACTCTACTGCTTGTTGGTATTAGATGAGGTACTCCTTCCCTGCTTGTAAGTCCTGGAGGAAAATCCTTGGACCCAAATTTATCCTGTGTCCCCCAGCTGGGGTGGTACTCAGCCTTCTGTTGAAGGTGAAGAAGTGAGTTCTGTTAAGTTGAAGTTAGCAGAAAGACAGTGTTTATTAGTTATTACTAGAACATTGATTGGTACTGGACCAAGCTTCTTGGCCAACCAAATGAACCAGCTTCCCAAATGGTCTGATTTGACCTCATTTTCCAGTAAAGGAGCCACCTATGTGTGTGCCTCCTCCTCCACCATCCCTGTCATCACGGTCACTCACTAAGAGCCTGAGGATGGCAGGGTCTCCTCAAAAGAATTTCTTCTCAAGTTCGGTGTTAATGATAAATGTCTTTGTGCATATTCTGTGGAAGTCATTTTTATTTGGATAAATATGCAAGTGGCAAGAATTTTCTTGACTTTTCTGCAAGTGGGTGAAGCAGACCTTTGAGGAAGCGGATAAGAATGGCGATGGCTTATTGAACATCGAAGAGATACACCAGCTGATGCACAAACTAAATGTCAATCTGCCCCGAAGAAAAGTCAGACAAATGTTTCAGGTATGTTTTCACAATGGGCTTGGGCTTGTGTACAATACAGGTTGGAGGGTATTGGTATACTGAGATATTTTAAAAGGCTATTTCTGTCTTGTTGAAAGCTAGTATTACCTGCTGTCGATTGTTTTATTTTTCTTTGAAGACGGGAATTTTATTTCATCAAAGAAAACTTCCTTATCTTAACATTCATCCACAGTTTCATTTCCTAAAATGTAATGTGCTGCCATTTTCAGAGTGATTATAAGCACTTTACTTGACAGTTAAATAGTGGGGTAAATGGGCTGCAGTTCCTTGGAGAGGATGATAAGATCTCATCTCTAACCTCATGGTCTGTTGTGAGGATCAGAATGGAGGTGAAGTAACGTGAAAAAAATAGCACTTGTGGAAATCCTCAAGAGCCCTCTAGTTTGTGTCAGAGGAGTTTAAGGTTTTAGAATCCATGAGATTTACAAGTATCATATCACTCCTGCCATTTAGGGAGCTCTCTGGAAGTTCACTCTACTGCTTGTTGGTATTAGATGAGGTACTCCTTCCCTGCTTGTAAGTCCTGGAGGAAAATCCTTGGACCCAAATTTATCCTGTGTCCCCCAGCTGGGGTGGTACTCAGCCTTCTGTTGAAGGTGAAGAAGTGAGTTCTGTTAAGTTGAAGTTAGCAGAAAGACAGTGTTTATTAGTTATTACTAGAACATTGATTTAGGGAGGGCTTTTATTTGAAGATAAGTCATATGCATAATCCATATTTTGCAGTGATTTTCTAAGTGACTGGACAGTTGATTATTTTTACGTGTCAAATTAAGTCAAAGCTTATATTTTGTGATTAATGATATTTGCTCCCTCAGCTCTCTGATCTTGTGTTATCAGAAGTAGTAAGGGTGGAAACAACTTGAGGGATGTTACAACAAAGAATGGAAGATGGAAGTTATATTTGATCTGTGACTTCTTCCAGGCACAGGTCTTGTGGTCCTGTCCTTGGGAGCTGGAGATGGTCTGCCCTGGGGCAAGTTGGTCCCACTGCACTGTAGAGAAAGGGAAGAAGAGCAAATGAGACATACCCTAAAAGGAACCAGAGACAGAGTGAGGGACTTTGGAGGGGAACTGAGCTGTCACAGAGTGAATTGTCTGTAAACTAATGGAGAGGTTTGCCATGTTCCTGGTCCTCCCTGTGACACCTCACTTTTGTCCCGTTATGAGCCACATCTCCCATCTCTTCCTTTCCATAGGAGATGTTCATCCAACTGGAGAGATAATCCTGATTAAATCAGAGGGGCCACACTTAAAGAGGAGGGCAGTGTCTATACCTACAAAAATAAAGATCTGGGAGTATTTTTTGGAAGTAAGAGAAGTAACACAAGATTTTGATCTATTTTTACTTCTTATCCCCCTTCAGACACCTTTTATGTCTAATGCACAAGTATTTTGAGGGTAACCCAGGAGATGTTTATGTCGAAAGTCTTGAGTTGAAAGTTGGTACTTTTGGAGAAGTCTTTTTTCCAAACTTTGAACTTTTTGTTTTGTATTGGGATATAGCTAATTACCAATGTTGTGATAGTTTCAAGTGAACAGCAAAGGGACTCAGCTATACATATACATGTATCCATTTTCCCTCAAACCCCTCTTCCTTCCAAGTTGGCATATAACAGTGATCAGAGTTCCATGTGCTATACAGTAGGCCCTTGTTGGTTATCCATTTTGAATATAGCCTTCTGTTGAAGGTGAAGAAGTGAGTTCTGTTAAGTTGAAGTTAGCAGAAAGACAGTGTTTATTAGTTATTACTAGAACATTGATTTAGGGAGGGCTTTTATTTGAAGATAAGTCATATGCATAATCCATATTTTGCAGTGATTTTCTAAGTGACTGGACAGTTGATTATTTTTACGTGTCAAATTAAGTCAAAGCTTATATTTTGTGATTAATGATATTTGCTCCCTCAGCTCTCTGATCTTGTGTTATCAGAAGTAGTAAGGGTGGAAACAACTTGAGGGATGTTACAACAAAGAATGGAAGATGGAAGTTATATTTGATCTGTGACTTCTTCCAGGCACAGGTCTTGTGGTCCTGTCCTTGGGAGCTGGAGATGGTCTGCCCTGGGGCAAGTTGGTCCCACTGCACTGTAGAGAAAGGGAAGAAGAGCAAATGAGACATACCCTAAAAGGAACCAGAGACAGAGTGAGGGACTTTGGAGGGGAACTGAGCTGTCACAGAGTGAATTGTCTGTAAACTAATGGAGAGGTTTGCCATGTTCCTGGTCCTCCCTGTGACACCTCACTTTTGTCCCGTTATGAGCCACATCTCCCATCTCTTCCTTTCCATAGGAGATGTTCATCCAACTGGAGAGATAATCCTGATTAAATCAGAGGGGCCACACTTAAAGAGGAGGGCAGTGTCTATACCTACAAAAATAAAGATCTGGGAGTATTTTTTGGAAGTAAGAGAAGTAACACAAGATTTTGATCTATTTTTACTTCTTATCCCCCTTCAGACACCTTTTATGTCTAATGCACAAGTATTTTGAGGGTAACCCAGGAGATGTTTATGTCGAAAGTCTTGAGTTGAAAGTTGGTACTTTTGGAGAAGTCTTTTTTCCAAACTTTGAACTTTTTGTTTTGTATTGGGATATAGCTAATTACCAATGTTGTGATAGTTTCAAGTGAACAGCAAAGGGACTCAGCTATACATATACATGTATCCATTTTCCCTCAAACCCCTCTTCCTTCCAAGTTGGCATATAACAGTGATCAGAGTTCCATGTGCTATACAGTAGGCCCTTGTTGGTTATCCATTTTGAATATAGCAGTGTGTACATGACCTTCCCAAAGTCCCTAAGTATCCCTTCTCCCCAGCAATCACAAATTCATTTTCTATATCTGTGATTCTCTTAATGTTTTGTAAATAAGTTCATTTGTATAGTTTCTTTTTAGATTCCATGTATAAGGGGCATCAGACAATATTTTATCTTCCCTGTCTGACTTACTTCACTCAGTATGACACTCTAGGTCTGTCTGTGCTATTGCAATTAGCATTATTTCATTCCTTTTGACTGAGTAATATTCCATTGTATACATGTACCACATCTTTATCCAGTCCTCTGTCAATGGACATTTAGTTGCTTCCATATCTTGGCTATTGGAAATAGTGCTGCAATGAACACTGTGGTGCGTGTATCCTTTTGAGTCATGTTTTTCTCTGGATATATGCCCAGGAGTGGGATTGCAGGGTCATATGGTAGCTCTATTTTTAATTTTTTGAGGAACATCCATACTGTTCTCCATAGTGACTGCATCTGCAGCACTTTACATTCCCACTTACGATGTAGGAAGGTTCCCTTCCACTTTGGAGATGGTTTAAGAAAAAATTAAGGTCTTTTTTTGTGACTTTGGATTGAAAGACTGAAAGATTTCTCAAGCAAGGAATGACTGGAGAAGCAGCTGGCTTCTGGTGTAAATGCAGACTATTTCTACCATAGGTTTTGCGTGTAGCTTAGGGAGGAATGATGGAACAGGATCCTTTTATTATGTCAAGGAACATTTCCTTTTCTTTTTTTGACTAAATAAAGACATTCAAGCCTTTCTGGAGTTTTCTTTGCCTTTTTGTTACAGTGCAAGATTCAACTGATTATTAAAAAATAATCTGTTGGGGTATGGATAGCTTCTTTTGAAGTCTTTGATGCTATTACTTAAAACCTCAGAGTTGTACTCTTCTTAATGGTTTAGGTATTTCCAAGGAAATCTTGAAAAATGTATCATCTCTCTATCTAGGTTTAGATATTAAAAAAGTCAGCCGAAATATGAACACTAGATCTACTTTCTTAGGATGCAAAGACTCTACAACCAAGAGCCTCAAATACCAAAAATGTTGGTATTCTGTAGATCAGACTATCTCTGTTTTTAAAATGACAGACGGCAGCAGCAATCAGTCTCAAAAAGAAACTGTGTGTGATTTAAATATCGGTCTGTTTGTTCATAGCTGACCCAAAGTTAGCAGAGTTTAAAAAGATGTATTTTTACACACACTTTGACTTTCAAAGCTATGCTTAAAACCACATAGCAGCCAAGTATATGTTGTAAAATCTGTGTATTTCAAAATGCCATTCATCCCTGTCAGTTATTTTTTTCAGTTTTACAACTGTGTTCACTTAGAATAGAGATCATATAAATGGATTGGTTGTTCATTATATATTCCCAACAGTTTTATGACATATTCAGCTGGTTAGAAGGCAGGTTTAAGCCCCGGGAGTTTATCTTCCATATCTTGGCTATTGGAAATAGTGCTGCAATGAACACTGTGGTGCGTGTATCCTTTTGAGTCATGTTTTTCTCTGGATATATGCCCAGGAGTGGGATTGCAGGGTCATATGGTAGCTCTATTTTTAATTTTTTGAGGAACATCCATACTGTTCTCCATAGTGACTGCATCTGCAGCACTTTACATTCCCACTACGATGTAGGAAGGTTCCCTTCCACTTTGGAGATGGTTTAAGAAAAAATTAAGGTCTTTTTTTGTGACTTTGGATTGAAAGACTGAAAGATTTCTCAAGCAAGGAATGACTGGAGAAGCAGCTGGCTTCTGGTGTAAATGCAGACTATTTCTACCATAGGTTTTGCGTGTAGCTTAGGGAGGAATGATGGAACAGGATCCTTTTATTATGTCAAGGAACATTTCCTTTTCTTTTTTTGACTAAATAAAGACATTCAAGCCTTTCTGGAGTTTTCTTTGCCTTTTTGTTACAGTGCAAGATTCAACTGATTATTAAAAAATAATCTGTTGGGGTATGGATAGCTTCTTTTGAAGTCTTTGATGCTATTACTTAAAACCTCAGAGTTGTACTCTTCTTAATGGTTTAGGTATTTCCAAGGAAATCTTGAAAAATGTATCATCTCTCTATCTAGGTTTAGATATTAAAAAAAAAGTCAGCCGAAATATGAACACTAGATCTACTTTCTTAGGATGCAAAGACTCTACAACCAAGAGCCTCAAATACCAAAAATGTTGGTATTCTGTAGATCAGACTATCTCTGTTTTTAAAATGACAGACGGCAGCAGCAATCAGTCTCAAAAAGAAACTGTGTGTGATTTAAATATCGGTCTGTTTGTTCATAGCTGACCCAAAGTTAGCAGAGTTTAAAAAGATGTATTTTTACACACACTTTGACTTTCAAAGCTATGCTTAAAACCACATAGCAGCCAAGTATATGTTGTAAAATCTGTGTATTTCAAAATGCCATTCATCCCTGTCAGTTATTTTTTTCAGTTTTACAACTGTGTTCACTTAGAATAGAGATCATATAAATGGATTGGTTGTTCATTATATATTCCCAACAGTTTTATGACATATTCAGCTGGTTAGAAGGCAGGTATGCAGTAAAATATTCTTGCTCAATAATTGCTAAGAACAAATCATTTCAACTAGAGATAAATCCAGGTGGATTTTCCAGGCTTTTATGGAGGAAAAAAGGAGCAAGGTACCAATGATGCTGCTGGGCTCTAAGAGCAATAAACTATCTATATAAAATTATGAGATTCTATAACAGGCAAAAATTACATTTGATTGAGTCACAATTCAGAAACTAGTATTTTCATCATGTATTAAATATATTTTCTCTTTTGCTCATGATTAGTCCTGTCTAAGATTTCTTTTATTGATTTTGTCGAAAGACCAGCTTTTGGCTTAATTCTTCACCCTAGATTTTATATCTACTTCTTTTCTATTTCATTGCTTTCTGGTTTTTTTTTTTTGTTTATACTTTATTTCCTTCTATTTTCCTTAGCTTAACTCTTTTTCTAAAAAATAACTTTTGAAGTTGAATTATAACTCATCTGATTTTAATTTGCTTTGCTTTCTAATAGAGGGACACTTGAAGTTTTTAATTTAACTACTGCTTTAACATCATCACATAAGTTTTAATACATGGGGCGTGTGTTTCCTTGATCTCAGTGTCATTTTCCTATTTAGACATGGCTTGTGTCCAGACATAATTTTTTTTTAAGCTTTGTTTGTTGCTTTATAAATTTACTGTGGCCAGAGAAATTCATTTTTATAAGGTCGACTCTTTATAATTTGAAACATTTTTGTGGCCTACTGTATAGTCAGTTTTGTGTGTGTGTGTGTGTGTGTGTGTAGGGGGGCCACTTCTATTGGTCTTTCATTTATCTATTTTTTATCCATCTTTGTTCTTTGGCCCGTGTGGGCCTCCAATCTCAGTGGCCTCTCTTGTGGCAGAGCGCCGGCTCTGGGCGCATGCGCTCCAGAGCTCCGGCTCGGTAATCGGACACATGGGTCCAGCCGCTCCGCGGCACGTGGGATCTTCCCAGGCCAGGGATTGAACGGGCGCCCCTTGCACTTCAAGGCGGTGTCCTTACCCACTGGACCACCAGGAAAGCCCCTGTATAGTCAGTTTTTAAGTTGATTCATGCGTTCTTAAAAAGAAAGTGTTTACCATTGGCAAAATAGGTATTTTTAGAGTAAATATTTCCCATTCCTGAATTTTCTATTTCAAACTCTAACACTGCCTTATTTTTCCTATGCCTCTTTCAGGAAGCTGATACAGATGAGAATCAGGGAACTTTGACCTTCGAAGAGTTCTGTGTGTTTTACAAAATGATGTCCTTGAGACGGGACCTTTATCTGTTGCTTTTGAGCTACAGTGACAAGAAAGATCACCTAACTGTGGAAGAACTGGCTCAGTTTTTGAAGGTGGAGCAAAAGGTATCATTAGACCATTGAAATGAATGTTTACTTAAACATACTTGTGAAAGATACATGGGTTTCTCTTGGGGCTGGGTGTATTTTAAATATAGGATAGAGGGGCAAATACCATAATTCCACAAAAATCTTATCTATGAGGTTTTCAAAAGATGTTCCCAGCAGCTTTAGAGAGGGAATGGCAAATTGAACACTTACACAAATTTTAACCTCAATAGGCATATTTTTCCACAGAGCAGTGACTATTAACTCACGTGTTTTCTTTTAGATACTATATATTTTTTTTTAAGTTAGTAATATGTGCTGTGCTTAGATGCTTAGCTGTGTCTGACTCTTTGTGACCCCATAAACTGTAGCTCTGCCAGGCTCCTCTGTCCAGTTTTAATACATGGGGCGTGTGTTTCCTTGATCTCAGTGTCATTTTCCTATTTAGACATGGCTTGTGTCCAGACATAATTTTTTTTTAAGCTTTGTTTGTTGCTTTATAAATTTACTGTGGCCAGAGAAATTCATTTTTATAAGGTCGACTCTTTATAATTTGAAACATTTTTGTGGCCTACTGTATAGTCAGTTTTGTGTGTGTGTGTGTGTGTGTGTGTAGGGGGGCCACTTCTATTGGTCTTTCATTTATCTATTTTTTATCCATCTTTGTTCTTTGGCCCGTGTGGGCCTCCAATCTCAGTGGCCTCTCTTGTGGCAGAGCGCCGGCTCTGGGCGCATGCGCTCCAGAGCTCCGGCTCGGTAATCGGACACATGGGTCCAGCCGCTCCGCGGCACGTGGGATCTTCCCAGGCCAGGGATTGAACGGGCGCCCCTTGCACTTCAAGGCGGTGTCCTTACCCACTGGACCACCAGGAAAGCCCCTGTATAGTCAGTTTTTAAGTTGATTCATGCGTTCTTAAAAAGAAAGTGTTTACCATTGGCAAAATAGGTATTTTTAGAGTAAATATTTCCCATTCCTGAATTTTCTATTTCAAACTCTAACACTGCCTTATTTTTCCTATGCCTCTTTCAGGAAGCTGATACAGATGAGAATCAGGGAACTTTGACCTTCGAAGAGTTCTGTGTGTTTTACAAAATGATGTCCTTGAGACGGGACCTTTATCTGTTGCTTTTGAGCTACAGTGACAAGAAAGATCATCTAACTGTAGAAGAACTGGCCCAGTTTTTGAAGGTGGAGAAAAAGGTATCATTAGACCATTGAAATGAATGTTTACTTAAACATACTTGTGAAAGATACATGGGTTTCTCTTGGGGCTGGGTGTATTTTAAATATAGGATAGAGGGGCAAATACCATAATTCCACAAAAATCTTATCTATGAGGTTTTCAAAAGATGTTCCCAGCAGCTTTAGAGAGGGAATGGCAAATTGAACACTTACACAAATTTTAACCTCAATAGGCATATTTTTCCACAGAGCAGTGACTATTAACTCACGTGTTTTCTTTTAGATACTATATATTTTTTTTTAAGTTAGTAATATGTGCTGTGCTTAGATGCTTAGCTGTGTCTGACTCTTTGTGACCCCATAAACTGTAGCCTGCCAGGCTCCTCTGTCCATGGAATTCTCCAGGCAAGAATATTGCAGTGGGTGACCAGTCCCTTCTCCAGGGGATCTTTCCAATCCAGGAATTGAACCCAGGTCTCCTGCATTGCAAGCAGATTCTTTACCATCTGAGCCACCAGGGAAGCCCTGTTAGTAATATAGCTAGACATTTGTTTGCGTTGGGACTTAGTTGCAGCATATGGGATCTAGTTCCCCAATTAGAGATCAAAACTGAGTCCTCTGTATTGGGAACATGGAGTCTTAGCCACTGGACCACCAGGTAAGTCCCCATGACATACTTTTTTAAGTTGGAGGATAATTGTTTTGTAGTGTTGTGTTGGTTTCTGCCATACAGCAATGTGAATTGGCCACATGAATCTCCTCCCTTTTGAACCTCCCTCCCACCCCTACCCCATCCCACCTGCTAGGTTGTCACAGAACAGCAGCTGTACAGCAACTTCCCATTAGCTGTCTGCTTTACATACGGCAGTATGCGTGTTTCTCTGCTACTCTCTCAGTTCATCCCACTCTTTCCTTCCCCCATTGTGTCCTCAAGTCTGTCCTCTGTTCTCAAGTCTCTTCTCTATTCCATATGTCTGAGTTTCTATTCTTGCCCTACAGATAGGTCATTAGTACCATTTTTTTCTAGATTTTATACACACACACACACACACACACACACACACACACACACACACATATATGCATTAATATACAATATCTGTTTTTCTCTGACTGACTTCACTCTGTATAACAGGCTCTAGGTTCATCCTCCTGACTAGAACTGACTCAAATTTGTTCCTTTCGATAGCTGAGTAATATTCCATTGTCTGTTTGTACCAGAAATTGTCTATCCGTTAATCTGCCTTATGACACAATTCTTAACTAGCAGCATCTCTTCCATTTGGCTATTCCTGAGTTGGATACTTTATAATAAACCAGTACTAGTGAGTAAAGCACCTTTCTTAGTACTGTGAGTAACTCCAGAAACTCTTGGAAACGGAATCATGGAAACTGATGAAGACTTTTTCCTTAGCTGAACAAACTGTAGGCAGGCTCTTTGAAGCCATTTTTTTTCCTACTAGGTTTTATCCTTTGGCCTTGCACTTAAGAGTCCAGTTGTAGCAAGAATCCTGTTGGTTTACCCAGCATCTCTATCCCTGACATCTAATCACCCTCAATATCTGATAAAATCCCTCATCTACCACTCTTCCCTGGGAACATTTGATCATCTTGGCCTTCACTGCAGGAAGAATCCTATTAGATGGGGTTAGCTAAAATCCCTGCTTATGCCTGGTGTTTCCTCCACTGACCCCTACCTTGCTCCTTGGCTTTAAATCACCAGTTATATTAAAAATTGAACCAGTTCCATACTGAGTTCTTTATCTCCCTTTTGCAATAGTGGTTTTTTTGTTGTTAAGAGTTCACTAATATCTTTTTTAAAAAATTTTTGGCATCTTTTATTGTTACTTATTTATTTATATCCATCTTTATTCTTTGACCTGTATGGGCCTCCCATTGCAGGTTTAGAGCACATTGAACCAGTTTCCATACTGAGGTTCTTATCCCATTAGCTGTCTGCTTTACATACGGCAGTATCGTGTTTCTCTGCTACTCTCTCAGTTCATCCCACTCTTTCCTTCCCCCATTGTGTCCTCAAGTCTGTCCTCTGTTCTCAAGTCTCTTCTCTATTCCATATGTCTGAGTTTCTATTCTTGCCCTACAGATAGGTCATTAGTACCATTTTTTTCTAGATTTTATACACACACACACACACACACACACACACACACACACACACACATATATGCATTAATATACAATATCTGTTTTTCTCTGACTGACTTCACTCTGTATAACAGGCTCTAGGTTCATCCTCCTGACTAGAACTGACTCAAATTTGTTCCTTTCGATAGCTGAGTAATATTCCATTGTCTGTTTGTACCAGAAATTGTCTATCCGTTAATCTGCCTTATGACACAATTCTTAACTAGCAGCATCTCTTCCATTTGGCTATTCCTGAGTTGGATACTTTATAATAAACCAGTACTAGTGAGTAAAGCACCTTTCTTAGTACTGTGAGTAACTCCAGAAACTCTTGGAAACGGAATCATGGAAACTGATGAAGACTTTTTCCTTAGCTGAACAAACTGTAGGCAGGCTCTTTGAAGCCATTTTTTTTCCTACTAGGTTTTATCCTTTGGCCTTGCACTTAAGAGTCCAGTTGTAGCAAGAATCCTGTTGGTTTACCCAGCATCTCTATCCCTGACATCTAATCACCCTCAATATCTGATAAAATCCCTCATCTACCACTCTTCCCTGGGAACATTTGATCATCTTGGCCTTCACTGCAGGAAGAATCCTATTAGATGGGGTTAGCTAAAATCCCTGCTTATGCCTGGTGTTTCCTCCACTGACCCCTACCTTGCTCCTTGGCTTTAAATCACCAGTTATATTAAAAATTGAACCAGTTCCATACTGAGTTCTTTATCTCCCTTTTGCAATAGTGGTTTTTTTTTTGTTGTTAAGAGTTCACTAATATCTTTTTTAAAAAATTTTTGGCATCTTTTATTGTTACTTATTTATTTATAT
Organism: Tragulus kanchil; assembly: GCA_022376925.1. Lineage (NCBI taxonomy): Eukaryota > Metazoa > Chordata > Mammalia > Artiodactyla > Tragulidae > Tragulus > Tragulus kanchil. Next base: position 141,515,495 of record JAIOJX010000028.1, read on the forward strand.
CCATCTTTATTCTTTGACCTGTATGGGCCTCCCATTGCAGTGGCCTCTTTCCTCGCAGAGCACCAGCTCTGGGCGCATGTACTCCAGAGCGCCAGCTCCTAATTGGACACATCGGTCCAGCCGCTCTGCGGCATGTGGGATCTTCCTGGGTAAGGGATCGAACTGGTGTCCCTTTCACTGCAAGGCAGACTCTTTACCCACTGGACCACTGGGGAAGCCTTGTTTTTACTGCTTTTTAACCACTGTCCAATTTTGAGTTTTTCCTCGACAGAACACCCAAATTTGTAGTAAGTCAGGTAGAATTGTGGGTAGCATGAGCACGTTATTTGTGCCTGGGATATGAAGTGGGAGCAACCTTCAGGCCCACCCAAGCCTTGTGGGGTCTAATGCTAGCTTCAGGTGGTTAGTGCCAGAACTGAAGCATCGTTGGAACCCAGTTAAGTGTCAGAAAATCAGAGATTCAGTGGTGTCAGAAAAAAGACACTATAGACCTGGTAATGCTTTACTTTGTTCTATTACCACAGTTACATACATTCTAGGTATAAGAGATTTATAAATTTCATTGTTGCTTTCTTAAGGATTAAACCAGGCAGTGTTAGCAAAATGTTTTATCATGATCAGTTATTTAATTAGTTTGATAATTTGACAAAGACAGATTCTCCATTCACAAAGTTAGCTGTAAGACAGGTAGAAAATGAGACTGGAGCAATAGGAGATTTTTTTTTTGCCCAAAGAATATGCTCTTTCTATTCCCTTGTTTCCTGCAATTATAACTACTCTCGCATTCTCATCAGAAGAATTCCTAGTATAGTGGAAAGAACTTTAAACCCTGGGTCTAAAGTTCGATCCCTGGGTCAGGCACACCCCCTGAAAGGGAATGGTAAACCATTCCAGTTTTCTTGCCTGAAGAATCCCATGGACAGAGGAGCCTGGAGTGCTATAGTCCATGGGGTCGCAGATAGTCAGACATGAATGAAGTGAACTGACTTACCATGCATGCACCAGAAGGTCTGCATTTCACACTCGGCAAGCTTTTTTTTTCTTTAATTGGAGAATAATTGCTTTACAATGTTGTGTTGGTTTCTGCAACCTTTATTGGGTAGAGCATCTTGCGTAGGCCAAGCAGTATTGCTTCTGAGCCTTGGTCTCCTAATCTGTACAAAGGGGAGCTGATACCTTTCTTATTTCACAATGTCGGATTGAAAATTAATTGGGTTGATGAATGTGAAAGCCCTTTGACAGAGGTATTTGGAAGCACAACAATGTGACAAATTAAAATTAAAATATTTAAAGATACTGACTTCAAATTCATTTGTGCTAGTGGAATTTACCCAGTCCATTTGAATAGCAATAGTGACTGTCACTTGCTAAGAAGCGCTGGTTTCTTGCCTCCTTTTGTTATATTGACACTCAACCAGTAAATTTTAATTGGGCAAAATAGAAGCCAGTGTTCTGTGACATCTGCCCTGGCAGATGATTACCCATTTCAGTTTAATTTTCTAAACTAGCTTGAAGCTATGTGTGGGTATAACATGAAATAAATTTAAAAGTTATCATATATCCAGAGGCATAAACCATAACGTTCCTTGTTCTTTACTTTGTTCTATTACCACAGTTACATACATTGGTATAAGAGATTTATAAATTTCATTGTTGCTTTCTTAAGGATTAAACCAGGCAGTGTTAGCAAAATGTTTTATCATGATCAGTTATTTAATTAGTTTGATAATTTGACAAAGACAGATTCTCCATTCACAAAGTTAGCTGTAAGACAGGTAGAAAATGAGACTGGAGCAATAGGAGATTTTTTTTTTGCCCAAAGAATATGCTCTTTCTATTCCCTTGTTTCCTGCAATTATAACTACTCTCGCATTCTCATCAGAAGAATTCCTAGTATAGTGGAAAGAACTTTAAACCCTGGGTCTAAAGTTCGATCCCTGGGTCAGGCACACCCCCTGAAAGGGAATGGTAAACCATTCCAGTTTTCTTGCCTGAAGAATCCCATGGACAGAGGAGCCTGGAGTGCTATAGTCCATGGGGTCGCAGATAGTCAGACATGAATGAAGTGAACTGACTTACCATGCATGCACCAGAAGGTCTGCATTTCACACTCGGCAAGCTTTTTTTTTCTTTAATTGGAGAATAATTGCTTTACAATGTTGTGTTGGTTTCTGCAACCTTTATTGGGTAGAGCATCTTGCGTAGGCCAAGCAGTATTGCTTCTGAGCCTTGGTCTCCTAATCTGTACAAAGGGAGCTGATACCTTTCTTATTTCACAATGTCGGATTGAAAATTAATTGGGTTGATGAATGTGAAAGCCCTTTGACAGAGGTATTTGGAAGCACAACAATGTGACAAATTAAAATTAAAATATTTAAAGATACTGACTTCAAATTCATTTGTGCTAGTGGAATTTACCCAGTCCATTTGAATAGCAATAGTGACTGTCACTTGCTAAGAAGCGCTGGTTTCTTGCCTCCTTTTGTTATATTGACACTCAACCAGTAAATTTTAATTGGGCAAAATAGAAGCCAGTGTTCTGTGACATCTGCCCCTGGCAGATGATTACCCATTTCCAGTTTAATTTTCTAAACTAGCTTGAAGCTATGTGTGGGTATAACATGAAATAAATTTTTAAAAGTTATCATATATCCAGAGGCATAAACCATAACGAAAATAATAATGTCCTGAAACTTGATATGTGGTCCAGTATATTGGACATCATAAAATGAATGTCAGGTTCAAACTAGGAGACTACCTACAATATTCAAGAGAGAGAAATAGTGAATTATTTCCTTAATGTGGAAAGTGCACTACAGACTACTGGGGGGGAAATGAATCCTCAATAGAAAAATGTCCAAAATGTTTGAAACATAAAAAAACTTAATAAAGTAAATAACATTAAAAGTGTTCATTTTTCACTAGTAATTAAAAAATATGAAATAAAACCAAGAGACCATATTCACCCATCAAATTAGTAAAGGTTAGAATATACTACTAAACATGGTGTACATTGCTTGTGTTTCTGGTGAAGCTGTGAAATGGTACAATCTTTCTCTAGGGTAGTTTTATTATATATCAGTTTTTATACAGGCTATATACAACTTTGACCGGTCCATTTTACTTCTAATAATTCATCCTAAGGAAATAGTTGTGTATAAAAAAAAGAGTTGCTCATTTTGGCATTCTTTAAAACAGAGAAAATTTGGGACATAATTTAAATGTGCAGCCGGAGAGTCATTAGTCAAGAGCTTTGTAGGTTTGTGCATTTCAAAATGGGATTTCCATAGTGTAACAAATCTGAGGCAATTTGGCCATCCATATGGGAGTGATTCATTCATTTCTGATGGAATCAGATTGGTGTAGATACTAGCGTACTGAAATTTTACAGATTTACTTGCTTGGGAATTGAAATCAGTGCTGGCACATATGCTGTCCAGGATTATGGAAATTCAAATATTGGCCTGTAGGTCATATTTTTATTTCACTGAAACGCTTTGAAAATTGAATTTATGACTTTGACAGGTCCAATTGCTGTTTGATTAGGACTTTCATCCTTACAATATGATGTGCTAAGAGAAATTCTCCCTGTCTTTTGTATCCATGAAGAAAGAAGTGCCAGTGAAGAAAAAAGCCAGTTGTCTGGGGTTTCCCTCCTGTCACTTCCTTGCATCCACAGATTAAGATCACAGGTGGGGCTTCTCTGGTGGTCCAGTGGGTAAGGACACCGTCTTGCAGTGCAAGGGGCACCGCCCATGTTTGTCCATGCGCCCAGAGCCCGTGCTCTGCGACAATCCCCCGATGGGCACCATCAATAATATTGGAATGCATACAGGTTCAAACTAGGAGACTACCTACAATATTCAGAGAGAGAATAGTGAATTATTTCCTTAATGTGGAAAGTGCACTACAGACTACTGGGGAAAGGAATCCTCAATAGAAAAATGTCCAAAATGTTTGAAACATAAAAAAACTTAATAAAGTAAATAACATTAAAAGTGTTCATTTTTCACTAGTAATTAAAAAATATGAAATAAAACCAAGAGACCATATTCACCCATCAAATTAGTAAAGGTTAGAATATACTACTAAACATGGTGTACATTGCTTGTGTTTCTGGTGAAGCTGTGAAATGGTACAATCTTTCTCTAGGGTAGTTTTATTATATATCAGTTTTTATACAGGCTATATACAACTTTGACCGGTCCATTTTACTTCTAATAATTCATCCTAAGGAAATAGTTGTGTATAAAAAAAAGAGTTGCTCATTTTGGCATTCTTTAAAACAGAGAAAATTTGGGACATAATTTAAATGTGCAGCCGGAGAGTCATTAGTCAAGAGCTTTGTAGGTTTGTGCATTTCAAAATGGGATTTCCATAGTGTAACAAATCTGAGGCAATTTGGCCATCCATATGGGAGTGATTCATTCATTTCTGATGGAATCAGATTGGTGTAGATACTAGCGTACTGAAATTTTACAGATTTACTTGCTTGGGAATTGAAATCAGTGCTGGCACATATGCTGTCCAGGATTATGGAAATTCAAATATTGGCCTGTAGGTCATATTTTTATTTCACTGAAACGCTTTGAAAATTGAATTTATGACTTTGACAGGTCCAATTGCTGTTTGATTAGGACTTTCATCCTTACAATATGATGTGCTAAGAGAAATTCTCCCTGTCTTTTGTATCCATGAAGAAAGAAGTGCCAGTGAAGAAAAAAGCCAGTTGTCTGGGGTTTCCCTCCTGTCACTTCCTTGCATCCACAGATTAAGATCACAGGTGGGGCTTCTCTGGTGGTCCAGTGGGTAAGGACACCGTCTTGCAGTGCAAGGGGCACCGCCCCATGTGTCCAATTACCGAGCCTGAGCTCTGGGGCGCATGCGCCCAGAGCCCGTGCTCTGCGACAACAGATACCACCACGATGGGAGGCCCACACGGGCCGAAGAATAAAGATGGATGAAACTAGACAAATGAAACACCAGTGCAAGTGGCCCGCCCACCCCCTCCCTCCCAACCCGTGCCAAAACAAATAAATAAATAAATGTTTTAAAAAGAAAATCACAGGTGTCTGTGGTTCCAGAGTACAGGGGTTGGTTGAGGCTCTTTTTCATTTTTTCCTCTTTGCCAAAAAGCAACCTACATCTCTTCCAGAGTTCCTATCCATTATTTTTTCTATTTTTAAAATTTAACTATGTACATTTAAAAGTTTTACAGTGTTGTATTGGTTTCTGCCATACAACAATGCAAATCAGCCACAATTATACATACACCCCGTCCCTCTCAAGCTCTCTCCCCACCCTCCGCCATCCCATCCCTCCAGGTCATGGAAGAGCACCAGACTGGGCTCTGTGGGCTCCTCAGCAACCTCCCACCAGCCATCCATCTTAAACCTGAGAGTGTGTCTGTGTGAACGCTGCCCTCTGCATTCATCCCCACCCTGCTCTCCCACCCACACTGTGTCCACAAGTCCACTTTCCACATCTGGGTCTCCATTCCTTCCCTGGGGCTGAATGTGTTTTGTGTTTGATTCTTTTCAGAGTTTTGGATTGGGAGTGAGACTCTGATTCTCACCCTACCCTCCTTGACAACCTTTCTCAGCAAGACTCTTATCTTTTTTTATCCTTTTGTTTCTTATGAATTGAAAAGTTAGGAAGAGAAGGCAGGAATATTGAAGCATCTTTATAGTTTGCAAACGCTTCTAGCTGTTTACAAAGAGCAAAGGCTACTTCCACGGATAAGTCAAAAGCAGATTTTTATTTATGTAGGGCTTTTGTCTGAAATGTGCATGTGGCTGGTTAATTCCAAGGGAATTTTCAGAACTTTTCTGATCCCATGCTAGAGGGCTCTCTTCTTACTGAGCTTTGTGTGACATAGACCTATACATTATCCCTTTCTGGTGGTTCTAACAGTTGCTCAGTTTGCTTTCTTTTATTCTTACTGCTGAAATATTCCCTTGATTCTTCTGATCCAATTATGTGTCATTTTTGCCCTCTCCCTTCACTACCCTTTACTGAGTCCAGACTGGTCTGGTGAGGGTCATGGTCACTCTGATATTACCTCTCTTTTGGGAAATAATTATAAATTCTTCTCTGCTATAACTCTCCCTTTTCCGTGCAAATATATCTTTATCTTTATTTTTTAATTAATTTATTTAAAACATTCTCCTCATCATACAAAGCATTCAGTTAAGAGCCTTTCCTGAATCAATTTCGTTTTTCTTAATCATTCACAGTTAAAGCAGTTGAGAGACTGTTCAGAGTAATTGTGTCTTGTAATACTTTTTTGCCCTTGAATATAGTTCCCAAAAGACATTTTCTGTGAAATGGACTGGTATTTAAGTGCTTTGAAATTTGTGGTTTAGTTTTAGAGTGAGTTAGAGAGAAGGCATTTTGGGGAGGCAAATAGTTATTGTGATTATCTTCTTCAGTTGGAAACTAAATGACCATTTATCTAGAGATGTTCCTCTATGCCCTCTTGAAATAGACCCAAAATATGGCCTGCCCCCTGTCCCCTCTGAAACCACAAGTACAAAGAGAATAGGAGAGGAAACAGAAACAGCAAAATTTCAAAACTCGTCTGATCAAAAGGAGACCCCAGAGCTCTGAAACTCAGTCCCACTGAGCAAGAAACCATGAAGCGTGTTCATTTGCCTGGAAGAACCTAATAAAGCTCAAGAAGGAAATTGACACAGGACTCTGAAAACTGGAGAGGAGCAGGGGTTGAAAGCACAAGCATTGGTTGAAAACATCCAGATGCAGCTAGGGCTCCTGATTCTCTGCCCTACCTCTTGTAGCAGGGCAGCTGTCCCTTCTACACCCTGGCATGAAACTGAAAATAAGAACTGGAGGAAGAAGAATCTAGACTAAGTCATACCAGGCACACCTGAGCAAGGCGTTGAAATGTGGGGATTGTGACAAATGGTTTATAAAGATGGCTACTGTACTCCCATGTCCCTGAATGTGTGTTGCTCAGTTTGCTTTCTTTTATTCTTACTGCTGAAATATTCCCTTGATTCTTCTGATCCAATTATGTGTCATTTTTGCCCTCTCCCTTCACTACCCTTTACTGAGTCCAGACTGGTCTGGTGAGGGTCATGGTCACTCTGATATTACCTCTCTTTTGGGAAATAATTATAAATTCTTCTCTGCTATAACTCTCCCTTTTCCGTGCAAATATATCTTTATCTTTATTTTTTAATTAATTTATTTAAAACATTCTCCTCATCATACAAAGCATTCAGTTAAGAGCCTTTCCTGAATCAATTTCGTTTTTCTTAATCATTCACAGTTAAAGCAGTTGAGAGACTGTTCAGAGTAATTGTGTCTTGTAATACTTTTTTGCCCTTGAATATAGTTCCCAAAAGACATTTTCTGTGAAATGGACTGGTATTTAAGTGCTTTGAAATTTGTGGTTTAGTTTTAGAGTGAGTTAGAGAGAAGGCATTTTGGGGAGGCAAATAGTTATTGTGATTATCTTCTTCAGTTGGAAACTAAATGACCATTTATCTAGAGATGTTCCTCTATGCCCTCTTGAAATAGACCCAAAATATGGCCTGCCCCCTGTCCCCTCTGAAACCACAAGTACAAAGAGAATAGGAGAGGAAACAGAAACAGCAAAATTTCAAAACTCGTCTGATCAAAAGGAGACCCCAGAGCTCTGAAACTCAGTCCCACTGAGCAAGAAACCATGAAGCGTGTTCATTTGCCTGGAAGAACCTAATAAAGCTCAAGAAGGAAATTGACACAGGACTCTGAAAACTGGAGAGGAGCAGGGGTTGAAAGCACAAGCATTGGTTGAAAACATCCAGATGCAGCTAGGGCTCCTGATTCTCTGCCCTACCTCTTGTAGCAGGGCAGCTGTCCCTTCTACACCCTGGCATGAAACTGAAAATAAGAACTGGAGGAAGAAGAATCTAGACTAAGTCATACCAGGCACACCTGAGCAAGGGCGTTGAAATGTGGGGATTGTGACAAATGGTTTATAAAGATGGCTACTGTACTCCCATGTCCCTGAATGTGTGTTGCTTTGCAACATGACTTTGCCTCTCCTCCTGTGAAGAAGTGGAGTCTATTTTTCTGCCTCTCAAATCTGGACTGGCTTCGTGACTTTTTTTTACTCATGGATTGTGGCAGAATTGATGTACAAAGAATGTAGGCTTCAGGGAGCCTTGGCAGTTCCCATCGTGCCCTTTTGGGGCTGTGACACTATTCATGTGAAGAAGTCAGGTACTTTCTCCAAGGAGAGACCTCACAAATAGGCCCAGCCAACAGCCAGCAGCAACCACAGTCACGCTGGTGAGGCCATTTTGGACCATCTGACCATAGTCACATGACTAAATGTCTGCAGTGGCATGAGGAGCCCCCAGGTGAAATCAGAATAGCCGTGTGTCTGCACCCAGTCCCACTTACCATCCTACACAGTCGTGAACAAGTAAGTGGTGGTGGTTTTAAGTCTCTTATGTTTTGAGAGGATTATTTTACAGAAATAAATAGTGAACATTTATTGCATTGTGCATTGAACAATAGTGCATTGAAGTGTGAGAATCACAGCCCTCTGCCAGTGTTCAGATCCTGGGTTTATCCCTTCAAAGTGGACACTGGAAAAATTCCTTAGAAGAATAGTGCAAACTATAGTGGGCTGGATAGTAACCTGAAAAGATACGTCCAGGTCCTACTCCCTGGGTCTGTAAACATGACCTTATCTGAAAGTAAGATTGTTGAGATAAAATTATCCTAAATTTCGTTGAGTACCCTAAATCCAATGCTGAGTGTCCTTATAATTAATGGACTCTGATTTGCCTGGAAGAACCTAATAAAGCTCAAGAAGGAAATTGACACAGGACTCTGAAAACTGGAGGAGCAGGGGTTGAAAGCACAAGCATTGGTTGAAAACATCCAGATGCAGCTAGGGCTCCTGATTCTCTGCCCTACCTCTTGTAGCAGGGCAGCTGTCCCTTCTACACCCTGGCATGAAACTGAAAATAAGAACTGGAGGAAGAAGAATCTAGACTAAGTCATACCAGGCACACCTGAGCAAGGCGTTGAAATGTGGGGATTGTGACAAATGGTTTATAAAGATGGCTACTGTACTCCCATGTCCCTGAATGTGTGTTGCTTTGCAACATGACTTTGCCTCTCCTCCTGTGAAGAAGTGGAGTCTATTTTTCTGCCTCTCAAATCTGGACTGGCTTCGTGACTTTTTTACTCATGGATTGTGGCAGAATTGATGTACAAAGAATGTAGGCTTCAGGGAGCCTTGGCAGTTCCCATCGTGCCCTTTTGGGGCTGTGACACTATTCATGTGAAGAAGTCAGGTACTTTCTCCAAGGAGAGACCTCACAAATAGGCCCAGCCAACAGCCAGCAGCAACCACAGTCACGCTGGTGAGGCCATTTTGGACCATCTGACCATAGTCACATGACTAAATGTCTGCAGTGGCATGAGGAGCCCCCAGGTGAAATCAGAATAGCCGTGTGTCTGCACCCAGTCCCACTTACCATCCTACACAGTCGTGAACAAGTAAGTGGTGGTGGTTTTAAGTCTCTTATGTTTTGAGAGGATTATTTTACAGAAATAAATAGTGAACATTTATTGCATTGTGCATTGAACAATAGTGCATTGAAGTGTGAGAATCACAGCCCTCTGCCAGTGTTCAGATCCTGGGTTTATCCCTTCAAAGTGGACACTGGAAAAATTCCTTAGAAGAATAGTGCAAACTATAGTGGGCTGGATAGTAACCTGAAAAGATACGTCCAGGTCCTACTCCCTGGGTCTGTAAACATGACCTTATCTGAAAGTAAGATTGTTGAGATAAAATTATCCTAAATTTCGTTGAGTACCCTAAATCCAATGATGAGTGTCCTTATAATTAATGGAAGAGAAGTTATACACACACACAGAGAAGGGGGCTGTGTGAAGATGGAAGCAGAGACCCTCCGAGTCATGAAACTTCAAGCCAGGGTTTGCCAGCAGCATCAGCAGCAGGGGAAGAGAACAGAATGTATTCTCCCCTGACATCTCCAGGGGGAATTATCCTTTTAACACCTTCATTTTGGACTTCTGGCCTCCAGGACTGAGAAAATGTTTCTGTTGTTGTCAGCTCTGAGTTTGTGGTACTTTATTATAGCAGCTCTAGGAAACTAACCCCAGGTTGGGGGAGCCTAAGGAAATTTACATCAGAAATTTCCTGTGTCCCAGCAGAGAATGCCACAGTGAAGCCTGCTAGTCAGTAAGCTCTGCCCCAAAACACAGAGCTTCCAACCAATTTGTTCTTGCCTTAGTTTTAAATAGGTTTTTAAATAGTCGATTTAAAATATGAGTTTTAAATAACCAGGACTGACCACGTGTTTGAGGAAATCTCTGCTATTAAAAAAGAGACAAAGGCAAACAAGTAATTCAGGAAACTTAGAGGAAAGAGGGACCATGCAGGGAGAAGGAAACTTTTAAAACTGATATTAATACATCAGAGTAACTTAAAAAGTTGCAGTCATGAAGAAAGGGCAAATGCTTTGAGAAAAGAGGACTCAAAGGAAGAAAAGAGCAGGGAACTAAATTTGCTAGTTGTTTTAGATAAAGTTGAGAAAAAAGGAGAACAAACAGCAAAAAAAAAAAAGTTAACTTGAAATGGAGTTTTCAGGGAACAAAGGTGGTGGTTTTAAGTCTCTTATGTTTTGAGAGGATTATTTTACAGAAATAAATAGTGAACATTTATTGCATTGTGCATTGAACAATAGTGCATTGAAGTGTGAGAATCACAGCCCTCTGCCAGTGTTCAGATCCTGGGTTTATCCCTTCAAAGTGGACACTGGAAAAATTCCTTAGAAGAATAGTGCAAACTATAGTGGGCTGGATAGTAACCTGAAAAGATACGTCCAGGTCCTACTCCCTGGGTCTGTAAACATGACCTTATCTGAAAGTAAGATTGTTGAGATAAAATTATCCTAAATTTCGTTGAGTACCCTAAATCCAATGATGAGTGTCCTTATAATTAATGGAAGAGAAGTTATACACACACACAGAGAAGGGGGCTGTGTGAAGATGGAAGCAGAGACCCTCCGAGTCATGAAACTTCAAGCCAGGGTTTGCCAGCAGCATCAGCAGCAGGGGAAGAGAACAGAATGTATTCTCCCCTGACATCTCCAGGGGGAATTATCCTTTTAACACCTTCATTTTGGACTTCTGGCCTCCAGGACTGAGAAAATGTTTCTGTTGTTGTCAGCTCTGAGTTTGTGGTACTTTATTATAGCAGCTCTAGGAAACTAACCCCAGGTTGGGGGAGCCTAAGGAAATTTACATCAGAAATTTCCTGTGTCCCAGCAGAGAATGCCACAGTGAAGCCTGCTAGTCAGTAAGCTCTGCCCCAAAACACAGAGCTTCCAACCAATTTGTTCTTGCCTTAGTTTTAAATAGGTTTTTAAATAGTCGATTTAAAATATGAGTTTTAAATAACCAGGACTGACCACGTGTTTGAGGAAATCTCTGCTATTAAAAAAAGAGACAAAGGCAAACAAGTAATTCAGGAAACTTAGAGGAAAGAGGGACCATGCAGGGAGAAGGAAACTTTTAAAACTGATATTAATACATCAGAGTAACTTAAAAAGTTGCAGTCATGAAGAAAGGGCAAATGCTTTGAGAAAAGAGGACTCAAAGGAAGAAAAGAGCAGGGAACTAAATTTGCTAGTTGTTTTAGATAAAGTTGAGAAAAAAGGAGAACAAACAGCAAAGAAATGGATAAAAGAGAAGAAAATTAGTAGATCAGTCTTAAAGATCCACTATCTGAATGATGGAGGATATTATCAAACAAGCAATAAAAAAAAATGATTAGCACTAAGAGGTGGGGATGTGTAAACAGGCAATTTCCACCGAGTGTCAAGCACAGTGAATGCAGAAAGATCCACATAGAAACAAATCATAGTGAAATGTTGCAATGCCAGGGTCAAAGTGAAACTCTGAAGACCTGCATAAAAGGAAAAAAAACACAAAAACACCCTTACAAAATTAATGAAAAAAACCCAGATCTTGTGGAAAGAACTGGAATCAGAATGGCTTCAGACTTCTCAACAGCAACTCTGGAAGTCAAAAAACATGAAGCAGTGATTTCAGACCTAGAATTTTCTGTCTGGTTAATTTGTCAACCAAATGTGTGTACAGGATAAAAAACAGATAACACACATTAAAAAAAATTACATGCATGAAATAAGTAATTTACTTCTTAAGTGCCCTTTGATAAAAATGACACAATGAGATTGGGACAAAAAGCTCAGTGAAATTCTAGAACTCAGCTGGCCTGGAGGAAGGAGGACCTTTATAGAGGATAAAATGGAATTCATGGATTCTCTGTTGCTTTTGATGTGGAAAAAAATACTGAGAGACCATTAGAGTCACTGGAAAGAATTTGTGACAGGAACATTACAAACCAAACAGATGGATGGCAATTTCAGCGGTTAAATCAGAAAAAATTCTATAGGAATAGAAACACAACCAGACTATACAATAGACTCAATGTTAACATTTGCATACTCTGGACAATTATAATATTGATAGTTTCATAAAAATTAGATATAATTCTACTGGGAGTATGGAAAGAGGGAGAAAGTTTTGCTGGCCCTAAAGATCTGTCTTTTTTTTTTAAACAGTAAAAAATATAATATTTGTAGTGTATAAAGTAGAAAATAGCATCATTAATATAATAATTAGGAAGATAAAGACTCATTTCACAAGAAATATCTAGATATGTTGGTATTATTACCTCTGGACAGTGGTTCTGTATATAGAAGGGAAATTATGCTTTTAGTTTTTGCTAAATGAATTACTAGTATAAAAGAGAAAAAATTAGAATCAGTCTTAAAGATCCACTATCTGAATGATGGAGGATATTATCAAACAAGCAATAAAAAAAAATGATTAGCACTAAGAGGTGGGGATGTGTAAACAGGCAATTTCCACCGAGTGTCAAGCACAGTGAATGCAGAAAGATCCACATAGAAACAAATCATAGTGAAATGTTGCAATGCCAGGGTCAAAGTGAAACTCTGAAGACCTGCATAAAAGGAAAAAAAACACAAAAACACCCTTACAAAATTAATGAAAAAAACCCAGATCTTGTGGAAAGAACTGGAATCAGAATGGCTTCAGACTTCTCAACAGCAACTCTGGAAGTCAAAAAACATGAAGCAGTGATTTCAGACCTAGAATTTTCTGTCTGGTTAATTTGTCAACCAAATGTGTGTACAGGATAAAAAACAGATAACACACATTAAAAAAAATTACATGCATGAAATAAGTAATTTACTTCTTAAGTGCCCTTTGATAAAAATGACACAATGAGATTGGGACAAAAAGCTCAGTGAAATTCTAGAACTCAGCTGGCCTGGAGGAAGGAGGACCTTTATAGAGGATAAAATGGAATTCATGGATTCTCTGTTGCTTTTGATGTGGAAAAAAATACTGAGAGACCATTAGAGTCACTGGAAAGAATTTGTGACAGGAACATTACAAACCAAACAGATGGATGGCAATTTCAGCGGTTAAATCAGAAAAAATTCTATAGGAATAGAAACACAACCAGACTATACAATAGACTCAATGTTAACATTTGCATACTCTGGACAATTATAATATTGATAGTTTCATAAAAATTAGATATAATTCTACTGGGAGTATGGAAAGAGGGAGAAAGTTTTGCTGGCCCTAAAGATCTGTCTTTTTTTTTTAAACAGTAAAAAATATAATATTTGTAGTGTATAAAGTAGAAAATAGCATCATTAATATAATAATTAGGAAGATAAAGACTCATTTCACAAGAAATATCTAGATATGTTGGTATTATTACCTCTGGACAGTGGTTCTGTATATAGAAGGGAAATTCTGCTTTTAGTCATGTCTTAGTTTTGACTGACTTAATTATGAATATGTTACTTAGATAAAAATAAATGGAAAAAGAGTTTAGCAATGTTGAAGTTCTTTGCAAATTACTTTCAAGTGAATTATGTGGGAAACAGGGAGGAAATGTTTCTATTTCATCTTATCAGTCATGTCACATAGAAAGCAAAACAAGGGGCAAAAACCACTAAAGAGCATTAATGTATGTTGAACCTTTACTTATACAGTAAAATCCCAGTATAACTTTCAAAGTGAGATCTGAAAAATTCAGTTGTGTAAAGTGCAGGATTTTGCTCTTGGGAGACTAATAAATGAAAGCAGGCTGGAGGAAGGATGGGAACTGATTGACTTACATGTCAGTTCTCATTGTTATGAGGTTTTACTGTATTTCACTGAGTTAATCCTTAATACTTGCATTTTTGAGTCTCTCCCATTAATTTCTATATGGAACCCAGAAAATTATGGACTTCTTAGAATGCCTACTGATATTTTCACCAATTTAATGAATACTTCTCAAATAGAATGATTTTTGTTAGCACATTCTTTGTATTTTGAGCTAGTAAAGTACTTTCATGGGCAATTAACTCCATCCTAGGATGCCTGGAATTTTTTTCTTGTTTGTTTGAATTTTTTTTTTAGATCTCATGGCCTGCATCTAGTGCAAGACCCTGGAGTGCCTGAACAAATGGCCCCATAAACCAAATAATTGCAGCATAAACTCAGTCTTCCAGTGGCAAACATACAAAACAGATGGATATTTCAGCGGTTAAATCAGAAAATTCTATAGAATAGAAACACAACCAGACTATACAATAGACTCAATGTTAACATTTGCATACTCTGGACAATTATAATATTGATAGTTTCATAAAAATTAGATATAATTCTACTGGGAGTATGGAAAGAGGGAGAAAGTTTTGCTGGCCCTAAAGATCTGTCTTTTTTTTTTAAACAGTAAAAAATATAATATTTGTAGTGTATAAAGTAGAAAATAGCATCATTAATATAATAATTAGGAAGATAAAGACTCATTTCACAAGAAATATCTAGATATGTTGGTATTATTACCTCTGGACAGTGGTTCTGTATATAGAAGGGAAATTCTGCTTTTAGTCATGTCTTAGTTTTGACTGACTTAATTATGAATATGTTACTTAGATAAAAATAAATGGAAAAAGAGTTTAGCAATGTTGAAGTTCTTTGCAAATTACTTTCAAGTGAATTATGTGGGAAACAGGGAGGAAATGTTTCTATTTCATCTTATCAGTCATGTCACATAGAAAGCAAAACAAGGGGCAAAAACCACTAAAGAGCATTAATGTATGTTGAACCTTTACTTATACAGTAAAATCCCAGTATAACTTTCAAAGTGAGATCTGAAAAATTCAGTTGTGTAAAGTGCAGGATTTTGCTCTTGGGAGACTAATAAATGAAAGCAGGCTGGAGGAAGGATGGGAACTGATTGACTTACATGTCAGTTCTCATTGTTATGAGGTTTTACTGTATTTCACTGAGTTAATCCTTAATACTTGCATTTTTGAGTCTCTCCCATTAATTTCTATATGGAACCCAGAAAATTATGGACTTCTTAGAATGCCTACTGATATTTTCACCAATTTAATGAATACTTCTCAAATAGAATGATTTTTGTTAGCACATTCTTTGTATTTTGAGCTAGTAAAGTACTTTCATGGGCAATTAACTCCATCCTAGGATGCCTGGAATTTTTTTCTTGTTTGTTTGAATTTTTTTTTTAGATCTCATGGCCTGCATCTAGTGCAAGACCCTGGAGTGCCTGAACAAATGGCCCCATAAACCAAATAATTGCAGCATAAACTCAGTCTTCCAGTGGCACATACAATTTTTATCAGTTTGTTTCATTCTATTTTGTGAGAATTTATTTATCTTTTTAGACTGCATGTCTCTCTAGCTTATAGCAGACGAATCAATGAGCTACTAAAAGCCAGACTGGCTCAGTTAAGTTACTTGCAGGCAGCCTGGTTTCATTTATTTATGGTAATTCTGGGTGGTGTCTGGTAATGTAGGCCTCTGCATGCAGTAAAGATTAAAAAAATAATTAGGCAAAGAATGCGTTAACCATTATGCAATTTGTTTAAGGGGAACAAAGCATTCTGCACTGTTTCAAACATGCAAAAATGGTTGCAGAACAGAGTTTTTTCTTTTCCTGCAAAAATTTAAATGCTATGAAATATATGGTTTGAATCCGAGTTCACTAGAACATAAGTATTGAATCTAACAAGTAATAGAATTTTTGAGAATATCATTGAAATATTGGCTCCCAGCTTCCTCGGATATCATTATTTGTTAGTACATTTAAATCTCACTGTTAGATTGTGGGACTGAAGGGGTTTTTGATTAAAGTATCATGTCCTTTGTTAGTATTAAAGAAATTCTTCTCAGAGTTTGCTTTTCCCAGTGACACTAAGCATGTAATGAACATGCAGCAAACTTGAGACCAATTCAGTAGTATTCACATATACTGCTTTTTTGGTACCATACCTTTTTCTTTTATATATATATATAAAGATTTATTTATTTATTTACTTTGGGCGGGGGTCGGGTTGGGGAGGGAGGGGAGTGGGTGGGCCACTTCTATTGGTCTTTCATTTCTCTATTTTCATCCGTCTTTGTTCTTTGGCTCCTGTGGGCCTCCCATCGCGGTGGCCTCTGTCGTCGCAGAGCGCCGGCTCTGGACGCATGCGCCCCAGAGCTCCGGCTCGGCAATTGGACACATCAGTCCAGCCGCTCCGCGGCACGTGGGATCTTCCCAGGCCAGGGCTCGAACTGGTGCCCCTTGCACTGCAAGGCGGTGTCCTTACCCACTGGACCACCAGGGGAAGCCCCATACCTTTTTCTTAAAATTATTAATCTATTTAATCTTCACAGCTACCTTACAAGGTAACCACAGAGAAAGTGAGTGTCTTATTTAAGAGCACACTGTTAATATTAGGCAGTTGATTTGAATATAAACACTCCTAGTCTGGGGTTCTTACCTACTTTTTTATTTTCTTTTGCTATCCTTTGTGTCCTTGAATCACTATGGCAGACTGCTCCCATGAATTGGTGGGAGGATCTGTAGACATACACACACACGTGGATTTACCTGGAACGTTTTGCCTTGGTAGGGAGTCATATTCTTTTTACACACAATTTATGAATAACCAACTTCAGTGTTTGTGTAGACGGCATTACTTTTGCAGATAGCTACTAGCTTATAGTGAGTGGATACTTGGTCCTGCATGTTCCCACTGATTATTGACTTGGTTTTATTAATCTTATCACGTCATCGAAAACATTTGTCTAATAGCTGAAGGGCTACTTTCACTGATTAAATCTGAAAGATGCGTAAGAATACTGAGATCATAATCGTTTCCCAAAGATTAAGTAGTTATGACACTAGTAACCTCAAACACTGCTCATTTCACCCTTTTGCACTGTTTTAAGAATGCTTAAAAAATCCATATGGCTTTTTAGCATGGAGGTAAATATCTCATGAAACTGTAGGTACTCTATTCTTTTTCTGTTTTGTTTAGATGACAAATGTGACAACAGACTATTGTATTGACGTCATAAGGAAATTTGAAGTTTCTGAAGAAAATAAGGTGAAAAATGTCCTTGGCATAGAAGGTAATATAATTAATTTTTTTTTCCTTTTTTTTTTTTGGCCACTTCTATTGATCTTTCATTTAGCTACTTTCATCCATCTTTGTTCTTTTGCCTGTGTGGGCCTCCCATCGCAGTGGCCTCTCTTGTTGCAGAGCACCAGCTCTGAACGCATGCACTCTAGAGATCCGACTTGGACACATTCATCCAGCCGCTCCATGACACATGGGATCTTCCCGGGCCAGGGATCAAACTGATGCCCTTTGCACTGCAAGGCGATGTCCTTACCCACTGGACCACTATGGAAGCCCTAATTAATATTCTTAATTGTTCATTTCTCCATTCAACCTTCTAGCAAAATATCTAAGAAAAGAAATCAGGAGATATCCTTGGAATTACAGATGATTCGAATAAAACCCACAACAGATACATAATATCCTATAAAAGATGCTGCAATTTTGCTATTTCTGTTACTTTTGCAATGACAATCGCATTTTCCACTTCTAGCAAGTCAACTTGATACTACTTTCTATGACAGATGTCAAGAAATATTTTGACTTTTCTCAAATGGCTAATTTTTAGAAATAGTCTCAACCTGATGAAGGGAAATGTGGTCCTAAAATAAGTAAAACATGTTTGTTTTTTTAAAACGTTGACAGCTAACTTGTTTTACTTAGTTGGTAGTCGTAAAGACGTTGTAGGAACTGCAAATTTTGTTAATGACTCTCTCACTCTATAGTTGAAAGTGAGGCTTAAAGAAATTAAGTAATTTGCCCACAGTTATATACTCAGAATCTAGCTCCTAGGATCTTACATATAAATGAAATGGTATGCATAGCTACATGTATCTGAAACATATAGAGAAATAAATTGTAAGCTGCTCCCCAAAAGAGAACAGGTCCCAAGAAACTTTTAGGGCACTAGTAACCTCAAACACTGCTCATTTCACCCTTTTGCACTGTTTTAAGAATGCTTAAAAAATCCATATGGCTTTTTAGCATGGAGGTAAATATCTCATGAAACTGTAGGTACTCTATTCTTTTTCTGTTTTGTTTAGATGACAAATGTGACAACAGACTATTGTATTGACGTCATAAGGAAATTTGAAGTTTCTGAAGAAAATAAGGTGAAAAATGTCCTTGGCATAGAAGGTAATATAATTAATTTTTTTTCCTTTTTTTTTTTGGCCACTTCTATTGATCTTTCATTTAGCTACTTTCATCCATCTTTGTTCTTTTGCCTGTGTGGGCCTCCCATCGCAGTGGCCTCTCTTGTTGCAGAGCACCAGCTCTGAACGCATGCACTCTAGAGATCCGACTTGGACACATTCATCCAGCCGCTCCATGACACATGGGATCTTCCCGGGCCAGGGATCAAACTGATGCCCTTTGCACTGCAAGGCGATGTCCTTACCCACTGGACCACTATGGAAGCCCTAATTAATATTCTTAATTGTTCATTTCTCCATTCAACCTTCTAGCAAAATATCTAAGAAAAGAAATCAGGAGATATCCTTGGAATTACAGATGATTCGAATAAAACCCACAACAGATACATAATATCCTATAAAAGATGCTGCAATTTTGCTATTTCTGTTACTTTTGCAATGACAATCGCATTTTCCACTTCTAGCAAGTCAACTTGATACTACTTTCTATGACAGATGTCAAGAAATATTTTGACTTTTCTCAAATGGCTAATTTTTAGAAATAGTCTCAACCTGATGAAGGGAAATGTGGTCCTAAAATAAGTAAAACATGTTTGTTTTTTTAAAACGTTGACAGCTAACTTGTTTTACTTAGTTGGTAGTCGTAAAGACGTTGTAGGAACTGCAAATTTTGTTAATGACTCTCTCACTCTATAGTTGAAAGTGAGGCTTAAAGAAATTAAGTAATTTGCCCACAGTTATATACTCAGAATCTAGCTCCTAGGATCTTACATATAAATGAAATGGTATGCATAGCTACATGTATCTGAAACATATAGAGAAATAAATTGTAAGCTGCTACCCAAAAGAGAACAGGTCCCAGGCAGAACAGATACTCTTAATAAAAAAAACTATTGGCACACCCACAAGGGCGTCCAGAGCCATGGTTTATCTTACCCGTTTTGATTGTTGGCTTCCTATGCCCCCAATCAGGCTCAGTGTGGACAAGGGGATTTTGATACTGTGTGTTTACTTTTGGGGGTAGAGGCCAATAAAAATGAAGAGAAATGATTTAATGTTTATATAATTAAAAGCTATTTTGAAAGCAACCAAAGAAGATAAACTAATTTGGACCTTTCTTTGCTATAAATATAAATGAATCTTTTCCTTGGTGGGAACTTAAGAGATGGAATTAAACATGATTTCTAAGTTATGGCCATAACCATAAAGATGAGCGTGAAGAAATTCTCCAGTTTCCCAGGATATTTACTGGTTGTTTTACCGTGGATTCTTAAAGACTTGAAATGATACACGCTCGTGATCATTCCATTTAAGTACTTGTAGGATATGTACATATTTGTTGATATATTGATGAATGTCTCTCCCACCCAGACAGTTTTTAAAAAGAAAACAAAAAACTGTAGAAAAATTGATAGGGTTTTCTACATAACTTTGAAGCACTTTTTCACATGTATCAATGTGCTAGCCATTAGCAACATCTTCCCAAACCAGTTTCATAATCAAAATAATCAAAGTCTGATTTTAGGCTCTGCCTGACTCCTGACCTTTACCTTGGCTGTGACACAGACAATACTGTTTTCAAATCAGCTTAACAACCTGATGAAGGAAATGTGGTCCTAAAATAAGTAAAACATGTTTGTTTTTTTAAAACGTTGACAGCTAACTTGTTTTACTTAGTTGGTAGTCGTAAAGACGTTGTAGGAACTGCAAATTTTGTTAATGACTCTCTCACTCTATAGTTGAAAGTGAGGCTTAAAGAAATTAAGTAATTTGCCCACAGTTATATACTCAGAATCTAGCTCCTAGGATCTTACATATAAATGAAATGGTATGCATAGCTACATGTATCTGAAACATATAGAGAAATAAATTGTAAGCTGCTACCCAAAAGAGAACAGGTCCCAGGCAGAACAGATACTCTTAATAAAAAAAACTATTGGCACACCCACAAGGGCGTCCAGAGCCATGGTTTATCTTACCCGTTTTGATTGTTGGCTTCCTATGCCCCCAATCAGGCTCAGTGTGGACAAGGGGATTTTGATACTGTGTGTTTACTTTTGGGGGTAGAGGCCAATAAAAATGAAGAGAAATGATTTAATGTTTATATAATTAAAAGCTATTTTGAAAGCAACCAAAGAAGATAAACTAATTTGGACCTTTCTTTGCTATAAATATAAATGAATCTTTTCCTTGGTGGGAACTTAAGAGATGGAATTAAACATGATTTCTAAGTTATGGCCATAACCATAAAGATGAGCGTGAAGAAATTCTCCAGTTTCCCAGGATATTTACTGGTTGTTTTACCGTGGATTCTTAAAGACTTGAAATGATACACGCTCGTGATCATTCCATTTAAGTACTTGTAGGATATGTACATATTTGTTGATATATTGATGAATGTCTCTCCCACCCAGACAGTTTTTAAAAAGAAAACAAAAAACTGTAGAAAAATTGATAGGGTTTTCTACATAACTTTGAAGCACTTTTTCACATGTATCAATGTGCTAGCCATTAGCAACATCTTCCCAAACCAGTTTCATAATCAAAATAATCAAAGTCTGATTTTAGGCTCTGCCTGACTCCTGACCTTTACCTTGGCTGTGACACAGACAATACTGTTTTTCAAATCAGCTTAACAACCTATCAGATTGCTATTGATCTATAAATCACTTTGGATAAATATAGTTGTTTTTTTTTTTTTCTTTTTAACTTTTCATGTTTTATTCCTTATATTAGTAGGTTAAGAAAGTGAAATTTTCCTAGTATGATTCATAAATAATGTCTATAAGTGGCACACAAAGCATTCAGTTTCACAAAGAGTAATTCAGTGACCCCTTTAAATGCAATTTTAATCCTTACTTTAAGCAAAAGTGCAAGAATAATACAATAAGCTAAATACACACAAACACTTGTATATCTCAAACTACAACAGTGATTTCCATAGCCACACATGGTTTTAGTCAAGTACACGTTTTCACAATGAGCACGTCCTGACGAATATGTTAATAAAAACACTACCCCAAATGCTTACCCACTATTAACCTTTTCAGCAATGCCATTCCTGCTCCTGGAAGCACTTACTTTTAAAAGCTTTTATCTGAGCTGGGGAAATGTGTTGTCTTAAAACCTGATAAACAGTATATTATAAACCTCAAATATTTTAAACTAAATAAGTCTTCCAACATAGAATAATTCATAGGAAACTTTTAGTTTCTCAAAAAATTAAAATAAAAATCATTCTTGTTATCTAAAGAAAAGAGTATTAAAACAAGTTACCTTAAGACAAATAAACAATTCTACAAAAGGCTGTATTTTCTAACATCACTTTCTCCTTAAAAGAAACACACACCAGTTCACTATCTTTCAATAACTTCTACTGCTATAATCTACAAACTTTAGGCATACATGAAACACACACCTTAGCTACCAAAGTCAAAGATGCCATTTAGACTTCACGTATTAAACAGCTATAGTACAGCCTACAATGGCACAAGTACACATGAATATTAATTCATCATGGTGAATTAGATAGTCAAGAGTTGGAAGAAATACATGGTTTGCAAGATATTTTGACTTACACATGGTCATTAAAATCCAATAAGTAATTCAAATATGGTACTGTAATGGCAGGCAATTAAACATCTTCCCAAACCAGTTTCATAATCAAAATAATCAAAGTCTGATTTTAGGCTCTGCCTGACTCCTGACCTTTACCTTGGCTGTGACACAGACAATACTGTTTTTCAAATCAGCTTAACAACCTATCAGATTGCTATTGATCTATAAATCACTTTGGATAAATATAGTTGTTTTTTTTTTTTTCTTTTTAACTTTTCATGTTTTATTCCTTATATTAGTAGGTTAAGAAAGTGAAATTTTCCTAGTATGATTCATAAATAATGTCTATAAGTGGCACACAAAGCATTCAGTTTCACAAAGAGTAATTCAGTGACCCCTTTAAATGCAATTTTAATCCTTACTTTAAGCAAAAGTGCAAGAATAATACAATAAGCTAAATACACACAAACACTTGTATATCTCAAACTACAACAGTGATTTCCATAGCCACACATGGTTTTAGTCAAGTACACGTTTTCACAATGAGCACGTCCTGACGAATATGTTAATAAAAACACTACCCCAAATGCTTACCCACTATTAACCTTTTCAGCAATGCCATTCCTGCTCCTGGAAGCACTTACTTTTAAAAGCTTTTATCTGAGCTGGGGAAATGTGTTGTCTTAAAACCTGATAAACAGTATATTATAAACCTCAAATATTTTAAACTAAATAAGTCTTCCAACATAGAATAATTCATAGGAAACTTTTAGTTTCTCAAAAAATTAAAATAAAAATCATTCTTGTTATCTAAAGAAAAGAGTATTAAAACAAGTTACCTTAAGACAAATAAACAATTCTACAAAAGGCTGTATTTTCTAACATCACTTTCTCCTTAAAAGAAACACACACCAGTTCACTATCTTTCAATAACTTCTACTGCTATAATCTACAAACTTTAGGCATACATGAAACACACACCTTAGCTACCAAAGTCAAAGATGCCATTTAGACTTCACGTATTAAACAGCTATAGTACAGCCTACAATGGCACAAGTACACATGAATATTAATTCATCATGGTGAATTAGATAGTCAAGAGTTGGAAGAAATACATGGTTTGCAAGATATTTTGACTTACACATGGTCATTAAAATCCAATAAGTAATTCAAATATGGTACTGTAATGGCAGGCAATTAAAGGCTCAAATATCACTTTAAAATTGAAGACATGAAAATAAAGCCTGAAAACTTTGTGGCTGTCCATCTTTCATTCTGTTCATGGCTAGGTATCAGGGCCTTACTGTGGAAAATAGAGTTATTAAACATGGTTTCCCCCAGAAGATAACAAAGCTTCAAAAAAGTACAAAAACTGTCAAGATCCATAGTTTGCTTCATCAAATGCTTTTCTAGCACGTTTCAATTCTTCATTCATAGTAAGCAAGTCTTTAACTCTAGCAAACTTTCTTGGGTCCTTTCGAATCAAGAAGACGATATCTTCAACTTGTACCTGACCTTGTCTTCCAATTGACATTGCCTTGTGAGTCATTTCAGTGATGAACTCTATGACAAGGTCTTCAAGAATATCTACTGATTCAGTATAAGGATTTTGGTCATCCCCAAACCCATACATCATACACCGTAATTCTTTAGAAAAAAGTCTCTTTCTTTTACCCTGTCCACCTTCTGTACCTCCTCCATTTTCTTCATTTTCTTCCTCAAAGGTGGGATCCTCTTCTTCATCTGCCATCCTACTAGGTTTCTAAATATAGTTTTAACACTGCATCACCACACTGCATACTCACAGCTGGAGTTCAGAAGTTACTGAATACCTTTGCAATAAAGCTTCTGCCTCAATTAAAGCTCTTTAAAAGTCTGTTTTTCTGTAGTTTACATTTAAATTGCTACTCCATGAAGTTATAGTTCAGTTTTTGACACTGTTTACTTGACCTGAAGCAGATCCACCATTGCCCCAGGATACCGTGCAAAGGTTGCCCTGAAGGTAACTAAGATAATCACCAGAGACAATCTTTAATCTCTTTTTGTCCTTGTTAGAGTCGGGTAAGTATATATACTTTATTTACTTATTTATTTTTCTTCTTTTTTTTGATTTGGACCATTTTAAAAGTCTTTGTTGAACTTGTTGCAATATTGCTTCTGTTTTATTTTTTGGCCTGGAGGCATGTGGGATCTTAACTCCCCAACCAGGGATCAAACCCACACCCCCTGCACTGGAAGGCAGAGACTCAACCACTGGACCACCAGGGAAGTCCCTGGGCCGTGATGCTGTAACACTTGCCTCTCTCTTCCAAAGGCTTCACGAACTTCATGCGGAGTCCTGCTTGTGACATCTTTAACCCCCTGCACCATGAAGTGTACCAGGACATGGATCAGCCCCTGTGCAACTACTATATTGCTTCCTCCCACAACACATACCTGACCGGGGACCAGCTCCTCTCCCAGTCCAAAGTGGACATGTACGCGCGGGTGCTGCAGGAGGGCTGTCGCTGCGTGGAAGGTGCGTGCTTTGTCTGAGCTCCAGTGTGTGTCGGTGAACATGTCCTTTATTTTTTTTTCAATGTATTTATTCTTTTAATTGAAGGATAATGACTTTACAGAATTTTATTGTTTTCTGCCAAGCATCAACATGAATCAGGCACAGGTATGCATGTGGCTCTCCCTCTTGAACTTCCCTCCCATCTGCCTCCCTCTCCCACCCATCCAGGTGGTTACAGAGCCCCGGTTTGAGTTCCCTGAGTCATACAGTGAACATGTTCTTTAGTCAATCAAGTCTCGTATAAATAATGGAGACCTAATAAGTGCATTCTTGCTAACCAGAACCATTTTTCCACTTATTATAAAGTCATCCCTTTTTTTAAAAAAGTGAAGTGGACCTGGTCCCCTCTTGTGATCTTTCTTTGTTTTCTTTCCTTTTTTTAAAAAAACATTTATTTGGCCACGTGGGATTTTCCAGTTATAGTATGTAGGGTCTTTTTTAGTTGTGTTATGCAGAATCTAGTTCTCTGACCAGGGGTTGAACCTGGGCCCTCTGCATTGGCAGCACAGAGTCTAGCCACTGGATCAGCAGGGAAGTCCCCCTGTACAGACATCCTTAATTCATTATCCTCTCTGTCTCCTCCTTAACAGTTCAAACAGGGAGAGAGACGTGTACTAGCAGTTGGGAGGCACAATCGTATGATGTAAGAATGTTACCAGTTGACTCATACGTGGTAGAAAAGGTACAGAGAGTGAGGGGGTGAGGTAAAATGCAATAAGAAGTCAGTTATGTTGGGAAAACAGATGGGTCAATGATAAAGGGCTTTGAGTGCTGTGATAAGGAAGTTCAGCTTTAGCTTTTGGCAATAAGGGTCCAAGGAATTGTTTTAATACCTACAGTGATATGGTCAGACTTTTAGTTTAGAAAGATTGCTTGGACATCAGTGTAAGAGGTTAATTGTTTTCTTTTCTTTTTTTATTGGGGGATATTTACTTTACAATATTGTGTTGGCCTCTGTTACACAGTAGCATCAATCAGTATACACATGTCCCCTCCCTCCTGAACCCTCCTCCCGCTTCCCCATCCCACCCCTCTGGGTTGTTACAGAGCACGGGGATGTGCCCTGTGTGTTACACATGGTAATGCACAGGCTTCCGTGTTACTCTCTCAATTGATCCCACCCTCTCCATCCTCCACTGTGTCCATGACATTTTTTTAAAAAAGATATACATTTGTGGAGGGGAAGGGAGGTGAAACTGGAACAAGGTGAATGGTGGGAAGGCTATTGAAATGATTCATGGGACGGATTATAAAAAGCTAGACCAAGTGAGAGAGATGCTTATCCAGATATTAAAGAAGTCAAGTTGCAGGACCTGGTGAGAAAAGTGAAAGATGTAAGGCATGCAGAGGAGAGCTGGGAGGAGTGATTGAGCCATCACCTACTCTGAGGGCTGAGAGGAAGATCGTGGATGAGTTGACCTCAACAGAAGGATCTGAACACAATAAAATCCCACAGTTCTGAGTTTTCTGTATGGCAGTATACAAGATCACTTACTGAGGTCTTCATGTGTAAGTGTGTGTGAAAATGTACAGGACCCCTTGGAGCTCTGCAGTCTTTTAGATATCTGCCTTGCCAAACCTGCATCAGCAAATTCCTCCTCCGTGGTTCAGCTTGAAGTTCTCACTAATGAAATAGTCTCTGACTGGACAACAAAAGTCAAGCTGCTGTTTCTGGAAGGTTTTGTTGAGAAGAATTATGTTTATCTGGGCGACTTTGTCAGCTTAGTACATACCCTGTTTCCTGTTTGAAGCTATGGTGGTCACCTCGGCTTTGAAGGTACTGTGAAGGAACAGGGAAACCACCATGATTTAATCCCCTTTTGTGGGCTAGGTTCTGGTTAAGTGCTTTCCATACGTTCTCATTAAGATGGAGTGATTTCCTTTAGAAGGCACCCCAACTTGGGGTAGGGTTGGTATCTTGAGGTCTGGAAGCTAGGAAGCTTGGAAGCTGGTATTTAAACCCAAGTTGTCTGACGACACCATTTTCCTTCTCCAGAAAGCCTGTGTGGTTTTTGGAGGAGCAAGCATTCAGTGACATGATCAGTCAAAGGTGGGGTCATGATAGTGGACCATCCCGTAGTGTAAGGAAGGCCAGCAGGTGTAATGCACAGCACAGGGGGAAGGTTGGCTTTAACAGGTGACATTCACTTGGCATCTAAATACCTAGATTTTTTTTGAAGAATTTAGAACTTGAAAACATGATTTTTTGTGCTTTCCCTGAAATTGGAAGATCTTAGCTCAATTTCGGGTCTGGAGGTGTGATCTATAGACACCCAGTGGTGCTTTATTTACCTTGGTTCTGAAACTGGACGTAGGGAATTGAAATTCATGGGACGGATTATAAAAAGCTAGACCAAGGGAGAGAGATGCTTATCCAGATATTAAAGAAGTCAAGTTGCAGGACCTGGTGAGAAAAGTGAAAGATGTAAGGCATGCAGAGGAGAGCTGGGAGGAGTGATTGAGCCATCACCTACTCTGAGGGCTGAGAGGAAGATCGTGGATGAGTTGACCTCAACAGAAGGATCTGAACACAATAAAATCCCACAGTTCTGAGTTTTCTGTATGGCAGTATACAAGATCACTTACTGAGGTCTTCATGTGTAAGTGTGTGTGAAAATGTACAGGACCCCTTGGAGCTCTGCAGTCTTTTAGATATCTGCCTTGCCAAACCTGCATCAGCAAATTCCTCCTCCGTGGTTCAGCTTGAAGTTCTCACTAATGAAATAGTCTCTGACTGGACAACAAAAGTCAAGCTGCTGTTTCTGGAAGGTTTTGTTGAGAAGAATTATGTTTATCTGGGCGACTTTGTCAGCTTAGTACATACCCTGTTTCCTGTTTGAAGCTATGGTGGTCACCTTGGCTTTGAAGGTACTGTGAAGGAACAGGGAAACCACCATGATTTAATCCCCTTTTGTGGGCTAGGTTCTGGTTAAGTGCTTTCCATACGTTCTCATTAAGATGGAGTGATTTCCTTTAGAAGGCACCCCAACTTGGGGTAGGGTTGGTATCTTGAGGTCTGGAAGCTAGGAAGCTTGGAAGCTGGTATTTAAACCCAAGTTGTCTGACGACACCATTTTCCTTCTCCAGAAAGCCTGTGTGGTTTTTGGAGGAGCAAGCATTCAGTGACATGATCAGTCAAAGGTGGGGTCATGATAGTGGACCATCCCGTAGTGTAAGGAAGGCCAGCAGGTGTAATGCACAGCACAGGGGGAAGGTTGGCTTTAACAGGTGACATTCACTTGGCATCTAAATACCTAGATTTTTTTTGAAGAATTTAGAACTTGAAAACATGATTTTTTGTGCTTTCCCTGAAATTGGAAGATCTTAGCTCAATTTCGGGTCTGGAGGTGCTGATCTATAGACACCCAGTGGTGCTTTATTTACCTTGGTTCTGGATGAAATTGTTTTTATTCTTAAGCAGCTGTAGCCAATTTAAGGAACCTGATTTATAGAATGTAGCAGGTGGTGGATTAAAAACTGCAGGCCCCTCAGATCATTTTCTGAAGTAGCTCTTGGCAAGTATAGTGCTCAGAGATGGAGATGCTTCTAGACAGTTTCTTCATGGTATTGTGACCGGAAGAATCTCTCCACTTTCAAGCTTCTGTTTTGATAATATTGTGTTTTCCATCTCCATTAGTTCAGCTGCAGCAATGTCCTTGGTCTGGGTGTATAGCATGTGTTGAGGAAGACTAATAAATATTGTTTTTGATGAAGTGGGTTCGTCAACAAATCCAGTAGATAACATTTTTTTACACGGCCTTTCATTTCCCTTGACTTTCAGCCCTAGTTGCTTAATAAATATGGATGTTCTGTCCAGGGGATTTTCACTCTCATTATGGAACTGATGTTGCATTGCCGTTGTAATCGGTTTACAGCTTCCTCTGGTATCTCTGGGAGCACCATCAGGGTGGAACATTTCTAAGTTCCACTGTGAAAAGCTGTCATGTTAGCAGCTCAGTTGGCCTTCAGATCTGACCAGCTCTTTGTGAAGGTGCTTTTGGGGGCCTCTATTGTGTGGTCTGACTGAAAAAAAAATGGGCCTGGCCATTTTGAAGTGAGGAAGTCGGTCAGAGGATTTCTACTTTGCCAACGTTCTCATCATCGCACAAGCTCTTACAAGCGCTCTTCATGGCCATTTGAACTTGGCTATAGATGCCAGTTGTTCAGACACCAGCACCATTTGGGAGTGCTGTTATCCTCATTTAACAGACAAGGGACAAAGTAAACCTGAAAAGTAAACTTTAGGAGACCGTCCTCAGCTATGTGTATTCTGCCTGTTATAAATATTAGCAAACAAACACCTTTCATGACTAATGTGGTTTCTTACAGAGAACCCATGTTCTGGGTATATGATAATCAAGTTAGCTGTGGCATTGCTTACTACTTTGCATTCTTTTTGAAAAGATCTTGATTTATTTATGAGGACCCCTCTTCTTCCAAGATGGAATATAAATGGGGTGTGTTGTTTAAGTTACATAGTTTGGAAACATCTGTTTATTTTTTTCATGCCTGTATCCAAAGACAAAGAATATCAAGTACATGTCAAAAGATAGATGGAACTTCTCTTCTGAGAAGATACTTCATATATTTGACCTTATTTACAGGCCCAAAGGCTTCCCTGGTGGCTCAGTAGTAAAGAATCCACCTTCTTCTAAAGGAAATACAGGTCCCAGCCCTGGTTTGGGAAGATCCCCTAGAGAAGAAAATGAAAACCCACTCCAGTATTCTTGCATGGGAAATCCCATGAACAGAGGAACCTGGAGGGCTACAGCCCATGGGGTGACAGGGAGTCAGACACTACTTAGTAAGTAAACAACAAGTCTAAAGGAAGAGTGCAACACTATATGATAGCATTCAAAATTGTTATTAAACTTTGTTTCCAGTATTCTTTGGTGTTAACCTTTAAAGTACTTTCTCCTTTTACATTTTCGATTTGTGATGCAGTGAGAGACACAGGTTCAAACCCTGGGTCAGAAGGATCCCCTTGGATAGGTAATGGAAACCCATTCCTATATTCTTGCCTGGGAAATCTCTTAGACAAAGGAGTCTGACTGGCTACAGTCTGTGGGGCAAGAGTTGGAGACAACTGAGGGACTGAGCATGAGGATGAAGGGTATTTTAATAAACAGTGTTTAATTGGTATATATAACTGCATTAGAGACAGAATTTCTATGTTTCTATCTATCTAGAGATAGAGAGGAAAGAGACATAGGGACCTTTGACTTTTCTCAGAACTGGGTCCTTACTCCTACTTTTTTGCCAGTTGTTCAGCACAGACAGGAGGCTGTTATCCTCATTTAACAGACAAGGGACAAAGTAAACCTGAAAAGTAAACTTTAGGAGACCGTCCTCAGCTATGTGTATTCTGCCTGTTATAAATATTAGCAAACAAACACCTTTCATGACTAATGTGGTTTCTTACAGAGAACCCATGTTCTGGGTATATGATAATCAAGTTAGCTGTGGCATTGCTTACTACTTTGCATTCTTTTTGAAAAGATCTTGATTTATTTATGAGGACCCCTCTTCTTCCAAGATGGAATATAAATGGGGTGTGTTGTTTAAGTTACATAGTTTGGAAACATCTGTTTATTTTTTTCATGCCTGTATCCAAAGACAAAGAATATCAAGTACATGTCAAAAGATAGATGGAACTTCTCTTCTGAGAAGATACTTCATATATTTGACCTTATTTACAGGCCCAAAGGCTTCCCTGGTGGCTCAGTAGTAAAGAATCCACCTTCTTCTAAAGGAAATACAGGTCCCAGCCCTGGTTTGGGAAGATCCCCTAGAGAAGAAAATGAAAACCCACTCCAGTATTCTTGCATGGGAAATCCCATGAACAGAGGAACCTGGAGGGCTACAGCCCATGGGGTGACAGGGAGTCAGACACTACTTAGTAAGTAAACAACAAGTCTAAAGGAAGAGTGCAACACTATATGATAGCATTCAAAATTGTTATTAAACTTTGTTTCCAGTATTCTTTGGTGTTAACCTTTAAAGTACTTTCTCCTTTTACATTTTCGATTTGTGATGCAGTGAGAGACACAGGTTCAAACCCTGGGTCAGAAGGATCCCCTTGGATAGGTAATGGAAACCCATTCCTATATTCTTGCCTGGGAAATCTCTTAGACAAAGGAGTCTGACTGGCTACAGTCTGTGGGGCAAGAGTTGGAGACAACTGAGGGACTGAGCATGAGGATGAAGGGTATTTTAATAAACAGTGTTTAATTGGTATATATAACTGTATTAGAGACAGAATTTCTATGTTTCTATCTATCTAGAGAGATAGAGAGACGAAAGAGACATAGGGACCTTTGACTTTTCTCAGATCTGGTAACTGGGTCCTTACTCCTACTTAGGAATGATGGATTGACAGTGAGAAGTAGTTGCTCATTTAGACACATATTTCCTGTTGACTGCTGCATTTGTTTATGTGACCTACTAGGTTCTTGTTTGGTAGGTGAGATGGTAAAGAATCCACCTGCAATGCAAGAGACTCAGGTTCAATCCCTTGGTCAGGAAGATTCCCTGGAGGAGGGCGTGGCAACCCACTCTAGTATTCTTGCCTGGAGAAATTCCATGGGCCGAGGACTCTGATGGGCTACAGTCCACAGGGTTGCAAAGAGTTGGGCATAACTGAGTGACTAACACTTTCACTTTCAGGTTCTTGTTGGTATTTGAGTTTGTGACCCCCTATCATAAGAAAGGGCAACATCATAAGAGCTGGCAAGGTTATCTATGGGGGATCCTCATTTAGGATCCAAGTCCTTAGTTAAGGATTTGACCCTTGATTGGGACAAAGTGAAGGTAAGCAAAGTGATTGGTAAGCAAAGTGAAGGAGGGCACATCAGTTGACCTTAAATGAAAGAAGCAAAGACATGGAAGTAGAATTGCATGTGAGGAAGTTTGTCTAACTAGAGGAGTCAGTCTGGAAGTTTGGGTGGTAGGAGAAAAAAAAAGCTTGACTTGTGAAACAGAAGCTAGGATATTAACTAGTTTCTTCAACAGGTAAGGCTAAAATCTTTGTGTATTAAAGAAAGAGAAGTTTATTTTTATGAGGTAAAAGTTAAGGGATTTAAAGTACTTTCTCCTTTTACATTTTCGATTTGTGATGC
Organism: Tragulus kanchil; assembly: GCA_022376925.1. Classification (NCBI taxonomy): domain Eukaryota; kingdom Metazoa; phylum Chordata; class Mammalia; order Artiodactyla; family Tragulidae; genus Tragulus; species Tragulus kanchil. Next base: position 141,547,404 of record JAIOJX010000028.1, read on the forward strand.
AGTGAGAGACACAGGTTCAAACCCTGGGTCAGAAGGATCCCCTTGGATAGGTAATGGAAACCCATTCCTATATTCTTGCCTGGGAAATCTCTTAGACAAAGGAGTCTGACTGGCTACAGTCTGTGGGGCAAGAGTTGGAGACAACTGAGGGACTGAGCATGAGGATGAAGGGTATTTTAATAAACAGTGTTTAATTGGTATATATAACTGTATTAGAGACAGAATTTCTATGTTTCTATCTATCTAGAGAGATAGAGAGACGAAAGAGACATAGGGACCTTTGACTTTTCTCAGATCTGGTAACTGGGTCCTTACTCCTACTTAGGAATGATGGATTGACAGTGAGAAGTAGTTGCTCATTTAGACACATATTTCCTGTTGACTGCTGCATTTGTTTATGTGACCTACTAGGTTCTTGTTTGGTAGGTGAGATGGTAAAGAATCCACCTGCAATGCAAGAGACTCAGGTTCAATCCCTTGGTCAGGAAGATTCCCTGGAGGAGGGCGTGGCAACCCACTCTAGTATTCTTGCCTGGAGAAATTCCATGGGCCGAGGACTCTGATGGGCTACAGTCCACAGGGTTGCAAAGAGTTGGGCATAACTGAGTGACTAACACTTTCACTTTCAGGTTCTTGTTGGTATTTGAGTTTGTGACCCCCTATCATAAGAAAGGGCAACATCATAAGAGCTGGCAAGGTTATCTATGGGGGATCCTCATTTAGGATCCAAGTCCTTAGTTAAGGATTTGACCCTTGATTGGGACAAAGTGAAGGTAAGCAAAGTGATTGGTAAGCAAAGTGAAGGAGGGCACATCAGTTGACCTTAAATGAAAGAAGCAAAGACATGGAAGTAGAATTGCATGTGAGGAAGTTTGTCTAACTAGAGGAGTCAGTCTGGAAGTTTGGGTGGTAGGAGAAAAAAAAAGCTTGACTTGTGAAACAGAAGCTAGGATATTAACTAGTTTCTTCAACAGGTAAGGCTAAAATCTTTGTGTATTAAAGAAAGAGAAGTTTATTTTTTATGAGAAGTCCAAAATAGCTGTTGCTAACCGGGGAATCTCTCAAGCAGTGATTTAGGGGAGCCTGCTCTTTTCCTCTGCCATCTTCAGCACAACTTCCAAATCACAGCAGAAGTGAGTGTGCAAGGAGGTTTTCATAGCCCAGACCTGGAGGCGGTACACATCACTTCTGCCCACATTTCCATGGCCATGTCCTGCCGCAAGGGAAGTTGGGAACTGGAGTCCAGCTGTGAACCAGGGCCAGCGAGAAGGCAGGTTTCGCTGAATGGCCAGTCAGTCTCTAGCATCAGAGGTAGGAGGGACTTTGGGGTTAAGCAGGCAAGAACTGCCGTAAACTATTAGTAAATTTAACGTATATCTACTGAGTACATGATATGTAATGGATGCCGTGTTATGCACTGAGTAGGTTTCAAAGTAATGTCATGGAGAAAGCAGCATTGTGAGAAATTCATCTGATGGCAGAGTGTAAAACAAGGGAAGACATCCTCCCTGAGTCAGGGAGGATGGTGAGGAAGCTTTTGTGTTTCTCCAGTGGGTAGCCAGTGAGTTTGTCCATACACATAATAGTGTCAATAGTATCAATAACAATAATGATTATTATGTGTCATGCAGGATTCTTCACATGCACTTATAAATCACTCAGACTTATGATTTACGTTTTATTCTTAGTTTTTCTTTTAATGGATGGGGAAACAATACTTTACATTATTAAGTCATTTGTCCATATGCAGATAATCTTAGCTGGACCTGAAATTTGAATATCAGAAGTCAGTGTTATTTTAGAACCACTGTAGAATTAATAAAATGGAAATAAATAGGGCTTCTCTGGTGGTCCAGTGGGTAAGGACACTGCCTTTCAGTGCAAGGGGCGCCAATTCGATCCCTGGCCTGGACCGATGTGTCCAATTACCGAGCCGGAGCTCTGGAGCGCATGCGCCCAGAGCCGGCCCTCTGCGACGACAGACGCCACCGCGATGGGAGGCCCGCAGGAGCCAAAGAACAAAGACGGATGAAAATAGAGAAATGAAAGACCAATAGAAGTGGCCCGCCCGCCCCCCTCCCTCCCCAACCCACCCTCCCCAATAAATAAATAAATGTCTAAAAAAAATGGAAATAAATATAATGAAAATATGATGTTTAAGTGAACAACAATGAAAAACCATTGTGTTTATTTGAGAAGGCCAGTGAGACTTAATAAAAGGCTATAGTAAACTGAATAAGTAAAATTAGAGAAATAATCTATTAAGAAATATCACTACCCTTAAGCATACTCAGTTGGATTTAGATCAGTTTCTTTTATTTTGTTGAAAACCTTTTTATTTTGTATTAGAGTATAGCTGAGTAGCAATGTTGTGACCGTTTCAGGTGAACAGCAAAGGGACTCAAGTATACATTTCTCTGTATCCATTCTTCCCTAAACTCCCCTCCCACCTAGGCTGCCACGTAACATTGAGCACAGTGCCCTGTGCTCTACAGTAGGTCCTGGTTGATTATCCATTTTAAATACAGCAGTGTGTACATGTCCATCCCCAATTCCCTAGGCATCCCTTCTCCCCATCCTTCCCCCCGGCATTCTCTAAGTCTGTGAGTCTCCTGGATTTAGATCAGTTTCTAATGAAAGTTCTTGGTAAATGCTAAGCTGATTGTGACTATGACTTCTTTGTTAACAATAAGCATTCATAGTAAATCATTTATATTCTTTAATTCCTTATCCTGATAAATATGCCAGAACACTCATTTCGGTCTGACAGTTTGTCATGATCATCATAGTATATAATCTCAAAGAACAGCCCTAATATTTGCCTGATATTTCCATATATTGGGAAGCACCAGAAAGTTTGGATTGTTAATGGTGCTGTTCTGTTTCTGGCAGTTGACTGTTGGGACGGCCCAGACGGAGAGCCAGTGGTGCACCATGGTTACACGCTCACCTCAAAGATCCTCTTCAGAGATGTCGTGGAGACCATCAACAAACATGCCTTCGTGAAGAATGAGTAAGTGGAGCGCAGTGGGGAGCTGGGCTCAGCTGGCATGTGGGGCCCTGCCTGCTGTAACTCAGCCACCACGCCACAGACTTCCTTGGAGGTTACATCTCCCTTTCTCCTACCTGGGCTCTCTTCCTCCTTCCCAACAAAACACTGTGATCAAGTAACATGGGCCTTACATATGTAATTTCTGAGCTCCCTTCATTGCTTACCCAATTCTGTCTTGAAGATGCTAATTCCTCAAAGCATGTTCTTCCAAAGAGTGGCTGCAAAGGGTGTAGAATAAAGACTAAAAACACAGGTTACTATACATAATAAATAGCATGTTAGTGTTTTATGGTGATATAATAAGATAATAATGTCTTAGCTTCTGGATTTGCTGGATGTCCTATATACACTGTAGTGTCTGGACTCCTTATGTCACTTGCCCCCTTCTTTGTTAATGGTGAACATTTTCTCCTTAGTATTTGCTTTTGGGGGACTTCTATTAAAACCTTCTCTATTGCTGCCATTGCTTGTCACTCTGTTTCTTTAGCCTATGTTCTTTCAGTCCATTTCTTCACTCCTTTAATAAACACTATTTAGGGATTTCCCTGGTGGTCCAGTGGTTAAGACTCTGTGCTTCCAATGCAGGGGACACAGGTTTGATCCCTTGTTGGATAACCACATGCCAAGTGGTACAGCCACCAAAAGAAAGAAAAAAGTCACTGTTTCCTAAGCTGTCTTGGATCTACTTCTTGATTATTTGCTAATTATATATCAAAAATGTTCTCCCTAAGTTTCAGAGATATATTGAAAAATTCTTAGTACAGATTAATCTGAGCATCTCAGAGGTACGTGAAAACCAACAAATTTTATTGTTTATTCAGACATTTACTTGGCTATTTAATGATGCCTACTCGAAGCCAGGTGTGCTGTAGTAGGTGTGGGGAGCCGCAGCACTGAACAAGGATAAAGCTCCTACCAGCACAGGGTCTCCTTCCCAAACTGAGCTCAGCATCTCCTTTTGCCCAGCTTCCTCTTGCTCTGGTTAGGAGGACCGTACTGTTTACCAATGGCTTTACAGAAACTGAGAGTTACTCTTGATTCAGCCAGTCTTGACAGTTCTCCTTGCTACATTCTCTTTCGACTTCATTGCCTTCACATTGTTCATCCTCCACACTGGAGCAGTGTGTTTCTTTCTGAAGCTATACGCTGATGCTGAAATGATAAGCCCTTCAGAGGCTCCCTCCTGTTCACAGTCATGCCTTCCGTACCCTTTGAGGCCTGGCCTCTTCCTCCTCCAGAGCCACCTTCCACCATCACTCCACAGAGACCGGGCTTCTGCCGTCACCACCTGTCTCTGGAGTCGCTGGGGATCCCAGGGCTTTCACAGCCCCTTCCCTCGCCTGTGCCCTTCTCTCTGTCTGAAACACTCATCCCCATTATTCCACCTGCCTAATTCTTGTTCATCTTAGCAGACTGCTTAGGCATTGTCCCTCTGGTAAGCTTACCCATGTGTGTGTGTTCAGTTGCTCAATCGTGTCTGACTCTTTGCGACCTCATGGACTGTAGCCCGCCAGGCTCCTCTGTCCATGGCATTTTCTAGGCAAGAATACTGGAGTGGGTTTTCATTTCCCCCTCTAGGGGATATTCCTGACCCAGGGATTGAACTCATGTCTCCTGTGTCTCCTGCATCTTCTGCATTGACAGGAAGGTTCTGTATCATTAGCCGATACCTCAACTTATTTAAATGCTCCTTTTCTCTGTCCTTAGCACTCTATAAGCATATTTCTGTCATATCATACAGCACCTTCTTGCAATTGTTGGTGACTTGCCTCCTTTTAAGTTTTTTGGATGCTGAACTCATTGAAAGTATGTGGCTATGTTTTATTCATTCTTTAAAACATTAAAAAAAATACTTTCTTCCCTTTTTTAGGAGGGGTGCTGTTTATGACTTGTGGGATCTCAGTTCCCTGACCAGGAAGTGAACAAAAAAGGAAGGAACCTGGGCAACAGCAGTGAAAGCCCAGAATCCTAACCACTTGGCCACCAGGGAACTCCCCCTTATTCATTCTGTAATGCCTGCAGTATACCAGACATTCAAAAAAATGACTTTTGCCTTAATATTACAGTTGCATAAAATCAATTTTATAGATATTAGTAGACTTTAAAATTTCTAATGTTTGGTCTTCTCAATTAATTATAAAGCTAAAATGTTTACAGAAACTGAGATACATTCCTCTTCATCGAGCTTCATTGCCTTCACATTGTTCATCCTCCACACTGGAGCAGTGTGTTTCTTTCTGAAGCTATACGCTGATGCTGAAATGATAAGCCCTTCAGAGGCTCCCTCCTGTTCACAGTCATGCCTTCCGTACCCTTTGAGGCCTGGCCTCTTCCTCCTCCAGAGCCACCTTCCACCATCACTCCACAGAGACCGGGCTTCTGCCGTCACCACCTGTCTCCGGAGTCCCTGGGGATCCCAGGGCTTTCACAGCCCCTTCCCTCGCCTGTGCCCTTCTCTCTGTCTGAAACACTCATCCCCATTATTCCACCTGCCTAATTCTTGTTCATCTTAGCAGACTGCTTAGGCATTGTCCCTCTGGTAAGCTTACCCATGTGTGTGTGTTCAGTTGCTCAATCGTGTCTGACTCTTTGCGACCTCATGGACTGTAGCCCGCCAGGCTCCTCTGTCCATGGCATTTTCTAGGCAAGAATACTGGAGTGGGTTTTCATTTCCCCCTCTAGGGGATATTCCTGACCCAGGGATTGAACTCATGTCTCCTGTGTCTCCTGCATCTTCTGCATTGACAGGAAGGTTCTGTATCATTAGCCGATACCTCAACTTATTTAAATGCTCCTTTTCTCTGTCCTTAGCACTCTATAAGCATATTTCTGTCATATCATACAGCACCTTCTTGCAATTGTTGGTGACTTGCCTCCTTTTAAGTTTTTAGGATGCTGAACTCATTGAAAGTATGTGGCTATGTTTTATTCATTCTTTAAAACATTAAAAAAAATACTTTCTTCCCTTTTTTAGGAGGGGTGCTGTTTATGACTTGTGGGATCTCAGTTCCCTGACCAGGAAGTGAACAAAAAAGGAAGGAACCTGGGCAACAGCAGTGAAAGCCCAGAATCCTAACCACTTGGCCACCAGGGAACTCCCCCTTATTCATTCTGTAATGCCTGCAGTATACCAGACATTCAAAAAAATGACTTTTGCCTTAATATTACAGTTGCATAAAATCAATTTTATAGATATTAGTAGACTTTAAAATTTCTAATGTTTGGTCTTCTCAATTAATTATAAAGCTAAAATGCTATTCTGATAAGAGACACTTGCGGCATAGAAGGTTTCTTCTACATGGAAGACTCTTGACTAAATTCTGATGGGTCGTTTTACCCTGATTGTTCCCAGTCTTAGCCAAGTTGATGAAATATTTGGTGTTCTTTTCCAATGTGAGAAGTAGGGAGCTGAGAGAACCTGCTACTTATATACTCTGGTGACTTGACTGTATTAACTTCAAGTTTGGGGATCCCTGGGAAAAAATTACTTCAAATTAAAATAGTCAGTAAGCTTGTTTAGCACACTGAAAAAGTTCACTCTTTTTCTTATGTTGTAGTTGCATCCTTATAGCAGGGTTTCTCGACCTCGGCACTGTTGACATGTTGTGCCAGATCATTCTTTGTTATGGGAAATTGTCTTGTGCATTGCATGGTGGTGAACGTGTTTTTGACTCAACTGGCTAAACACCAGTAGCAGCCTCCACCCAAACATTGTGATCACCAGAAATGTCTTTAGACACTGATCAATATCCCTTTGGGAAAAGTGCCACACAGCCACCCCTGTCCTTATTGAGAAGCACTGCTTTGTATACCAAGCATCATTAGACACCAATAGCCTTTTTATAAACAGATTGATAACTTTATAAAGGTCATTGCCAGAACTCCCTGATATGATTACATAGACAACTCAAGGTTGATAGTTTGTTGTTCTTTCTTTCTTTCTACTACTTTGAGGTAAAACCCAGGTGAGGACATAAGAGTGAAATAGATTATAGTCAGGTAACCAAACCAACCTCATTCTTTAAAACATTAAAAAATACTTTCTTCCCTTTTTAGGAGGGTGCTGTTTATGACTTGTGGGATCTCAGTTCCCTGCCCAGGAAGTGAACAAAAAAGGAAGGAACCTGGGCAACAGCAGTGAAAGCCCAGAATCCTAACCACTTGGCCACCAGGGAACTCCCCCTTATTCATTCTGTAATGCCTGCAGTATACCAGACATTCAAAAAAATGACTTTTGCCTTAATATTACAGTTGCATAAAATCAATTTTATAGATATTAGTAGACTTTAAAATTTCTAATGTTTGGTCTTCTCAATTAATTATAAAGCTAAAATGCTATTCTGATAAGAGACACTTGGCATAGAAGGTTTCTTCTACATGTAAGCCTCTTGACTACATTCTGATGGGTCGTTTTACCCTGATTGTTCCCAGTCTTAGCCAAGTTGATGAAATATTTGGTGTTCTTTTCCAATGTGAGAAGTAGGGAGCTGAGAGAACCTGCTACTTATATACTCTGGTGACTTGACTGTATTAACTTCAAGTTTGGGGATCCCTGGGAAAAAATTACTTCAAATTAAAATAGTCAGTAAGCTTGTTTAGCACACTGAAAAAGTTCACTCTTTTTCTTATGTTGTAGTTGCATCCTTATAGCAGGGTTTCTCGACCTCGGCACTGTTGACATGTTGTGCCAGATCATTCTTTGTTATGGGAAATTGTCTTGTGCATTGCATGGTGGTGAACGTGTTTTTGACTCAACTGGCTAAACACCAGTAGCAGCCTCCACCCAAACATTGTGATCACCAGAAATGTCTTTAGACACTGATCAATATCCCTTTGGGAAAAGTGCCACACAGCCACCCCTGTCCTTATTGAGAAGCACTGCTTTGTATACCAAGCATCATTAGACACCAATAGCCTTTTTATAAACAGATTGATAACTTTATAAAGGTCATTGCCAGAACTCCCTGATATGATTACATAGACAACTCAAGGTTGATAGTTTGTTGTTCTTTCTTTCTTTCTACTACTTTGAGGTAAAACCCAGGTGAGGACATAAGAGTGAAATAGATTATAGTCAGGTAACCAAACCAACCTCAGCCACAAAGGTTCCTCTCTCATAGTACCTCTGGCATCAGGTTTAGTAATAAAGATAGAATGTAATTTCAGAAGGTCACAGTCTGTACTGTGGAGCTTGTGCTTGTCATACAATCCCAGAAATAATTCTTTTCTCCACATAGACATATTAGACAATTTAAATATTGGTTTGTACATTCTGAAAAAAGATATATTGCCTATTACTTCAGAAGATATGTGAAAGAAAACCAGAAAAAAAATGACAGTAAGCCTGTATTTGTTTTTCCAAGGAAAAAACAGTCAAAAGAGAAGTAAGGTCATGTGTCATTCCTGGTTCTCAGGCAGTCTGTGGTAATCACTGCCTTGGGGTCTCACATCTCTGCATAGAAACCTGAGTGTGGGGCTCCCCTTGTGGCTCAGTGGATAAGAACCTGTCTGCCAGGGCAGGAGATACAGGTTCGAGCCCTGATCCGGGAAGATCCCACATACCGCAGAGCAGCTAAACCCACACATCAACAAAGACCCAGCACAGACAAAAATAAATAAATAAAAGAGTTTTTTTAAAAGAAAAAAAAGAAACCTGAGTGTGGGAGGAGAATGCTTGCCTTTTTTTCCCCTTTCTGAAAGTAAAGACTAGTATATGATTCTGTACAAATGATTTTGAAATGCCTGATCTAGGACGCTATAAAACACAAATTCCATTATGTTATTTTATCTTCATTAGTAATTTTCGGGAAAAAATGATCTAATGTGATCATTCTTTGTTATGGGAAATTGTCTTGTGCATTGCATGGTGGTGAACGTGTTTTGACTCAACTGGCTAAACACCGGTAGCAGCCTCCACCCAAACATTGTGATCACCAGAAATGTCTTTAGACACTGATCAATATCCCTTTGGGAAAAGTGCCACACAGCCACCCCTGTCCTTATTGAGAAGCACTGCTTTGTATACCAAGCATCATTAGACACCAATAGCCTTTTTATAAACAGATTGATAACTTTATAAAGGTCATTGCCAGAACTCCCTGATATGATTACATAGACAACTCAAGGTTGATAGTTTGTTGTTCTTTCTTTCTTTCTACTACTTTGAGGTAAAACCCAGGTGAGGACATAAGAGTGAAATAGATTATAGTCAGGTAACCAAACCAACCTCAGCCACAAAGGTTCCTCTCTCATAGTACCTCTGGCATCAGGTTTAGTAATAAAGATAGAATGTAATTTCAGAAGGTCACAGTCTGTACTGTGGAGCTTGTGCTTGTCATACAATCCCAGAAATAATTCTTTTCTCCACATAGACATATTAGACAATTTAAATATTGGTTTGTACATTCTGAAAAAAGATATATTGCCTATTACTTCAGAAGATATGTGAAAGAAAACCAGAAAAAAAATGACAGTAAGCCTGTATTTGTTTTTCCAAGGAAAAAACAGTCAAAAGAGAAGTAAGGTCATGTGTCATTCCTGGTTCTCAGGCAGTCTGTGGTAATCACTGCCTTGGGGTCTCACATCTCTGCATAGAAACCTGAGTGTGGGGCTCCCCTTGTGGCTCAGTGGATAAGAACCTGTCTGCCAGGGCAGGAGATACAGGTTCGAGCCCTGATCCGGGAAGATCCCACATACCGCAGAGCAGCTAAACCCACACATCAACAAAGACCCAGCACAGACAAAAATAAATAAATAAAAGAGTTTTTTTAAAAAAAAAAAAAAAAAAGAAACCTGAGTGTGGGAGGAGAATGCTTGCCTTTTTTTCCCCTTTCTGAAAGTAAAGACTAGTATATGATTCTGTACAAATGATTTTGAAATGCCTGATCTAGGACGCTATAAAACACAAATTCCATTATGTTATTTTATCTTCATTAGTAATTTTCAAGCTGGGTGTTGAATATATATTTATATGCATCTAATGATAGTGCTCTCCTAGATGTTTCTAGAATTTGGATAAATAAGACAAAATTATGAGGTTTTTTTTTTTTTTTTTTGGCCACTTCTATTGATCTTTCATTTATTTATCTTTGTTCTTTGGCCTGTGTGGGCCTCCCATTACAGTGGCCCCTCTCATTGCAGAGCACTGGCTCTGGGCACATGTGCTCCAGAGCTCCAGCTTGGTAGTTGGACGCATAGGTCCAGCCACTCCTTGGCATGTGGGATCTTCCCCGGCCAGGGGTTGAACTGGTGCCCCTTGCACTGCAAGGCAGACTCTTTACCCACTGGACCACCAGGGAAGTCCCTCCTTTAGATTTCTGTCAATTTTCTCTTTATTTTTTGTAAAAGAGACATAATATGTGTACTGTGTGTGTGAGGGAGAGAGCGAGAGATGCAAAATATTAGACTAAGTCATTGCATAAGAATTGGCATTGTGTTCACCCATTATGTCTGGTAAGGTATATTTGGCCACAGGAGTTTTTTTTTTTTTTTTAAATGTGTCTATTGTTGTTTTCATTTTAGAAGCATTTTCATCATCACCTCTTTCACAAATACTGTCACCAGGCTTATAAGAACATAATGGACACAGTCTCTGTGAGTTGCTGGCATTGACGCCTTTCCACTGTGCTGCTGTTTTCTCAGGTTCCCGGTTATACTGTCCATTGAGAATCACTGCAGCATCCAGCAGCAAAGGAAAATTGCTCAGTACCTGAAAGGAATACTCCAAGACAAACTCGACCTGTCGTCTATGGACACAGGAGAGACCAAGCAGCTTCCAAGCCCTCAAAGTTTGAAAGGCAAAATCCTTGTGAAGGTAATTACCTCTGAAACACAATAAAAGGCACTCAAGACCCACTAGGCCCTTCCTCCCTCAAAGACTAAAAATGAGTTTATCAAGACAATAATAGAGTCAATACGTGAAGGGTTGAATAGACTTGGGTATGCACCTTGTTCGAATTTATTTATAGTCATACCTTCAGAAAAAAGCTTGTTATTGACTGACTGTGTGTTCTAGGGTTAGCTTTTACGAAATGAGAACATCCGTACTGTGAGCCAAGTGTGGACTATTTCAGTCTGTAGTCGTTTGGGCTGGAGAGAGACCTGTGTATGGGAGGCAAGCATTACGTGGGAGGAGAGGCTCCTTGTGTTCATATCCAGAAGCATTTCTTTCAGATTCTTCTCTCCCATTTCAAGCTCCAATAACTGTCTGTCAAAAAGAGTCTTCATGGTTGATCAGCCTGGGTTATGTAAGTGAGAAGAGCTGCCTTCAAAGTGGAGCAGAGGCACAGACATAGCGCCCCATAGGATTCATGTGTGTGCGGAGGAGCAGTAGGCGAACAGAATGACATTTCATAAACAGATCTTCTGAGAGAGGAAATCTACTACCTGAAATGAATATTATTAACACAGGAATAGCCAGAAAGACAGTTCCTTGAGATTTCAGATCGCTGATGTGTGTTTCCTTAATTTCAGTTCATTTTGTGTGTCTGAACTATAAACATCTTGGAGAGTTGTGCTGTTCTGAGACTAAAAACCTTAAGAAAAGTAGTAGAATATTAATATTCAGATGGGGTTATATTTGACTTAAAACGGGTACAAAACCTGCTAGCATAGAGGAAGCCTTTTAAAGTGCATTGTAAGCATTTTCATCATCACCTCTTTCACAAATACTGTCACCCGGCTTATAAGAACCTAATGGACGCAGCCCCTCTGAGTTGCTGGCATTGACGCTTTCCACTGTGCTGCTGGTTTCGCAGGTTCCCGGTTATACTGTCCATTGAGAATCACTGCAGCATCCAGCAGCAAAGGAAAATTGCTCAGTACCTGAAAGGAATACTCCAAGACAAACTCGACCTGTCGTCTATGGACACAGGAGAGACCAAGCAGCTTCCAAGCCCTCAAAGTTTGAAAGGCAAAATCCTTGTGAAGGTAATTACCTCTGAAACACAATAAAAGGCACTCAAGACCCACTAGGCCCTTCCTCCCTCAAAGACTAAAAATGAGTTTATCAAGACAATAATAGAGTCAATACGTGAAGGGTTGAATAGACTTGGGTATGCACCTTGTTCGAATTTATTTATAGTCATACCTTCAGAAAAAAGCTTGTTATTGACTGACTGTGTGTTCTAGGGTTAGCTTTTACGAAATGAGAACATCCGTACTGTGAGCCAAGTGTGGACTATTTCAGTCTGTAGTCGTTTGGGCTGGAGAGAGACCTGTGTATGGGAGGCAAGCATTACGTGGGAGGAGAGGCTCCTTGTGTTCATATCCAGAAGCATTTCTTTCAGATTCTTCTCTCCCATTTCAAGCTCCAATAACTGTCTGTCAAAAAGAGTCTTCATGGTTGATCAGCCTGGGTTATGTAAGTGAGAAGAGCTGCCTTCAAAGTGGAGCAGAGGCACAGACATAGCGCCCCATAGGATTCATGTGTGTGCGGAGGAGCAGTAGGCGAACAGAATGACATTTCATAAACAGATCTTCTGAGAGAGGAAATCTACTACCTGAAATGAATATTATTAACACAGGGAATAGCCAGAAAGACAGTTCCTTGAGATTTCAGATCGCTGATGTGTGTTTCCTTAATTTCAGTTCATTTTGTGTGTCTGAACTATAAACATCTTGGAGAGTTGTGCTGTTCTGAGACTAAAAACCTTAAGAAAAGTAGTAGAATATTAATATTCAGATGGGGTTATATTTGACTTAAAAACGGTGTGTACAAAAACCTGCTAGCATAGAGGAAGCCTAGGAAAGTCAGACAATATAATTTCATAGCAAGACTTTACCTGGGGCTTTAAGAGAGGATAGCAAATTGAAAAGTTATAATGTATTCATCTCTGGAATTGGTCAAAACCTATTTTCCTATCAGTTAAATGAAAATTATAGGCTGTATCCATCAAAGAGATGTCATTGGGCATTTGTACTTGTGAAAGCATTTTAAACAAGGGCAATTATATAATCCAAGAAATAACATTGTGGTCAGTATTTCTGAAATCTTGCTAAAGAAAAGTGTTGTCGTGAAAACTGGGTTAGAAAGTTTCGTTAGAAAGCTCAGCGTCACCTTTATAACCTTGTAAATGTTTCCATGTTGTCTGAAGCCAAGCAGTCAGAAGATTAAACACAGAATGCGTACATTTGATTGAAATACTTCCCATTTGAACTTAAGGAATATTTGATATAAACTTGAGTCCCTCCGCATAACTGGGCTTGGGTCATTGGACACAGAATGTCCTAGGGCTGATGGGCACCAGGATGAATGGAAGCCAGTAGACCCGAGGCATTCATTGGAAGGCATGGCATTGATGTGGGCTACAGGTATTTCAAAACAGATGGGATCCATTTGCTAGTAGTAGCCTCCAGACTTATAGGAAATTTCATAGGTTTGTGGTGGCAGAATACTCCATTTTCAAGCACCAACAGCAGAACTAATTTTCCCAAATTGGTAAGGGGAGAAGGGGCTGCCTTCAAAGTGGAGCAGAGGCACAGACATAGCGCCCCATAGGATTCATGTGTGTGCGGAGGAGCAGTAGGCGAACAGAATGACATTTCATAAACAGATCTTCTGAGAGAGGAAATCTACTACCTGAAATGAATATTATTAACACAGGGAATAGCCAGAAAGACAGTTCCTTGAGATTTCAGATCGCTGATGTGTGTTTCCTTAATTTCAGTTCATTTTGTGTGTCTGAACTATAAACATCTTGGAGAGTTGTGCTGTTCTGAGACTAAAAACCTTAAGAAAAGTAGTAGAATATTAATATTCAGATGGGGTTCTATTTGACTTACAAACGGTGTGTACAAAAACCTGCTAGCATAGAGGAAGCCTAGGAAAGTCAGACAATATAATTTCATAGCAAGACTTTACCTGGGGCTTTAAGAGGGATAGCAAATTGAAAAGTTATAATGTATTCATCTCTGGAATTGGTCAAAACCTATTTTCCTATCAGTTAAATGAAAATTATAGGCTGTATCCATCAAAGAGATGTCATTGGGCATTTGTACTTGTGAAAGCATTTTAAACAAGGGCAATTATATAATCCAAGAAATAACATTGTGGTCAGTATTTCTGAAATCTTGCTAAAGAAAAGTGTTGTCGTGAAAACTGGGTTAGAAAGTTTCGTTAGAAAGCTCAGCGTCACCTTTATAACCTTGTAAATGTTTCCATGTTGTCTGAAGCCAAGCAGTCAGAAGATTAAACACAGAATGCGTACATTTGATTGAAATACTTCCCATTTGAACTTAAGGAATATTTGATATAAACTTGAGTCCCTCCGCATAACTGGGCTTGGGTCATTGGACACAGAATGTCCTAGGGCTGATGGGCACCAGGATGAATGGAAGCCAGTAGACCCGAGGCATTCATTGGAAGGCATGGCATTGATGTGGGCTACAGGTATTTCAAAACAGATGGGATCCATTTGCTAGTAGTAGCCTCCAGACTTATAGGAAATTTCATAGGTTTGTGGTGGCAGAATACTCCGTTTTCAAGCACCAACAGCAGAACTAATTTTCCCAAATTCCTTTAGCATCAGAGCAATCTTTAGCATTGCTTAGATGTTAGGATACTTTAGCGTCTCTGATCCCAAAGGCAGTATTTGAATGGCTACTTACCACTTTGGAGATGGGCAAGTTGCTTATTGTTATAACACACATGTCTTCCTATATTTTATATATATATATATATACACACACACACACGCACACATACATATACATCTACATATATACACACATGTGCACGTACATATACACATACACAGATATGTACAATAGTACCTCAGTATCCACGGGGGATTGGTTCCAAATCTGCAACACTCAATCCCTCATATGAATGATGTGGCATAGTTGGACCTTTGCATCTGTGGATCGATTGATCCTTGGATGTGTGTGTGTGTGTATCTCCTAAAAAGTAAATGAAAATTTGCTTTTGAACAAAGATAGCAACAAACTTAGTAAATTTTCACAGGCTCATTGCTGAAAGAAACCTTATCTGGTCCAAGCGTATTACTTACACAGGTGTTACCACTCTCCTGGGACCATGCTGCCAAAAGCTAAGAGGCAGCTATGGTTCCAGTTTCAAGAAATATTTTCACACACCCTGGAGGAATTAATCTCTTTTTTAAATTTTTGAATTATTTTTATTTTACTTTTTACTTTTACAGAGTTTTGGTGTTTACAGATATGTATAATCCCAGATTAGTCATATGTATGTCCCTGGCCCTCCCAGTCCCCCATCACACCCTTCCAGGCCGTGCAAAATCTGTGGTTAGAAAGTTTAGAAAGCTCAGCGTCACCTTTATAACCTTGTAAATGTTTCCATGTTGTCTGAAGCCAAGCAGTCAGAAGATTAAACACAGAATGCGTACATTTGATTGAAATACTTCCCATTTGAACTTAAGGAATATTTGATATAAACTTGAGTCCCTCCGCATAACTGGGCTTGGGTCATTGGACACAGAATGTCCTAGGGCTGATGGGCACCAGGATGAATGGAAGCCAGTAGACCCGAGGCATTCATTGGAAGGCATGGCATTGATGTGGGCTACAGGTATTTCAAAACAGATGGGATCCATTTGCTAGTAGTAGCCTCCAGACTTATAGGAAATTTCATAGGTTTGTGGTGGCAGAATACTCCATTTTCAAGCACCAACAGCAGAACTAATTTTCCCAAATTCCTTTAGCATCAGAGCAATCTTTAGCATTGCTTAGATGTTAGGATACTTTAGCGTCTCTGATCCCAAAGGCAGTATTTGAATGGCTACTTACCACTTTGGAGATGGGCAAGTTGCTTATTGTTATAACACACATGTCTTCCTATATTTTATATATATATATATATCACACACACACACACACATACATATACATCTACATATATACACACATGTGCACGTACATATACACATACACAGATATGTACAATAGTACCTCAGTATCCACGGGGGATTGGTTCCAAATCTGCAACACTCAATCCCTCATATGAATGATGTGGCATAGTTGGACCTTTGCATCTGTGGATCGATTGATCCTTGGATGTGTGTGTGTGTGTATCTCCTAAAAAGTAAATGAAAATTTGCTTTTGAACAAAGATAGCAACAAACTTAGTAAATTTTCACAGGCTCATTGCTGAAAGAAACCTTATCTGGTCCAAGCGTATTACTTACACAGGTGTTACCACTCTCCTGGGACCATGCTGCCAAAAGCTAAGAGGCAGCTATGGTTCCAGTTTCAAGAAATATTTTCACACACCCTGGAGGAATTAATCTCTTTTTTAAATTTTTGAATTATTTTTATTTTACTTTTTACTTTTACAGAGTTTTGGTGTTTACAGATATGTATAATCCCAGATTAGTCATATGTATGTCCCTGGCCCCCTCCCAGTCCCCCCCATCACACCCTTCCAGGCCGTCGCACAGCACCCTGGCAGGATCCCCTATTCCCACAGTGCGATGACAATGACTATCTTTTTCACATATGATACTGTAGGTTTCCATGTTACTCCCTCTATGCCTCCCACCCACTGTTCATTCCACACAATGTCTGTATATCTGTTCTCTATGTCTGTTTTTCCATTGCTTCACTGCGTGTGTTATCATTACCCTTTAACTAGATTCCATATATATGTGTTAGAATACTGTACTTGTATTTCTCTTTTTGACTTACTTCACTTTGTATAATAGGTTTTATTTTTTTTTAACTTTTATTTTACTTTTAACTTTTACAGAGTTTTGTTGTTTATAGATATGTATGCTCACAGATTAGTCATATGTATGTCCCTGGCCCCCTCCCAGTCCCCCCCATCACACCCTTCCAGGCCGTCGCACAGCACCCTGGCAGGATCCCCTATTCCCACAGTGCGATGACAATGACTATCTTTTTCACATATGATACTGTAGGTTTCCATGTTACTCCCTCTATGCCTCCCACCCACTGTTCATTCCACACAATGTCTGTATATCTGTTCTCTATGTCTGTTTTTCCATTGCTTCACTGCGTGTGTTATCATTACCCTTTAACTAGATTCCATATATATGTGTTAGAATACTGTACTTGTATTTCTCTTTTTGACTTACTTCACTTTGTATAATAGGTTTTATTTTTTTTTAACTTTTATTTTACTTTTAACTTTTACAGAGTTTTGTTGTTTATAGATATGTATGCTCACAGATTAGTCATATGTATATCCCCCCTTCCCACCCCTCCAGACCGTCATACAGCACCCCTGAAGGATCCCCTTTTCTCACAGAGCAATGACTATAGCTATTTTCTTCACATATGATAGTACAGGCCTTCATGCTACTTCCTTTATGCCTCCCACCCTCTGTTCCTTCCCCACAATGTCCATATGTCCATTGTCCATGTCTGTCTTGCCGTCACTTCACTGCATGTGCCATCATCACCATCCTACTAGATTCCATATATATGTGTTAATATACTGTATTTGTCCTTCTCTTTCTGACTGACTTCACTTTTGATGATATGTTCTAGATTCAGCCACCTCATTAGGGCTGATTCTTCTGCATTTCTCTTTACAGCTGTGTAGTATTCCATTGTATATATGTACCGGAGCTTCTTTATCCATTCATTCGTCAATAGACATCTAGGTTGCTTCCATGTTCCAGCTCTTGTATAGAGAGCTGCAATGAACATTGGGGTACAGGTGCTTCTTTCAGATTTAATTTCATCAGGGTATAAGCCTAAGAGTGGGATTGCTGGGTTGTATGGTGCTTCTATTTTTAGTTTTTTAAGAAATCTCCAGACTGTCTTCCATAGAGGCTGTATCAATCTACATTCCCACCAGCAATGCAGGAGTATTCCCTTTTCTCCACACCCTCTCCAGCATTTATTGTCTGTCGATTTGTGGATGATGGCCATTCTGACGGGTGTGAGGTGATATCTCATTGTAGTTTTGATTTGCATTTCTCTAATTATTAGTGAAGTTGAGCATCGTTTCATGTGTTTTGGGGCCATGTGTATGTCCTCTTTGGAGAGATGTCTGTTTAGGTCCTTTTTCCATTTTTAGATTGGGTTGTTCTTTTTTCCGGTGCTGAGTTGTCTTGAGTTGCTTGTAGATTTTGGAGATGAATTCTTTGTCTGTTGTTTCATTGACTATGATTTTCTCCCATTCTGTGGGCTGTCTGTTGAGTTTTTTTGTAATTTCTTTTGCTGTACAAAAGCTTTTAAGTTTCATGAGGTCCCACATGTTCACTTTTCTTTTCAGTTCCTCTATTCTAGTAGGTGGGTCAGAGAAGATCTTGCTTTGATTGATGTCCTTGAGTGTTTTGCCTATATTCTCCTCTAAGAGTTTGATGGTTTCTGGTCTTACATTTAGGTCTTGAATCCATTTTGAGTTGATCTTTGTGCATGGGGTCAGGGAATGTTCCGACTTCATTTTTTTGCATGTAGCTGTCCAATAATTTGATTCTTGAGTTTATCTCCAGCATGGTATGTAGATCAGAGGGGGAACTCTTAGGTCCTTCTTTGTTTAAAAGGGGCCACTGTAAAGTTCATAAAATTCTACCTTGTGTGCGTGTTTAGTTGCTCAGTCATGTCCAGCTCTTTGGAGCACCAGACTCCTCTGTCTATAGAATTACCCCAGGAAGAAAAATTCTATGTTAGTTTATTCTATACTTTTCCTTAGGAGTAACGGTATTCATGAGAGGCATTGCGAAATAGTGTTCTATTCTGTTGCTTTTCTATCTGTCTGCCGGGATAAAGTATCTTTCAAGAACCAGGAATGTGAAAAAGGCTGGCAGAAAATATGACCCTTCTGTCTTTTAATGAGGTAGTAAAAGGAATGAAAATGAGGCACCCTTGTGAGTACTCAGAAATGGCAACTTTCTCTCTTTACTCCCCCACCTCCTGCCACATTTCAGCCACAGGGCTGCTTCTGGGCCTATCGACTACTGCTGCTTATGATGGTTACCCTGTACTTTCTTTCTCGTGGTATCAGAACCAAGTGCGTCATCCCAGAATTGCTGTTGCTTACTTGGTATCATCTAATACCAGTCAGAGTGCCTGTTGACAGATAAATAGATGAAGACGTTGTGGTACACATATACAATGAAATATTGCTCAGCCATAGAAAGGAACACATTTGAGTTTGTTGAACTAAGGTGGATGAGCCTAGAGCATGTTACACAGAGTAAAGTAAGTCAGAAAGAGAAAAACAAATATCGTATACTAGCAAAATAACTAAAAAGGATGATGAACCTATTTGTATGGGAGTTGCATTTTTTTTGTGGGCTGTCTGTTGAGTTTTTTTGTAATTTCTTTTGCTGTACAAAAGCTTTTAAGTTTCATGAGGTCCCACATGTTCACTTTTCTTTTCAGTTCCTCTATTCTAGTAGGTGGGTCAGAGAAGATCTTGCTTTGATTGATGTCCTTGAGTGTTTTGCCTATATTCTCCTCTAAGAGTTTGATGGTTTCTGGTCTTACATTTAGGTCTTGAATCCATTTTGAGTTGATCTTTGTGCATGGGGTCAGGGAATGTTCCGACTTCATTTTTTTGCATGTAGCTGTCCAATAATTTGATTCTTGAGTTTATCTCCAGCATGGTATGTAGATCAGAGGGGGAACTCTTAGGTCCTTCTTTGTTTAAAAGGGGCCACTGTAAAGTTCATAAAATTCTACCTTGTGTGCGTGTTTAGTTGCTCAGTCATGTCCAGCTCTTTGGAGCACCAGACTCCTCTGTCTATAGAATTACCCCAGGAAGAAAAATTCTATGTTAGTTTATTCTATACTTTTCCTTAGGAGTAACGGTATTCATGAGAGGCATTGCGAAATAGTGTTCTATTCTGTTGCTTTTCTATCTGTCTGCCGGGATAAAGTATCTTTCAAGAACCAGGAATGTGAAAAAGGCTGGCAGAAAATATGACCCTTCTGTCTTTTAATGAGGTAGTAAAAGGAATGAAAATGAGGCACCCTTGTGAGTACTCAGAAATGGCAACTTTCTCTCTTTACTCCCCCACCTCCTGCCACATTTCAGCCACAGGGCTGCTTCTGGGCCTATCGACTACTGCTGCTTATGATGGTTACCCTGTACTTTCTTTCTCGTGGTATCAGAACCAAGTGCGTCATCCCAGAATTGCTGTTGCTTACTTGGTATCATCTAATACCAGTCAGAGTGCCTGTTGACAGATAAATAGATGAAGACGTTGTGGTACACATATACAATGAAATATTGCTCAGCCATAGAAAGGAACACATTTGAGTTTGTTGAACTAAGGTGGATGAGCCTAGAGCATGTTACACAGAGTAAAGTAAGTCAGAAAGAGAAAAACAAATATCGTATACTAACGCATATATATGGAATCTAGAAAATGGTACTGATGAACCTATTTGTATGGGAGGAATACAGGTGCAAGAATAGAGAACATATGTGTAACACAGCTGGGGAAGAAGACGGGGACAAATTGAGAGAGCAGCAGTGAAACATACTGTATGGGAAACATTCCTATGTGTTAAATAGACAGCTAGTGGGAAGTTGTATAACACAAGGAGCTTAACCCCATGCTCTGTGACAACCTAGATGGATGGGACTGGGGGATAGGTGGCAGGGAGGTTCATGAGCAAAGGAACATATGTGCACATCATGGCTGATTCACGTTGTTGTATAGCACAAACCAGTGCAACATTGTAAAGCAATTATCCTCCAATTAAAAACAATTTAAAAAGCATTGATGGGGATGAAATTTCAAGAGACAATTACTGTCACTACATTTTAAATGTCTTGTGTACAGCTCCATCTTGGTGTCTGCCATTGCACTGAAAACAAAGTTGATTCTGGATAAATTAATTGGTGGTGGAAAATAAAGGAGGTTCAAATATCTCTGAATATGTCTGGCTACCACTTAATTGAGTACCTTATTTCTGGAACTGCTGTACATAGTATCTTAGCTACTCTACAGTGCCCTCTGAAATGAAGAGATGTAAATTCATTTGATAGGAGCCTTCTCTATCAATAAGACATAAAGTAATATATAGACATTAATACCTTAATTCCAAGCTGTTATTAAAGGTATACAGGAAGAAGTGAAAACAATATTTTTCTATTTTAAATTAGAATCATAGCATATATGTATGTATATACCCGTATTCATGTATCTATATTATATATATTCTTATGGAAAGAATGTTATTTCACAAAAACTGTTATTAAAGGTATATCGATTTCTTGATGGTTACCCTGTACTTTCTTCGTGGTATCAGAACCAAGTCGTCATCCCAGATGCTTTAAAACCAGTCAGAGTGCCTGTTGACAGATAAATAGATGAAGACGTTGTGGTACACATATACAATGAAATATTGCTCAGCCATAGAAAGGAACACATTTGAGTTTGTTGAACTAAGGTGGATGAGCCTAGAGCATGTTACACAGAGTAAAGTAAGTCAGAAAGAGAAAGACAAATATCGTATACTAAGCATATATATGGAATCTAGAAAATGGTACTGATGAACCTATTTGTATGGGAGGAATACAGGTGCAAGAATAGAGAACATATGTGTAACACAGCTGGGGAAGAAGACGGGGACAAATTGAGAGAGCAGCAGTGAAACATACTGTATGGGAAACATTCCTATGTGTTAAATAGACAGCTAGTGGGAAGTTGTATAACACAAGGAGCTTAACCCCATGCTCTGTGACAACCTAGATGGATGGGACTGGGGGATAGGTGGCAGGGAGGTTCATGAGCAAAGGAACATATGTGCACATCATGGCTGATTCACGTTGTTGTATAGCACAAACCAGTGCAACATTGTAAAGCAATTATCCTCCAATTAAAAACAATTTAAAAAGCATTGATGGGGATGAAATTTCAAGAGACAATTACTGTCACTACATTTTAAATGTCTTGTGTACAGCTCCATCTTGGTGTCTGCCATTGCACTGAAAACAAAGTTGATTCTGGATAAATTAATTGGTGGTGGAAAATAAAGGAGGTTCAAATATCTCTGAATATGTCTGGCTACCACTTAATTGAGTACCTTATTTCTGGAACTGCTGTACATAGTATCTTAGCTACTCTACAGTGCCCTCTGAAATGAAGAGATGTAAATTCATTTGATAGGAGCCTTCTCTATCAATAAGACATAAAGTAATATATAGACATTAATACCTTAATTCCAAGCTGTTATTAAAGGTATACAGGAAGAAGTGAAAACAATATTTTTCTATTTTAAATTAGAATCATAGCATATATGTATGTATATACCCGTATTCATGTATCTATATTATATATATTCTTATGGGAAAGAATGTTTTCACTTTGCAGATAGCACATGTAAATAAGAACTAAAGTATATAGTGGTATGAAGGCAAATTGTTATCGTTGTTCAGCTGCTCAGTTGTGTCTGACTCTTTGCAACCCCGTGGACTGCAGCATGCCAGGCTTTCCTGTCTTCACCATATCCCAGAGCTTGCTCACACTTATGTCCATTGACTGCAAGATGCCATCTAACCATCTTGTCCTCTGTTGTCTCCTCCTCCTGCTTTCAAACTTTCCAAGCATCAGGATCTTTTCCAGTGAGTCGGCTCTTTGCATCAGGTGGCCAAAGTATTATGCTGCAGCTTCAGCATAATTTCTTACAATGAACAGTCAGGCTTGATTTCCTTTAGGATTTACTGGTTTGATCTCCTTCATAATCCAAGGGACTCTCAAGAGTCTTCTCCAATGCCAGAGTTCAAAAGTGTCAATTCTTTGGCCTTTAGCCTTCTTTATTGTTCAACTCTAACGTCTCTACATGACTGTTGAAAAAAACCATAGCCTTTACTGTATGGACCTTTATAGGCAAAGTGTTGTCTCTGCTTTTTAATACAATGTCTAGGTTTGACATAGCTTTACATCCAAGAAGCAAGCATCTTTTAATTTCATGGTTGCAGTCACCATCTGCAGTGATTTTGGAGCCCAATAAAATAGTCTGTCACTGTTTTCACTGTTTGCCCATCTATTTGCCATGAAGTGATGGGACCAGATGCCGTGATCTTCATTTTTTTGAATGTTGAGTTTTAAGCCAGCTTTCTCACTCTCCTCATTCACCTGCATCAAGAGGTTCTTTAGTTCCTCTTTGCTTTCTGCCATAAGGGTAATGGCATCTGCATGTCTGAGGTTATTGATCCTTCTCCCAGCAATCTTGACTCCACTTTCTTTGTCAGTACCTTATTTCTGGAACTGCTGTACATATACTTAGCTACTCTACAGTGCCCTCTGAAATGAAAAGATGTAAATTCATTTGATAGGAGCCTTCTCTAACAATAAGACATAAAGTAATATATAAACATTAATACCTTAATTCCAAGCTGTTATTAAAGGTATACAGGAAGAAGTGAAAACAATATTTTTCTATTTTAAATTAGAATCATAGCATATATGTATGTATATACCCGTATTCATGTATCTATATTATATATATTCTTATGGGAAAGAATGTTTTCACTTTGCAGATAGCACATGTAAATAAGAACTAAAGTATATAGTGGTATGAAGGCAAATTGTTATCGTTGTTCAGCTGCTCAGTTGTGTCTGACTCTTTGCAACCCCGTGGACTGCAGCATGCCAGGCTTTCCTGTCTTCACCATATCCCAGAGCTTGCTCACACTTATGTCCATTGACTGCAAGATGCCATCTAACCATCTTGTCCTCTGTTGTCTCCTCCTCCTGCTTTCAAACTTTCCAAGCATCAGGATCTTTTCCAGTGAGTCGGCTCTTTGCATCAGGTGGCCAAAGTATTATGCTGCAGCTTCAGCATAATTTCTTACAATGAACAGTCAGGCTTGATTTCCTTTAGGATTTACTGGTTTGATCTCCTTCATAATCCAAGGGACTCTCAAGAGTCTTCTCCAATGCCAGAGTTCAAAAGTGTCAATTCTTTGGCCTTTAGCCTTCTTTATTGTTCAACTCTAACGTCTCTACATGACTGTTGAAAAAAACCATAGCCTTTACTGTATGGACCTTTATAGGCAAAGTGTTGTCTCTGCTTTTTAATACAATGTCTAGGTTTGACATAGCTTTACATCCAAGAAGCAAGCATCTTTTAATTTCATGGTTGCAGTCACCATCTGCAGTGATTTTGGAGCCCAATAAAATAGTCTGTCACTGTTTTCACTGTTTGCCCATCTATTTGCCATGAAGTGATGGGACCAGATGCCGTGATCTTCATTTTTTTGAATGTTGAGTTTTAAGCCAGCTTTCTCACTCTCCTCATTCACCTGCATCAAGAGGTTCTTTAGTTCCTCTTTGCTTTCTGCCATAAGGGTAATGGCATCTGCATGTCTGAGGTTATTGATCCTTCTCCCAGCAATCTTGACTCCAGCTTGTGCTTTGTCCAGGACAGCATTTCTCATGATGTACTCTGCATATAAGTTAAATAAGCAGGGTGACAACATACAGCCTTGATGCACTCCTTTCCCAATTTTGAAGCAGTCTGTTGTTCCATATCAGGTTCTAACTGTTACTTCTTGACCTGCATACAGGTTTCTCAGGAGGCAGGTAAGGTGGTCTGGTATTCTGATCTCTTCCAGAATTTTCCAGTTTGTTGTGATCCTCACAGTTAAAGGCTGTAACATAGTCAATGAAGCAGAAGTAGATGTTTTTTTGAAGTTTTCTTGCTTTTTGTATGATCCAGTGGATGTCGGCAATTTGATCTTTGGTTCCTCTGCCTTTTCCAAATCCAGCTTATACCTCTGGAAGTTCTGTTTTCACATACTATTGAAAGCTAGCTTGAAGGATTTTGAGAGTTACTTTGTTAGCCTGTGAAATGAATGAAATTGTGTGGTAGTTTGAACATTCTTTGGCTTTGCCCTTCTTTGGGATTGCAATGAAGAGTGATATTTTCTAGTCCTTTCACCACTGCTGAGTTTTACAAATTTGCTTTCATATTGAGTGTGGCACTTTAACAGCATCATCTTTAAAGATTTGAAATAGCTGGAATTCCATCACCTCCATTAGCTTTGTTCATAGTAATGCCACTTCAGGCCCACTTGACTTCACACTTCAGGATGTCTGGCTGTTGTTTTTGCTGACTGTATAGAGCTTCTCCATCTTCAGCTGCAAAGAGTGCAATCAGTCTGATTCGGTATGAAGGCAAATGAAGTCCTACCATTTTAAAAGCTATAAAGTTCCTTTGGTAATTTGAAAAAAATATTTAGGTATGCAAACCCTAAGAGTTTGGATTTTTTTAAAATTTTGGCCTCTTTTATTGTTTTTTTATTGATTGATTTTCATCCATCTTTATTCTTTGGCCTGTGTGGGCCATTACAGTGACCTCTTTCATTGCAGAGCACCATCTCTGGGTGCGTGTGCCCCAGAGCACCAGCTCATAATTGAACACACCGGTCCAGCCGCTCCATGGCACATGGGATCTTCCCGGGCCAGGGATGAAACCAGTGCCGCTTACACTGCAAGGCGAACTCTTTACTTACCACCAGGGAAGCCCCAAGAGTTTGGATTTTTAACATAGATTTTATTTTCATTACACAAATGATTTAACCAGTTTTGAATCTATCACTATGTCAAGTACACAAGGCCAAGTGCTTGGGTGTCAGGAAAGGTACAGGAAAACTGGGAGAAAGAGTTTTCTGATAATCTGACTGTGCTGGTGGCCCTGAGGAGCAAGGAAAAGTGGAGAGGGGAAAAATCCAGAGTGTGTATGGTGGGCCAGTCATGGCATAAAGAGTAGGAATACTAGAAGTCCCTGGAACTTGAGTTTGGAGATTGCCTGGGTAGTTGTCTGGGATGATGTTTAGAAATTTATTCTTATTTTGGCTGGAAGTTCTGTTTTCACATACTATTGAAAGCTAGCTTGAAGGATTTTGAGAGTTACTTTGTTAGCCTGTGAAATGAATGAAATTGTGTGGTAGTTTGAACATTCTTTGGCTTTGCCCTTCTTTGGGATTGCAATGAAGAGTGATATTTTCTAGTCCTTTCACCACTGCTGAGTTTTACAAATTTGCTTTCATATTGAGTGTGGCACTTTAACAGCATCATCTTTAAAGATTTGAAATAGCTGGAATTCCATCACCTCCATTAGCTTTGTTCATAGTAATGCCACTTCAGGCCCACTTGACTTCACACTTCAGGATGTCTGGCTGTTGTTTTTGCTGACTGTATAGAGCTTCTCCATCTTCAGCTGCAAAGAGTGCAATCAGTCTGATTCGGTATGAAGGCAAATGAAGTCCTACCATTTTAAAAGCTATAAAGTTCCTTTGGTAATTTGAAAAAAATATTTAGGTATGCAAACCCTAAGAGTTTGGATTTTTTTAAAATTTTGGCCTCTTTTATTGTTTTTTTATTGATTGATTTTCATCCATCTTTATTCTTTGGCCTGTGTGGGCCATTACAGTGACCTCTTTCATTGCAGAGCACCATCTCTGGGTGCGTGTGCCCCAGAGCACCAGCTCATAATTGAACACACCGGTCCAGCCGCTCCATGGCACATGGGATCTTCCCGGGCCAGGGATGAAACCAGTGCCGCTTACACTGCAAGGCGAACTCTTTACTTACCACCAGGGAAGCCCCAAGAGTTTGGATTTTTAACATAGATTTTATTTTCATTACACAAATGATTTAACCAGTTTTGAATCTATCACTATGTCAAGTACACAAGGCCAAGTGCTTGGGTGTCAGGAAAGGTACAGGAAAACTGGGAGAAAGAGTTTTCTGATAATCTGACTGTGCTGGTGGCCCTGAGGAGCAAGGAAAAGTGGAGAGGGAAAGATCCAGAGTGTGTATGGTGGGCCAGTCATGGCATAAAGAGTAGGAATACTAGAAGTCCCTGGAACTTGAGTTTGGAGATTGCCTGGGTAGTTGTCTGGGATGATGTTTAGAAATTTATTCTTATTTTGGCTGCCAAGCATATGGGCATCCTTTTATGTTTAAAGAATTTCCTCCATCTTTATGGTTTTTGGAACCCTCTCATAGAACTAACATTGTTAGACATTTTGCATTTGCTATCTTCCATTCATTAGAAGGAGTCCCCAGCCCACACTCATGGGGAAGAGATTATAGAAGGGCACGAAAACCAAGAGGTAGGAACCACTGGGAGTATTTTAGAGGCTGCCTGCATAACCCATTCCAGTATTCTTGCCTGGGAAATCCCATGGATAGAGGAGCCTGACTGACTATCGTCTGTGGGGTCCATAAGAGTGGGACATGACTGAGCAACTAAACCACCACCACCACTGTGACCTTGAGCACTTAGCTACAGAGCCCACTTCTGTCTCCTCTACCCCCCAAGATTCTGGGAGTGATTCAACGTCCTATTAATATTTCTTTCTATTTGTAAGTAGGATGCTACTGATACAGATGGTTATCTGCCCTAGAAGCTCTTATCAGGCCCCTGGGCCATGCCTTCTGCTGCTTATTTACTTTTACTTTTTCTGAATATTGATTCAGAGATGTAGAAAAGGAGAAAATAACTATCGTCCATATTGCTGTAACCCAGAAATTTGTACTCTTCATAACTGACCATATTTCTTGCCAGAGATTTTCCATAGATTCTATACATCATTGATAGCATAATGTGCTTATAATTCTATGGTGTGGGTTTTCTACTATTTTGTTGTGACTTTCCCGCTTGTTGTAGCAGGGCGAACTCTTTACTTACCACCAGGGAAGCCCCAAGAGTTTGGATTTTTAACATAGATTTTATTTTCATTACACAAATGATTTAACCAGTTTTGAATCTATCACTATGTCAAGTACACAAGGCCAAGTGCTTGGGTGTCAGGAAAGGTACAGGAAAACTGGGAGAAAGAGTTTTCTGATAATCTGACTGTGCTGGTGGCCCTGAGGAGCAAGGAAAAGTGGAGAGGGAAAGATCCAGAGTGTGTATGGTGGGCCAGTCATGGCATAAAGAGTAGGAATACTAGAAGTCCCTGGAACTTGAGTTTGGAGATTGCCTGGGTAGTTGTCTGGGATGATGTTTAGAAATTTATTCTTATTTTGGCTGCCAAGCATATGGGCATCCTTTTATGTTTAAAGAATTTCCTCCATCTTTATGGTTTTTGGAACCCTCTCATAGAACTAACATTGTTAGACATTTTGCATTTGCTATCTTCCATTCATTAGAAGGAGTCCCCAGCCCACACTCATGGGGAAGAGATTATAGAAGGGCACGAAAACCAAGAGGTAGGAACCACTGGGAGTATTTTAGAGGCTGCCTGCATAACCCATTCCAGTATTCTTGCCTGGGAAATCCCATGGATAGAGGAGCCTGACTGACTATCGTCTGTGGGGTCCATAAGAGTGGGACATGACTGAGCAACTAAACCACCACCACCACTGTGACCTTGAGCACTTAGCTACAGAGCCCACTTCTGTCTCCTCTACCCCCCAAGATTCTGGGAGTGATTCAACGTCCTATTAATATTTCTTTCTATTTGTAAGTAGGATGCTACTGATACAGATGGTTATCTGCCCTAGAAGCTCTTATCAGGCCCCTGGGCCATGCCTTCTGCTGCTTATTTACTTTTACTTTTTCTGAATATTGATTCAGAGATGTAGAAAAGGAGAAAATAACTATCGTCCATATTGCTGTAACCCAGAAATTTGTACTCTTCATAACTGACCATATTTCTTGCCAGAGATTTTCCATAGATTCTATACATCATTGATAGCATAATGTGCTTATAATTCTATGGTGTGGGTTTTCTACTATTTTGTTGTGACTTCCCGCTTGTTTTCCCAAAGCCCCTGATCCTAAGAGTGTTGGTGAGTGGTTGTGAGGGGCGTGCTCCAGCTGGGCAGGCATCATTGCCCTGTCCTGTCATAAAAGCGGGCGTGCTTGGTGCAGAAGGCACCATCACTGGAAGGGAAGGGCACGTTGCACTTGCTTGGGAGAACAGACTGCTCTAAGGAGATGGGGTTAGGTGATGCCTGTTATGATGAGTCGTACATTCTCGAAAAGAAGCCTGGTCTAACTTTTGTTTGTTAATATAGTGACGGAACTGATAGTTCCCTTAATTTTTATTGTTGTTCAGTCGCTAAGTCCTGTCCGACTCTTTGTGACCCCATGGACTACAGCATGCCAGGCTCCCCTGTCCTTCACCATTCCCCAGAGTTTGCTCAAACTCGTTCACTGAGTCAGTGATGCCATCCAATCATCTCATCCTCCAGAGTCGTCGTCTCCTTTAGCTTTCAGTCTTCCCCAGCATCAGGGTGTTTTCCAGTGAGTCAGCTCTTTGTATCAGGTGGCCAAAGTGTTGGAGCATCTGCATCAGTCCTTCCAATGAACATTCAGGGTTGATTTCCTTCAGGACTGACTGGTTTGATCTCCTTGATGTCCAAGGGACTCTCGAGAGTCTTCTCCAGCACCACAGTTTGGAAACATTAATTCTTTGGTGCTGAGCCTTCTTTGGAAGTAATAAAAATACCTTTTCTTGAAAGTCTTTTCCCCTTTTGTTTTGTCTCTAACTCAGGCAATCTGTCTTCAAGTCAGTCTGAAGTAAGGCTTGGCAAAGGAAAAGCATGTTTTTATTTTCAATTTTTTTAAATCATTTTTAATTGTGGTAAAATACACACACCATAAAACTTACCTACCATCTTAACCAAATTTAAATGTACAGTCCAGTTGTATGAAACACTTCCATATTGCCCTGTTCGGGAAAGTCTTTCTTTGCACAACTGAAATGCCATATGCATTAAACAGCTCCCCATCCTCCCAGCATCTGGAGACCATTGTTTACTTCCTTGTCTCTGAATTCAGCTGCTCTGGGTACCTTATATAGGTGAAATCACACAATACTTGTCCTTTAGTGACTGGTTTAATTCCTTTAACTGATGTCCTCAGGGTTCATCCAGTGTAGCATGACTCATAAATTCCTTACTTTTTAAAAGCTGATTAATATTTCAGTGTATACCTATACCACATTTTGTTTATCCGTTTGTTTATTGGTAGACACAGGGCTAATTCTACCTTTTGGCTATTGTGAATTTTCATTTTCTATTTATTTTTTTAATTGAAGTATAGTTAATTTGCAACATTATACTAGTTTCAAGTGTATAGCATAGTGATTCAATATTTTTATAGATTACACTCAGTTACTATAAAATAATGGCTATATTTCCCTGTACTGTATAATATGCCCTTGTAGATTATGCTGTACATTGTAGTTTGTGTTTCTTTAGCCTCATATCCCTATCTTACTGAATGTTCATTTTTAAATTGACTATTTTGTTTCATTTCAGGGCAAGAAGTTACCTTATCACCTTGGAGATGATGCAGAGGAAGGGGAAGTTTCCGATGAAGACAGCGCAGATGAAATTGAAGATGAGTGCAAGTTCAAGCTCCATTATGTAAGTTACAGGCTTGACTATAATTTTTACCCTCCATGTGCTACAGTAAAAATTGCTGCTGTGTTGGAATCTTCACAAATATGGTGGCTATAGTGTGGAAAGGATATTTATTGAAAATCACTTTGTGTGCTGGCATGCAGACTCCCAGATATTTATTGTGTGAGTGACTCAAGGAATCTTATGTCTTAGAGTTGGAAGGAATGTTAGTGATTAATCCATCTGACTCTCTCTCTAGGGACAAATTCCCTTCTATTACAACTCGGTCAAAATTCAGACTGTAGTTGGAAATGTCACTGTCTGATGAAATAAACTGGCGTTAGTGTTGTTTCCCTGCCTCCTGCTAGCAGCTCCACCATGCCACCTGTCATAGCTGGTTTGCAGAACCCAGCTGAAATGCCATATGCATTAAACAGCTCCCATCCTCCCAGCATCTGGAGACCATTGTTTACTTCCTTGTCTCTGAATTCAGCTGCTCTGGGTACCTTATATAGGTGAAATCACACAATACTTGTCCTTTAGTGACTGGTTTAATTCCTTTAACTGATGTCCTCAGGGTTCATCCAGTGTAGCATGACTCATAAATTCCTTACTTTTTAAAAGCTGATTAATATTTCAGTGTATACCTATACCACATTTTGTTTATCCGTTTGTTTATTGGTAGACACAGGGCTAATTCTACCTTTTGGCTATTGTGAATTTTCATTTTCTATTTATTTTTTTAATTGAAGTATAGTTAATTTGCAACATTATACTAGTTTCAAGTGTATAGCATAGTGATTCAATATTTTTATAGATTACACTCAGTTACTATAAAATAATGGCTATATTTCCCTGTACTGTATAATATGCCCTTGTAGATTATGCTGTACATTGTAGTTTGTGTTTCTTTAGCCTCATATCCCTATCTTACTGAATGTTCATTTTTAAATTGACTATTTTGTTTCATTTCAGGGCAAGAAGTTACCTTATCACCTTGGAGATGATGCAGAGGAAGGGGAAGTTTCCGATGAAGACAGCGCAGATGAAATTGAAGATGAGTGCAAGTTCAAGCTCCATTATGTAAGTTACAGGCTTGACTATAATTTTTACCCTCCATGTGCTACAGTAAAAATTGCTGCTGTGTTGGAATCTTCACAAATATGGTGGCTATAGTGTGGAAAGGATATTTATTGAAAATCACTTTGTGTGCTGGCATGCAGACTCCCAGATATTTATTGTGTGAGTGACTCAAGGAATCTTATGTCTTAGAGTTGGAAGGAATGTTAGTGATTAATCCATCTGACTCTCTCTCTAGGGACAAATTCCCTTCTATTACAACTCGGTCAAAATTCAGACTGTAGTTGGAAATGTCACTGTCTGATGAAATAAACTGGCGTTAGTGTTGTTTCCCTGCCTCCTGCTAGCAGCTCCACCATGCCACCTGTCATAGCTGGTTTGCAGAACCCAGCTGCAAATATATCTGCTTCTTTCAAATGCTCATCCCCTCCCTGAGAGAATGCACCTTGGACCAGAAGATCTCCAAGCCCTTCTAGACATGAGTCTCTTGGCTAAATAACTGCCACATCTTAGATAAAATGGCAATAGTTTGTCACTTGCATGTTGCTTCAGACTCCTGTCCTAGGAAAAGGAGCTCTGTTTTTAACTAGAGCGACATCATTTAGTCAGGTATTCCAGTGGAATTGCAAACCTGGGAGAAATGTAAGGCTTAAAGACATCCCCCACCCCATCACTTCTTGACTTCCCCACCTTCTACAGCTCACGTGATTTCCAGGATCATATGACAATCTGAGAGTAGCACCTGCTCATGTAAATTTGTTGTAGGGTTTACAGTTTCATTTCTGCAGAAAAGTAGTATTTCTTTAGATATCAGGACTATTGCTTTCCAAAAAAAGATAAATATTATACAAAATCTAATTTATATTATTGCCCTGAATTTGGTTATTACATCATTAAAAAACAGTCTACTGTCTTCGAGATAATAGTAACTATGGTGGCTTCTTATGGGTATTAAAGAGAACTGGTATTATTGTCAAAGAAGACAAGAGCTTAATGACAACTGAAGTCTTAGTAGCTGGTTCTTTCTTGGCTCTAATGCATTTTAGAAGGGATGATGGGGACAAGATTCAGCCTTGAAGTAAAAGAAAAAGTTACCGGACTTCCCTGGTGATCCAGTGGGTAAAGAGTCCACCTTGCAGTGCAAGGGGAACCAGTTTGATCCCTGGCCTGGGAAGATCCCACGTGCCGTG
Source organism: Tragulus kanchil (assembly GCA_022376925.1). Classification (NCBI taxonomy): domain Eukaryota; kingdom Metazoa; phylum Chordata; class Mammalia; order Artiodactyla; family Tragulidae; genus Tragulus; species Tragulus kanchil. Next base: position 141,579,992 of record JAIOJX010000028.1, read on the forward strand.
GAGTGGCTGGGCCTGTGTGTCCAATTATGAGCCAGCACTCTGGAGCACATGTACCCAGGGCCAGTGCTCTGCAACGAGAGAGGCCACTGTGATGGGAGGCCCACACAGGCCAAAGAATAAAGATGGATGAAAATAAATGATGACTTAGAGGCAAAAAAAGAAAAGTTTAAAAAAATTGCCGTCTGTATTAATCCACTGCCTTTTAATAGTTTTATTAGCTTAATTAAATACCACTGAAAGGACTATGGTTACAGAAAATTAAACAGATTTATGTAAGTGAAAATACAGTTAATATTTTAGTGTTTTTTGCTCTTACAGTTATTGGCTATTTTGATAATTAATTACCTGTGATTAAAGGTACTTTAGTTCTTTTTCTGAGCTTTATTTTATAGACCTCATTTTTGTCTCTGAGTTTCAGTACCTTTGCCTCTTGTTTCCTCTTGTTCTCTTGGTTGTCATCCTCAGAATAGTCTGCCACTTGGAAGCAAGGAACAGAGAGTCTTTTGTTTTAATATTAATTGGTATTTCTTTATTTGGCTGTACCAGTTTTTTGTTACGGCTCTTGTTGTGTCTTGTGGGATATGTGAACTCTTTATAGTTGTGGCATGTGGTATCTGGTTTCCTGACCAGTGATTGAAACTGGACCCCCTGCATTGGGAGCAGGAGTCTTAGCCCCTGGGCTACCAGCAAAGTCCCAAGGAGCAGAGAGTCTTGGCTAAGTTATGTGTTCAGGTAATGTAGTTTTTAGTGAAAAAGAGTAGTAGAAATTTAGATACTATCCCAGTGGTCATTTATTCCTCTGAGTAAAATTCATTATTCTCTTTCAAAGTAAACCCAGTAACTATGGTGGCTTCTTATGGGTATTAAAGAGAACTGGTATTATTGTCAAAGAAGACAAGAGCTTAATGACAACTGAAGTCTTAGTAGCTGGTTCTTTCTTGGCTCTAATGCATTTTAGAAGGGATGATGGGGACAAGATTCAGCCTTGAAGTAAAAGAAAAAGTTACCGGACTTCCCTGGTGATCCAGTGGGTAAACAGTTCACCTTGCAGTGCAAGGGGAACCAGTTCAATCCCTGGCCCGGGAAGATCCCACGTGCCGTGGAGTGGCTGGACCAGTGTGTCCAATTATGAGCCAGCACTCTGGAGTACATGCACCCAGAGCCAGTGCTCTGCAACGAGAGAGGCCACTGTGATCGGAGGCCAACACAGGCCAAAGAATAAAGATGGATGAAAATAAATGATGACTTAGAGGCAAAAAAAGAAAAGTTTAAAAAAATTGCCGTCTGTATTAATCCACTGCCTTTTAATAGTTTTATTAGCTTAATTAAATACCACTGAAAGGACTATGGTTACAGAAAATTAAACAGATTTATGTAAGTGAAAATACAGTTAATATTTTAGTGTTTTTTGCTCTTACAGTTATTGGCTATTTTGATAATTAATTACCTGTGATTAAAGGTACTTTAGTTCTTTTTCTGAGCTTTATTTTATAGACCTCATTTTTGTCTCTGAGTTTCAGTACCTTTGCCTCTTGTTTCCTCTTGTTCTCTTGGTTGTCATCCTCAGAATAGTCTGCCACTTGGAAGCAAGGAACAGAGAGTCTTTTGTTTTAATATTAATTGGTATTTCTTTATTTGGCTGTACCAGTTTTTTGTTACGGCTCTTGTTGTGTCTTGTGGGATATGTGAACTCTTTATAGTTGTGGCATGTGGTATCTGGTTTCCTGACCAGTGATTGAAACTGGACCCCCTGCATTGGGAGCAGGAGTCTTAGCCCCTGGGCTACCAGCAAAGTCCCAAGGAGCAGAGAGTCTTGGCTAAGTTATGTGTTCAGGTAATGTAGTTTTTAGTGAAAAAGAGTAGTAGAAATTTAGATACTATCCCAGTGGTCATTTATTCCTCTGAGTAAAATTCATTATTCTCGTTTCAAAGTAAACCCAGTAATATAAAATTTCTTCTAATGTCAGTGAGTCTCCTAACTTTCTAAGTTAAATATCTATAATCATAAAAGAGAATTAGCTAAGATTTTATGGAAACAAATAAATAACTTTGTGTGTGAAAATATCCAGCTCGGTTTCTCTCAGTCCTCAAAATCTCTTGTTTGATGTCTAGGCATCCATATAGGTAGACAGTTTAGAATGTGATTCCATAAAGACAGATAGGATCTTTTGCTTGGATTCTTTGATTTGGGTTTTAAGTGAATGTGGAGAGCACCTTACCTATGACAGATGCTCTTGGTTAGGCTTTAGGAGAGGAAAAAATGTAAAGAAACCAACATGCTAATGGAAATAGGTAAGGTTTTTACTCATCTTTCTCAGATCTTCTCTATTTTTGAGCTTTTCTGAGAAAAGGTAGTGCTCTATTTAGAAAACCGAAGCATTATCCTGCAATCAGTCAATTTGTGGTTCTGTTGTCAGTGGAGGGCTGAGATGGCTTATCTGTGTGTTTAATGTAAATTGCCTGATCTAAATTGAGCATCTGATCAGATTTCTGCAAAAGCAGATGTACTGTGCATAGTTAGTGTGAAACCAATAATCACCTTAGAGGAAGTTCTCAACCTCAGTTTGAGGTTAACTGAATGTGGTTAGATGTATAACTTTTATCTGAATTACGGCAATAAATCACAATTTTTAGTTAGCATTCCTGAACACTGAAACACTAGCTGTTATGGGACTTAGGCAAGATTCATTTGCACATTCAATGGATTTTTATGCAGGTGCAGCCAATGGGCTGTAGATGTTGGAGCACATATCAATAAACAAAACAGAAAAATCTTTGCCTATGTGGAGTCTGTACCCTGGGAGAAGGGGAGAGAGACGGACAAGAAACAAAACAAATAAGGTAACATGTGTAGTGTACTAGGCAGTGGTAAGCACTGAGAGGAAAAAGAACAGAGTAAAGGCTCTATGGAAGGTTTAGATGGGATGGCCAGGAAAGGTCTCACAGAGCAGGGAAGACGTGACAAAGACGGAAATGAAGTTAGTCGTGTTGATATCTGGGGAGGAGTGTTCCAGGCAGAGGGCACAGCAGATGTGAAGGCCAGAAGCAGGCTTTGTGGTGTGGCTCCCCCAGCTTCACTCTGGGGTTCAAGCAAAAGAGAGGCAGGACGCTCATGCTGTCCTGTTGCTCCTAGCCTACTGTCTAACTAAGGGAAATTTAAATCCATACCCATACCGAAAACTTTTGTTCTTTTAATGACTGCTTTCTGTTGTTGAATTAATTGAATCTTTTAGGCTTCTGCCTTATTATTTTGAGGCTTCAGCCATACAGAAAATCTGACTCATGATGTAATAACCCACAGATATAGCTAGTGTGTTCAGTGACCCGGGAATCACACAGATGAAAGACTCAGGGGACAATTTCCTTTCAACCACAGAACAGTAATCTAACAGATGTGATTCAGTGAGGCCAACTCACTATTATTCATCTTTATGGGGTCCTTTAATGTCAGTGTGCCTTACAGACTTTCAGCCCCCATATTTCAACCTCATGGATTATTTTCCTCTTCTGTTGTTATTCCATTATCTTTTTTTTTTCTTGTACTCTCTGAATCTGAGTTCAACCAGTTTCAGCCAGTGCAAACATCAGACTCTCTGTCTCCTACATAAAGCTCATCCCGTGAACACCAAGCCTTCCAACAAGTTTAATCGAGCCCTCATAGAGTAACATGCAACCACTTTCTGTGTTATATTAAAACCTCAAAACCATATTCACTCTGTGTATGTGTCTCACACTAAGCACTTTAATAGTTCCTCCTGAACACTGAAACACTAGCTGTTATGGGACTTAGGCAAGATTCATTTGCACATTCAATGGATTTTATGCAGGTGCAGCCAATGGGCTGTAGATGTTGGAGCACATATCAATAAACAAAACAGAAAAATCTTTGCCTATGTGGAGTCTGTACCCTGGGAGAAGGGGAGAGAGACGGACAAGAAACAAAACAAATAAGGTAACATGTGTAGTGTACTAGGCAGTGGTAAGCACTGAGAGGAAAAAGAACAGAGTAAAGGCTCTATGGAAGGTTTAGATGGGATGGCCAGGAAAGGTCTCACAGAGCAGGGAAGACGTGACAAAGACGGAAATGAAGTTAGTCGTGTTGATATCTGGGGAGGAGTGTTCCAGGCAGAGGGCACAGCAGATGTGAAGGCCAGAAGCAGGCTTTGTGGTGTGGCTCCCCCAGCTTCACTCTGGGGTTCGAAGCAGAGAGAGAGGCAGGACGCTCATGCTGTCCTGTTGCTCCTAGCCTACTGTCTAACTAAGGAATTCAAATCCATACCCATACCGAAAACTTTTGTTCTTTTAATGACTGCTTTCTGTTGTTGAATTAATTGAATCTTTTAGGCTTCTGCCTTATTATTTTGAGGCTTCAGCCATACAGAAAATCTGACTCATGATGTAATAACCCACAGATATAGCTAGTGTGTTCAGTGACCCGGGAATCACACAGATGAAAGACTCAGGGGACAATTTCCTTTCAACCACAGAACAGTAATCTAACAGATGTGATTCAGTGAGGCCAACTCACTATTATTCATCTTTATGGGGTCCTTTAATGTCAGTGTGCCTTACAGACTTTCAGCCCCCATATTTCAACCTCATGGATTATTTTCCTCTTCTGTTGTTATTCCATTATCTTTTTTTTTTCTTGTACTCTCTGAATCTGAGTTCAGCCAGTTTCAGCCAGTGCAAACATCAGACTCTCTGTCTCCTACATAAAGCTCATCCCGTGAACACCAAGCCTTCCAACAGGTTTAATCGAGCCCTCATAGAGTAACATGCAACCACTTTCTGTGTTATATTAAAACCTCAAAACCATATTCACTCTGTGTATGTGTCTCACACTAAGCACTTTAATAGTTTCCTCCCTTCCTACTTCCTTAGATTGACCTTCTTTCCTAAGTTATTCACTTTATGATTTGAGTCATTTTGAGGAGGATTGTGAATCTCATTGGTTGAAGACTTGTCAGCACTCACGAAAGGCTGAGTTCCCTCACGATGCTGTGAGATCCTGTTACTCAGTAGATGCCACATGCAAGGCTTGCTGCTGCATCCTGGTTACAAAGGGTGAGGAGTGGAAGGTGAGAAGAGGATTCCAGTTGTTTTCTAAGATAGAATACAGTTCTCTCCTCCCTGACCTGCTAGAGAGTTAAGGTAATGAACATTTAAGGTCTAGTGTATAGTATTTGTTATTGATATGAGTATGTATATATTCCAAAGGTATTATCTTCTGAGAATTACTATTGCTGAGAACTCAACTATTCCTTGTTTTTTTAAATTAATTTTTATTGGAGCACAGTTGATTTACAATGTTGTATTCGCTTCTGCTGTACAGCACAGTGGATCAGTTATGCCTATGCATTTATCTCTATTTTTTGAGATTCCTTTCCCATGTAGATGACTAGTTTTGAGGAGAGTTTTCTGTGCTGTATGTGGGTTCTTATTAGTCATCTGCTGTGTATATAGTAGTGTGTGTATATCAATCCCAGTCTCCCAATTTATCCCTCTCCTCTTCCTTCCCCCTTGGCCACCATAAGTTTGTTTTCTACAACTATTCCTTGTTGGTAATTCGTCTTTTCTTGCTATTCTAGTTGTTCTGTGGCTTCACTGTTAAATGACCAAGAGTTGGTTTATTTTTATTAGCACTCAGTACTCACTAGTTACTAGAGAACTTTTGTTTTCTTTCATTCTAGAAACATCCAGCCATTTTTTCCTTTGATATTGTTTTTATGCCATTTTATCAGTCCTCTTTTTCTGGGAGTACAACTAGGTTTAGGTTAGAATCTTAGTTTACTCTCTATATGTCTTAATTATTCTTTAATGTTTTCTTTATGTCTTTGCTGATTCTGGGTACTATCCATAGAATTATTTTTCAGTTCACTAATTATCTCTTTGGCTATGGCTGGTCTAGGGTTTACCCCAGCTCTTCTGTTAATTTCAATGACTATATACTTGATTTATAATTTTTTTTTATTTTTTCGTAGACACCTGTTTTTTATTTTACTATTTGGCTTCTTAGTTTCTTGTTATTTTTTTAAAAAGTTTATTTATTTATTTATTTATGACTATTGTGGGTTTTCACTGCTGTTGCAGGCTCTTCTCTAGTTGAGCTGAGCAGGCTTCTTGTTGCGGTGACTTCTCTTGTTGTGGAACTCAGGCTCAAGGGCACACAGGCTTCAGTAAGTTGTGGCACATGGGCTCAATAGTTGAGGATCTGAGGCTCCAGGGCACAGGCTCAATAGTTGTGGCTCACAGGTTTAGTTGCTCCTCAGCATGTGGGATCTTCCTGGATCAGGGATTGAACACATGTCTCCTGCATTGGCAGGTGAACTCTTCATAAGTGAGCTACCAGGGAAGCCCAGTTTCTTGTAATTTTTATGAGGCTATTTCTTTACATCTTTGAGCATCTAAACATACTTCATTCTAAGCGAGTGAGTTTCGGTTTCTTGTGTTGGTGTTTTTAGCACTCCATCTTAGCATTAGTTTTCCATGTGAATTTTAGAATTGGGGGTTGAAGATTCAATTTTGAATGGAATTTTTTTTTTCCTGTCCATTCTCCTTTGTGTATTTAACCTTCTTTATCTAGTGGCTTGAGGACTGCTTCTACTTGAACCATAAACACCACCTTGCCTGGAACTCACACACATACACACAGCCTACCTGTGCCCCATTTCCTAACCAGCCCTTGATTGATTGGAGTTCTCTGCCACTGGAGATGTTGAAGATATTATCCATTCAGTCACCAAGCAAACAGTTTGGTTATCTTCTTATTCGTAACCCTTTTGATGCTAAATTTCAAATCTTCCTCACAGTAATTTTTTATTGCTTCCTATTATAACTAAGAGGCTTCCCAGGAGGTGTTAGTGATAAAAAAACCTGGCTGCCAATGCAGGAGACATAGGAGATGCAGGTTGAATCTCTGGGTGGGCAAGATGCCCTGGCAGAGGGCATGGCAACACACTCCAGTGTACTTGCCTGAAGAACCCCAATCCCATGGACAGAGGAGCCTGGTGGGCTATAGTCCATGGGGTCACAAAGAGTCAGACACAGGTGAAGCGACTTAGCATGCACCCATGACCTTGCCAAAGTACCTTGTGTGACAAGCCATAAAATCTTGAGAATCTTGAAATCCCCTAGTTTCTCTCATCTTCCTGGGAATCTCTACCATTTGAAAGAGCTATTATTACTTGAAAAAAGTATGAGACAGAATAATGATTCTAAATTCTGATTCTTACTAAGAGCAACTGAATCGGTAGGCTCTGTATTGTAAGAATAAGCAATTAAAAATTTTAATTTAAAAGATTTTTATTTTATATTAGAATATCATTGATTTACAATGTTGTGTTAGTTTCTCCTCAGCATGTGGGATCTTCCTGGATCAGGGATTGAACACATGTCTCCTGCATTGGCAGGTGAACTCTTCATAAGTGAGCTACCAGGGAAGCCCAGTTTCTTGTAATTTTTATGAGGCTATTTCTTTACATCTTTGAGCATCTAAACATACTTCATTCTAAGCGAGTGAGTTTCGGTTTCTTGTGTTGGTGTTTTTAGCACTCCATCTTAGCATTAGTTTTCCATGTGAATTTTAGAATTGGGGGTTGAAGATTCAATTTTGAATGGAATTTTTTTTTTCCTGTCCATTCTCCTTTGTGTATTTAACCTTCTTTATCTAGTGGCTTGAGGACTGCTTCTACTTGAACCATAAACACCACCTTGCCTGGAACTCACACACATACACACAGCCTACCTGTGCCCCATTTCCTAACCAGCCCTTGATTGATTGGAGTTCTCTGCCACTGGAGATGTTGAAGATATTATCCATTCAGTCACCAAGCAAACAGTTTGGTTATCTTCTTATTCGTAACCCTTTTGATGCTAAATTTCAAATCTTCCTCACAGTAATTTTTTATTGCTTCCTATTATAACTAAGAGGCTTCCCAGGAGGTGTTAGTGATAAAAGAACCTGGCTGCCAATGCAGGAGACATAGGAGATGCAGGTTGAATCTCTGGGTGGGCAAGATGCCCTGGCAGAGGGCATGGCAACACACTCCAGTGTACTTGCCTGAAGAACCCCAATCCCATGGACAGAGGAGCCTGGTGGGCTATAGTCCATGGGGTCACAAAGAGTCAGACACAGGTGAAGCGACTTAGCATGCACCCATGACCTTGCCAAAGTACCTTGTGTGACAAGCCATAAAATCTTGAGAATCTTGAAATCCCCTAGTTTCTCTCATCTTCCTGGGAATCTCTACCATTTGAAAGAGCTATTATTACTTGAAAAAAGTATGAGACAGAATAATGATTCTAAATTCTGATTCTTACTAAGAGCAACTGAATCGGTAGGCTCTGTATTGTAAGAATAAGCAATTAAAAATTTTAATTTAAAAGATTTTTATTTTATATTAGAATATCATTGATTTACAATGTTGTGTTAGTTTCAAGTGTACAGCAAAGTGATTCATGTTACAGAATTAAAACAAAAATTTTATAAATTTGTATGGAAACACAGAAGACCTTGAATTGCCAAAGCAATCTTGAGAAAAAAGAGCAATATGAATCAGGCTCCCTGACTTCAGACTGTATTACAAAGCTACAGTATTCAAAACAGTGTGATATTTGTACGAAAACAGATATAGGTCAATGGAACAGGATAGGAAGTCCAGAGGTAAACCCACACATCTACGGTCTCCTCATGTCTAGCAAAGAAGGTAAGAATATACAATGGAGAAAAGATGGTCTCTTCAATAAGTGTTGGTGGGAAGACTAACAGCTATTAATATATGTTAAAAAATGAAATTAGAGTACTCCCTAACACTGTGCAGAAAAATAAACTCAAATGGATTGAATATCTAAATGTAATACTGGATGCTGTAGAGCTCTTAAGAAAACATAGACAAAGAACTCTCTGACATAAATCACAGAAAGATCTTTTTGGATCCACCTCCTAGAGAAATAAAAAGAAAAGCAAAAAGAAACAAATGGGACCTAATTAAACCTAAAGCCTTTTGTACAGCAAAGAACCATAAACAGAATGAAAAGACAGTCCACAGAATAGGAGAAAATATTTGCAAATAAATTGACTGATAAAAGCAGCTCATGGAGCTCAGTATTTAAAAAACCAAACAATCCAGTCGAAGGTGGCCAGAATGTCTAAAGAGACATTTCTCTAAAGAAGAAATACATATGGCCAAGAGGCACATGGACCAGAATGTCTCAATGAGGGCCCGACACAGGTGAAGCGACTTAGCATGCACCCATGACCTTGCCAAAGTACCTTGTGTGACAAGCCATAAAATCTTGAGAATCTTGAAATCCCCTAGTTTCTCTCATCTTCCTGGGAATCTCTACCATTTGAAAGAGCTATTATTACTTGAAAAAAGTATGAGACAGAATAATGATTCTAAATTCTGATTCTTACTAAGAGCAACTGAATCGGTAGGCTCTGTATTGTAAGAATAAGCAATTAAAAATTTTAATTTAAAAGATTTTTATTTTATATTAGAATATCATTGATTTACAATGTTGTGTTAGTTTCAAGTGTACAGCAAAGTGATTCATGTTACAGAATTAAAACAAAAATTTTATAAATTTGTATGGAAACACAGAAGACCTTGAATTGCCAAAGCAATCTTGAGAAAAAAGAGCAATATGAATCAGGCTCCCTGACTTCAGACTGTATTACAAAGCTACAGTATTCAAAACAGTGTGATATTTGTACGAAAACAGATATAGGTCAATGGAACAGGATAGGAAGTCCAGAGGTAAACCCACACATCTACGGTCTCCTCATGTCTAGCAAAGAAGGTAAGAATATACAATGGAGAAAAGATGGTCTCTTCAATAAGTGTTGGTGGGAAGACTAACAGCTATTAATATATGTTAAAAAATGAAATTAGAGTACTCCCTAACACTGTGCAGAAAAATAAACTCAAATGGATTGAATATCTAAATGTAATACTGGATGCTGTAGAACTCTTAAGAAAACATAGACAAAGAACTCTCTGACATAAATCACAGAAAGATCTTTTTGGATCCACCTCCTAGAGAAATAAAAAGAAAAGCAAAAAGAAACAAATGGGACCTAATTAAACCTAAAGCCTTTTGTACAGCAAAGAACCATAAACAGAATGAAAAGACAGTCCACAGAATAGGAGAAAATATTTGCAAATAAATTGACTGATAAAAGCAGCTCATGGAGCTCAGTATTTAAAAAACCAAACAATCCAGTCGAAAGGTGGCCAGAATGTCTAAAGAGACATTTCTCTAAAGAAGAAATACATATGGCCAAGAGGCACATGAAAAGATGCTCAACATCACTGAATATTAGAGAAACACAGATCAAAACTACAATGAGGTGTCACTTCACACCAGTCAGAATGGCCATCATCAAAAAAGGAAAAAACAAATGCCTCTCCAAACAGTAAGTGCTGGAGAGGGTGTGGGGAAAAGGGAACCCTCCTATGCTGTTGGTGGGAATGTAAATTGGTACAACCACTATGCAAAATGATACAGAGGTTCCTTCAAACAAAAAATAGGGGTACCGTATGATTCAGTTATACATGCATCTGTTCTTTTCAGATTCTTTTCTCTTATATGTTATCACAGAGTGTTGCGTAGGATTCTCTAAGCTGTACAGTCCTTGTTGATTATCTGTTTTATATATAGTTGTGTGTATCTGTTAATCCTAACTTCCTAATTTATACCTCCCCCAGCACACCTTTCCCCTTTGTTTGTTTCTAAATCTGTGAGTTCGTTTCTGTTTTCTAAATAAATTCAGAAATAGAACTTACTTAGACCTGGACTGCCAGGCAAGTCCCAAGGCCTTATTGTTTTTCTATTCTATATATACCAGTTTGCATCTGTTAGTCCCAAGTTAAATAAGTTCATTCGTATCTTTTTTAGATTTCACATATAGGTGATATCATATATTTGTCTTTCTCAATCTGATTTTCTTTACTTAGTATGATAATGTTAGTTCCCTTTGCTATATGACAAAATCTGGGTTTTTTTCTTTCTTAAATATTTTGGCCATGCTGTGCAGCATGCATGATCCTAGTTCCCTGATCAAGGATCAAACCCATGCGCCCTGCAGTGGATGCACAAAGTCATAATCACTGCACTGCCAAGGAAGTCTCAGGATCTTGTTGTTTATCCATTCTGTATGTACCGATTTACATCTGGTAATTCCAAACTCCTAATGCTTCCCTCCTCTTCCCAGCAAAGCAAAAATTAGTTTGCTAATTCCAAACTCCCCACCTCCGCCCCCTTGGCAACCACGGGTCTATTCTCTATGTCCCTGATTTTTTCACAGACAGCTTCATTTGTGTCCTGATTTGAATATCGCAGGAAGTGATCCATGGCATCTGTCTTTTACTTTCTGAGTTACTTTGCTGAATATAATAGCCTCTAGTTGCATCTGTGTTGCTGCAAATGATAACTTCAGTCTTTTTTATGGCTGAGTAGTGTTTCACTGTATATGTGTAGCACATCTTCTTTATCTGTTCCTCTGTTGATGGACATTTAGGTTGTTTCTAGGTCTTGGCTATTGAGAATAATGCTGCTATGAACATAGGGTGTGTGTATCGTTTTAATAGTAGTTTTGTGTGACTATATACTCAGGGATGTTCTATTTTTAGTTTTCTGAAGAACCTCCATACTATTCTCCACAGTACTTTTGCCCATTTTTTGATTGGGGCTGTTTGTTTTAATTATAGGTAACTTTTTAAAATATTTATTTCCACCCCCCCAATCATGGCTCTTTTATTTTTATATTTATTTTCATCCATCTTTTTTACTTTTTGGCCTTTGTGGGCTTCCCATTGCAGTGGCCTCTCTTGTTGCAGAGCACCAGCTCTGGGCGCATATGCTCCAGAGCTCTGGCTCGTAATTGGACACACAGGTCCAGCTGCTCCACAGCACATGGGATCTTCCCGGGCCAGGAGTCAAATTGGTGCCTCTTGAGTTGCAAGGTGTACTCTTTACCCACTGAACCACCAGGGAAGCCCAAGCCCCACAAATTTGATCATAGAATATGACTGTCTTGTCCCATTTGGGCTGCTATAACGTATATGTGTTGTTGTTGTGTTCAGTTGTTCATGTTCATCCCATGTTCAGTTCCCATGGGATTCTCCAGGCAAAGCTACTGGAGTGGGTTGCCATTTCCTGGTGCCCCTGCACTGCCAGGCAGACTCTTTACCCACTAGACCACCAGGGAAGGAAGCCCTGGGTTTTGGGATTTTTTTTTTTTTTTGAAAGTGAGCTACATGAATTGTTTGTAAATTTTGGAGATTAATCCCTTGTTGGTTGCATCATTTACAAACATTTTTTTCCCATCCTGAAACCAATATAGTAAAGTAAATCAACTACTTCAATTTCAAAAAAGGAATAGTGACGTCTCCTGGTTGGAAATAAAAGCCACTCTCATCCTCTGCCATAGTTGCATACATTTGACTTATTGTGTCCTAAAAGGAGTGAAATCATTGTTTGACTGAAGGAAACATAAAAGAAAGTGATGATCATGATGACTAAGTTAAAGTCATACTCAGTAAAGGCCCCAGAAACAGTGCCAGGCACATAATTTATACTCAAATGTTAGCTAAGATCAGTAACGACAGTAGTAGCTGCAGCATGCTTAGTGCTAATTTAAGTCCTGAGCTGGTCCTTGAGTAGAAGAAGGTCTTTTAAGGGAGCAGGCAGAAGACAGGAGAGGAGTAATTGCACAGCCTCAGATGGCGAAGAAGCAGTTGCTCTTCAGCCCAAGACACTCAGGTGACTAGTTTGGAGAAATCGAAGGCTCTCACAAAGGGCAGCTAATGTATTATCCTTCCCGTCTGCAGCTCTAGCCCGGAGCAGGGCACCGCGTGGGGGTGAGGGAGACAATTTGGGATTGTGAGATAATCCAGTGTTTTGCTTTTTGTTTCTAAAACCGAGGCCCTCAATTTTGGCTGCAATTGGAATGGCAGGGGAGCTTTTAAAAATCCCACTGCACTGGTCCCAGCCCAGAGATTCCCATGTCATTGGTCTGGGGTATGGCCTGGGTTGTGCCATCTGCCCCTGGTGAATCCAGTGTGCAGTGCAGGTGAGCACCACTGTCACCTTAAAGAGTCTCTCTTTAAGGGGATCCCCTCCCAACCCCTTGCCTGTTGCTCCCAGCCTGGAAGTGCTCAGCCGTTTCTTTTTCCAGTCATCTTTTCACTTCATGCTGGAGACAAAACGAGAATGGGGTTTGTGTTTGACTTATTTATTTGTGGTCGATATTCCTAGGTCATATTTTCTTCTCAGAAATTGGAATTAGTAAGCCTGATGGGGGCCCAGGTGGAAACTTCTCCAGACCATACTGAAAGGCTGCCCTCCCCTCCCCCACCTCCTACTGCAGTGTCCTCCCTCTCCCACTAGTTCAGGGAAGAAAAGAGCAAGATACCTTGCTTTCGAGGCTGTGGTCCCTGCTGCAGCTGCAGGGTGGCTGACCAGTCGCCAGGTCAAGTGTCATCTGCGCTCTTTCAGTAGTGCTGTTGAGTTCTGGGGTCAAATGATAATATATTAATGAAACCTCAGCCACACCACATTTATTTATTCTCCTGCTGTAAATCCCAGGGAAGGAAAAGATCAACAGGCAGAAATATTATTCCTTCAGCTACTCCCAGAGTTGAGAGGATGTGAAATGAATAATTATAGCCTTTGTATAAAACATTCATTATTTCACCAGCACCAGTCTTTGTATTTTTAGCCATGTTTTGCTGCTGGTGAAAGCATTTGGACACAACTGCCACAGTTCATCTCCTCGCTGTCTCTGATTCCTCTTGTGGCCATGAGCCAGGGAAGGAAACTGACACTTACTTGAGGTGAATGGGCGACACCAGGCAGGCTAGGCTCTTGCACCCTTTTTCTTTTTTTTTTTGCTCATCATAAGCTTTATTATTATTTTTTAATTTTAAAGGTTTTACAGAGTTTTGTTGTTCACAGACATGTATGTTCCCAGATCAGTCATATGCATATCCATGGTCCCCACCCCTCCAGACCATCACCCCATGCCTTTGTAAGCACTCCTATTCCCTTAGCACAATGACAACAGCTATCTTTTCCACACATGACAGTATAGGTTTCCATGTTACTCCCTCCATGCCTCCCCCTCCCTATTTCTTCCCCACAATGTCCCTATGTCTATGCTCTGTCTGTTTTTCCATGAGTTCTCTGCGTGTGTTATCAAGACCGTCCTACTAGATTCCATATATGTGTGTTAGTATACTATATTTGTCTTTCTCTTTTTGACTTTGCTTTTTATGATAGGTTCTAGAGCCAGCCACTTCATTAGGACTGAGTCTTCTGCATTTCTTTTAACAGCTGAGTAGTATTCCATTGTATATATGTACCAGAGCTTCTGTATCCATTCATTCGTCGATGGACATCTAGGTTGCTTCCATGTTCTGGCTATTGTATAGAGAGCTTGCACCCTTTTTCTTTTGGGACTTCCAACACACGTGTTCCCTGCCAGACTCTGGGACACTTGATGAAACGTGCTTGGAGAAATCAAGACCTGGACTTCCTTTCTTGAAATCACTTCTGACTTTAAGTGAAAGCTGCTGTTTTTCTACAGAGGGATTGTGAGGATCTATTTTCCAGGTGTCATATAGGAATAAAGATATCTAAAATATGAGCCTGCTCATGATTAATTTGACTCAGGAATGTATCTTCTTCTGTAACAGTAGAATTTATCTTTTTCTGCAGCACTATGTAGTGAAATACACACAGAATTTTGAATTGGAAGTCTTAGGCTCCAACTCAGCCACTTCATAGGTCTGTATGTTTGGACAAGTTGTTGAATCTTTGAATCTGCCTCTGCATCCTTATGAGTAAAACTCGATTAGACCTATGCAGCCTTATAGGGTCTTGCATGGCTCAGATGAAGCATTGTCACATGACCGTGCTTTGTGATCTGCAGCACAGTATGTAAAGTCTTAGTTGTTTTATCGGTGTCCCGCTGTTTCGTTTCCTCCATGTTCATACAGTTACTAGTTCTTGCTAATGTTGTTTCCTCATCAGACTTTTGCTCACATTGGAATGCCATCACCCCACTCTTTGCCAGATTATCAGCTCTTATTCATCATGGTAGGTAATTCGTGGACATTATGTTATTATTAGACACATCTAAGTCCTACTCTCTGGTACCTACAACTTTGACCTTAATTGGAAGAAGAGTCTTTGTAAATGTGACAGGATTAACGATCTTGAGACCATTCTGGATTAACTCAGTGAGACTTAATCCAGTGTCTGTTTTTGCTGAAGCAGCCACACGTTATTAATGTTAGCAGTGGGGACACACCAAAGGCCATGTGAAGACAGAGGAAGAAGCTAGAGTTCTGCTGCCACGAGCCAAAGAAAGCTTGGCACCACCGCAAACTGGAAGAAACAGGGAAGGATTTTCCCTTTAGAGCCTATGGGAGGCTGAATGTAGCCCTGAAAACAGCTTGCTTTCATAGTGCTGGCCTCTTGTGTTGTGAGAAAATAAATATCTCTTGACTTTAAGCTGTATCCATTCATTCGTCGATGGACATCTAGGTTGCTTCCATGTTCTGGCTATTGTATAGAGAGCTTGCACCCTTTTCTTTTGGGACTTCCAACACACGTGTTCCCTGCCAGACTCTGGGACACTTGATGAAACGTGCTTGGAGAAATCAAGACCTGGACTTCCTTTCTTGAAATCACTTCTGACTTTAAGTGAAAGCTGCTGTTTTTCTACAGAGGGATTGTGAGGATCTATTTTCCAGGTGTCATATAGGAATAAAGATATCTAAAATATGAGCCTGCTCATGATTAATTTGACTCAGGAATGTATCTTCTTCTGTAACAGTAGAATTTATCTTTTTCTGCAGCACTATGTAGTGAAATACACACAGAATTTTGAATTGGAAGTCTTAGGCTCCAACTCAGCCACTTCATAGGTCTGTATGTTTGGACAAGTTGTTGAATCTTTGAATCTGCCTCTGCATCCTTATGAGTAAAACTCGATTAGACCTATGCAGCCTTATAGGGTCTTGCATGGCTCAGATGAAGCATTGTCACATGACCGTGCTTTGTGATCTGCAGCACAGTATGTAAAGTCTTAGTTGTTTTATCGGTGTCCCGCTGTTTCGTTTCCTCCATGTTCATACAGTTACTAGTTCTTGCTAATGTTGTTTCCTCATCAGACTTTTGCTCACATTGGAATGCCATCACCCCACTCTTTGCCAGATTATCAGCTCTTATTCATCATGGTAGGTAATTCGTGGACATTATGTTATTATTAGACACATCTAAGTCCTACTCTCTGGTACCTACAACTTTGACCTTAATTGGAAGAAGAGTCTTTGTAAATGTGACAGGATTAACGATCTTGAGACCATTCTGGATTAACTCAGTGAGACTTAATCCAGTGTCTGTTTTTGCTGAAGCAGCCACACGTTATTAATGTTAGCAGTGGGGACACACCAAAGGCCATGTGAAGACAGAGGAAGAAGCTAGAGTTCTGCTGCCACGAGCCAAAGAAAGCTTGGCACCACCGCAAACTGGAAGAAACAGGGAAGGATTTTCCCTTTAGAGCCTATGGGAGGCTGAATGTAGCCCTGAAAACAGCTTGCTTTCATAGTGCTGGCCTCTTGTGTTGTGAGAAAATAAATATCTCTTGACTTTAAGCTACCAGATTTGAGGCAATTTATTACAGCAGTTACAGAAACCTAATACATTCTTCTTTTTTTATCTTTTTTGCATTTTTTAAAAAAAATTTTATTGCAGGATAATTGCTTTACAACATTGTGCTGGCTTCTGCCATACATCATCATGAATCAGCCACAGGCACACGCGTCTTTTAAGACTTGGCTCAAGGGTCCTCTGCTCCTGGAAGTCTGTCCTGCCTTCCCCAGGCTGGGGCAGTGCCCCTCCTCTCCACACCTGTAAAATCCCTCACAGCTGTCACCCTGCTTGCACCTGTTGTGTAATTATCCACTGATGTGTCTGTCTCCTCCGTGACACAGAGTTCTGTGACAGTGGGATTGTGCCTTATGAATGCTTTCATCTTGCATATAATAGCTCAGTATGTATGTTTTATGCAAAATGCTTTCAAACTTGCTCTCACCTTTATTAAATCCCCCACCAGCACATTGGCCTTAATGCTCATAGTGGGAACCGATGTACCTGGCTTTTCACCTTTTGTCTTTCTGCGCACACTGTCTGGCTAATATTATTTCTTCAATATGATCCTGACACTTGTCTACCCTGAGCCTCTCAACAACTCCATGCCTCTTGATCTCTTGCTTTCAGGTGTCTCTGCAACCTGGCCCCAAAGTACTTTATCTGCCACTGTCTCCCTTCATGAATTTCTGCTCCAAGAAAACTAATCTGTTCTGTATTCATAAAATAAACTTGGCTAATACCAAGCTTTGCTAGAATGATAGGTGATTGTAAAGCCTATCTCTCCATCACTGTTGAAGTTTTACTTGGTGTACAGAGTCCCGCTCATCTTGGAGGTCTTCCTGGTCACTCAGGCAGGAGTGCCACGTTCCTTCTCAGAAGTACTATTGTGTGATTACATGTGCTTTTGCAGGCAGCTGTACAGACCAGGGTAGGGTGTTTGAGGACATGTCTTTGTTAGCCTAATGGGATATTTTCTGATGTCAAGGGCCAGCTCTCTTCCATCTCTGCATCTTCTGCAGGGCCTGAGGGCCTTCAGTGCCTCATTCACTGGGTATATTAAAGATATTCATGCATGTGATGTTAATATAGGGAAATTCAATAACCTCTCCTGATGTAACTTTTTCTTTTTGCAGTTTCCTTTTGTCTTTATATTGCTTTGCTTTTATAAGATTTCGTGAAAATGAATGTATCACTAAAAAACTGCCTGTTCTATTATTTAAGTATAACAACCTCTTAGTAACAAATTTGTAAGAGGAAAAATGGGTCTTAAACTTTTAGTGAGGACGAGGGGGATGGTTCTGGTGTAGGAGTGTTCCTTCCTTACCTTTGGGTTGGCCTCTACCAAGTGGTTGAAGAGGTGCTAGAAGGATGTTGGGAGAGGGGTTAGGAGTTGAGGAGAGGAGAAGAGAGGTGTGCGGAGCCTGGGCCATTGGTTTCAGGTAGAATGGGGGCCTAAATGCTGTGCTGCTAAACATATTTCTAGGAAATGTGGGTCCCTTGATCACCTAAAAAGTGTACATGTTATCATCTGGACACAGCAGAACTTTATTGTCCAAAACAGTTGATCTTCTTAAGGTAGTTACAGTGTCTAGTCATGGTACAGGTCAGTAATGAGTTCTCTCCAATTACACAGTAGGGCAGAGATAGGAAAGAAGTTTTATCTCAGAATAATCCTTGCTTCCAGAGATTTGTATAGCAGTCTTTCCCTCTCAGTGAAAGAAGTGATTTGTTTTAAATACCATATTCTTGCTCAAATTTACCTACATACTGTGTTTGTTGAAATGTTTGTTTGGGTTTTTCCATAACATTATATGGAAAAATCTGAACAGACTATTCGGCCAACCTAAAAGATGTAGAAGACTTAGTCTACACAAACCCTGACTTTGACTCTTGCCTCAGTTACTTACTATCTTTGTAACCTCGAGCAAGTTATTTAATTTCTCTAAGCAGCCGATTCTATATCTCTGAAGTGGAAATGATGATAACGCTATAAGTCTGTTGAAAGTTGAAATGCGGTCATAGTCATCAGCGTTTTATGGGGTTGGTGGAGGGCTGGTGGGAGAAGGACAAAACTGGTACAAGACACTTAACTCCTTATGGATAACTGAGAGAGAAATTATAGCAGCCATGTTGGCTTGAGTCAAGGATGTGTTCTAAGTGATTCTGTATTTCTTAAGAGGCATGATTTCCATTGCTTAATTCTTTGCAGAATAATGGGACCACTGAGCATCAGGTGGAATCTTTCATAAGGAAAAAACTGGAGTCACTGTTAAAAGAATCTCAAATTCGAGACAAGGAAGATCCTGATAGTTTCACAGTGAGGGCACTCCTGAAGGCCACGCATGAAGGCTTAAATGCACACCTGAAGCAGGTATACAATTCCCTCTTGTCCTCGTCCTTTGACAGGAAGAAGAAAGCACCTCATGCTTTGTTTCTGTTCATCTGTTGTTTGTGGAATGCTTCTCTAGTTTCTTCCATTTCTACCCTCATATTGCTGGAAAACGGAGTCTCCTCTTGCAAAACGGTGTTAGAAATAGTGAGTAATAGATTAAAGAGCATGGGCGGGGGTGGAGCTGCTTCACTGGGATCCTCTGGACAAAGCCCCATGGTCCCTCCTGATGAGTGCTCGGGTGAGGCTGGGGACTCACGCAGGCGGCCTCCATGCCCTGTTGATCGTACCTCCTGAATGTGTCTGTCTGTCCTCCTCTCTTCTTCCCCATGGCATGTCCTCATTCAGGCCCAGACTTCTCTTGCCCTCTTTCAATCTAACCTCCACTCTAAAATCACCAAGAGGTTTTTAAAATGCAAATCTGATCATGTCACTCCACTGTTCAAAATTTTTCAGTGGCAAAGTTCTTTTTAACTGGGCTTTCAGGGAGCCATATAGTTGCATTCTTGCCTACCTCTCCAGGCTCAGATCTCATTTTACCTGTCATACCACTGACTGTCCACGATTGTCATGCCAGCCACAATCATCTAAATGCCTTGATCTTCCTCCCATTCTGTTTCCTCTACCCAAAACACTCCATTGCCACATCTTCTCTAGTTAACTCCTACTTAGGCTTTTTAATTCCAGCATCAATGTGGTGTTCAGATTTAGCCCTATCTTGATGCCTAGAATACATTACCTTTTTTTTTTTTCATAATTTTTTTTTTAAAGATTTATTTATTTATTTATTTTGGGTGGGGGTCAGGTTGGGGAGGGAGGGGAGCAGGTGGGCCACTTCTATTGGTCTTTCATTTGTCCATTCTCATCCATCTTTGTTCTTTGGCCCATGTGGGCCTCCCATCGCGGTGGCAACTGTTGTCGAAGAGCACCGGCTCTGGGCGCACGTGCGCCAGAGCTCCGGCTTGGTAATTGGACACATCAGTCCAGCCGCTCCGCGGCACGTGGGGTCTTCCCAGGCCAGGGATCAAACCAGTGCCCCTTGTACTGCAAGGCTGTCCTTAACCACTGAAGCAGGTATACAATTCCCTCTTGTCCTCGTCCTTTGACAGGAAGAAGAAAGCACCTCATGCTTTGTTTCTGTTCATCTGTTGTTTGTGGAATGCTTCTCTAGTTTCTTCCATTTCTACCCTCATATTGCTGGAAAACGGAGTCTCCTCTTGCAAAACGGTGTTAGAAATAGTGAGTAATAGATTAAAGAGCATGGGCGGGGGTGGAGCTGCTTCACTGGGATCCTCTGGACAAAGCCCCATGGTCCCTCCTGATGAGTGCTCGGGTGAGGCTGGGGACTCACGCAGGCGGCCTCCATGCCCTGTTGATCGTACCTCCTGAATGTGTCTGTCTGTCCTCCTCTCTTCTTCCCCATGGCATGTCCTCATTCAGGCCCAGACTTCTCTTGCCCTCTTTCAATCTAACCTCCACTCTAAAATCACCAAGAGGTTTTTAAAATGCAAATCTGATCATGTCACTCCACTGTTCAAAATTTTTCAGTGGCAAAGTTCTTTTAACTGGGCTTTCAGGGAGCCATATAGTTGCATTCTTGCCTACCTCTCCAGGCTCAGATCTCATTTTACCTGTCATACCACTGACTGTCCACGATTGTCATGCCAGCCACAATCATCTAAATGCCTTGATCTTCCTCCCATTCTGTTTCCTCTACCCAAAACACTCCATTGCCACATCTTCTCTAGTTAACTCCTACGTAGGCTTTTTAATTCCAGCATCAATGTGGTGTTCAGATTTAGCCCTATCTTGATGCCTAGAATACATTACCTTTTTTTTTTTTCATAATTTTTTTTTTAAAGATTTATTTATTTATTTATTTTGGGTGGGGGTCAGGTTGGGGAGGGAGGGGAGTGGGGGGGCCACTTCTATTGGTCTTTCATTTCTCTATTTTCATCCGTCTTTGTTCTTTGGCTCCTGTGGGCCTCCCATCGCGGTGGCCACTGTTGTCGCAGAGCACCGGCTCTGGGCGCACGTGCGCCAGAGCTCCGGCTTGGTAATTGGACACATCAGTCCAGCCGCTCCGCGGCACGTGGGGTCTTCCCAGGCCAGGGATCGAACCAGTGCCCCTTGTACTGCAAGGCGGTGTCCTTAACCACTGGACCACCAGGGGAAGCCCTACATTACCTTTTATATTGTTGATAGTAGTCTGTTATATCTTCTTTTTCAAAAAGTTTTTTTATACAATTTTATACAATTGTTTGTTCAGTATCTCTCCTCTTAACTAGATTGTAGATCTCATGAGGACAGGAACCATGTCAGTCTTGAAAACCACTATTTTTCTGACTTGTATAGTGCCTGGGGACTTAGTATGATCATCATACACAATGTTGAATGCATGAATGGTTTGGGCTCTGGCTGAGATTTTTATTCTTCCTTTTAATAAAATACAAATGAGCAAGGAAGAGAGATAGTGGTGAGTTTATTGATAACATCATGGCGGGACATCAAGGGCATTTATTCTGACCGAGAGGAGATCCACGTAGTCCCTGGCTTAGCTGATAGCAGCCTCCCCTGATACTGCCACCTGCCCTCCAGGGCTCAGGGTGCCCTAGGTAAAGGGAAGGTCATTGCCCTTGGGTCTGAGTGACCACTCAGCATTGGTGGTGACTTTAGACCCTATAGAAGTCCAGCCATTCAAACACCTGGCTGTTTTTCAGGTCTGTTTAGTTTGAAAACGTAGAAAATCTAACTCAAAATGGCTCAAATAATGAAGAAAGGTGTTAGATGAGGTAAGTAGCAAGTTCATTTGCAGAATGGCCTTCAAGGTGGATTTGATTTAGAGGCTCAGCAGGGTCATCAAAGACCTGCCTTTCTGTTCTAGCTACCACGTGATTAGCATCATCCCATGTCTGGCTCCTCTTCTCCTGGTGGTTTCAGGGTGACTGTCTGCAGGCTGTGTTTCTTGGTCCAAGTCCAGAGCCAGTGAGCTAGTGATTGTGCCTCATCCAACAAACCAGAGTTGGTGTGGAGTTCTAGTTGGGAAACTTAGCTCATGTGCCAAACCCTGAATGGATCCCTGTGACCTTGTGTATGTGTCTGTTTTGCAACAGTTATTTGGGAAGGGTATAGGATGTTACTGGCTTGCTGATGCCAGTAAGCACTTATCCCTGGAACTGGCACTTCTGAAACTGCATGCTGGAGAGGCAGAATGAAGTGTTAGGGAGACAACCAGAATGTCAGTTCCAGCATCACTGCCCTTATGGTTTATCATACAGGTTTGTATTCTCTTAAACATTTCTAGAAATAGCAGTAAGCCTCATCCCTTCCTCTTCATCCCTACAGCTTTCAACCACACAGCTGTCTGTCAGATCACATTTGGTTAGCCCAGCCTGACTTCTGTTTCTTATTCCTGGAGAACTCTTTGACTAATCTGGGCCAGTCGATTCCCCTTAGGCTTTTGGAGATGGCTTTGCTCCATCCTAGATCATCCCACCTGGAAAGGCAACGGCAGGTCTTAGAGATTGTTGAAGAGACAAATCAAGCCCTTCTTTCTTTTATGGACCAAAATCCTAATGGTAATTTTCTCATCAGGAAAGGTGGCAGGGGACTTCAGATTTCAGAGATATGGCAGGACAAGACTCATCTTCCTTTCTATTTTTTTTACTCTCCCTTAAATCTGAGTGATGGCAAGAATGCATTAGACTTGTACACAGTAAATGGAGCCTGTGACTTAGGCTGAGCCATAAAGTGTTAAGGTTTTTTAACCCTGCTGTTGTGTTAGTTTTTCAAACATACTTCTGACTCAATGGGCAAGCAAAGACAAGTTACTGTTGATACACGTCCATCTGGGTCAGAAATATATGCATATGTAGAGCCAAGGGTGAGAATATGCTGTGGGGTTCAGGACGGCACTCATTCCAGCTCCCTTCCCTCCCAGATCAGTACCTAGCTGTGCAGTACTATGTGCTACTGTGCCATCTTTTCCCTGGAGATCCCTGATGTCAAACAAAAATGTAGTTCTCGTTTTTCACACTGGATGAATTTAGTAAGCACAGGAAGGATGCCTGCCTTAAGTTCTTGAACTCACCCCCCTTTCTTTACATCCCAGCTGCAGTCATCTGGGTAGCCTTAATTGGTCCCTAAATGGACTTTTCCAGCTCTCCCACAGCCCCATTCCCTGTAGTCTCTCATTGATATAACTACTATCAGAGCTGTATTTCAGAAATGCGCATCTGACCATGTCATTTTCCTAATATAAACTGTTCAAAGGCTCTTCGTAATTTGGAGGATAAAGTTCAACTTGCAAGCTATAGCCCGAAAGGTGGTGCACCTCCAGCTCTGACTCGTGAACTAATGCGTATGTACTGTATAAGCACACACCTTCCACTTAGTTTCCTGGAAGGTACTGTGTTTCCAGTACTTGGTCTTTGTATTTGCACTTTCCTCCACATTATGTAGACAGTGTCTGCCTATCTTCTGACTTCAGCTTTTGTAATGTGTCCCCGTAGAAGGCCTTCTTGATCCTCAAGTCTGCACAGGTGGTCTTCGTCTGTCATGAGAAAGCACGCTGAACCTTCCCCATCCCAGCCTTGTTAGAGTATGTCACAATCGTTTGTCTCCATTGTAACTGTTCAATCCCAGGGAGGAACAGGGTCTGCACCTCTCTTACTTGCTGTATCCCTTGTGTTCATATCAAGTTCTTAGCATGATGTCTGATCCATTCATTCAGTGGATGATGGGGTGCTGATGCTCAAGGAAGGGGTCAAGGTGGGGAGAGAGATTTGTATACACTCCTACATAAAGAGGGAGTATAGAGTAGGGGAGTGGGAGCAAGCCGGAGAGGAGACTTAGAACAACACAGAATCCCTGGTTTATCACCAACTAGCTTTGTAACTTTGGGCATATTATCCAACTTCAATATACTTCAGTTTTTCTTATGTGCAAAACTGGGACTTTGATTATACTTGTCTCTAGGAATGGTTGTATGTATTACAACTAGAGAATATTTGTAAGGCACTTAATACTCCTTGGGGGATAGTAGTTGCCTATTAAATTCATGACCTTATACCTCAGCATGACTGGGAGAGCCCCACTTCAGCCCCTGTTGTCCCTGTGTTATTACTAAAAGTGCCCCCCATTTTACTCTTCAGAGTTCTGTTTTGGACAACAGATGACATAGTTCCCTTACTGATACATGAGCTACTAGAACTAGAAAGGAACTCTGAGGTTAATTGGTCTACTCCTTCCCCCAACTCATGCATAAGAGAACTGAAGTCAGAGAGTGAGTACTGCCAAAGACCCTGTGACTGGTTAGTGGCTACACTGGGTCTTCTAACTTGGAGAGCAGTTACTGTAGTGATATCATCTGACTACTTTCTCAGTTCCAGGGTTTGTGAATAGTTAACAGTCAACTTTGATAGATCTTCAGAAGCAGCCAATACATACAAACCAGTCAACTAAGATTACCCAGTTAACCCACTTCCCACCAACCTCGAGCATTTTCTTAACTGCCTCTTTCCCCAATGCAGCTGTCTCTGTCCTGAACTGCATCTTTTGATTAGTTTCTATGGATAAATATGGATGCTCTTCCCAACCTTTTGACTTGGGATAGTTTTTCTCACTCTCACTTATTCCATTTATGAGATGATCTCTGTTTAGCTAGAAGTCCTGGGAGGGTGGGCCCAGTTGGTCTCTCTTTAGATCATGTAACTAGCAATGACTCACCTAATACGTATTTTTAGGGATGACAATTGGATGAGAGTCTAAACCCTTTTCGCAAACTGGCCTTTCTGTCTCCTGGAGTAAAGAGACCTCTAGCCTGTGCATGCCCCCTCTCTCAAGGCAGACATAGCACCTGCAGGGAGGTGGAGGGCAGAGAAGGAGGAAATGAACAGGACCTGCTTGCTGCCCCGCCTGGAGGCAGGAGGGAGGGACTCCATGTCCTTCTACCAAAACTGAGGAAACAACTAAAACAAAGAGGAAAAACAGTCATCTTGTGTTTTATTTACTCAGCATCCAGATGCAAAAGAAAGTGGAAAGAAAGCACATGGACGATCCCTCATGACCAACTTCGGAAAACATAAGGTATGAATTAAGAGTGATAACAGGGCTTCCCCTGGTGGTCCAGTGGGTAAGGACACCGCCTTGCAGTGCAAGGGATGATGGTTCGATCCCTGGCCTGGGAAGATCCCACGTGCTGCAGAGTGGCTGGACCGATGTGTCCAATTACTGAGCTCGAGCTCTGGCGTGCGTACGCCCAGAGCCGGTGCTCTGCAACAACAGAGGCCACCGCGATGGGAGGCCCACAGGAGCCAAAGAACAAAGATGGATGAAAATAGAGAAATGAAAGACCAATAGAAGTGGCCTGCCCACCCCCCCAAAAAAAAGAGTGATAACAGTGCATAATATAATTAATTTAAAGAGTCCAAAAGGTAACAGGAGAATACCATTATGACTTAGAGAAACTGCAGATTTCTTAAATAGGAACCCACAAAAGGGAAAGGTTCATAGTTAAACTACTTCAAAATTTAAGGACTTTTTGTTCATTAAAAATACCAACTTCTCAATAGAAGCACTTCTCGACAGAAATTATCCAAGTGGCTAATACGGAAAAGGTGCTCCCCCTGATCAGTCCTCTGGGAAATGCGAACTAGAACGATGATGGTCAATTCTCATACACCCTCCATACCAGCAGACATAGAGAGACTGACAGCACCATGTGCTCGGGAGGATGGGCCCAGTTGGTCTCTCTTTAGATCATGTAACTAGCAATGACTCACCTAATACGTATTTTTAGGGATGACAATTGGATGAGAGTCTAAACCCTTTTCGCAAACTGGCCTTTCTGTCTCCTGGAGTAAAGAGACCTCTAGCCTGTGCATGCCCCCTCTCTCAAGGCAGACATAGCACCTGCAGGGAGGTGGAGGGCAGAGAAGGAGGAAATGAACAGGACCTGCTTGCTGCCCCGCCTGGAGGCAGGAGGGAGGGACTCCATGTCCTTCTACCAAAACTGAGGAAACAACTAAAACAAAGAGGAAAAACAGTCATCTTGTGTTTTATTTACTCAGCATCCAGATGCAAAAGAAAGTGGAAAGAAAGCACATGGACGATCCCTCATGACCAACTTCGGAAAACATAAGGTATGAATTAAGAGTGATAACAGGGCTTCCCCTGGTGGTCCAGTGGTTAAGGACACCGCCTTGCAGTGCAAGGGATGATGGTTCGATCCCTGGCCTGGGAAGATCCCACGTGCTGCAGAGTGGCTGGACCGATGTGTCCAATTACTGAGCTCGAGCTCTGGCGTCGCACGCCCAGAGCCGGTGCTCTGCAACAACAGAGGCCACCGCGATGGGAGGCCCACAGGAGCCAAAGAACAAAGATGGATGAAAATAGAGAAATGAAAGACCAATAGAAGTGGCCTGCCCATTCCCCCCCCCCCCCACCCCACCCCCTAAAAGATAAAAAAAAAAAAAATTAAAAAAAAAAAAGAGTGATAACAGTGCATAATATAATTAATTTAAAGAGTCCAAAAGGTAACAGGAGAATACCATTATGACTTAGAGAAACTGCAGATTTCTTAAATAGGAACCCACAAAAGGGAAAGGTTCATAGTTAAACTACTTCAAAATTTAAGGACTTTTTGTTCATTAAAAATACCAACTTCTCAATAGAAGCACTTCTCGACAGAAATTATCCAAGTGGCTAATACGGAAAAGGTGCTCCCCCTGATCAGTCCTCTGGGAAATGCGAACTAGAACGATGATGGTCAATTCTCATACACCCTCCATACCAGCAGACATAGAGAGACTGACAGCACCATGTGCTCGGGAGGATGCCGGGCAACTTGAACCCTCATAAATTGCTGGTGGAAACCTGTGTTTGCACAGCTGCTTCACAGCATCTCCTCAAGCCGCTCTATGAACCATGTCTTGTCAGGTCAATTGTTAGGTGTGTGTCATGAGACTGAAACAATGATATTCATAAGAGCATTATTTATAATAGTACAAACAGAAAATAGTTCATGTTCATCAACAATAGAATAAATAAAAATTGTGGTGTATTCATATAAGAGAGACTGACAAAACATAATGTGGAGCAAGGACGCCAGACCCAAGAGAGTGTACACAGTTTTAGTTCATTT
Source organism: Tragulus kanchil (assembly GCA_022376925.1). NCBI lineage: Eukaryota > Metazoa > Chordata > Mammalia > Artiodactyla > Tragulidae > Tragulus > Tragulus kanchil. The sequence goes on from JAIOJX010000028.1 coordinate 141,607,189, forward strand.
AAATGAAGCTCAAAAATAGGCAAAAAAAAAAAAAAATATATATATATATATATATATATATGTATATATGTGTGTGTGTGTATACACACATAGGGTAAAAGTCAAGACAGTAGTTACGTCTGGGGAAGAGGTGATGATCAAATAGGAGAATCTGAAGCCTTTGGGGCAAACAATGCTCCATGTCCTCATTTGGCGCTTTCACTCTGTGGAAGGCATCATGCTGTACACTTAGGGTTCTTGGACTTTTCTAAGTATATGTGACACTTCAGTAAAAAGGTAAAACATGTTAAGAAATTAGTTATTTGGTGATGAATTATATGCATGAGGTTTCTCCAAGGCCATTTCATCTACTAAACTGAAAACAATCAAAATGTTCTCCTATATAGACTTCTTAAGTAAATCATGATTCATTCACACAATGGACAATTTGGCAGCCATTGAAAGATGATCACTCCAAAGGGCTCAACATGCATTAAAAAAGATGAAACATTAAATAAGATGAAAAACTGATTACATGGTATGTTAATGATGATAAGATGCATCAAAACTCTATGTTAAGAAAATATATCGGGCTTCTCCTGGTGGTCCAGTGGGTAAAGACACCGCCTTGCAGTGCAAGGGGCGCCGGTAGGATCCCTGGCCTGGGAAGATACCACGTGCCGCGGAGCGGCTGGATTGATGTGTCCAATTACCGAGCCGGAGCTCTGGAGCGCATGCGCCCAGAGCCGGCGCTCTGCGACAACAGAGGCCAACGCGATGGGAGGTCCACAGGAGCCAAAGAACAAAGACGGATGAAAATAGAGAAATGAAAGACCAATAGAAATGGCCCGCCCATTCCCCTCCCTCCCCATCCCACCCTCCAAAAAAAAAAAAGATAAATAAATAAAAATTAAGAAAATGTATCATCATTTCTCCAAATATCTGTCATTGGTGATTCACTACTTATTTCTGCTTTTAGCATTTTATATTTTAAAATGAACCTGATAAAGGCAGATTTATTACTATAATCTTCAAATTACTAACTATATGTGAAATTGGAAAATTTCATTTCTTTATTACAACTTCTCATTTAAATTAGAATTATTTTCTGAAATAAGACTTTCAGGGAGGTGTTTAGCTACAATAGAATTAGAATGTATTATGTTTCAAGTCATAAGAATAAATGTCCTCAGGACTATTTATGGGTTATTTTTTAAAAGTTAATAGCATTTTAAATTGAAAGTTTAAATGCCACCTCATTTAATCATCACAAAAATAATAATCCTTTAAGATAGATGTTATTGCTCTGCTGTTTAGAAAAAGTACGAAAGGAAATTTGAGAGGTTAATGAGTTTATCAGCTTGGTGAGAGGCCAGTCTGAAACACGAGCTCATCAAATGCTTGGGTTCTCACCCGTGTACACGGTGGCTCTCACAGCATAACCAACACCTGAGGAGGTTCCAGACGAAATTGGTTCCTGGCTGTCAGTGCAGTAGAGTTGAGTGCATGTGTGCCAACAGTGTAGCTTGGTTTTTTGTTGTTGTTGTTGGTTATGAATGAGAAAATCTGAAAGGCAATTTGGTCCCATGGTAAGGTGGGGATGGAGTACCTTTCTTTTTCTAAGACACACTCCTCATATGTCCAGGGTACTGTGTAAAAGTCTTACCTTTGTTTGTAGAGGTTGTGTTTCTCATTTTTATTGTTGAAATATGTGTTGCAAATATTGGGTTTATCTCCAGTGTAGTGGGGATAAAACTGCATCGTTGCTAAGAGGTTTTGTGTCTAACAGCTAATCTGTCTAAAGACACCAAGTTAGTTCTACAGTCTTTCAGTCTGTATCCAGTAGGTAATAATTTTCATTCTTCTCTAGAAATGAAAATGGGTCAGACTCTCAAAAGAACAGTTTGACTTAGATGAGTTTTGAGTACATACTGAGAAAAAGCAGGAATGATAGTTATTCATAAAAAAAATTCTACTTGTCTTTCTTTAAACAAGTCTGCCTTTTATAGTTCAAAAGGGACAGTGAACTTCCTATATAAGAGGACACTTATTCCCTGTTGTCATTTAAATAGATACTACAACTTGACCCTGCTCCTCATAGAGAGACCTTCAGTGCGTGACTAATAGTCTAAGACTTACATTTTATGTGCCTTAGAAATCAATTTTATAGTACAAACCCTTCAGTTTTACCTTGATTATTTTAAGAGAATTTTGGCAGAGACATGCTTGTTATTGGGCTTCCCAGGTGGCTTAGGGATAAAGCATCTGCCTGCCAGTGCAAGAAGTGCAGGAGCGGTGCATTCGATCCCTGGGTTAGGAAGATCCTCTAGAGTGGCAACCCACTACAGTTTTCCTGCCTGGGAAACCCAATGGATGGAGGAGCCTGGTGGGCTACAGTCCATGGGGTCACAAAGAGTCGGACATGTCTTAGGGACTAAACAACAACAAATGCTTGTTATTGATGGTGGGGCACACTGCAATGTTTGGTCAGTTGTTTTTCTCCAAGTCATTGTCCTTGTGTGTCTGTTGTGTGTATTGTAAAGCTCATTTCATTTTCTGTATATTGTAGATGTACCTGATGCCATCAGCTTGTGTTAAGTTTGCTCTGATTTTTCTGGCAGAAAACCACAAAATCACGGTCTAAATCTTACAGTACTGATGACGAGGACGACGCACAGCAGAATCCTGGCAAGGAGACTGGGCAGCTGTATCGGTAAGAAAGCTCTCCGTGTTTCTGGCTCAAGCGCCCGGGGCCTCTCCATCCCCATCAGCTTGCCTCTTTTAAATGTACATATCTAGAAAATCAGATCACGAGGTAAAGAGCTGAGTGCAGTGGGACATGTGATCAGGATATGAGATGATAATGCATGTAAGGGGCTTGTGCTACCTGGCACATAGTGAGCGCTTAATAAATGCAGGCTGCAGCAGTTGTCAGGTGAAAGGTATCTTCAGAGAAGAGAGGCCACATGAACTAGCACAGAGAGGCTCACACCAGAGACTGAAGGAGAACACAGGTGATAAGCTCATGTGAAGAGCCAGAGATTGGAAATCAGCCAGACTTCAAACTCTTGTTCCTCCAACTTTAACATGGGGTAAGGTGAGCTTCTTATTTGTATATATTTTGTAGGGTCATTTTAAGGATTAAGGGAATTCAGCTATTTAGCCTAATGAACCCTATCCCAATTAACTAAGTACTCAAAAATATTATTATTTGTTGTTATTGAGTCACTAAGTCGTGTCCTACTCCTGCAACCCTATGGACTGTAGCCCACCAGGCTCCTGTGTCCATGGGGTTCTCCAGGCAAGAATACTGGAGTGAGTTGCCATGTCCTCCTCCAGGGAATCTTTCTGACGCAGGGATGGAACCCATGTCTCCTGCATTGGCAGGCAAATTCTTTACCACTGAGCCACCAGGAAAGCCTGCTTTATTATTGCCAATAGAATTTGGGATGAGTAGAGTGATCTAATTTTAGAACCCAAATTGTGGTACATGATTTGATACAGATTTTCAGGCAGATTATATATGCAGTAAGTCTCACAAAGAAATATAAATTGTATCCTTGATAGATATTCAAACACATGAACATGTACACATACACACTCGTGGGTTTATTGAAAGACTAAAACAAAATTGGAATCATAGAGTTCCTGTAGGAACAAATCACTTTTTGTGTTCAATTAAGTTTTATATTTGAGCCTCACTTCAACAGCATGTCCATATATAAAACAGTAGCTAATTAGTAAGGGCAGAGAAGATGTGTATGGTCTTTACCCTTAGGGTACAGAAAATTCAGTACAAATTAATAATTACACTAAAGGATATAAGAGAAATAGAATCACATTCCAAGAGACTTCTGCTGTGAATATTCTCAAATATAAGTTTGACCAAGGATCAACTCTGAATTACTTCCCAACCCAGGGATCAAGAACCCTCATCTCTTATGTCTCCTGCATTGGCAGGAGAGTTCCTTACTACTAGTGTCACCTGGGAAGCCCCATAGCCAGGGAACCTATCTCATAAAGTCATGTTCCATGCCTCTCTTAAATCAATTAGAAATTTGCTTGTGGTAGCTATCAAGGCACAAGCATCTATAATTGTAGCCTTTTGGGACTACAATAAACTAATTCAATCTTTTTTTTTTTTTAACATTTATTTATTTATTTATTTATTTTGGCAGGGGTGGGGAGGGAGGGGGGTGGGCGGGCCACTTCCACTGGTCTTTCATTTGTCTAGTTTCATCCGTCTTTGTTCTTTGGCTCTTGTGGGCCTCCCATCGCTGTGGCACCTGTTGTCACAGAGCACCGGCTCTGGGCACATGTGCTCCAGAGCTCTGGCTCAGTAATTGGACACATCGGTCCAGCCGCTCCACAGCACGTGGGATCTTCCCAGGCCAGGGCTCGAACCAGCTCCCCTTGCACTGCAAGGCAGTGTGTCCTTACGCACTGGACCACCAGGGAAGCCCCTAATTCAATCTTAAGGATTAAAAAGAGGGAACTTGATGCAGAAGTTCTATATATTATGGACTGTTTTGGGGGCTTTGCTTGTGGCAATTTCTAGGTATAGCTTTCCTCATATTCATTTATAACCATTTGCTTTCACAAAATCAGAGTTTTCACCTGTGGCTACAGAATGTCCTAATTTTTTCTTTCCTTCCATTGATTTTTTTATTCCTGTCTCTGTTCATGTCTCCTTTGTCAAATGAGTTGCTGATACATTTTGATCTTAATATTTTTGTTGACTATGCAAATATCATTACAGTAAGAATTTTTGTCTGATTTGTTCACAATTTTGTCTCCACTAGGTGCTCAATAAATATTAACTGAGTTGAATAAATCTCTATCATCACTATCTAATTACAGAACATTTCACCACACCAAAAATAAACTCTACCATTAGCAGAGACTTCCTGTCTCTCTCCCCCAACCTATGGTACCAGCTAATCTACTTTCTTTTTTTGGCCACAACCTGTGGTATGCAGGGATCTTAGTTCCCACACCAGGGACTGAACCCATGCCTCCTACTTTGGCAGTGTGGTGTATATTGGCAGAGTCTTAACCACTGGACCACCAGGGAAGTCTCCCAACTAATCTACTTTTTGTCTTTATAGGTTTGTCTTTTCTGGTCGTTACTTATAAATGGAATACTACCATATTGGTCTTTTTTGTTTTCTTTCACTTAGTACACTATTTCCAAGATTCATCCATGTTATAGAATGTATATGCCATTGTGTGAATATATTGTACTTTATTTGTTCATTAGCTGAAGGATATTTACGTTGTTTTTATTTTATGGTTATTATAGATAATACTGCTACAAACATTCATTTCTAAGTTTTTATGTAGATACAGATTTCTTTTTCTCTTGGGTATATAGTTAAAAGTAGAATTGCTAGTGTTTCCTTTGTGGTCCAGTGGGTAGGAAGTCCGCCTTGCAGTGCATGGGATACCGGTTCAATCCCTGGCCAGGGAAGATCCCACATGCTGAAAGAGTGGCTGGGCGGGTGTGTCCAATTAGGAGTCAGCACTCTGGAGCAAGTGCACCCAGAGCCAGTGCTCTGCAATGAGAGAGGCCACTGCGATGGGAGGACAACACATGCCGAGGAATAAAGATGGATGACAAATAAACAATGACTTAGAGGCAAAAAAAAAGAAGAATTGTTGAGTCACATGTTTCAGTTTTTGAGGAACTGCCGAACTATATTGGCAAAGCAGTTGAGTCATTTAAAATTCTCCAGCAGTGTGTGAACATTCCAATTTCTCTTCATCCTCGCCAACACACATTACTATCTACCTTTTTGGTTATAACCAACCTAGTAGATATGAAGTGTATCTCATTTTAGTTTGGTTTGCATTTCCTTAATGACTAATGTTAAGCTTCTTGTCATGTTCTTATTGGCCATTTCTGTATCTTATTTGGTGAAGACTGAAGTTTTTAATGATTATATGTTTTCTGAGAGGAAAAAAGTGTGTTTGTGAGGGGAATGTGATAATCTGTGGAGAATTTCACTGTGGCAAAGAGCAGGTGGTAGAATTTGTAAAATTGTAGGTGAGATCCTAGGAATGGTTAATAGGATATAAACCATATGAATATATAGAGTAAGTACTTGATGTTTATTTTAAGAAAGTTGAAGAATATATTAATAGCAAAAGCATAAAGAAGAAAATCAAAATCACTGTAAATATACCTCCAGAAAATGATTATGGAAAGTTTGGTGTATTTTATCTTTAAATATATTTTTGTTCAGTTGCTAAGTTGTGTCCAACTCTTTGTGATCCCATGGATTGCAGCATGTCAGGCTTCCCTGTCCTTCACTATCTCTTGGAGTGTGTTCAAATTCATGTCCATTGAGTTGGTGATGCTATCTAACCATCTCATCCTCTGCCACCCCTTCTCCTTTTCCTCAGTCTTTCCCAGCATCAGGGTCTTTTCTAATAAGTCAGCTCTTCACATCAGGTGGCCAAAGTATTAGAGCTTCAGCGTCAGGTCCTCCAATGAGTATTCAGAGTTGATTTCCTTTAGGATTTACTGATTTGATCTCCTTGGAGTCCAAGAGACTCTTAAATGTATAATTTACATTTTAGTCCATGTTCTCCTACTGCCAAAGCAGAGTGATTCCTTGGTCAACTCTGGTGTTACTCTGTAGCTGGGTAATGGTAGGAATCAAGCTCTTCACAATAGAACTCACAAATTCAGGAGAAGAGACTATGGCTAAAATGTGACTGAGCAGTGAATAAAAGTGTTAGGGTGTTGTGGTGGAAAGAATGCCAAACTAAAAATCACATTTGGGTTCTAATCCTGGCTCCATCCAGAGCAGGTAAGGAAGGTGGAGTGACCAAAACCCCAAACCTCTTCCAACTCTAAAACGTCATGAGTGCTGGATATGTTGTTTTACAGATTGGGCCCGGAGGAAAACCATGAAGCTGTGTCGAGAGCTCTCTGATTTGGTTGTGTACACAAACTCCGTGGCAGCTCAGGACATTGTGGATGATGGTAAGGCCTCAGTGTTTTTCCTTTTGGATAAACACTCCTGATTTTCCTTTTTTTTTGGAGGAGTTTTTAATGATTATATGTTTTCTGAGAGGAAAAAAGTGTGTTTGTGAGGGGAATGTGATAATCTGTGGAGAATTTCACTGTGGCAAAGAGCAGGTGGTAGAATTTGTAAAATTGTAGGTGAGATCCTAGGAATGGTTAATAGGATATAAACCATATGAATATATAGAGTAAGTACTTGATGTTTATTTTAAGAAAGTTGAAGAATATATTAATAGCAAAAGCATAAAGAAGAAAATCAAAATCACTGTAAATATACCTCCAGAAAATGATTATGGAAAGTTTGGTGTATTTTATCTTTAAATATATTTTTGTTCAGTTGCTAAGTTGTGTCCAACTCTTTGTGATCCCATGGATTGCAGCATGTCAGGCTTCCCTGTCCTTCACTATCTCTTGGAGTGTGTTCAAATTCATGTCCATTGAGTTGGTGATGCTATCTAACCATCTCATCCTCTGCCACCCCTTCTCCTTTTCCTCAGTCTTTCCCAGCATCAGGGTCTTTTCTAATAAGTCAGCTCTTCACATCAGGTGGCCAAAGTATTAGAGCTTCAGCGTCAGGTCCTCCAATGAGTATTCAGAGTTGATTTCCTTTAGGATTTACTGATTTGATCTCCTTGGAGTCCAAGAGACTCTTAAATGTATAATTTACATTTTAGTCCATGTTCTCCTACTGCCAAAGCAGAGTGATTCCTTGGTCAACTCTGGTGTTACTCTGTAGCTGGGTAATGGTAGGAATCAAGCTCTTCACAATAGAACTCACAAATTCAGGAGAAGAGACTATGGCTAAAATGTGACTGAGCAGTGAATAAAAGTGTTAGGGTGTTGTGGTGGAAAGAATGCCAAACTAAAAATCACATTTGGGTTCTAATCCTGGCTCCATCCAGAGCAGGTAAGGAAGGTGGAGTGACCAAAACCCCAAACCTCTTCCAACTCTAAAACGTCATGAGTGCTGGATATGTTGTTTTACAGATTGGGCCGCCGGAGGAAAACCATGAAGCTGTGTCGAGAGCTCTCTGATTTGGTTGTGTACACAAACTCCGTGGCAGCTCAGGACATTGTGGATGATGGTAAGGCCTCAGTGTTTTTCCTTTTGGATAAACACTCCTGACCTTTCTTTCTCAATTGTTAATTAAACTAATGTTAGTCAGATCATCAGCATACATTTCTAAAACTGTGTAGAACCCAACTTGAGTGACAGGAAACTGATTGCTGATTACAAAGCTTAGCTCACAGGGAGCTCTCAGTCGATCACTTTGTTTGCCTAATTGGCTAGAGGTCAGAGACATTTCCTGCCGAGCAGAGAACTTTATTATTATTGAAAAGCAAATGGATCAGAGCAAGGTCTTCCCTGTGTTTAACTATGGAGATCTGACCTGGTTTGTTGCCCAAATCACAGATGGCTGTTCCAAGTGTGAATGACAAAAAGAAAGGGGAAATTAATTGGCAAAAATAACATCTTGAAATGTCCCATATTTTCTCATTGAAAGTTTTGGCCTTGATGAAAATAACTTAACCCACCGATTGCAGTTTTAACAAAAAGAGCAGAAATTTCAGAAGTGTTGACTCTTTCACAGTTTTTCACTCATCCGTTGCTGTATGGGGAGCTGAGAAATCCTAGTCACAATCCTTACCTTGATTTCCTGCTGGCTGCTTTCTCTTCAGCCCCTTCCCTTCTCACTTGTGCTTTGTTCAATTAATGAGTGCTTTATGAACATAGATGATGGTCATGTGGGTTTTCAGTCTAGCTGTTATTTTAGTGGAAGTGAAATGTACATCAGAATCTCATGTACATTTTTCACAAGTCTCAGTGACGTAAAAACAACATTGGACTGAGTTTTCAGTCATCACAACATCCAGGATGTTTCCTCAGATCTTTCTCTTTTTTTCTTCCCCTATTCCACAAGTGCATCTTTTTCAGTGGGCAGGTTTTCTTTCCTTTGGTGTCAATTCCTTCTTCATATGATAATTATTAAAAAAAAATCACATGTGTAAACATGAGAGCTTGCCGAATTCTCAGCAAATAAGCATCACATTTTTTTCAGATTCTTTTCCATTATGAGTTATTGTAAGTTACTGAATTTATTTCCTTGTGCCACACAGTAGGACCTTCTTATTTATTTTATATATAGTAGTATGTGTATATATTAATCCCAAACTCCTAATGTATCCTTCCTCCTTCCTTTTGTAACCATAGGTTTGTTTTCTGTGTTTGTGAGTAAATAAGCTCATTTGTATCATATTTTAGACCCCATATGTTAGTGATACTGTGTGGTATTTCTTTCTCTGTCTTACTTCACTTAGTACAATAATCTCTAGGTCCATCCATATTGCTGCAAATGGCATTGCTTTGATCTGTTTTATGGCTGAGTATTCTGTGGTGTGTGTGTATGTGACATCTTTATTTATTCATGTGCTGATGGATGCATAAGTTGCTTCCATGTCTTAGTTATTGCAGATAATGCTGCTATGAATAGCAGGATGCATGTATCTTTCAAATTAGAGTTTTTGTGTTTTCTGGGTATATGCCCAAGAGTGAGATTGCTGGATCATATGGTAGCTTTAGTTTTTGTTTTTTTAAGAAACCTCCACACTGCTTTATTGAGTGGCTGCCACAATTTACGTTCCTTGCAACAGTGTAGAAGTTTCCCTTTTCTCCATACTCTCTCTGGCATTTATTATTTGTGGACTTTCTGATGATGGCCATTCTGACCAGTTATTTGAACATCATATTCTTATAATAACTTTTTCACTCATCCGTTGCTGTAGGGACGAAATCCTAGTCACAATCCTTACCTTGATTTCCTGCTGGCTGCTTTCTCTTCAGCCCCTTCCCTTCTCACTTGTGCTTTGTTCAATTAATGAGTGCTTTATGAACATAGATGATGGTCATGTGGGTTTTCAGTCTAGCTGTTATTTTAGTGGAAGTGAAATGTACATCAGAATCTCATGTACATTTTTCACAAGTCTCAGTGACGTAAAAACAACATTGGACTGAGTTTTCAGTCATCACAACATCCAGGATGTTTCCTCAGATCTTTCTCTTTTTTTCTTCCCCTATTCCACAAGTGCATCTTTTTCAGTGGGCAGGTTTTCTTTCCTTTGGTGTCAATTCCTTCTTCATATGATAATTATTAAAAAAAAATCACATGTGTAAACATGAGAGCTTGCCGAATTCTCAGCAAATAAGCATCACATTTTTTTCAGATTCTTTTCCATTATGAGTTATTGTAAGTTACTGAATTTATTTCCTTGTGCCACACAGTAGGACCTTCTTATTTATTTTATATATAGTAGTATGTGTATATATTAATCCCAAACTCCTAATGTATCCTTCCTCCTTCCTTTTGTAACCATAGGTTTGTTTTCTGTGTTTGTGAGTAAATAAGCTCATTTGTATCATATTTTAGACCCCATATGTTAGTGATACTGTGTGGTATTTCTTTCTCTGTCTTACTTCACTTAGTACAATAATCTCTAGGTCCATCCATATTGCTGCAAATGGCATTGCTTTGATCTGTTTTATGGCTGAGTATTCTGTGGTGTGTGTGTATGTGACATCTTTATTTATTCATGTGCTGATGGATGCATAAGTTGCTTCCATGTCTTAGTTATTGCAGATAATGCTGCTATGAATAGCAGGATGCATGTATCTTTCAAATTAGAGTTTTTGTGTTTTCTGGGTATATGCCCAAGAGTGAGATTGCTGGATCATATGGTAGCTTTAGTTTTTGTTTTTTTAAGAAACCTCCACACTGCTTTATTGAGTGGCTGCCACAATTTACGTTCCTTGCAACAGTGTAGAAGTTTCCCTTTTCTCCATACTCTCTCTGGCATTTATTATTTGTGGACTTTCTGATGATGGCCATTCTGACCAGTGTGAGGTGATACCTGAACATCATATTCTTATAATAACTGCCTACAGCTAGAAAATAAACTTGGTGAAGTATTTTAATGGAGTTTGGTTCATAGAAGTATAATTTCTACTACCCTTAGGAAATGATAATCCTATTAGCTTAATGGAAAATAATATTGAAGCCTATTTAGTTCTTGAACTTAATCTGTTTTTATCATGTGGTTGTGTTTGTGTATGTGTGTATGTGAGCCACAAAGTAAGTAATAGATAATGAATTCATGGCTTATCCTAATATAAAACAACTCAACTCTATTAATATACGAATTGGCATGTGCCTAATTAGCAAGATCATCTTATTGATAATGTGGTGTGCCTAATTTATGTAGAGAGAAAAAAGAGTGGTATCAATTTTAATACTATTTCATCTGAGTGTGATTTGTCAAAAAGACTATTTTCTCTTATCCTGTTCAAAGTGTTCCTCATCAATATCTACACATATGACCATTATCTAGTATGCTTAAGATATGTAAACTCTGCTAATAAGTTATGGCAATAAGATATATATGGTAAAGAAAGAGTCTGTATGAGGTAAGTCATCAGATTAAATACTGTAATTCTGATTTCTTTGCCTCCCACTTGTATTTATGACATTTCAAGTTCCATCTCAGAACATAGTTGCTAGTCATTTGGCCAGTATTTCATATCTCAGGGTGTACAATGCTGAAGACCACAGGGGCCCTGGGAGACTTTGCACAAGTAAACATGCACCGTGAGGATACAGATCAGGCCTAGTAAGACTGTGATTCAGCTCTTTGGTCTCATGAACCATGTCCCTCAGTCTGGGTTCAGAGTATACACTGGAATGAAAATGAGACTCTGGGCAAGCTAGGGTCTTTATCTAGGCTGGTCTCTTCCAACAGGTCCAGATGAGATTGTGTGGTCATTTCAGGGACAAGGTATGGATATTTAGTGAAGGCGAAGAGTTGTGGGGGTATGATAGATGTGTGGTACAAAAGACAGAACTGGGGGAAAAGGGTAGATATTAAATATTTTGAAGTTTATTCCATTGTTACCCCCTAACCTGTAGTTTTGTTGGTCCTAGGTTGTCCTTTTCTGATGATGCTCCAAGCAGAAACTTTAATATTGGCTTCCTGGGTTTTTCTCTGTCTTTATTTTTCCATTGTTTATAAACTTGGCTAGGTGGATGACTCTTGTTTCTGAAACTTTTCTTTCTTTTTTTTTGGCCACTTCTGTTGATCTTTCATTTATTTATCTTTGTTCTTTGGCCTGTGTGGGCCTCCCATTGCAGTGACCTCTCTTGTTGCAGAGCACTGGCTCTGGGCGCATGTGCTCCAGAGCTCCAGCTTGGTAGTTGGACACATCAGTTCAGCTGCTCCACAGCACGTGGAATCTTCCCCCACCAGGGATCGAAGCCGCGCCCCTTGCACTGCAAGGCAGTGTCCTTACCCGCTGGACCACCAGGGAAGCCCTGAAACTTTTATTTCTTTATAATATTCTTTTGAAATCTTTTTCCATTATTATTCCTTTCTCTCAGGCTTTGACTGGTTTTAAGATTGTATTCAAATTAACTTTAAAACCCAATTTTCCTCTTTTAGAATTGCTCTTTTACCTTTATTTTCTTCAACCTCACATGCTGTCACTTAATGTGTTTCACCTGTGTGCTTTTTAAATGAATGCCTTCAAGGATTGTCTCCCCCTTTATCAAGAATGAGTTACATAGATAGTTTTTATTTATCCATATGTGTTGTGATTTCTGGGAAAACTATTCTATTTGAATCATGTAGGTAGAAAATAAGTTCCCTCTCTGCCCTCTTCTTACTAGCCAAATCGACATGAAGTAATGAGATGATTGAACTCTTCAGAGAATATGGGGTTTAGAAACAGTTATCTGGGCAGGAGGCGCAGTTCTGATCTGAAATGGCAAAAGAGTCCTGGGATTGGAATTTTATAGATTCTTCTTCCCCAGGAGCTGTGCCTGTCCTGGTCGAATTTGTTCTTCTGCTTTGCCTTTTCTTATAGGTATAATCAGATGTCATCATAAGATCTCTTATGAGTAGTGTTATTTTTGCCGCAGTTCTCACTTGTGTTTTCTTTGTTAAAAACTGTTAGGAACCACAGGAAATGTGTTATCCTTCAGTGAAACAAGAGCACATCAAGTGGTTCAGCAGAAATCAGAGCAGTTCATGATTTACAACCAAAAGCAGCTCACAAGGATTTATCCTCTGCCTACCGCATTGATTCCAGTAACTTCAACCCTCTGCCCTACTGGAATGCAGGTTGCCAGCTAGGTGCGTATGCCGTGGGGAGGAGTGATTCTCCGTGGGTCTTGACTCTATGCTGCTGTCTTGCCTAATTCTTTTAAACTTCAAACTTGCACAGTGGCGCTGAATTACCAGTCTGAAGGGCGAATGATGCAGTTAAATCGAGCCAAATTCAAGACTAACGGCAACTGCGGCTACGTCCTCAAACCTCAGCAGATGTGCAAAGGTGTGTGTTAATTTCATAGTCATATTTCTGAATGCAGGAGACCTCTGCTGCAGGAGCTCTTGGGAAAGTTTAGCAGCATGATTTTTAAAAACAAGGAAAGTATTGAAATGTAAATAACTTTAAAAATTACGTATTTTTAATTGAAGGATAATTGCAATATTGTATTGGTTTTCACCATACATTCACATGGATCAGCTGTAGGTATATATATGTCCCCTCCTTCTTGAGCCTCCCTCCCACCTCCCACCCCGGGAGCTTGTCACAAAGCCCTGGTTTGAGTTCCCTGAGTAACACAGGAAATTCCCATTGGTTGTCTATTATACGTATGTTAGTGTATATGATTCCATGCTACTCTCTCCATTTGTCCCACCCTACCCTCTCTCCCATAGTTTATGTCTGCCTCCACTGCTGCCCTGCAAATAGGTTCTATTTGAATCATGTAGGTAGAAAATAAGTTCCTCTCTGCCCTCTTCTTACTAGCCAAATCGACATGAAGTAATGAGATGATTGAACTCTTCAGAGAATATGGGGTTTAGAAACAGTTATCTGGGCAGGAGCGCAGTTCTGATCTGAAATGGCAAAAGAGTCCTGGGATTGGAATTTTATAGATTCTTCTTCCCCAGGAGCTGTGCCTGTCCTGGTCGAATTTGTTCTTCTGCTTTGCCTTTTCTTATAGGTATAATCAGATGTCATCATAAGATCTCTTATGAGTAGTGTTATTTTTGCCGCAGTTCTCACTTGTGTTTTCTTTGTTAAAAACTGTTAGGAACCACAGGAAATGTGTTATCCTTCAGTGAAACAAGAGCACATCAAGTGGTTCAGCAGAAATCAGAGCAGTTCATGATTTACAACCAAAAGCAGCTCACAAGGATTTATCCCTCTGCCTACCGCATTGATTCCAGTAACTTCAACCCTCTGCCCTACTGGAATGCAGGTTGCCAGCTAGGTGCGTATGCCGTGGGGAGGAGTGATTCTCCGTGGGTCTTGACTCTATGCTGCTGTCTTGCCTAATTCTTTTAAACTTCAAACTTGCACAGTGGCGCTGAATTACCAGTCTGAAGGGCGAATGATGCAGTTAAATCGAGCCAAATTCAAGACTAACGGCAACTGCGGCTACGTCCTCAAACCTCAGCAGATGTGCAAAGGTGTGTGTTAATTTCATAGTCATATTTCTGAATGCAGGAGACCTCTGCTGCAGGAGCTCTTGGGAAAGTTTAGCAGCATGATTTTTAAAAACAAGGAAAGTATTGAAATGTAAATAACTTTAAAAATTACGTATTTTTAATTGAAGGATAATTGCAATATTGTATTGGTTTTCACCATACATTCACATGGATCAGCTGTAGGTATATATATGTCCCCTCCTTCTTGAGCCTCCCTCCCACCTCCCACCCCGGGAGCTTGTCACAAAGCCCTGGTTTGAGTTCCCTGAGTAACACAGGAAATTCCCATTGGTTGTCTATTATACGTATGTTAGTGTATATGATTCCATGCTACTCTCTCCATTTGTCCCACCCTACCCTCTCTCCCCTGTCCATAAGTCTGTTCTGTATGTCAGTGCCTCCACTGCTGCCCTGCAAATAGGTTCATCTTTTTAGATTCCACATATATGTGTTAATATACAATATTTGTTTTTCTCTTTCTGGTCCACTTCATTCTGTATCACAGGCTCCAGATGCATCCACCTCATTAGCACTGACTCACATGTGTTTCTTTTTATGGCTAAGTAATATTTCATTGTATATATGTACCACAGCTTCTTTATCCATTCATCTGTCACTGGACAGCTAGATTGCTTTCTTGTCCTAGCTAGTAAATAGTGCTGCAGTGACCGCTGGGGTACAGGTATCCTTTTCAGTATGCTTTCCTCAGGTTTTATGCCCAGAATTGGGATTGTTGAATCAGATGGGTAATTTTATTCCTAGTTTTTAAAGGAATCTTCATACTATCTTCCACAGTGGCTGTAGTAATTTGGAATGTAAATAACTCTTTTCATCACTGTCTAATAATGGGTGGCATGATATTCATAATTTTTCTTGCAATGTTTATGTACCTAAAGAGGAGCATGGATGATAGCAGTGGATTGTCACCTGAAATCCAGTGGCCCAGCATGATATTCATTGGGCATTATTTGTAAATTTAATGTTTTCAGAAACTTTAAAGAAGTGTGAATCTGAGACCTGCTGGCAAAATTATAATAGCACCTGAAACAATTTTATCAAACCCTTTTAGTCAGCTTATTCCAGTTGCAGCCATGCTAATGACAAGAAAATACGGCAGTATTGGATCAAAAGTACTTCCTTCTGGTTCAGCTCATTGAAATTCTTTTTAAAATTTCCAAATTGGATTTTTCAACAGTTCAAGTAAACAACTGTTGACAGATGTGTCTTCAGAATTTTGTGATTTGCATGTTTCTTGCTATGCTGTTTAATTTATTTCAGGTCTTCTTTTTGTTCTATTCACTTTATACCTGTGATAGCCTAGGTTAGAAAATTACGTGAATCTGATCATTGCTCCCATTCTCTGTACTATGGGCATTCAGATAAAATGTTCCTCTTACCCTCTGCTGTGGTCTATAATTGCATCACAGACACTGATTTTAAATTGGTTCATTCTTCTGGCTTTGGGGAACACAGATTCAAACAAATAGCACAGCTATGGAAATGCCAGCTGGCATTACCTTCAGGCAAAAGCCACACTGATTGTTATGTGATCATTTCTTTCCTTTAAGAAACACTGTTGTAATCCAGCATTTATTGTTACCTTTTTCTATAAGCATAAGGTGTGTGTGTGTATATGTGTGTGCCTATGTGTGTGTGTGTATTTCCATGCTACCCACCTTAGATTGTAACCTCTACTTGGCTCAGGTACTTTCAACCCTTTCTCGGGTGATCCACTTCCTGCCAACCCCAAAAAGCAGCTCATCCTGAAAGTGATCAGTGGACAACAGCTCCCCAAACCTCCAGACTCCATGTTTGGAGACCGAGGCGAGGTAAGCCATGCATTGTGCTTACATTTCATCTGAAATGTCTTCGGGGTGCCGTGCGTGTGTTTGCAAATGAGCCCTGACCTCAGCTCATCCGATATCAGCTGACTTATTGGCAAAGCACACACAGGTCCTTCTGGAGTGCAGGGCACCGTCTCTTTTGGAGGCATGAGTGCAACACAGTTCAGTTCACAATTCAAGATTGTAGCTGACCATGCTAAATGGAGGTGCAAGGAGCAATGTTATTAATAGAAACATTGCACAGGCGAAGGCCTTACCCTCTCATCTGTATTTTTCATCTGCTGTGCCCCTCCTCTATGCTGCCCGTCAGCCGCCTGCTCCCTGGCCACAGGCCACTCTTCCCTTGCTTCACTTCCATTGCTTGGTTCCCTCTGTGACCACAGCCCTTGTTCTTTCCAGAGCTGTCATTCCAGGATTCCGCTTGGCTTCTTGGCTTCTATTTTCTCGCTCCTTGTCAGCCTCTCCTCTGCTCATGTCCTTCCTCTCAGGAGCAGTCCATCACTTCATGCTCTTTGCCACTCCCACCTGTTAAACTAACCTTTCTGGATCCTAATGTTGATGGGGACCACACAGTTCTGAGTGGTCCCACGATCAGCTGTCTCAAATCTCTGCTGAGTGCTGCAGTGCCATCACAGCTCCACCTCGTCAGCCCTCCGTCCTGTTTCCCTCGGTGGTTATTGTCAACCTCTTCTCTCCTCAAACATGTGTTCTCTTCACTTTTTCATCTTCCATAGATGGCCCCATATCCTGCCTCTCAGGAAGCAGAGCTTCAGGTGGGGCCGTATCTTCCATCTGTATCGCCTCCAGCCTGAGTCCGAGCCACTGTCAGCTCTTGGCAGTTCTGCTGTGGTCTCCTCTCAGCTCACGGGTCTCCCTGCTTCCATTTTCCGTTCTCTCAGCAGCAAGAATAATTATGTTGGAAGTATTAGGAAGTTTCTCCTTATGACCTCTTCTTTCCGTTTTTCTTCACTGTCTGTAAAAAGAAGACTCCCCATATTTTCCCGAATATTTTGAAAAATTTCAAACCTTAGGAAAAAAAGTTCTCAAACCAGAGATTGAACCCCAGTCCCCTGCATTGAGTGCATGAAATCTTAGCCACTGGACCACCAGGGAAGTTCCAGCTTTTCTCTCTTAAGAACAAGAAGGTTGGGACTTCCCTGGTGGTTCAGTGGCTCAGACCCCATATTCCAAACAATCCCTAGTTTGATCCCTAGTCAGGACACTGGATCCCACATGCCACAACTAAAGATCCTGCATGCTGAACAAATACCTGGTGCAGCCTAACTAGTTAACTAAATTTTAAAAAAGAACAAGAAAGTTATCCTATATAACTGCAATATATTCATTATACTCATGACATTTAGTATTGGTACAGTAATATGTTTTTCTGCTATTTTTATTTAATTCAATTTAATTTTTAAGTTTTGACCTCTTTTTTTGTTTGTTTATTTATTTATTTATTTATTTATTTATTTTCATCCATCTTTATTCTTTGGCCTGTGTGGGCCTCCCATTGCAGTGGCCTCTCTCATTGCAGAGCGCCGGCTCTGGGCACATGCACTGCAGAGTGCTGACTGGTAATTGGACATACCAGTCCAGCTGCTCTGTGGCACGTGGGATTTTCCCGGGCCAGGGATTGATCTGGTATCCCCTGCACTGCAAGGCACTCTTTACCCACTGGACCACCAGGGAAGCCCCACCTATTTTTTTTTTTTTTTTTTTAAGGCCCTCAGAACTTTATCCATCTTTTTGAATTTTTTTTTAAAAATATTTAACCATTTTCTTATAATTTTGAATGGTTATTTTTCATTTACAGTTATTACAATAATTGTCTGTATTGCCCATGCTGTACGGTACAGTCATAAGCCTATATTATACCCAAAAATTTGTTGGTACAATAAGGGTATCTAATATAAAACCTGTATTTATTTTTTCTCCATTGCCCCAAAATTGTTCTTACATCTTTTCTTTTCATTTTTAGATTCAGAGTCCAATTAAGAATCACCCATTGCTTTTAGTTGTTACTTCTCTTTGGTCTTTTGAAATGTAGACCAGTTCTCTAGCTTTTGTTGTCATTATATTGATATTTTAAAATATGTCCAAGTCAGTTGTGTCCGTAATATCTTTCAGTTTGCATTTACCTGATTGTTTGTTCATGTCTAGAGTCATAATAAGCACATTTGGCAGGAACGCTGCATGGGCAATGTGTATCCTTCTCAGTGCATCATATCAGGCACCCCAGGGAAGTTCCAGCTTTTCTCTCTTAAGAACAAGAAGGTTGGGACTTCCCTGGTGGTTCAGTGGCTCAGACCCCATATTCCAAACAATCCCTAGTTTGATCCCTAGTCAGGACACTGGATCCCACATGCCACAACTAAAGATCCTGCATGCTGAACAAATACCTGGTGCAGCCTAACTAGTTAACTAAATTTTAAAAAAGAACAAGAAAGTTATCCTATATAACTGCAATATATTCATTATACTCATGACATTTAGTATTGGTACAGTAATATGTTTTTCTGCTATTTTTATTTAATTCAATTTAATTTTTAAGTTTTGACCTCTTTTTTTGTTTGTTTATTTATTTATTTATTTATTTATTTATTTTCATCCATCTTTATTCTTTGGCCTGTGTGGGCCTCCCATTGCAGTGGCCTCTCTCATTGCAGAGCGCCGGCTCTGGGCACATGCACTGCAGAGTGCTGACTGGTAATTGGACATACCAGTCCAGCTGCTCTGTGGCACGTGGGATTTTCCCGGGCCAGGGATTGATCTGGTATCCCCTGCACTGCAAGGCACTCTTTACCCACTGGACCACCAGGGAAGCCCCACCTATTTTTTTTTTTTTTTTTTTAAGGCCCTCAGAACTTTATCCATCTTTTTGAATTTTTTTTTAAAAATATTTAACCATTTTCTTATAATTTTGAATGGTTATTTTTCATTTACAGTTATTACAATAATTGTCTGTATTGCCCATGCTGTACGGTACAGTCATAAGCCTATATTATACCCAAGAATTTGTTGGTACAATAAGGGTATCTAATATAAAACCTGTATTTATTTTTTCTCCATTGCCCCAAAATTGTTCTTACATCTTTTCTTTTCATTTTTAGATTCAGAGTCCAATTAAGAATCACCCATTGCTTTTAGTTGTTACTTCTCTTTGGTCTTTTGAAATGTAGACCAGTTCTCTAGCTTTTGTTGTCATTATATTGATATTTTAAAATATGTCCAAGTCAGTTGTGTCCGTAATATCTTTCAGTTTGCATTTACCTGATTGTTTGTTCATGTCTAGAGTCATAATAAGCACATTTGGCAGGAACGCTGCATGGGCAATGTGTATCCTTCTCAGTGCATCATATCAGGCACCCCATTGTGTCAGCGTATCCCAGGACTGATGTTACTTGGCTAAGGGGGTTTCTTCCAAATGTTTTTCATTGCATAGTTATCGTTCTATCTTTATCATACAGAGTATGTGGTATTAATCTTTTAAATGTATGAGGAGTATCTTTCTTTTATAATTAGAATAAAATCCAACCTCTTTATTGTGGCTTATGAAGTTCTCTGTTAGAAGATTTTAACTTTTTTGTGAGCCCTAGAAAAAAGACAGTGTCTGATGAGACTTTTAGATCTTTTCTCAGACTAATGTTTGTTTGTTTGTTTGTTTTTTAACTTCTTTTTCTTTTTTTTTCAGCTACTTCTATTGATCTTTCATTTATTTATCTTTGTTCTTTGGCCTGTGTGGGCCTCCCATTGCAGTGGCCTCTCTCTCTGCAGAGCCCTGGCTCCAGACGCATGCACTCCAGAGCTCTGGCTCAGTAGTTGGACACATCAGACCAGCCAGTCTGTTGCACGTGGGATCTTCCCAGGCCAGGGATCGAACCGGCGCCCTTGCACTGCAAGGCGATGTCCTTACCCACTGGATCACCAGGGAAACCCCAGACTAATGTTTTTAAATGCATACCCTAAAACAGATAAAGTAACACAGAACGCTAATTATATTGAAATTCACTTATCAGTATATTAGAAACAAATTTTGACGTACAAATGTGTGTGCAATAAAAGCAGGATCTAGAGGGCTGAAGAACTGTTAGAATTTTGAAGTTTTGCTGAGTAAGGGTGATGCACAGAGATTTCTGCCACAGTGGCAATGTGACTTAAACATCTGTGATTTCCAGCAGACACAATTACAGTACTAATACTCTATGTTGTGCTTTAGCCAGCGACTAGTGAAAATATCTAAGCACCCTGAATTGCCAGCCTGTCATCTCTCACATTGTTCATATCTCTGAGAAGAAAGTAAACAGTAACTTTTCTTGCTCCCAATCAGAAAATTGATTGTCATCTTTAATTTTCACCTTTTCTCTGCTCTCCATATTGACTCAGCTACCATCTCCTGGACATTCTACCTCCCAAATCTCTCCCCAGGCTTACTGCCACTGTTTAGTTGCATTCTCCTGACGTGTCACCTGGATGACAATGTGATGAAGCTGACCCTGTTGTCTTAGGTTTCTGATGTTACTTGGCTAAGGGGGTTTCTTCCAAATGTTTTTCATTGCATAGTTATCGTTCTATCTTTATCATACAGAGTATGTGGTATTAATCTTTTAAATGTATGAGGAGTATCTTTCTTTTATAATTAGAATAAAATCCAACCTCTTTATTGTGGCTTATGAAGTTCTCTGTTAGAAGATTTTAACTTTTTTGTGAGCCCTAGAAAAAAGACAGTGTCTGATGAGACTTTTAGATCTTTTCTCAGACTAATGTTTGTTTGTTTGTTTGTTTTTTAACTTCTTTTTCTTTTTTTTTCAGCTACTTCTATTGATCTTTCATTTATTTATCTTTGTTCTTTGGCCTGTGTGGGCCTCCCATTGCAGTGGCCTCTCTCTCTGCAGAGCCCTGGCTCCAGACGCATGCACTCCAGAGCTCTGGCTCAGTAGTTGGACACATCAGACCAGCCAGTCTGTTGCACGTGGGATCTTCCCAGGCCAGGGATCGAACCGGCGCCCTTGCACTGCAAGGCGATGTCCTTACCCACTGGATCACCAGGGAAACCCCAGACTAATGTTTTTAAATGCATACCCTAAAACAGATAAAGTAACACAGAACGCTAATTATATTGAAATTCACTTATCAGTATATTAGAAACAAATTTTGACGTACAAATGTGTGTGCAATAAAAGCAGGATCTAGAGGGGCTGAAGAACTGTTAGAATTTTGAAGTTTTGCTGAGTAAGGGTGATGCACAGAGATTTCTGCCACAGTGGCAATGTGACTTAAACATCTGTGATTTCCAGCAGACACAATTACAGTACTAATACTCTATGTTGTGCTTTAGCCAGCGACTAGTGAAAATATCTAAGCACCCTGAATTGCCAGCCTGTCATCTCTCACATTGTTCATATCTCTGAGAAGAAAGTAAACAGTAACTTTTCTTGCTCCCAATCAGAAAATTGATTGTCATCTTTAATTTTCACCTTTTCTCTGCTCTCCATATTGACTCAGCTACCATCTCCTGGACATTCTACCTCCCAAATCTCTCCCCAGGCTTACTGCCACTGTTTAGTTGCATTCTCCTGACGTGTCACCTGGATGACAATGTGATGAAGCTGACCCTGTTGTCTTAGGTTTACAGATGAGGAAACTGAAGCACAGTTACTCTACTGGTCCTGCAGTGTTAAACCAGGAAGTTGTCCTTTAAGCCTATGACTTCTTTTAAAAGTTTTTTTTTTAAATTGGAAAATAATTGCTTTACAGCGTTGTGTTGGTTTCTGCTGTATAACAACACAAGTCAGCTATAAGTATACATGTATCCCCTCCACCTTGAACTTCCCTCTCCCTCACCCCCATCCCATCCTTCTAGGTCATCACAGAGCACCCAGCTCCCTGTGCCCTCCAGCTGCTCCCCACTGGCTGTCTCTTTTACACTCGGAAGTGTATATATGTCCGCGCTACTCTCTTTGGCATCTTGAATTCCTTAAGTTAGGTTTAATTAAAGTAAGCCTCTTAACTTCTTTAAAAACAGAAGTCATGTTTATTAGCTGCCCCCAAATCTAAAACCCCCAATGGCACAGACTTACCACAGGATTCTGTTCTAAGAAGAAGTTTCTGGTATCAAAAATTTAATGGAAAACGTGTAAACTTTAGCTGTGGTTTATTAGTAAACAAAAAATGTCTATCCACCTAATTGTCTCAAAATGTTTTTCCATCATATGTCTAGCTCATACTCCCTGAAATTCCCCGCCTTCCCGCAAACTCCAAGCTCCTGAAACAGTGCTTATCCAGACTGCCTACCTCCCTCCTTTCTGAGACCTGAAGGATTTTATTCCTTCCTTGCTGCTTATCTAGAATGACAAAGGAGAGCTTACAGATGACCAACAAAAGAGTATTCCTCCCCCAGAGGACAGCGGATGTGGGGAGGTGAAGGTTTTTGTTTGTTTTGGGCCACACTGCATGGGGTGCTGCACCTTAGTTCCCTGCAGTGGAAGCTTGAAGTCCCAACCACCGGAGGACCAGGGAATGCCTTCATCTTTTTCTTTTGATGACCTTTTTTACCATTTTATTTTTAAATACTTTAACATTTGCTAACAGTACAAAATCAGTACACAGTTGATTTAACTACATTCAAGTGAACAAATCAAATGTGGAAGACAGAATAGATCCAGCACCCCCAGAAGGCTTCTGTACACCTTCCCAGTCAATATCTACTCCCAAGTCTCCTTCCCTTCATCAAATAGCAGCCCCTGTCACAAGATGCTGATTAAGTCTCTGCTTAAGTGTTATGTAAATGGACTCTGACAGCATATACCCTTTTATGTCTGACTTGTTCCACATTATGGCTATGTAGCAGCACTTTGTTGTCTTTTCATTGTTGTGTAGTATTCGTTAAATGAATATTCCACCATGGATCCATGTTACTCATTATGGGGATTTAGGCTGTTTCCAGTGTGTGACCATTAAGAATGTACCAGCTCTGAGCATTTTTGCATAGACAGAAGCTCTCATTTCTATTGGGTATATACCCTCAAATGGAGTCGTAGGTTCATAGCGTAAAGTTTGTTCAGCGTTAGTGGATATTGGCAAATAACAATGTAATCTTTTTATTCCTGCCTCATCTCTGACTCTGTTGCACCTGGTACAATTTCTCTTTCTTAGTGACACCTAACTCAATGGGTTGCTGTTGATGTGTGACATTTTGACCAATATTCCTCAGTTAACACATGTGTAGAAATGTGTACAGATACACACATGTGTATGTGCAGAAAAGTGGTAGTAATGCTTTTTATCTTTTACAGATCATCGACCCTTTTGTTGAAGTTGAAATTATTGGATTGCCAGTAGATTGTTGTAAAGATCAAACTCGTGTGGTGGATGACAATGGTAAGATTATAATCTCTGTTCCCTTTTAATAAAGATGCTCTAGAAACAGAATTTGCATCGAAAAAGAAAAATGTTTCTGTGTGGGAGATAAATCTTTAAAATCTGGAACTGCCATCTTAATTTTGTTAAGATTTTTCAACACATCAAGCTAAGTAAGTGTGAACTGATGCATGGTATATTTTGATGGATGTTCTAATCTAGGCTCTCAAGACTTCTGCTTTTGAAGCAAATGCGTTTTTCTAATAAATGAATGATATTTTAATGGACTGGGTTACAACTTCATATTGAAAATGACTTGGGTTTTACAACCTTCATAAATTGAATTTAACAGTACAAAATCAGTACACAGTTGATTTAACTACATTCAAGTGAACAAATCAAATGTGGAAGACAGAATAGATCCAGCACCCCCAGAAGGCTTCTGTACACCTTCCCAGTCAATATCTACTCCCAAGTCTCCTTCCCTTCATCAAATAGCAGCCCCTGTCACAAGATGCTGATTAAGTCTCTGCTTAAGTGTTATGTAAATGGACTCTGACAGCATATACCCTTTTATGTCTGACTTGTTCCACATTATGGCTATGTAGCAGCACTTTGTTGTCTTTTCATTGTTGTGTAGTATTCGTTAAATGAATATTCCACCATGGATCCATGTTACTCATTATGGGGATTTAGGCTGTTTCCAGTGTGTGACCATTAAGAATGTACCAGCTCTGAGCATTTTTGCATAGACAGAAGCTCTCATTTCTATTGGGTATATACCCTCAAATGGAGTCGTAGGTTCATAGCGTAAAGTTTGTTCAGCGTTAGTGGATATTGGCAAATAACAATGTAATCTTTTTATTCCTGCCTCATCTCTGACTCTGTTGCACCTGGTACAATTTCTCTTTCTTAGTGACACCTAACTCAATGGGTTGCTGTTGATGTGTGACATTTTGACCAATATTCCTCAGTTAACACATGTGTAGAAATGTGTACAGATACACACATGTGTATGTGCAGAAAAGTGGTAGTAATGCTTTTTATCTTTTACAGATCATCGACCCTTTTGTTGAAGTTGAAATTATTGGATTGCCAGTAGATTGTTGTAAAGATCAAACTCGTGTGGTGGATGACAATGGTAAGATTATAATCTCTGTTCCCTTTTAATAAAGATGCTCTAGAAACAGAATTTGCATCGAAAAAGAAAAATGTTTCTGTGTGGGAGATAAATCTTTAAAATCTGGAACTGCCATCTTAATTTTGTTAAGATTTTTCAACACATCAAGCTAAGTAAGTGTGAACTGATGCATGGTATATTTTGATGGATGTTCTAATCTAGGCTCTCAAGACTTCTGCTTTTGAAGCAAATGCGTTTTTCTAATAAATGAATGATATTTTAATGGACTGGGTTACAACTTCATATTGAAAATGACTTGTTACATTTTTATGTTGTTTTATGACACAAATTGCCTCAGAGTTCTCATTTGTGAAACCCACATCCTAATGATTTCCCATTTTCTCTGGAGCATGTAAAACTGTGAAGACAAGGGCAGCATGCACTGGCAAGTTTACTTCTTGAACATGTGCTTGTGGTGGAGCGGCCACACTCTTATTTTGGCCATAATACGAAGGAAGCTTTCTTTACTCAAGCCTCATGTATTTTTCTTAACAGTCTTCTGAAGTTGTATTTATTCATACATATGACAAACTCTGGGTTTCCCAGGTGGCACTCGTGGTAAAGAACCCACCTGCCAATGTAGGAGATGCAAGAGACTCGGGTTCCATCCCTGGGTTCATAAAATAACCTGGAGGAGAGCATGGCAAGCCACTTCAATATTCCTGCCTGGAGAATCCCATGGACAGAGGAGACTGGGGGCTACAGTCCATGGGGTTGCAATGAATCAAACATGACTGAAACAACTTAGTGTGTAAAGATGACAAAAACTATTACATGCCTGTTTTTCCTCAGTCTCTAGTCATTAAAACTGTAAAAAAAAAAAAAAAAAGATCTAAACTCCAATCCTCAAAGCATATGGGAAATTAGAGATTCCTCGACAGAGTTTCAGAAGAGTTTAAAGTAAGGAATTTGAGGGTTCAAGAATAGTACTTGGAAATAAAATGCTTAAAGGAAGTAAGCTTCCCATACTGCATTTTCCTACCAATGCTCAGTGAATTTCTTTTGTCTCAGAGGTAATTGAGAGGTCTCCACTTAGTCAACAAGAAGTATCTCTTCTCTTATTCTGGAGGGACACCTTAATGATTTTCAGTCCATAATTATTTCATTAGTTCAAGCACTTGGGTTAAGTGGCTGATGCCTCCTAAATGCATACGTCTAATGACACTGATTTTCATTTTTAGAAAAGAAAAACAAACTTATTGAGTACTTGAATCTTTGTCTATTTGATTATTTTATCTAAGAGAATTTTACCAAGAAATAAATGTTTTTGCCTTTTAGAATTTGAGTTGAATTATATACTTTTACCATTTATTTTCAGTACCTATGAAAACGTATCATCTTTCATGTATTAAAGTCTTGCTTCATGAGAAGCCACTGGGAATCCAGTATGCCTCATCTCACTTGGCTCTGTCACTAGTTGTGTGATATTAGGTGCATTATATTTTCTCTGAGTATCAGTTTTCTCAACTAGAACATGAGCATTATATTTTCTAGATTAAAAAATGAGCATGGGTTACCCGTGTAATTTTTAAGGGTTATGTATTTTTGAAAGTCATTAATGTATATTTTTTCTTAATTAGGAAAAAACCCCTGCCCTACCACCGTTAGAGAACTGCCATAAGAATTAAATAGGATGGTATATGTACAAATAGGGCTTCCCCTGTGGACTTCCCAGCAGTAAAGAATCTGCCTGCAATTCAGGGGATGCAAGAGACATGGGTTCAATCCCTGGGTCAGAAAGATCTCCTGGAGGAGAGCATGACAACCACACCAGTATTCTTAACTGGAAAATCCCATGGACAGAGGAGCCTAGGGGGCCTATAGTCCACAGGGTCGCAAAGAGTCAGACTTGACCGGGCAACTGAACAACAATAATAGCAACATATATACAATAACACTGGATGCTTGTTGGTGATGAAACAACTTAGTGTGTAAAGATGACAAAAACTATTACATGCCTGTTTTTCCTCAGTCTCTAGTCATTAAAACTGTAAAAAAAAAAAAAAAAAAAAGATCTAAACTCCAATCCTCAAAGCATATGGGAAATTAGAGATTCCTCGACAGAGTTTCAGAAGAGTTTAAAGTAAGGAATTTGAGGGTTCAAGAATAGTACTTGGAAATAAAATGCTTAAAGGAAGTAAGCTTCCCATACTGCATTTTCCTACCAATGCTCAGTGAATTTCTTTTGTCTCAGAGGTAATTGAGAGGTCTCCACTTAGTCAACAAGAAGTATCTCTTCTCTTATTCTGGAGGGACACCTTAATGATTTTCAGTCCATAATTATTTCATTAGTTCAAGCACTTGGGTTAAGTGGCTGATGCCTCCTAAATGCATACGTCTAATGACACTGATTTTCATTTTAGAAAAGAAAAACAAACTTATTGAGTACTTGAATCTTTGTCTATTTGATTATTTTATCTAAGAGAATTTTACCAAGAAATAAATGTTTTTGCCTTTTAGAATTTGAGTTGAATTATATACTTTTACCATTTATTTTCAGTACCTATGAAAACGTATCATCTTTCATGTATTAAAGTCTTGCTTCATGAGAAGCCACTGGGAATCCAGTATGCCTCATCTCACTTGGCTCTGTCACTAGTTGTGTGATATTAGGTGCATTATATTTTCTCTGAGTATCAGTTTTCTCAACTAGAACATGAGCATTATATTTTCTAGATTAAAAAATGAGCATGGGTTACCCGTGTAATTTTTAAGGGTTATGTATTTTTGAAAGTCATTAATGTATATTTTTTCTTAATTAGGAAAAAACCCCTGCCCTACCACCGTTAGAGAACTGCCATAAGAATTAAATAGGATGGTATATGTACAAATAGGGCTTCCCCTGTGGACTTCCCAGCAGTAAAGAATCTGCCTGCAATTCAGGGGATGCAAGAGACATGGGTTCAATCCCTGGGTCAGAAAGATCTCCTGGAGGAGAGCATGACAACCACACCAGTATTCTTAACTGGAAAATCCCATGGACAGAGGAGCCTAGGGGGCCTATAGTCCACAGGGTCGCAAAGAGTCAGACTTGACCGGGCAACTGAACAACAATAATAGCAACATATATACAATAACACTGGATGCTTGTTGGTGATGATAACAGCAAACGTTTTGGTGGGTGAGAAGCATCCCTCTATTGGGGTGAGGTGGGGGAGAGGAATTGTTATTATTTCTACTAAAATATTATTCTTAGATCATTACTATAGATACTTTTTGAGCTTATTGAAACATTCTGGATATTGTGTAAAAACTTTCTCTACAATGCACTTTTGCTTCAAGGATTATTAGAATTGATGTAATAATTTACAGGCAATTTTCTTAACAATTATTTTCTAGCAATGGGGTAAATTCCAAGGCTGTATTTCAGTAAGGCATCCTGGGGTGGCTCCGTTGCCTTCACCAGTTTAATAACCACTGCAAGCAATTTTCACTGTCTGTTTTGCAGATGTTGTCACTAAATCATTTTTAGCCAACCCTTTTGCTTTTCTAATTTGTCTTTCCTTTTCCTCTGAGGATTTAACCCTGTATGGGAAGAAACCCTGACATTCACAGTACACATGCCAGAAATAGCATTGGTTCGGTTCCTCGTGTGGGATCATGATCCGATTGGCCGAGACTTCGTTGGGCAAAGAACTGTGACCTTCAGCAGCTTGGTGCCTGGTAATTCTGGCTGGACTTTTCTCTCTAGACTGTTCCTTTTTCTTTGAAAGATATAATATGTGATATGTGATATACATGATACCATATACGGGATGGTATGTATGATACGTAAAATATCTGTTACATGATGGCGTGGTGTCAACATAAAAAGCTATAGTAAAGTCAGGTATTTAATTCTGTTGCATCAATGAGAAAGCCAAATGCAAGTTCAACTAAAAGGAAACTACTTTCTCTACTTTTTTTCAGGCTACCGGCATGTCTATTTGGAAGGACTGACAGAAGCATCCATATTTGTCCACATAACAATCAATGAAATCTATGGAAAGGTGAAAAAGATCACAGGGCTTAAAGTCATGTACAACATAACTTTATGGTCCTTAACAACATGACTTAACATGACTTTTATGGTCCTTAAAGTTTTTCATTCACTGCATAAAAGGAACGTATATCTCGACAGGCTGTTTTTTTTGGCAGAAAGCTCTAGGGAAGGCTAGCGTACACCTCCTCAGTGTGCTCTCCTGCCCTCAGGTCCCCATCAATGGCTCCTTCCTCTGTTTATGGATGTGTTCTCATCTCCTCCACCTAGGGGCCCTCGCTGAACTTAACAGAACTGAGAAAATAATTACTCTCCCAGGCAATCATTTGGTTGACTAACACAGTAAAGCTGGAGTTACATGTTCAGCTTTTATTATAACCCTTAAAAACCTTAACTAGCTGACATGGGAAATGTAGTCTTGGTTGTTTGAATTACCTGTACTAACTGGGCTGTGTGTGATCCCAGCCAGTTCTAGGCAGGAGGCATTCTTTCAGTGCCATTGTATTCAACTGGTAACCGAAAAATCAGGAATGAATTAAAAGTCACCCACAGAACTTAAATGGAAAAGACCATGAAAGTGTATTCTGGCTCTCTCCTGATGCCAGTGTCTTCACAGCCCACTTGAAGTTTACATATCAATAGGCTCTCCTCTGGTAATGCCAGGTGACTAGGGACTTGGCGGCTAGACTCAGTTTGCAGGACTAGATGTGATTTGGAGGGTGTGACACTGACTAGGGCCCAGGAGCGTCCAGGGCTCTTTGTCAGAAGGTCTGTGTGGCCTGGGGCTCCTCCTCCAGAGGTTTATACATTCTCTGTGTTTCCGCTTGCCTGTCTGTACCTCCTTCATGAACAAATACTTCATCTTTAAAAACCCCAGACAGGTTCAAATCAGCTAATATTAAAATTATTTAAGGTAATTGATAAAGATGGTATGTATGATACGTAAAATATCTGTTACATGATGGCGTGGTGTCAACATAAAAAGCTATAGTAAAGTCAGGTATTTAATTCTGTTGCATCAATGAGAAAGCCAAATGCAAGTTCAACTAAAAGGAAACTACTTTCTCTACTTTTTTTCAGGCTACCGGCATGTCTATTTGGAAGGACTGACAGAAGCATCCATATTTGTCCACATAACAATCAATGAAATCTATGGAAAGGTGAAAAAGATCACAGGGCTTAAAGTCATGTACAACATAACTTTATGGTCCTTAACAACATGACTTAACATGACTTTTATGGTCCTTAAAGTTTTTCATTCACTGCATAAAAGGAACGTATATCTCGACAGGCTGTTTTTTTTGGCAGAAAGCTCTAGGGAAGGCTAGCGTACACCTCCTCAGTGTGCTCTCCTGCCCTCAGGTCCCCATCAATGGCTCCTTCCTCTGTTTATGGATGTGTTCTCATCTCCTCCACCTAGGGGCCCTCGCTGAACTTAACAGAACTGAGAAAATAATTACTCTCCCAGGCAATCATTTGGTTGACTAACACAGTAAAGCTGGAGTTACATGTTCAGCTTTTATTATAACCCTTAAAAAAACCTTAACTAGCTGACATGGGAAATGTAGTCTTGGTTGTTTGAATTACCTGTACTAACTGGGCTGTGTGTGATCCCAGCCAGTTCTAGGCAGGAGGCATTCTTTCAGTGCCATTGTATTCAACTGGTAACCGAAAAATCAGGAATGAATTAAAAGTCACCCACAGAACTTAAATGGAAAAGACCATGAAAGTGTATTCTGGCTCTCTCCTGATGCCAGTGTCTTCACAGCCCACTTGAAGTTTACATATCAATAGGCTCTCCTCTGGTAATGCCAGGTGACTAGGGACTTGGCGGCTAGACTCAGTTTGCAGGACTAGATGTGATTTGGAGGGTGTGACACTGACTAGGGCCCAGGAGCGTCCAGGGCTCTTTGTCAGAAGGTCTGTGTGGCCTGGGGCTCCTCCTCCAGAGGTTTATACATTCTCTGTGTTTCCGCTTGCCTGTCTGTACCTCCTTCATGAACAAATACTTCATCTTTAAAAAACTACCTGGCACAGAGTCAGTGTTCAGAAATGCCAGCTAATATTAATATTTGTAAGACTACAATCCATCTGGTCGGCAGTGGCCCAATTTGGCCTAAGAGTGATAAAGTTTCACAACTTCCTGTGTTACGTCCCGAATTTCTGTTTGTGCTGCTTGTTGCGGTCTCTCCTCTGGCCTAAATAGACATACATGTAAATGATCAAAAAATGCTTGAAGGAAATAATACAATTCAGAATTTATCTAAACCTTGAGCCAGAAATAGCATATGAAAAAGAAAACATTCTGTAGGACTTGTGTTCTCTCTCCTAAATAAATGTCCATATATAGTGTAAGTCATTTATTACTTTCTGAGTGCGTTTGGGTGGTTGTGAACTCAGCAGCCACAATGCGGTGGTTGTGAACTGAGCAATGAATGAACCAGTGACTAAGAATTCTAAGTGGGAGAAAGGGTTTATAGAGCATAGGTGTTGTATCGTCTTCTGTTTTTACCTGTGCAACCTTCTTGAATGAGCCCCAATTGTGTTTTTTTGTGCTTTTCTTCCCCCTTGCAGTGGAGCCCTTTAATCCTCAACCCCAGTTACACTATATTGCACTTTCTAGGAGCTACAAAGGTAGTTTCTCAGCATGGTGTCTGGTTCTGGCTGGCGCGTTTCTCTCTCAGTGGTCATGGCGGCATGCTCTCACATCGCTCCACCATCCTGCTTACCATCTTGAAACTTGCATCTGTGGCTTGGGGTCATAGGCGGCATTTTGGGCTCTCTCAAACATCAGTTGCCCCTTAAAACCATGAAAGTGTATTCTGGCTCTCTGATGCCAGTGTCTTCACAGCCCACTTGAAGTTTACATATCAATAGGCTCTCCTCTGGTAATGCCAGGTGACTAGGGACTTGGCGGCTAGACTCAGTTTGCAGGACTAGATGTGATTTGGAGGGTGTGACACTGACTAGGGCCCAGGAGCGTCCAGGGCTCTTTGTCAGAAGGTCTGTGTGGCCTGGGGCTCCTCCTCCAGAGGTTTATACATTCTCTGTGTTTCCGCTTGCCTGTCTGTACCTCCTTCATGAACAAATACTTCATCTTTAAAAAACTACCTGGCACAGAGTCAGTGTTCAGAAATGCCAGCTAATATTAATATTTGTAAGACTACAATCCATCTGGTCGGCAGTGGCCCAATTTGGCCTAAGAGTGATAAAGTTTCACAACTTCCTGTGTTACGTCCCGAATTTCTGTTTGTGCTGCTTGTTGCGGTCTCTCCTCTGGCCTAAATAGACATACATGTAAATGATCAAAAAATGCTTGAAGGAAATAATACAATTCAGAATTTATCTAAACCTTGAGCCAGAAATAGCATATGAAAAAGAAAACATTCTGTAGGACTTGTGTTCTCTCTCCTAAATAAATGTCCATATATAGTGTAAGTCATTTATTACTTTCTGAGTGCGTTTGGGTGGTTGTGAACTCAGCAGCCACAATGCGGTGGTTGTGAACTGAGCAATGAATGAACCAGTGACTAAGAATTCTAAGTGGGAGAAAGGGTTTATAGAGCATAGGTGTTGTATCGTCTTCTGTTTTTACCTGTGCAACCTTCTTGAATGAGCCCCAATTGTGTTTTTTTGTGCTTTTCTTCCCCCTTGCAGTGGAGCCCTTTAATCCTCAACCCCAGTTACACTATATTGCACTTTCTAGGAGCTACAAAGGTAGTTTCTCAGCATGGTGTCTGGTTCTGGCTGGCGCGTTTCTCTCTCAGTGGTCATGGCGGCATGCTCTCTCACATCGCTCCACCATCCTGCTTACCATCTTGAAACTTGCATCTGTGGCTTTAAGGCGGCTCAAGTTCATTACAGTCTGTTCACTGTGGAAACTCTTCCTACCACCTTGTTGTCTTGGGGCAGGAAACTTGTGGGCCTGCTTGGTTGTGAACATGGGAGACTGCCTTCCTCCCAAAGTCAGGCTGATGAGACGTTGTGCATGAGGTTGTGCAAACGTGCTGTGCGCTGCCATTTTCTTGGTTTGAATATTCTTAGGTGGCTGTGAGATTTCGTTTTCTATCTCTTTTTCATGCAGCTGTCATTTGAAAGGCAAGCGGTTGACACAGTGGCAGTTGCTTAACTTCTGCTTGGTCCTTTTGTATCTTCAGAACAGACAGCTCCAAGGTTTGAAGGGCCTGTTCAATAAGAATCCCAGACACAGTTCTTCAGAAAGCACTTCCCATTATGTTCGGAAACGATCGATCGGAGATAAGATTCTGCGCCGCACAGCCAGTGCTCCGGCCAAAGGGAGGAAAAAGAGCAAAATGGGCTTTCAAGAAATGGTTGAGATAAAGGATTCTGTTTCTGAGGCTGCAAGAGATCAAGACGGGGTCCTCAGAAGGACCACGCGGAGTCTGCAAGCGCGCCCCGTCTCTATGCCGGTTGACAGAAGTCTTCTCGGGGCTCTGTCGCTGCCTGTCTGTGAAAGCGCAAAAGACACTGAAGGGAAAGAAAACTCTCTGGGTAAGACGCTTTAAGTTTCTCTAAGAATACACCCCTTCGAGACACATTTTGGTCCCTGATTACCATTATGACATGGTTGACATTTTGTAGTTGCCGTAAAGTATTCTTGAAAAATAAATAATTACATTATATTACAAATGTTACCTTTTAGACCCAAGTTTAAACTTGTGGGAGAGGGTTGTAGAAGAGCTATTTCCTAAGTCACCTTAAGCCTCAAAGTAGCATTGACATCTGAAATTGACAGAGAGGGACCAGGGCTGATGGTGTAGAGGTTATGGGACCATGAGGTACAACAGAGGCAGGTGAAACCTGTAAAATAGAAGTCAGGATTTTCTTAGTGGGTACCTTAGTGATTTTCTGAGGATGAATAGAGTTATACTGACTTTTCTCCCCACTCCACCATCCTGCTTACCATCTTGAAACTTGCATCTGTGGCTTTAAGGCGGCTCAAGTTCATTACAGTCTGTTCACTGTGGAAACTCTTCCTACCACCTTGTTGTCTTGGGGCAGGAAACTTGTGGGCCTGCTTGGTTGTGAACATGGGAGACTGCCTTCCTCCCAAAGTCAGGCTGATGAGACGTTGTGCATGAGGTTGTGCAAACGTGCTGTGCGCTGCCATTTTCTTGGTTTGAATATTCTTAGGTGGCTGTGAGATTTCGTTTTCTATCTCTTTTTCATGCAGCTGTCATTTGAAAGGCAAGCGGTTGACACAGTGGCAGTTGCTTAACTTCTGCTTGGTCCTTTTGTATCTTCAGAACAGACAGCTCCAAGGTTTGAAGGGCCTGTTCAATAAGAATCCCAGACACAGTTCTTCAGAAAGCACTTCCCATTATGTTCGGAAACGATCGATCGGAGATAAGATTCTGCGCCGCACAGCCAGTGCTCCGGCCAAAGGGAGGAAAAAGAGCAAAATGGGCTTTCAAGAAATGGTTGAGATAAAGGATTCTGTTTCTGAGGCTGCAAGAGATCAAGACGGGGTCCTCAGAAGGACCACGCGGAGTCTGCAAGCGCGCCCCGTCTCTATGCCGGTTGACAGAAGTCTTCTCGGGGCTCTGTCGCTGCCTGTCTGTGAAAGCGCAAAAGACACTGAAGGGAAAGAAAACTCTCTGGGTAAGACGCTTTAAGTTTCTCTAAGAATACACCCCTTCGAGACACATTTTGGTCCCTGATTACCATTATGACATGGTTGACATTTTGTAGTTGCCGTAAAGTATTCTTGAAAAATAAATAATTACATTATATTACAAATGTTACCTTTTAGACCCAAGTTTAAACTTGTGGGAGAGGGTTGTAGAAGAGCTATTTCCTAAGTCACCTTAAGCCTCAAAGTAGCATTGACATCTGAAATTGACAGAGAGGGACCAGGGCTGATGGTGTAGAGGTTATGGGACCATGAGGTACAACAGAGGCAGGTGAAACCTGTAAAATAGAAGTCAGGATTTTCTTAGTGGGTACCTTAGTGATTTTCTGAGGATGAATAGAGTTATACTGACTTTTCTGAGGCTGAGTTTAGTTGTAATCTTGCCCACTATGTAACATGTTTCCACAGTTGTTTTTGGAAAAAGAGGAAAAGCCAGATGTTAAAAGAAAGCCACTTTCTTCACTTGAGAAACCTGTCTCCTCAAGAGGCAGCGTTGTCACTGTTTTCCGGTGGCCTTGTTCGCCTGACCCCTGGCTGTGGGCAGGGAAGGAAGCTTGTCTGTAGCTCCTGTCCAGATATAAACTCCTCAAGCACAGGGACCAGGCCTTACCCATCTTTTCCCCTAATTTGAGCATAATGCTTCACTCATGTCACAAACTTGATAAAGAGTGACATCAGCTTTATGTACCCAAGAGCTCTCGCCTTGCGCCAGTGACTCCTCCCCCCACCCTACCGTAGATAATTCAAGCGCCAAAGCAGTGTCCCTTAGATGTCTCTGCAACAAATAAGTTTTAATTAAATCAGAATCACCTCAAATAGTAGAATGTGATCCCCATTTCTTTTAGAAAAATTCTTTCATCATGCAGTCTAATTTCAATGATCTATTTTCTCACGAATACCACTTTGTATTGATTTTTATCATGAGATATGGGAAGGGGCCAAAGCAATTTTTGAATGGCTTATTTGAAGAAGAAAAGGGGAGTTTAAGGCTTGAAATTTTGCTTAGAGTAGTGTCAGAGAAGAGATGAAATGTATATGTTAAAATTTATTTTAAAACTCCACTTTAGGGGAAGTAAATAATAAATATGAACTCCATTTTGGAAGGGAAATAAAGCCAAAAAAATTAATTTTTAGTAATAATTAATCCTGTAATAATTCAATAATGAATCCTGTTAATACCACAATTAAGATATTAATTCCCTTTAGGTGAGTCAGAAAGCAATACTGGCTATTTCTTTCCTCCATTTAAAAAGCAGGAACTGTGCTCGCTTCGGCAGCATATATACTAAAATTGGAGCGATACACAGAAGATTATCATGGCCCCTGCGCAAGGATGACACACAAATTCATGAAGCATTCCATAAAAAAAATAAATAAATAAAATAAATAAAAAATAAAAAACAGGAACTTTATGTTATTCATATATATATAGAATAATATATTTAATAACAAATATAAAACATAAATACAGATCAATATATAACTATGCAATGATTCATTACTATGTAGAATAAAAATTAAGTGGAAAAAATTCAGAATACAGAATTGTATACATAATTTTACAAAAGCTTACAGTGACTATCTGAGTGGTAACATCATATAATATTTATATTTTTTCTTATAATTTTGAAGTTTATCAAGTTTTTATGATGTATTTTTTAGTTAGGAAGGTAGCTAATAAATATATTCTATCTTGATTTTCATAACTAAATGCAAAAAATTCTATTAAAATAATCTGATTAAGAATATTAGCACACTTAGGGCTTCCCTGGTGGTCCAGTGGGTAGAGTCCACCTTGGAGCGCAAGGGGCGCTGGTTTGATCCCTGGCCCGGGAAGATCCCACGTGCGAGGAACGGCTGGACCAGTGTGTCCAATGGTGAGCCAGCGCTGTGGAGTGCATGCGTTCAGGGCCAGTGCTCTGCAGCGAAAGGGGCCGCTGCAGTGGGAGGCCACACAGGCTGGGAAATGGGGATAGATGAAAAGAAAGAAATAAAAGACCAATAAAAGAGGCCAAAATTTGAAAAAAATATATTAGCACACCTAGTATTTTCTTAACACTATGTTAAACAGGATGGGGTACCCCAAATTACTTTTACTTGTGTATTTTTACAGTTTTTCTTCTTGTGCCTAAGATCTTGATGCCTCTTTTAGGGGAGAATGCAATATGAAATTTATGTATTAAAACACAAAAAATACAATCAATGGAAAATTTGATACCAGCAATGGCATAGAATTGGTGACTACGTCTTTATTTTTACATTTTAAAGTCAACAGATATTGATATTTTAATGCATTTATTACACTTTCCAACTTGTGTTAGAAATTAATTGGTTATATTAAGTCTTTTACCAAAATGTTTTCCTGAATGATTTGTGGTGTTTCTTTTTTTTCTGTTTGTTTTTTACTAGCACATGTGTAACTTTGAAACCTTACAGTATCTTGCTTACAGGTACCACAATACTTTGTTTAACAGAGCTGTCTTATTCTGTTTTTATTGCCATGCTTCTGTGTAGTACAAATCTGAATAGGAAACAACTTAAGGTAATCCTCACTGTAAAAGTATGGTAACTCATTGACATTTTTTTTACAATGAATATTACATCCTTAGCTGATGTAATAAGCTATTCAAAGGGAGGCTCCAGTGAAATTACTATAAATATATTTTACCATTTATCCATCACAGACACTTTGTTGCAAATCTATGCAATCCATGACTCTGTCACAATGTAACAGATTTACATTTTCCATTTGTCTGTCTGAAGGCAAACATGAATGTTTGCAGGTCTTACATAAAGTGATGTCACTTAAAATATTGTTTGTTTCATTCAGCAGAGGATAAGGATGCCAGAAGAGATGGGAAGGCGAGTGTAAAAGACCAACATTTTCCAAATTTCAACAAAAAGTTATCCTCTTCCTCCAGCGCTCTGCTCCACAAAGACATCAGCCAAGGGAACTCTGCTGTTTCGACTGCCAACTTGTCCGTCGCAGAACAGTTGGTACCAGGTCCAAAGGGTGGGAGAACCAAATCAAATGTGTTAAGTGATTGCTGGGAACGTCAGTGCCCCAACAGACCCCTCTCCCCAAGGCAGCATTTGGCTCATGATCCTGCAGTTAGCCCAGCACAAGATCTATGTCGTGTAAAAACCAAGGAAAACAGGAGTGCTGCGGGCTCCATGGTAGGGAAAAGCGCACTGTCAGGAAGCATCCTTTCAAAGCAGTCTGGAGATTAAGAAGCTGGAAGGTAACTGGGATAAGGGCAGAGCTGCAACATCCTTCTCTCTGTCAGACGTCTCTACACTCTGTTCTGACACACCTGACCTACATTCCACTGCAGTTCTCCAGGACAGTGAAGTTTCCCATCTTATTGACAATGTCACTTTAACAAATGAGAATGAGCCGGGCAGTTCCATCTCAGCACTGATTGGCCAGTTTGACGAGACCAGCTACCAGGCTAACCCTACAGTTGCTTCTCATCTTCCGAGCCCTAGTATGATGTCAGCTTACTCATCCTCCTGGCCTGTTTGTTTTTACAGTTAAATTTACTTGCACAAAAAGTTTAACAGAGCTGTCTTATTCTGTTTTTATTGCCATGCTTCTGTGTAGTACAAATCTGAATAGGAAACAACTTAAGGTAATCCTCACTGTAAAAGTATGGTAACTCATTGACATTTTTTTTACAATGAATATTACATCCTTAGCTGATGTAATAAGCTATTCAAAGGGAGGCTCCAGTGAAATTACTATAAATATATTTTACCATTTATCCATCACAGACACTTTGTTGCAAATCTATGCAATCCATGACTCTGTCACAATGTAACAGATTTACATTTTCCATTTGTCTGTCTGAAGGCAAACATGAATGTTTGCAGGTCTTACATAAAGTGATGTCACTTAAAATATTGTTTGTTTCATTCAGCAGAGGATAAGGATGCCAGAAGAGATGGGAAGGCGAGTGTAAAAGACCAACATTTTCCAAATTTCAACAAAAAGTTATCCTCTTCCTCCAGCGCTCTGCTCCACAAAGACATCAGCCAAGGGAACTCTGCTGTTTCGACTGCCAACTTGTCCGTCGCAGAACAGTTGGTACCAGGTCCAAAGGGTGGGAGAACCAAATCAAATGTGTTAAGTGATTGCTGGGAACGTCAGTGCCCCAACAGACCCCTCTCCCCAAGGCAGCATTTGGCTCATGATCCTGCAGTTAGCCCAGCACAAGATCTATGTCGTGTAAAAACCAAGGAAAACAGGAGTGCTGCGGGCTCCATGGTAGGGAAAAGCGCACTGTCAGGAAGCATCCTTTCGCAAAGCAGTCTGGAGATTAAGAAGCTGGAAGGTAACTGGGATAAGGGCAGAGCTGCAACATCCTTCTCTCTGTCAGACGTCTCTACACTCTGTTCTGACACACCTGACCTACATTCCACTGCAGTTCTCCAGGACAGTGAAGTTTCCCATCTTATTGACAATGTCACTTTAACAAATGAGAATGAGCCGGGCAGTTCCATCTCAGCACTGATTGGCCAGTTTGACGAGACCAGCGACCAGGCTAACCCTACAGTTGCTTCTCATCTTCCGAGCCCTAGTATGATGTCAGACCATCCTCCTGTGCCCACCATGGACCTCAAATTGCCCTTCAAGCATGGATTTTCCAGTGGAAAACCCAAGTCATCCTTTCTCTGCTCATCTCCTGAGCAGGCTGCA
Source organism: Tragulus kanchil (assembly GCA_022376925.1). Lineage (NCBI taxonomy): Eukaryota > Metazoa > Chordata > Mammalia > Artiodactyla > Tragulidae > Tragulus > Tragulus kanchil. The sequence continues at coordinate 141,646,457 of JAIOJX010000028.1, forward strand.
TTCTCTGGGCATAAGACCTGTGAATGTTCAACACACACAGCTGCTGGGGAAACTCTCTGCACTTCTGTCTCTAAAACTAAACTAGACAATGACCTTTCTGGGAAGGCCAAGACAAAAGCCCTAGAAAACAGCCTGCCTCGGTCCTCCAATACTTCTCCCTGCTGGTTACCAAGAAGTCCCAACCATGGAAAAGACTGGGAAATCCTGAAGAACCCCAGCCCTGCCACTTCCACTGACTTGACACTGGAAGATTTAATAGATGCTCCTACTCTCTGTTTAAATTCTGGGGAGAGCAGTCTCGTGGATGTGGATGGAGACTCAGAAAATCTGTCTGTAACGATGTATGAACGTAGAAGAGAGGGCCCAAGTCACCTCACTTCTCCTTTAAAACTGAAATACAGTCCAGATGCCGTGGAACATTTTCAGGGAGGCTTGAGAAATGGCTACTGTAAAGAGACTCTCCACTCCTCTGTCTCTGAAATGTTCAATAATATTCAGGATGTCAAGAATCAAAATATTTCTTGTCTAGCCTATCAGGGTGCTGGGTTTACGCATAACCACTTTTCAAATTCAGATGCAAAAACGAACCAGGCCTCTGGGCCCCTGCCTTGTGCTCATGACATGCATGTCCCTGCCCCTGAGCAGTCCACACACCCTGGTCTGAAGCTGTCCAGTCCTTGCAAATCCAAAAGTCTGGGGGACTTGACATCGGAGGACATCGCCTGTAATTTTGAAAGCAAGTACAAGTGTATTAGTAAGAGCTTCATCACCACTGGCATCAGAGACAAGAAGGGCGTGGCCATGAAAACCAAGTCATTAGAGCCTATGGATGCCCTGACCGAGCAGCTGAGGAAGCTCGTGTCCTTTGACCAGGAAGACGGCTGCCAAGTGCTGTATTCCAAGCAAGATGCCAATCAATTCCCCAGGGCCCTGGTCAGAAAGTTGTCATCCAGAAGTCAGAGCAGAGTGCGCAATATTGCCAGTCGTGCCAAGGAGAAGCAAGAAGCCAACAAGCAGAAAAATGTGAACCCTGGCACTGTGGGAGGAGTGGTTCTTCGAAGCAAGCCTTGTACACCAGCACCCGCGGGGAACCGGCACTCCACCGGGTCCTACATCGTGGGCTACCTGCAGAGCGCCAAAGGCTGCGGTGCGGAGGGCCGCGGCATCCCCGAGGGCGCATGCGCAGCCCTGCGCTCTAGCCACGCCGACCAGCTCTGTTCGCATCAGTCAGTTCTGCAGACCGAGCCGAACAGTGATGATAAACCAGAAATTTATTTTCTTTTGAGACTGTGAATTACATAGAGCTGTGTTCTCACTGTTTATAAGATACTCTGTAGAATGTCTGAGTTTTCAGTAAATACGGTCCTTGGCTTCGAGATGATTTTCAGATGTATTTTTAAACTCGTATTACGGCCTCCTTTTGACTTCGTGTATTCTTTACGCGTTTGTATATTGACTCAGTGACATTCCCCGTGTACCTCTGATCTTTCTCCCCTACGGTGTAAACTCTATTCGTATGATGTATGTGCATGCCCTAGACGTGAAACTTATCAGCAGCTTGAGTTCTATGTTTCACCAAGACCCTCTACTCTGTGTGTGCCCTTAGCTCACAGTCATTGTCACTCTCTGTTAAGAGATTTTTACAAAGGACAAAGGGATGAATTCTTTATTTTAAAGCTATTACCATCTTTCCTAGTTTTCCTTCTTTATTAAGAAGCTCAGATGCATTTTTATAACCCAGTTAAAAGAAGATTAAAAAATAGTTACCTGCTTTATCTTTCAAGACTTATCCCCACCACCCAGAAGTAGAGTGCAGAGGAGACTGGTAGCCGCTCCCTGCTCTCCCTCACATTTTTGAGCAGGCTTTCAGGGTCTGAGGAATAAAGCAAACTTCTGTATATAAGGACAAAATTGCTTGTTTTACATAAATTTTGTTACATATTTTTGCTAATGGCTTTGTATGTAACAAGAGCACAGTTGCCAAGCTATTTGTTGTACTTTTGGATTTTCTGATTAAATTATAGACTGCAAATAATGGATTTCAGAATGAGGGACTTCCAGTAGATGCAAACAATGACAGTAGCACAAATTGAAAACTTCTCAAAGCTTTCAAGAAAAAAATATTTTCTCATGATAAAACCCAAGTGAATAGATAATTAGAAGAAACCTTTTCCCTTCAGGGAGCCAAGTAACTCTATTTTAGTACCAACATACATTATTTTCACTGTGAATCCATTTTTTATTGCATGTTCAGATGTCCCTCCTTGCTTTTTTTGTAAAGTTAACTGCAATGATGGTCTTCTTGGAATTCATGAAAATATAATTAAAGGAGATTTTTAAACACTTGGTGAATTTTTTTTTTTTTTCAATTGAAGTTCATGTGATGACTGTGGAGTAGGGAACCCGGAGCACTTGGAAATATTTGTCTTTTCATCTCTTTGCAGTAGAAGAGATCACTTCTACAGGGACAGTTTTAAAGCACCATTTTATGTCCTTGAGTGTTTTCCCTCTGCTTTCAAGACTACATCTGCAAGGTGACTTAAAGACTCAATCGAATATAATGAGTTTCTTTGCATTTGGTGATGATGTTGCTACTTTAAAAATCCTTCCCAAATCCTGCCCCTGGCAGGGATGGAGTTCGTAAGCATGCAATGCAGGCAAGAGGCTGTGTTTGGCAAATAAGACCACCTGAAGCTTTGCTGTGTGCGGGGAAACTGGGGAGGAAAGCAGTTGGAGCCTGTTTTCTCTCATCATCAGCCTGCTGCTGCAGGACCCGGATCTTGTACTTCACCAGCTCCGTGGGGGCGATCCCAGCCATGGTGCCTATGCTGCTCACCCTCGCGTCCTGCTGCTGCCTCTTGGCACTGCAGCTGCTTCTCACTCCTACTCCAGGACCCTTGGAGTCCCTGCTTTTGGATTTGCATACAGGATCTGAGCCTACCACCATGACCACTTGGCTTGTTAGTCCATTGTACAAGCAGTGAATTGAGCAAGAAGAGAAACTGACAGAAACCCAGAAAAAATAGATCATTCTCTGTCTACCTGGTTATTGAGTCTCTTTGTGGCTATGCCTGTTCTTTCAGAGTCACTCCTGAGAGACTATAATGTGGTAGGGATCCATTTCTGTGGAACCCACTATAGCACACCAGCAAACTCTAGGACTTGAGTTCAGGATCTTCCTTTCTTCATCAGTGGGTTATAGGGAATAGGTGTGGCTGAGAGAGTGGCATCGATGCAGCAGAGGCAGGTGATATGGAGATCAAGTCCAATAATCATATTCTTTGCATCTCCTGGAGTACTTGAGTCTCCCTAAATCTACTGTTTCTTTTATGCAGTAGTTCGCATCTGTGCCTCTCAACCCTTTCCTAGGAGATTCACTTAATTCTGAGCTCTTGATGGGCTGCTCCAATTGCACAGTTGGCTTGGTGTGCCATTGTCAGGCTTTCTGACTTTACTTCAGAGGGGATGGCCCTTCATGTTTCAGACCACTGGACCTCTGAAAATTTCACTGATGTCACAGGCCATCAGGACTTACTGCCTACCCTCTGACACATTTATGTTTTAATAGGACATTTAAATTCCTTGACCTGTCCTCCTTATTAGGTGCAATTAGTAAAATGTCAATCAGCATAGAAGCCTAGCACAATGCATAGAATAGACCCTGACAGATAGCAGAAAATCAACCTAGACCTAGAGCAAGACAGTGAAGACTTACTGCTGTCCTTGCAATGTGAAGATGAAGTGCCTTTGATCCTCTCTATTGACAAGAATCAGACAGAAAGCATGAGCACAGCCATAGGCAAAATGTCAGAGGTTGAGTTGCTTTTCTCCTGTAAAATTCATATCTTGCATAGAAACTGTAACTGAGGGATGCTATTGTAAGTCTGTAGTCCACTGGCACTACCATGATCTGCATGATTTTGAGGGTGAGGCCAGGTAGCTCCACTGTCATCAGAAATGACCAGATATATTATGGGAATCACCATCCCTGAGTCTTTTAAGTCCTTTGTTGATACTCATTTCTGTAATTCATCCTGGCTGATGATATTGCTTCTGATTTCCTATCTTGGCCTGAATGGAAGAGGCATTGTACCTTTTTTTTTTATTTAGTTTATTTTGTGGGGGGGTGCAGGTTGGGGAGGGAGGGGGTAGGCGGGTCACTTCCATTGGTCTTTCATTTGTCTATTTTCACCCATCTTTGTTCTTTGGCTCTTGTGGGCCTCCCATCGCAGTGGCCTCTGTTGTCACAGAGCTCTGGCTCTGGGTGCACGTGCTCCAGAGCTCCAGCTCGGTAATTGGACACATCCGTCCAGCAGCTCCACGGCATGTGGGATCTTCCCAGGCCAGGGATCAAACCAGTGCCCTTTGCACTGCAAGGCGGTGTCCTTACCCACTGGACCACCAGGGAAGCCCCCATTGTACCTTTTTTTAATCATGATGTTCCTTAATTCATAAGGCAGGAAACCAAGGGCCAACTTCTAATTATATCTATCCCATTAGGCATTCAGAGACTAGCGATAACAGCAGCAAGAAGAGTGGGTCCTTGGATCTGTAGGGTTCATTGTGGGATGAACCCAAACACCAGTTACAATCTGGTATATATAAGGCTTCCTTGTAACTGGAGGGCCATGGTGGTGGTTTCGGTTCCCTAATAGTGTCAGCTGTCGTCTCACTATAATCATCCTCAAGATGTCTAAGTCTTCCATGGCAGTCCAGTGGTTAAGAATCTGTACTTCCACTGTAGGGGGCACAGATTCAGTCCTTGGTTGGGGAACTAAGATCCTGCATGGTACAGCAAAAACTAGAAAAGATGTCTGGGAATCTTTTCTGCAGTATACAATTACTCTGGCATATTTGAAGAAGAGTTAGAGAGAAACTTGCCATGCTGGGGTGGCATTGTGGGAACCCAACCTCCCTTTTAATCAGTGGCCTCTGGATCTGTGGACTGACTTAGATCTAGTAACTGGTAGCGGCAGTTTTCCATCAGTATCTGACATCAGCCTTATGATCATCCATTTTCAGTTCTTTCTGGTTGTATAAATCAAGTGAAAACCTGGTCAGTGTTCTTCAAACTTGAGCATCCATCCACATCACCTAGAAGATTGGTTTAAAGCATAGATTGTTGGCCCACATACCCAGAACTTATGCATTAGTAGATCTGGAGTGGGGCTTGAGAATTTTCATTTCAAAGTAGTTCCTAGTTGATGCTACAGCTGCTGATCTTAGGATCACACTTTGACAACCAGTGCTCTTAGATGGTGGTTTGCCTGTGTTACCTTTCGGAAAACCATTGGTTAGAGGTAATAATCACTTGGGGCCAAGGCATTTTGATTGCCATTCTGGCCATACTACTCAGTATGGTAATTATATCCCTCCTGGCTTCTACCTTTCCAGAATCCCAATATCTCTTTTGATATAGAGCCCCAGGCTCTGCAAGGACCTTCCACTGCCAATCCAACCTGAAGAAGACAACCAACAGTGAGTTTCTCAGTGATGTTCGCTCTTCTGTCACAGGTGCATGTTTTCTCCTGAAGTATACACTCATGTGGCGGGTTTACATGTCTTCATTCTAATATTCTATTTTTCCTGAGCCTTCTGATTCCTTTCTCGTGACTCTGCCAAGTAAGTTTCCACAAATTCACTTCAGCGTACTGAGCCATTGTGAATCCAGGCTTTATGTACTCATCGTAGCTAACTATTGGGACTGGTAGATGTTAAATTTTGTTAGGACATTATCAAGACTTGCTAGACATTAAATTCCGACATATGAATGAGTTGCCCATTTCAACAAATCTCTCTTGCTCAGTGTTACATTCTACTTCCACTTGAGGGTTCAACGCCCTCAAAATCTACCCATACAGATGTTTCTCTGGTTCTTGCTTGATGTGTTCATGATGTGTACCTGCCTTAAAGCCATCTATGGCTTTCACGCAATGCCTTGAGATGACAGTTACTGCTCAGAACCTATCAAGGATTTCAATGCCATTGTAAGTAGCCAGACACTGCAGAAGTACTGTAATTATTGTTATCCCTGTTTATTCTGTTGCTATAGATACTTGATATTTCCAGACTTAACCTAAGTTTCCCCATATTTCAGTCCACCCCAAGTGACAGCATCAGTAATTCAGATGCCACAGCCTGCCAGCTATTACTACCCTACTTCTGTATTAGTTGTCTCAGGCTAGAGTTCTTAGAGGCGACCCTACTTTTCTGTTTTATTGGGGCTCTAGGAGCTAGAGTAGGTCCATTTTCAGTTCTTTCTGGTTGTATAAATCAAGTGAAAACCTGGTCAGTGTTCTTCAAACTTGAGCATCCATCCACATCACCTAGAAGATTGGTTTAAAGCATAGATTGTTGGCCCACATACCCAGAACTTATGCATTAGTAGATCTGGAGTGGGGCTTGAGAATTTTCATTTCAAAGTAGTTCCTAGTTGATGCTACAGCTGCTGATCTTAGGATCACACTTTGACAACCAGTGCTCTTAGATGGTGGTTTGCCTGTGTTACCTTTCGGAAAACCATTGGTTAGAGGTAATAATCACTTGGGGCCAAGGCATTTTGATTGCCATTCTGGCCATACTACTCAGTATGGTAATTATATCCCTCCTGGCTTCTACCTTTCCAGAATCCCAATATCTCTTTTGATATAGAGCCCCAGGCTCTGCAAGGACCTTCCACTGCCAATCCAACCTGAAGAAGACAACCAACAGTGAGTTTCTCAGTGATGTTCGCTCTTCTGTCACAGGTGCATGTTTTCTCCTGAAGTATACACTCATGTGGCGGGTTTACATGTCTTCATTCTAATATTCTATTTTTCCTGAGCCTTCTGATTCCTTTCTCGTGACTCTGCCAAGTAAGTTTCCACAAATTCACTTCAGCGTACTGAGCCATTGTGAATCCAGGCTTTATGTACTCATCGTAGCTAACTATTGGGACTGGTAGATGTTAAATTTTGTTAGGACATTATCAAGACTTGCTAGACATTAAATTCCGACATATGAATGAGTTGCCCATTTCAACAAATCTCTCTTGCTCAGTGTTACATTCTACTTCCACTTGAGGGTTCAACGCCCTCAAAATCTACCCATACAGATGTTTCTCTGGTTCTTGCTTGATGTGTTCATGATGTGTACCTGCCTTAAAGCCATCTATGGCTTTCACGCAATGCCTTGAGATGACAGTTACTGCTCAGAACCTATCAAGGATTTCAATGCCATTGTAAGTAGCCAGACACTGCAGAAGTACTGTAATTATTGTTATCCCTGTTTATTCTGTTGCTATAGATACTTGATATTTCCAGACTTAACCTAAGTTTCCCCATATTTCAGTCCACCCCAAGTGACAGCATCAGTAATTCAGATGCCACAGCCTGCCAGCTATTACTACCCTACTTCTGTATTAGTTGTCTCAGGCTAGAGTTCTTAGAGGCGACCATCTGAGGGGATGACTTTTGTGCTACTGTTTTATTGAGGTACAATCCTAGGGAAGCTAGAGTAAGGAAAAAAGGAAAGAGAGGTAAGGAATAAGGAGAGAAACCGTGAGGAAGAATATAACAGGCTGGCTGTGACATCAGAACAAACACAACTGGTTGCCTGGCCTTGTGGGACGTGTCCAGAGAGGCCAAATAAAATGACTGCCTTTCATAACAGTCCGGGAGGGGATGGAAAGACTGCTGTCTGCTCACTCCTTTCTGTCTCTTGTCTTTGGTTGTTGAATTCTATGTCCTTAGTGTGCTAACTTTCTCACCTCTCCAGCTATGTTACCCAGGCTTTCCCAGCTCCCCCAAGGAAGCCAGAGCTCTGTAGGTTCCATGTGGCAAGTGTTCAGATGTTCAGGCATAGTCATCATCTTTATCACTAGGAGCTGCACGTGGATACTCCCTGGTTGTGGTGGTGACAGTGGCCATAGTAGTTGGGATGTAAAAGGTGTGATCCATGGCTGGGGTTGTGGGGCTGGGATACAAGGGAGACAGCCATGGTGGAGGTCGGCAGGGCCAAGCAGGGTTGGCATATAAAGTGGCTTCTGCTCAGCCAGTTGATATGTGGCAGGTCATTTCAACATTATCAAAGGTCTCCTGCATTGCAGGCATGTCCTTTACTGCCTGAGCTATAAGAGAAGCCCATCAAAGGTCTACTGATCAGCAATTTCAACATGAAGACCTAGAAATTAAAAAGGATTTAACTAAATTCCTTGACCTTCTGAACTTCACAAAATATTCTGTTAAACATACATATAAGCAAAGACAATTAAAAATATTAGATGACAGTTACTGCTCAGAACCTATCAAGGATTTCAATGCCATTGTAAGTAGCCAGACACTGCAGAAGTACTGTAATTATTGTTATCCCTGTTTATTCTGTTGCTATAGATACTTGATATTTCCAGACTTAACCTAAGTTTCCCCATATTTCAGTCCACCCCAAGTGACAGCATCAGTAATTCAGATGCCACAGCCTGCCAGCTATTACTACCCTACTTCTGTATTAGTTGTCTCAGGCTAGAGTTCTTAGAGGCGACCATCTGAGGGGATGACTTTTGTGCTACTGTTTTATTGAGGTACAATCCTAGGGAAGCTAGAGTAAGGAAAAAAGGAAAGAGAGGTAAGGAATAAGGAGAGAAACCGTGAGGAAGAATATAACAGGCTGGCTGTGACATCAGAACAAACACAACTGGTTGCCTGGCCTTGTGGGACGTGTCCAGAGAGGCCAAATAAAATGACTGCCTTTCATAACAGTCCGGGAGGGGATGGAAAGACTGCTGTCTGCTCACTCCTTTCTGTCTCTTGTCTTTGGTTGTTGAATTCTATGTCCTTAGTGTGCTAACTTTCTCACCTCTCCAGCTATGTTACCCAGGCTTTCCCAGCTCCCCCAAGGAAGCCAGAGCTCTGTAGGTTCCATGTGGCAAGTGTTCAGATGTTCAGGCATAGTCATCATCTTTATCACTAGGAGCTGCACGTGGATACTCCCTGGTTGTGGTGGTGACAGTGGCCATAGTAGTTGGGATGTAAAAGGTGTGATCCATGGCTGGGGTTGTGGGGCTGGGATACAAGGGAGACAGCCATGGTGGAGGTCGGCAGGGCCAAGCAGGGTTGGCATATAAAGTGGCTTCTGCTCAGCCAGTTGATATGTGGCAGGTCATTTCAACATTATCAAAGGTCTCCTGCATTGCAGGCATGTCCTTTACTGCCTGAGCTATAAGAGAAGCCCATCAAAGGTCTACTGATCAGCAATTTCAACATGAAGACCTAGAAATTAAAAAGGATTTAACTAAATTCCTTGACCTTCTGAACTTCACAAAATATTCTGTTAAACATACATATAAGCAGATAATGGAACACAATGGGGTAAATATAGTGATACTTGCCAACATGGGGTAAGTAAGGCTCACAGAAAGGGGCCAACAGTTCAGTCTGGGGGCACAGGTCAGAGAAAATTTCTTGGAGGCAGGACCAGTTTCAAGGGCATACAATATCTCAGGTTGTCACACTCAGAAGTGTGCATTCTTGGGGTTTAATGCTGTGTGGTCCCCTTTTGAAATTTTTAATACCGTAGTTTATCTTTGACATGTGTATTTTGTAGGTGAAGTCCAATGGGACAGTGGGGCACTTGTCTGGGGCTTGGAGCCTCGCTCAGTGCAGTTCCACCTTCTGCTGCCTCCCTGTCTCTCTAGGAGGGGTTCTCAGTGACCTGTCCTCAGCCGATGGAGCCAAGGGGCAGAAAACCTGGCGGGGGAAGCCTGCATACTGCCATCACCCTCCATCCCCAGAAGAGACCAGGCACGGAAGCAAGGAGGGTCGAGGTTGGGCTTGTGCTCCGCTGTGTCTTGAGTGGGGCAAGGTGGCATTTGTCCCCAGCCTGCGCTGGCAGCTCCACAGTCTTCTTGTCTAGGGTGTTCACAGGGGCCTCTCTCTTACCCTCAATTTAGGTGACAGTGTGTCCTATGCAGACAGAGGCTACAGTTCCTTGGCTTGGGGTGGCCAAATGTGTGACAAGTGACTGACTCACCCACCTTTTCATTTTGCCCTGGGCCTAGAAAAGTATGTGATCAGCCTGCCTGGAGGTGATGATGTTGGAACTGATTCTTGAAGGATAAATAGGAATTTTCCTGGTGTAAAGGGCCAGTAAGGGGCTGTGAAAGAGTCTCCTAAAAAGAGAGAACAGCATGAACAAATGCGTGAAGCATAAAATTGTTCCACACGTAAGTGCATAAAGCCAGAAATGCTCTTTTTTTTTTCTTCCTGTTTTTGAACATCTTGGTGCCTGGTGTTCCATCTCCAGCGATGGGAAGGAGAAGGCATGGGTATGGGTCAGCGGAGAGTTTCCTCGTGGCCATGTTTATTTGCAGTTCCTATTAGACATGTATTCGGAGATGTCAAAGTGAAAATATGTGGAGTGCCAGGCGGAGGTCAGGGTGTAGGTTTGGGGATCTCTATCATAGGTGACAGCAAGCCATGGGATCAGGTGAGGTTGTCCAGGTAGAGCAGAGAAGGGGATCTGGGACACCCTTATCTTGGATGATGGGGGAAAGAGGAGGACCCAGAAAAGGAGATGATGTACATCCAGTATAGGAGGAAGGAACCTGGGAGAAGGTCATGGGGATGATGATGAAAGTCTTTTAAGAAAGTCTGTACCTAGTTTGAAAGTTTTAAGTAAATACCGGAAGGTCAGAATATTTCACTTATAAGTCTAGGTTTTCAGCCTTTCATGAACAACTGGCAAGTCTGAAAACACAGGGCTTTCATTCCTGTTGGTGAAAACCAGCTACCGGCCGACAAATCCTGCGCTCGTTGGTACACATGCACCGTGCAGCCTCCCAGTCTCCCACCCACTGCCTCTTGTCTCCCTGACTGTTAGGACTTGTCAGTCCGCCTATATTAGCATGCTTACTTTACTGAAAGCCCCACAGGAGCGAACTGTTTCTCTGTCTCTCCATCAAAGCCAGGGAAACAAAAATAGCCCCAAAGAGCTGTGTCTTAAAAGCAGAATTGAAGAGAGCATATTTCTGTGGGAAGTGATGAATAGTCTATGTGATTAATAAGAAAACACAGCCTCTTCAAAAGAAACGGCTCTGTTACCCTCAATTTAGGTGACAGTGTGTCCTGTGCAGACAGAGGCTACAGTTCCTTGGCTTGGGGTGGCCAAATGTGTGACAAGTGACTGACTCACCCACCTTTTCATTTTGCCCTGGGCCTAGAAAAGTATGTGATCAGCCTGCCTGGAGGTGATGATGTTGGAACTGATTCTTGAAGGATAAATAGGAATTTTCCTGGTGTAAAGGGCCAGTAAGGGGCTGTGAAAGAGTCTCCTAAAAAGAGAGAACAGCATGAACAAATGCGTGAAGCATAAAATTGTTCCACACGTAAGTGCATAAAGCCAGAAATGCTCTTTTTTTTTTCTTCCTGTTTTTGAACATCTTGGTGCCTGGTGTTCCATCTCCAGCGATGGGAAGGAGAAGGCATGGGTATGGGTCAGCGGAGAGTTTCCTCGTGGCCATGTTTATTTGCAGTTCCTATTAGACATGTATTCGGAGATGTCAAAGTGAAAATATGTGGAGTGCCAGGCGGAGGTCAGGGTGTAGGTTTGGGGATCTCTATCATAGGTGACAGCAAGCCATGGGATCAGGTGAGGTTGTCCAGGTAGAGCAGAGAAGGGGATCTGGGACACCCTTATCTTGGATGATGGGGGAAAGAGGAGGACCCAGAAAAGGAGATGATGTACATCCAGTATAGGAGGAAGGAACCTGGGAGAAGGTCATGGGGATGATGATGAAAGTCTTTTAAGAAAGTCTGTACCTAGTTTGAAAGTTTTAAGTAAATACCGGAAGGTCAGAATATTTCACTTATAAGTCTAGGTTTTCAGCCTTTCATGAACAACTGGCAAGTCTGAAAACACAGGGCTTTCATTCCTGTTGGTGAAAACCAGCTACCGGCCGACAAATCCTGCGCTCGTTGGTACACATGCACCGTGCAGCCTCCCAGTCTCCCACCCACTGCCTCTTGTCTCCCTGACTGTTAGGACTTGTCAGTCCGCCTATATTAGCATGCTTACTTTACTGAAAGCCCCACAGGAGCGAACTGTTTCTCTGTCTCTCCATCAAAGCCAGGGAAACAAAAAATAGCCCCAAAGAGCTGTGTCTTAAAAGCAGAATTGAAGAGAGCATATTTCTGTGGGGAAGTGATGAATAGTCTATGTGATTAATAAGAAAACACAGCCTCTTCAAAAGAAACGGCTCTGTTTGACTCGATTATAATCCATTACCTCCTTGTCTTCTGCAAGCTCTTGAGGTGATCCTGCTCTAAATTCATTTGCCGATTCTGTTTCCAAGACAAATGTTTTTCTGATGTTTTTATCATGTTATTTTTCCTATTGAATTAACCTCGGTGAGTCCTGTTGGTGTCCATGTTTTCTGAACACAGAATAAATGAACTGAATGAGGCTGTTTTTCAAATCTTAATTCACACTTAGGAGCAAATGTCCACTGTCCTTTGCTGACTCTCTTTCCAGCTGCCAACTTGGAACCAGACAGTATATGTGACAAAACCTGACATCACCAGTTCAAATACTACCCCATCGACCATTTTCTCATCACCAAAGCAGAGCCTATACGGCAGGAATGGTTCTCTCTGCTCCTCTTGAGAGCCCTGGCTGGAGGGAGCTACCATGCTGAGGTGGGGGGTGTGGGCTCTACATCCGATGGTCTGAGCCTTCTTGCCACTTCTTTCCTACCTTCAGCTCCTCACGTTGCCACACATGCTCTCCTCCGTCACCTCCTGGTGACAGGAAGATCCTAGTCCTGGGTACTGACCGCGTTAACGGATAATGGTATTGTAAATTGAAAAATTCATCTACCAGAAGGGAAAACCAATCTGTTCAGTCAAGTCTTTGCAAATTCACAGCAGTAGTCAAATGTTCATGTGTGCCCAGTCGCTCAGTCGCATCCTGCTCTTTGCAACCCTCCTGACTGTAGCCCGCCAGGCTTCTCCGTCCATGGAATTTTCCAGGCAAGAATACTGGATTTGGGGCTTCCCTGGTGGTCCAGTGGGTAAGGACACCGCCTTGCCGTGCAAGGGGTGCGGGTTCGATCCCTGGCCTGGGAAGATCCCACGTGCCGCGGAGCGGCTGGACTGATGTGTCCAATTACCGAGCCGGAGCCCGGGCGCGCATGTGCCCAGAGCCGGCGCTCTGCAACGACAGAGGCCACCGCAGTGGGAGGCCCACACGGGCCAAAGAACAAAAGATGGATGAAAAATAGAGAAAAGAAAGACCAATAGAAGTGGCCCACTCACCCCCTCCCTCCCTAACCCACCCCCCCAAAATAAATAAATAAATAAATGTTAAAAAAAATACTGGATTTGGGTGCCATTTCCTATTCTAGGGGATCTTCTTGACCCAGGAATTGAACCTGCGTGTCTTGCATCTCCTGTACTGACAGGCGGATTCTTTAGCAATGGTTAAAAATTTGTGATTAAAAACTACCTCTGAGCCAAACTGCTTGCAGTCAAATTCCATTTCTGCCCCGCCATGTACACTTTACCATTATTTGTAAAATGGGAATAATGGTAGACTAACCTCATATGTCATGAGGATTATGTGAATTGACATGTAAAGTCCTTGATTAATAGTGGCTGGTAATTTTTGCTGCTATACTATAATTAACATCATCAGTGTTATCTTATGGCATACTATTAGATTTTCTTTCCATTTAATTATTATGTAACCACTGGACAGATCAGTTTCTTTTTCCCTGGAGTACAACTCCATATATTTTTGGCAGAATTTTCTGACTTATGCACAATTCTATATATTCATCTTTTCCTATTTAAATGGTTAGAATTCTACATCCGATGGTCTGAGCCTTCTTGCCACTTCTTTCCTACCTTCAGCTCCTCACGTTGCCACACATGCTCTCCTCCGTCACCTCCTGGTGACAGGAAGATCCTAGTCCTGGGTACTGACCGCGTTAACGGATAATGGTATTGTAAATTGAAAAATTCATCTACCAGAAGGGAAAACCAATCTGTTCAGTCAAGTCTTTGCAAATTCACAGCAGTAGTCAAATGTTCATGTGTGCCCAGTCGCTCAGTCGCATCCTGCTCTTTGCAACCCTCCTGACTGTAGCCCGCCAGGCTTCTCCGTCCATGGAATTTTCCAGGCAAGAATACTGGATTTGGGGCTTCCCTGGTGGTCCAGTGGGTAAGGACACCGCCTTGCAGTGCAGGGGGTGCTGGTTCGATCCCTGGCCTGGGGAGATCCCACGTGCTGCAGAGCGGCTGGACCGATGCGTCAAATTACCGAGCCGGAGCTCTGGAGCGCATGTGCCCAGAGCCGGCGCTCTGCGACGACAGAGGCCACCGCGATGGGAGGCCCACACGGGCCAAAAACAAAGATGGGTGAAAAATAGAGAAAAGAAAGACCAATAGAAGTGGCCCACTCACCCCCTCCCTCCCTAACCCACCCCCCCAAAATAAATAAATAAATAAATGTTAAAAAAAAATACTGGATTTGGGTGCCATTTCCTATTCTAGGGGATCTTCTTGACCCAGGAATTGAACCTGCGTGTCTTGCATCTCCTGTACTGACAGGCGGATTCTTTAGCAATGGTTAAAAATTTGTGATTAAAAACTACCTCTGAGCCAAACTGCTTGCAGTCAAATTCCATTTCTGCCCCGCCATGTACACTTTACCATTATTTGTAAAATGGGAATAATGGTAGACTAACCTCATATGTCATGAGGATTATGTGAATTGACATGTAAAGTCCTTGATTAATAGTGGCTGGTAATTTTTGCTGCTATACTATAATTAACATCATCAGTGTTATCTTATGGCATACTATTAGATTTTCTTTCCATTTAATTATTATGTAACCACTGGACAGATCAGTTTCTTTTTCCCTGGAGTACAACTCCATATATTTTTGGCAGAATTTTCTGACTTATGCACAATTCTATATATTCATCTTTTCCTATTTAAATGGTTAGAATTTTCTCAATAACTTATAGACATATGCATACTTATTAGAAGAAATACAATGTATTTGTCTATAGAGAAATACACATTTATTATTCTTATCAGAAAGAACTGAGGAAGGAAATCACTCATATGTCAAAATTCTTCACTTGTGTCCAGTCACATTTTTAAAAAATCTCCAAACCCTTCTTCAGTCAGTTCTTTACCCCGAATTCCTTTCCAAGTCGTGAGTTGTATAAGTGATCGTTTTGCATCATTCTTCATGCTGTTTTGTGGTTTTTTTTTTTTACATCTAGTTTCTTATTTCCATTTTGCTTTTCACAGTGATACCACAGAGTGTTTTGAACATAGTATGATTTCAAAGCCTAGTCAGTATTATGGTTTTTTTTGTTTTACAATTACTCCCTCTATATGGCTTTTCAGGTGGCTCAGTGGTAAAGAATCCGCCTGCTAACGCAGGAGACAAGGGTTCAATCTCTGGGTCAGGAAGATCCCCTGGAGGAGGAAACAGCAACCCACACCAATATTCATCCCTGAGAAATCCCGTAGACAGAGGAGCCTGGCGGGTTACAGTCCATGGGGTCACAAGAGTCAAACATGACATGACTGAGCACATGCACAGATCTCAGTGTATTCTCTATCTCCATTTGTTGTTTCAGTGCATGGTTTTGTAATTCACTTTAAATTATGCTTTGAACTTATTTTTTATTCTTAAACTTTTCATTTTGAGATAATTTAAGGCTTATACAATTGTTGTGAAAATACCACAAAGAATTCCTGCATGTGCTTCACCCAGCTTCCCCAAATATTAACATCTTATATAACCACAGTACAATGATCAGAAATAGGAAGTTAATGTTGATACAGTACTATAACTAATCAACAGTCTTATTAAAATGTTATCAATTGTCTCACAAATGACCTTTTTGGAGGGACAGATTCCAGTCAGTGATCCTATATTGCATTCAGTTCACATGTCTTCTTGGTGCCACCCAATCTGTGAAGTTCCTTAGCCTTTGTCTGTCTTTCATGGCCTTGACCCTTGAAGGACAGTATTTTCTTATGGCTTTTACTATTAAATGTTATTTTCTTTTTCCATTTAATTATTATGTAACCACTGGACAGATCAGTTTCTTTTTCCCTGGAGTACAACTCCATATATTTTTGGCAGAATTTTCTGACTTATGCACAATTCTATATATTCATCTTTTCCTATTTAAATGGTTAGAATTTTCTCAATAACTTATAGACATATGCATACTTATTAGAAGAAATACAATGTATTTGTCTATAGAGAAATACACATTTATTATTCTTATCAGAAAGAACTGAGGAAGGAAATCACTCATATGTCAAAATTCTTCACTTGTGTCCAGTCACATTTTTAAAAAATCTCCAAACCCTTCTTCAGTCAGTTCTTTACCCCGAATTCCTTTCCAAGTCGTGAGTTGTATAAGTGATCGTTTTGCATCATTCTTCATGCTGTTTTGTGGTTTTTTTTTTTTACATCTAGTTTCTTATTTCCATTTTGCTTTTCACAGTGATACCACAGAGTGTTTTGAACATAGTATGATTTCAAAGCCTAGTCAGTATTATGGGTTTTTTTGTTTTACAATTACTCCCTCTATATGGCTTTTCAGGTGGCTCAGTGGTAAAGAATCTGCCTGCTAACGCAGGAGACAAGGGTTCAATCTCTGGGTCAGGAAGATCCCCTGGAGGAGGAAACAGCAACCCACACCAATATTCATCCCTGAGAAATCCCGTAGACAGAGGAGCCTGGCGGGTTACAGTCCATGGGGTCACAAGAGTCAAACATGACATGACTGAGCACATGCACAGATCTCAGTGTATTCTCTATCTCCATTTGTTGTTTCAGTGCATGGTTTTGTAATTCACTTTAAATTATGCTTTGAACTTATTTTTTATTCTTAAACTTTTCATTTTGAGATAATTTAAGGCTTATACAATTGTTGTGAAAATACCACAAAGAATTCCTGCATGTGCTTCACCCAGCTTCCCCAAATATTAACATCTTATATAACCACAGTACAATGATCAGAAATAGGAAGTTAATGTTGATACAGTACTATAACTAATCAACAGTCTTATTAAAATGTTATCAATTGTCTCACAAATGACCTTTTTGGAGGGACAGATTCCAGTCAGTGATCCTATATTGCATTCAGTTCACATGTCTTCTTGGTGCCACCCAATCTGTGAAGTTCCTTAGCCTTTGTCTGTCTTTCATGGCCTTGACCCTTTTGAAGAGTACTGGTGAGTTATTTTGTACAATGTCCCTCTGTTTTGGTCCATTTACTGTTTTCTCATGATTAAATGTGGCTTATGCATTGTTGGCAAAAATCCTACCAACCTGATCCAATGCCACTTCCATTTGGGAATGGAGAGGCCTCTTCCACTGGCAAAGAAGACTCATCAGAACTTAGGAGTTCAGTGTCTTCACCTTCATCAGAGTCTACCCACATATACCCATGGTAGCATGCAGGACTCCATTTTTTTCCCAGTTAAGAGTAAACACTATGAGGAATTTAACTTGTAATTCAGTTAATCAGAGGATGAGATTCTGCTTTTGATTTTCAGCAATCTTGGCTCTGCAGTGATAGGAGACAAGGGTATTCTAAGGTATGTATAGAAGCTTTCAGGTCATCTCTGTGGTGGGAGATTGAATTCATGAACTCATCTCTTTTTTTTTTTATCATTTTGTCCAGCAATATTAGAAACAACCAGTCAAACCTCATTATATTTGTTAGATTTCCTCAGATGTTTGAAACTATCCTATACACAGTCACCCAGCATCTTGTTTCTTATGAGTAATTGATTAAGAGTATTCAATGCAGATATTTTCTGTATCTCTATTAGCCAGATCATGCCATGGATGATCAGTGCTCTCTAAAGATGCAGAGTCATCTGCATCTTTAAATCAAATCAGATTAGACAGTCAGTTCCAGAAGGCCCAGAATCAATTCATAAAACTCATCCTGAAAATTCTTTCTCTGGAACCATTAAAATATCTGTATTCGGGTTCTCAGGAGAAGCAGAATCAGTAGTGTGTATTGCATACAATATACACAATATACAGTAGTGTGTGTGTATTGTACACACACGAATATAAATAGGCATTGGTTCACGTGATTATGGAGGTTGAGAAGACCAGACCCAAGAGAGCCAATGTATATTTCCAAACCGAAACCCAGAGGCAGGAGAAGACTGGTGTTCCAGCTTGACATCAGTATGACATACACAGGAAAAATTCTTTCTTGCTCAACCTGTTTATTTTACCCAGCCCATCAACAAATTGGATGAAGCCTATTGAGGAGGGCAACTGCTTCACTCAATCTACCAATTCAAATGTGAATTTCATTCAGAAACCACTCTTATAAATACAGCCATACACAATGTTTAATATCTGGGCACCCCCATGGCCAATTCAACACATAAAATTAACCATCACCACACTTTCTCAGCACATCAGATCAGGAGGTACATGATGCCACTTTGTCTCAATAGTGGTGATATTAACTTAGAGCACTTGGATAAGGCACAGCCTTCCAAGTTTCTCTGCTGTAACATTACCATTTTCCTTTTTGTTTTTGACAAGTATTTTGTGAGACGTTATTTGAAAGTAAATAAATATTATGTTTCTCATTGTACTTTCACCTGCTAATTTTAACATCTAATAATGATTCTTGACTGAGATAATTACTATAATGTTACCAAATGATTATTTTTATATTGCTATTATTCCTTCTACATTTATTAATTGGAATTGTCTCCCATTTATTTACTTAATTATATTAATATAGATTCATAAATTATATATTATATATTTTATATACTAGGTTATCGTCCATTACTCTTATTATTTTCTTTCTCATATTGTCCTAGACTCAGATATTAGGAACCTCTTTTTTTAAGGGAGATGGCATTTAAAAATGAATTAAATCTCTATTAGCCAGATCATGCCATGGATGATCAGTGCTCTCTAAAGATGCAGAGTCATCTGCATCTTTAAATCAAATCAGATTAGACAGTCAGTTCCAGAAGGCCCAGAATCAATTCATAAAACTCATCCTGAAAATTCTTTCTCTGGAACCATTAAAATATCTGTATTCGGGTTCTCAGGAGAAGCAGAATCAGTAGTGTGTATTGCATACAATATACACAATATACAGTAGTGTGTGTGTATTGTACACACACGAATATAAATAGGCATTGGTTCACGTGATTATGGAGGTTGAGAAGACCAGACCCAAGAGAGCCAATGTATATTTCCAAACCGAAACCCAGAGGCAGGAGAAGACTGGTGTTCCAGCTTGACATCAGTATGACATACACAGGAAAAATTCTTTCTTGCTCAACCTGTTTATTTTACCCAGCCCATCAACAAATTGGATGAAGCCTATTGAGGAGGGCAACTGCTTCACTCAATCTACCAATTCAAATGTGAATTTCATTCAGAAACCACTCTTATAAATACAGCCATACACAATGTTTAATATCTGGGCACCCCCATGGCCAATTCAACACATAAAATTAACCATCACCACACTTTCTCAGCACATCAGATCAGGAGGTACATGATGCCACTTTGTCTCAATAGTGGTGATATTAACTTAGAGCACTTGGATAAGGCACAGCCTTCCAAGTTTCTCTGCTGTAACATTACCATTTTCCTTTTTGTTTTTGACAAGTATTTTGTGAGACGTTATTTGAAAGTAAATAAATATTATGTTTCTCATTGTACTTTCACCTGCTAATTTTAACATCTAATAATGATTCTTGACTGAGATAATTACTATAATGTTACCAAATGATTATTTTTATATTGCTATTATTCCTTCTACATTTATTAATTGGAATTGTCTCCCATTTATTTACTTAATTATATTAATATAGATTCATAAATTATATATTATATATTTTATATACTAGGTTATCGTCCATTACTCTTATTATTTTCTTTCTCATATTGTCCTAGACTCAGATATTAGGAACCTCTTTTTTTAAGGGAGATGGCATTTAAAAAATGTTTTAAATTTAATTTTATTGGACCATAGTGAGTTTATGATGTTGTGGTAATTTCAAGTGTACAGTAAAATGAATCTGTCATACATATACGTATGTTCACTTTGTAAGCTTCTTTTCCCTTATAGGTCAATATATAGTACTGAGTAGAGTTCCCTGTGCTATACAGTAGGTCTTTATTATAAACAGTTGCCTATTTTATACATAGTAGTGTGTATATGTCCATTCCAGTGTCCCAACTTATCCTTCCACCTCCTTTTCCCCTATTAAACTATTGTTTTCTGTGTCTGTGATTCTACTTGTTTTATACTAAGTTCATTTGTACCATTTTTTCAGATCCCATATATAGGCAATATCATACACTTGTCCCTTTGTCTTCACTCAGTATGACAATCTCTAGGTCCATCTGTGCTGCTGAAAATGGCATGATTTCATTCTTTTTTATGGCTGAGTAATACTGCATTTTATATATGTATCACCTCATATTTATCCATTAATGGACATTTAGGTTGCTTCTGTGTCTTGTACATAATGCTGCAATGAATATTGGGGTGAATGTATCTTTTTGAATTACGGTTTTCTCAGCGTAACCATAATATGCCTAGGAACCTCCCTATGTTCTCCTCAGTGGATGCACCAATTTATATTTTCACCAACAATGTAAGAGAGTTCCCTTTGATCCATACCCTCTCCAACATTTATTGTGTATAGATTTTTCTTTCTTTTTATATTAATTTTTCCTGGAGTATAGTTGCTTTATAATGTTTTTAGTCTCTACTATACAGCAAAGTAAATCAGATACACATACACATATATCCCCTCTCTTGTTTCCTTCCCATTTAGAGGGATTCCCTTGTAGCTCAGCTGGTAAAGAATCCACCTGCAATGTGGGAGACCTGGACTTGATCGCTGGGTTGGGAAAATCCCCTATGGAAGGGAATGGCTACCCACTCTGGTATTCTTGCCTGGAGAATTCCATGGCTCATCCATGGGTCTCAAAGAGTTGGACATGACAGAGTGACTTCACTTTTCCCATCTAGATCACCACAGAGCACTGAGTAGAGTTCCCTGAACTACACAGTAGGCTCTCGTTAGTTATCTATTTTATACATAGTAATGTATGTGTCAGTTCCAGTCTCCCAATTTATCCTACCCTCCCTGCCTACTTTTGTGTCCATACATCCTCTCCATTTGTGTCTCTATTTCTGATTTGCAAATAAGTTCATCTGAATCATTTTTCTAGATTCCAGATATATGCAATATTATATCATATTTTTCTCTTTCTGACTAATGTCACTCTGTATAGTAGATTCTAGGTCCATCCACACCTCTGCAAATGGCACAGTTTTGTTCCTTTATATGGCTGAGTTACAACACCGTGTATGTATACCACATCTTCTTTATCCTTTCCTCTGTTGATGCACATTTAGGTTGCTTCCATGTCCTGGCTGTTGTAAATAGTGCTGTAATGAACACTGAGGTACATGTACTTTTTTGACATATGGTTTTTCTATGGGTATATGCCCAAGAGTGGGATCGCTGGGTCACACGGTAGTCCTGTTTTTTGGTTTTTAAGGGACCACCATACTATTCTCCATAATGGATGTATAAACTTACATTCCAACAGTGTAAGAGGGTTCCTTTCTCTCCACTCCGTCTTCAGCATTTATTGTTGGTAGATTTTTTTGATGATGGCTATTCTGACTGCTGTGAGGTATCTCATTGTAGTTTTGATTTGAATTTCTCTAATAGTTAGTGATATCGAACATCTTTTCTTGTGCATTTTGGCCATGTCTTCTTTGGAGAAATGTCTATTTAGATCTTCTATCCATGTTTTGTTTGAATTATTTGTTTTTTGGATACTGAGCTGCGTGAGCTGTTTATATATTCTGGAGATTAATCCCTGTTGGTCACTTTGTTTGCAAATATTTTCTCCCACTCTGGATTGTCTTTTCATTTTGTTCATAGTTTCCTTTCCTGTGCAAATGGTTTTAAGTTCAATTAGGTCCCATTTGTTTATTTTTGGTTTTATTTTCATTACTTCAGGAGGTGGATTGTCCCGACCCGTGGGCTTCGTCAGCGCAGACCTAGGATTCGTCAACGCAGGCCCTAAAGGGGGGGAGTGGGAATTGAGAGGACAAGAGACACAAGAAACAGAGACAAGACAGGCATCTGATCAAGTCTCGTTTTATTGCAAAAACAAGGGGGTATTTATGCTACACAGAAACAGGAAGGAGCTACTCATAAGCCAATCGTGTGTAAGGTCAGATGCACACGCGCTTCCAACCCCATAGGAATGCAAGGGAAGCATGCACTGATCACGAGCACGGAAACTAGGAACCACCTATCAGAGCAATATGCACACGCCTTAAACCACACCCCGCTACATCCACCAAGCGCCATTTTTGTGCAAACATGACGATGCTCCTAAACTGGAAGCTGCAAAGTGCAACCAGGGCTCATGCGTGAAAGGCTCCGCTAGGCGCCATCCCAAGCTGCGCACCGCAGCATTCATGCGCGGGAGGCTACAGAGTATGGCCGGTCCGCCCCGCGGTCCCGGACAGTGGATCAAAATAAGAGCTTTCTATTTATGTCAGCGAGTGTTCTGCCTATATTTTACTCGAAGAGTTTTATAGTAATCCATTTTGAGTTTATTTTTGTGTATGGCATTAGAGAGTGATCTAATTTTGTTCTTTTACATGTAGCTGTCCAGTTTTTTCTGAGAACCACTTATTGAAGAAACTGTCTTTTCTTCATTGTATATGCTTGCCTCCTTTGTCATAGGTTAGTTAACCATGGGTGTGTGGGTTTATCTCTAGAGTTTATACCCTGATCCATTGATTTGTATTTCTGTTTTGGTGTCTACACCCAACTGTTTTGATTACTGTGGCTTTGCAGTATAGTCTGAAGTTAGGATGCCTGATTCCCCCCAGTTTATTTTTCTTTCTCAAGATTGCTTCAGCTGTTTGGAATCTTTTGTGTTTCTATACAAATTGTAAAATTTCTTGTTCTATTTCTGAGAAGAATGCCATTGGTATGATAGGGATTGCATTGAATTTGTAGTTTTATTCAGCTGATGTAGTCATTTTGACAATATTGATTCTTATCATCTAAGACCATTCTTTTAATCTAAGAATCTATCTCTCCATCTGTGTCATCTTTGATTAGTTTCATTAGTACCTTAGTTTTCTGAGTACAAGTCTTTTGCCTCTTTAGACAGATTTATTCATTTTATTCATTTTGGTGCAATGGTAAGTGAGATTGTTTCCTTAATTTCTCTTTCTGATCTTTTGTTGTTAGTGTATATTTAAATAGTTTTTTACTATGAATTCTTGTTAGGTGTAGATAATTAAATAAGTTTTTAGCATCCACGCTAAAGGTGCAGGGGCATGCACTGATCACGAGCACGGAAACTAGGAACCACCTATCAGAGCAATATGCACACGCCTTAAACCACACCCCGCTACATCCACCAAGCGCCATTTTTGTGCAAACATGACGATGCTCCTAAACTGGAAGCTGCAAAGTGCAACCAGGGCTCATGCGTGAAAGGCTCCGCTAGGCGCCATCCCAAGCCGCGCACCGCAGCATTCATGCGCGGGAGGCTACAGAGTATGGCCGGTCCGCCCCGCGGTCCCGGACAGTGGATCAAAATAAGAGCTTTCTATTTATGTCAGCGAGTGTTCTGCCTATATTTTACTCGAAGAGTTTTATAGTAATCCATTTTGAGTTTATTTTTGTGTATGGCATTAGAGAGTGATCTAATTTTGTTCTTTTACATGTAGCTGTCCAGTTTTCTGAGAACCACTTATTGAAGAAACTGTCTTTTCTTCATTGTATATGCTTGCCTCCTTTGTCATAGGTTAGTTAACCATGGGTGTGTGGGTTTATCTCTAGAGTTTATACCCTGATCCATTGATTTGTATTTCTGTTTTGGTGTCTACACCCAACTGTTTTGATTACTGTGGCTTTGCAGTATAGTCTGAAGTTAGGATGCCTGATTCCCCCCAGTTTATTTTTCTTTCTCAAGATTGCTTCAGCTGTTTGGAATCTTTTGTGTTTCTATACAAATTGTAAAATTTCTTGTTCTATTTCTGAGAAGAATGCCATTGGTATGATAGGGATTGCATTGAATTTGTAGTTTTATTCAGCTGATGTAGTCATTTTGACAATATTGATTCTTATCATCTAAGACCATTCTTTTAATCTAAGAATCTATCTCTCCATCTGTGTCATCTTTGATTAGTTTCATTAGTACCTTAGTTTTCTGAGTACAAGTCTTTTGCCTCTTTAGACAGATTTATTCATTTTATTCATTTTGGTGCAATGGTAAGTGAGATTGTTTCCTTAATTTCTCTTTCTGATCTTTTGTTGTTAGTGTATATTTAAATAGTTTTTTACTATGAATTCTTATGTTCAGGTATGTAAGATTAATATAAATAAATAATGTTTCTCTGTGACTTTAGCATTATGAATTTCTTTGTATAGAAATATCTTAAGAATTTATTATTCTTAAAAATGTTTTGAAAGATATTGCACCAGATTGTTGCTCAGTCTCTATGTCATGTCCAACCCTTTGTGACCACATGAATCCCAGCATGCCAGGCTTTTGTCTCCTTCATGATCTCCTGGAGTTTGCCCAAAGTCATGTCCACTGAATCAGTGATGTCATCCAACCATCTCACTGTCTGTTGCCCTCTTCTCCTCCTGCCTTCGATCTTTCCCAGCATCAGGGTCTTTTCCAACAAGTTGGCTGTTCAAATCTGGTGGCCAAAGGATTGGAGCTTCAGCATTAATCCTTCCAATGAATATTCAGGGTTGATTTTCTTTAGGATTGACTGGTTTGATCTCCTTGCTGTCCAAGGGACTCTCAAGAGCCTTTTCCAGCAACACAGTTTGAAATAATCAATTCTGTGGTGCTCAGCCTTCTTTATGGTCTAACTCTCACACCAGTACATGACTGCAGGTAAAACTATAGCTTTGAATATTTGGACATTTTTTGGCATATGATGACTCTGCTTTTTTAATAGGCTGTCTAAGTTTATCATAGCTTTTCTTTCAAGGAGTAAGTGTTTTAATTTTGTGACTGCAGTCATCACCTGCAGTGATTTTGGAGACCAAGAAAAGTGTGTCACTCTTTCTACTTTTTCCCGATCTATTTGCCGTGAAGTAAGGGACCGGGTGCAGCTTTTAAGTGTTTTACATTTTGTGACTGCAGTCATTTTGACAATATTGATTCTTATCATCTAAGACCATTCTTTTAATCTAAGAATCTATCTCTCCATCTGTGTCATCTTTGATTAGTTTCTAGTACATTCTAGTCTCTTTGCCTCTTTAGACAGATTTATTCATTTTATTCATTTTGGTGCAATGGTAAGTGAGATTGTTTCCTTAATTTCTCTTTCTGATCTTTTGTTGTTAGTGTATATTTAAATAGTTTTTTACTATGAATTCTTATGTTCAGGTATGTAAGATTAATATAAATAAATAATGTTTCTCTGTGACTTTAGCATTATGAATTTCTTTGTATAGAAATATCTTAAGAATTTATTATTTTTAAAAAATGTTTTGAAAGATATTGCACCAGATTGTTGCTCAGTCTCTATGTCATGTCCAACCCTTTGTGACCACATGAATCCCAGCATGCCAGGCTTTTGTCTCCTTCATGATCTCCTGGAGTTTGCCCAAAGTCATGTCCACTGAATCAGTGATGTCATCCAACCATCTCACTGTCTGTTGCCCTCTTCTCCTCCTGCCTTCGATCTTTCCCAGCATCAGGGTCTTTTCCAACAAGTTGGCTGTTCAAATCTGGTGGCCAAAGGATTGGAGCTTCAGCATTAATCCTTCCAATGAATATTCAGGGTTGATTTTCTTTAGGATTGACTGGTTTGATCTCCTTGCTGTCCAAGGGACTCTCAAGAGCCTTTTCCAGCAACACAGTTTGAAATAATCAATTCTGTGGTGCTCAGCCTTCTTTATGGTCTAACTCTCACACCAGTACATGACTGCAGGTAAAACTATAGCTTTGAATATTTGGACATTTTTTGGCATATGATGACTCTGCTTTTTTAATAGGCTGTCTAAGTTTATCATAGCTTTTCTTTCAAGGAGTAAGTGTTTTAATTTTGTGACTGCAGTCATCACCTGCAGTGATTTTGGAGACCAAGAAAAAGTGTGTCACTCTTTCTACTTTTTCCCGATCTATTTGCCGTGAAGTAAGGGGACCGGGTGCCATGATCTTAGCTTTTTGAATGTTGAGTTTTAGGCCACTTTTTCACTCTCTTCCTTCACCCACATCAAAGACTGTTTAGTTCCTCTACACCAGATAACGGGAACTTAATAGTCAGCAAGATAAAAACAAAACAGCTGCTACCACAGTGACCCCTCCTTACCACCACAGAGTTATTTTGCTCATTCAGATAGATAACTATTTGTAAGGATTGCGTTGAAATGTTAGAAAAACTTTCCCAACAACTAGAGATGCTATTTCAAGTAAAATGTGAAGAAACATGAAAACATTGGCATTTTAAAGTGATTTCTATGGATTTGATTTTATGAATAACATATAGCATTTAGTGCTCTTATACTTTTTTTTTTTTTTTTGGCCACTTCTAATGGTCTTTCATTTATCTATTTTCATCCATCTTTGTTCTTTGGCCTGTGTGGGCCTCCCATCACAGTGGCTTCTTTTGCTGCAGAGCACCAGCTCTGAGCACGTGCACTCCAGAGCTCTGGCTCGGTAGTTGGATACATCAGTTCAGCCGCTCCATGGCACATGGGATCTTCCCAGGCCAGGGACCTAACCAGTGCCCCTTGCACTGCAAGGTTGTGTCCTTGCCCACTGGACCACCAAGGAAGCCCTCTTATACCTTTTATAACTCATTTTTATCATGAGACCGTTATAGCTGAAAGATGTCTAAAATATCATCTATATTCATTGGCTTCTTTGACTGAAAATCATAGAAAGCAATTCTAGCTATTTCATCTCAAAGTAAATCTATTGAAAGGATATGGGTTAACTCATGGAACTAAGATATTCATATTTGGCTCAAAAAAAGCCAAATGTCAGAGGGGCTACAGGAATCTATAAAGAAGGAATTAATGAGAAGACCTTTTGAACAGTCTCTGCCTTCTTGAAGGTAATCATTCTGTGATTCCATTCAGATTCAAATATAAAAGACAGAACAAGTAATGTACCTTTATTGATAGTCCCAGAATGATTGGGTCTACTGGGGGAGGGATAGTGTCTATTTGGATTCCCCCAGTCTGACTTTGAGACAAGGGTTCAAGAGCAAGCACTTCACTTGCTCAAGAGTGAGAAGAGAGGCAAGGAAAGGGAGGAAGCCAACAGCAAGATGTGTTATCAAAGCAGTTCCCACCCTTGGTAACTGGGGCTTACTCTCACAGGGCAAGAGTTTAGAACACATACCAGGGCCATTTCACCTGAGAGATGAGAAAACTAGAATATTTTCCAACCATTTCTCTTTACATGGTTGGTGGAAAATTTCTGGGACATTGTGTTTTTTGTTCAGTTGCTGAGTCATGTCTGACTCTTTGCAACCTCACGGACTGCAGCATGCCATCGCCAGGAGTTTGCTCAAAATCATGTCTATTGGGTTTGTGATGCCATCCGACCATCTCATCCTCTGTTGCCGACTTTTTCTGCCCCCAATCTTTCCAGCACCAGGGTCTTTTCCAGTAAATTGGCTGTTCAAATCAGGTGGCCAAAGGACTGGAGCTTCAGCATCAATCCTTCCAGTGTGAGTATTCAGGATTGATCTCCTTTAGGATTGACTGGTTTGATCTCCTTGCAGTCCAAGGGACCCTCAAGAGTCTTCTCCAACACTACAGCTTGAAAGCATCAGTTCTTTGGCACTCAGCTTTCTTTATGGTCCAGTTCTCAGATCTGTACTGACTACTGGAAAAACCATAGCTTTAGTCAAGCTATCCAAAAACCATAGCTTTTGGACCTTTGTCGGCAAAGTGATGTCTCTGCTTTTTAATACACTTTCTATGTTTTTCATAGCTTTTCTTCCAAGGAGCAAGTGTCTTTTAATTTCATGGCTGCAGTCACCATCTGCAGTGATTTTGGAGCTCAAGAAAATAAAGTAAAGGACATTAACTCTTGGTTAATTCTGGCTTGTCCTCGGTATGGATTTAGTGTGCTATTACAATTAGACAAAAGTTTTCAGGCAAGGAGTCATAGAAGTTTGAAGTGAGCAGCTTTCTTTGTGTAGAAGTAAGTGCTGAGAATACATGGTAAGGGAATGAATATGTCAGATAGAGTGGTTTCCTTAAGCAAAATGGGGATGTTACTAGAAGGTGGAGACTAAAATGGTAAATATTCTTTTCCCTACAAGTGCAACCCTCTTATTTTATAGAGACAGTTGTTTTCAGGTAACATTTCTGTAAATGTATCAGTTAGGATGCTTTCAGCTACAAGTAGGAGTGTATCAAAATACAAGTGTGTAGGATAATACAGATTGTGTATCTGCACTATGCAGCAGTAACAATGCTCATCAGTGGCTTCATACAACAGCAGTTTATTTCTACTCATACAAAATCAGCTGAGGGTTCAGGCTGCTATCCATAGCAGCTACTTTTAGGCATTGATTCATCATTCCAGGCTGTTTGGATCTTTGGAAACTCCACAATTGTACATGTGTCCAGAAGTAGAGAATGGAAAGGCAACAAATGTGATAGGCACTCCCAAGGGTTTATTTTTGTCTCCAGAAGAAAATCTGGAGCTAGATAGTCCCATGGCTATTTCAATGGCTCAGTAATCATTGAAGACTCTGATGTTTCCTGTCTTTCCAGTCTGGCATCTCTTATTTTCAGGGACATCTTTTTGCTACAGGATGACTAGAGAGGCCCCAAATGTCACATCTTCCCATGTCAACAATATCTAAAGGCAGGAAGAGAAGGGTGGGTCTCCTTGCTTCTCTCCCAGGTGGAGTGGGGCCTCTCTCACATCCCCTCCCCTTCCACTTCTCTTCACAACAGACTTCTCATTGTACCACACCAGAACTGGCTCACGTGGCTAGCTCTAGGTGTAGGTGAGCCGGACAAACTTAGCTTCTGACACGTTCAATCTTTCTCATGAGAAGTAGGCTCTGCTAGTGTAGAAAAGGGGGAAAGGGCATGGCTGTTGGGTTCAATATCAACCTTCTCCCAAGGAGCAAGTGTCTTTTAATTTCATGGCTGCAGTCACCATCTGCAGTGATTTTGGAGCTCAAGAAAATAAAGTAAAGGACATTAACTCTTGGTTAATTCTGGCTTGTCCTCGGTATGGATTTAGTGTGCTATTACAATTAGACAAAAGTTTTCAGGCAAGGAGTCATAGAAGTTTGAAGTGAGCAGCTTTCTTTGTGTAGAAGTAAGTGCTGAGAATACATGGTAAGGGAATGAATATGTCAGATAGAGTGGTTTCCTTAAGCAAAATGGGGATGTTACTAGAAGGTGGAGACTAAAATGGTAAATATTCTTTTCCCTACAAGTGCAACCCTCTTATTTTATAGAGACAGTTGTTTTCAGGTAACATTTCTGTAAATGTATCAGTTAGGATGCTTTCAGCTACAAGTAGGAGTGTATCAAAATACAAGTGTGTAGGATAATACAGATTGTGTATCTGCACTATGCAGCAGTAACAATGCTCATCAGTGGCTTCATACAACAGCAGTTTATTTCTACTCATACAAAATCAGCTGAGGGTTCAGGCTGCTATCCATAGCAGCTACTTTTTAGGCATTGATTCATCATTCCAGGCTGTTTGGATCTTTGGAAACTCCACAATTGTACATGTGTCCAGAAGTAGAGAATGGAAAGGCAACAAATGTGATAGGCACTCCCAAGGGTTTATTTTTGTCTCCAGAAGAAAATCTGGAGCTAGATAGTCCCATGGCTATTTCAATGGCTCAGTAATCATTGAAGACTCTGATGTTTCCTGTCTTTCCAGTCTGGCATCTCTTATTTTCAGGGACATCTTTTTGCTACAGGATGACTAGAGAGGCCCCAAATGTCACATCTTCCCATGTCAACAATATCTAAAGGCAGGAAGAGAAGGGTGGGTCTCCTTGCTTCTCTCCCAGGTGGAGTGGGGCCTCTCTCACATCCCCTCCCCTTCCACTTCTCTTCACAACAGACTTCTCATTGTACCACACCAGAACTGGCTCACGTGGCTAGCTCTAGGTGTAGGTGAGCCGGACAAACTTAGCTTCTGACACGTTCAATCTTTCTCATGAGAAGTAGGCTCTGCTAGTGTAGAAAAGGGGGAAAGGGCATGGCTGTTGGGTTCAATATCAACCGTATAAGATACAAGGCAACAACAGAAGAACAACAGTATCAAATATTTGCCCCATATCACCTCGCTGTTGAAACACAACTTTCTGAATTTCCGTCATGTGGAGCTTAGAATTATAGTCACTAATGACAGGGTTGTATTCAATCACAACCTCCTATTTCTGAGAAAATTGAGTCTTTCTGAGATCCAATATCAAGCAACCTCCTGGGAACAAGTCTGTTTGGCTGATCAGATAAGAAATAATAGCTCTTGCTTGATAATTCAGAGTAATTTAAAAGAAGCTTCCTTTTGGAACTTGTAATAAAAACAGTAGACTACAAATGAGTAGGAACTAGGGCTTGATTGCAAAAAAATTTCCCTCTGGAAGGACAAACCACAACTTGGCTTATTTTTCAAAGGGCCAACTCTGACTCTAGGCAGGTAAATGAATAGTATTAAATAAACTGTTATTGTGTATTTTAGAATCATACACATCTGGGACCTTAGTAACAGTTTTTTTTTAAAGGAAGAGAGTGGCAGAGGCTCCTGTTTTAAGTAACAGTTGCCTAACAGCTTCCAGTTAATTTACTGTGACAGCAAAAGAAAATACAAGTTGCACTGCCATTAAAAGCTAAAACTTAAAAAAAATCAAAAAAAGCTCGAAAGAAAATTCACTAAAAAACGTATTCAGTCTTTTATCCTGGAAACAAGAGCATAAACCAATTTTTGTCTAAAACTGCTAGATAGTCCCATGGCTATTTCAATGGCTCAGTAATCATTGAAGACTCTGATGTTTCCTGTCTTTCCAGTCTGGCATCTCTTATTTTCAGGGACATCTTTTTGCTACAGGATGACTAGAGAGGCCCCAAATGTCACATCTTCCCATGTCAACAATATCTAAAGGCAGGAAGAGAAGGGTGGGTCTCCTTGCTTCTCTCCCAGGTGGAGTGGGGCCTCTCTCACATCCCCTCCCCTTCCACTTCTCTTCACAACAGACTTCTCATTGTACCACACCAGAACTGGCTCACGTGGCTAGCTCTAGGTGTAGGTGAGCCGGACAAACTTAGCTTCTGACACGTTCAATCTTTCTCATGAGAAGTAGGCTCTGCTAGTGTAGAAAAGGGGGAAAGGGCATGGCTGTTGGGTTCAATATCAACCGTATAAGATACAAGGCAACAACAGAAGAACAACAGTATCAAATATTTGCCCCATATCACCTCGCTGTTGAAACACAACTTTCTGAATTTCCGTCATGTGGAGCTTAGAATTATAGTCACTAATGACAGGGTTGTATTCAATCACAACCTCCTATTTCTGAGAAAATTGAGTCTTTCTGAGATCCAATATCAAGCAACCTCCTGGGAACAAGTCTGTTTGGCTGATCAGATAAGAAATAATAGCTCTTGCTTGATAATTCAGAGTAATTTAAAAGAAGCTTCCTTTTGGAACTTGTAATAAAAACAGTAGACTACAAATGAGTAGGGAACTAGGGCTTGATTGCAAAAAAATTTCCCTCTGGAAGGACAAACCACAACTTGGCTTATTTTTCAAAGGGCCAACTCTGACTCTAGGCAGGTAAATGAATAGTATTAAATAAACTGTTATTGTGTATTTTAGAATCATACACATCTGGGACCTTAGTAACAGTTTTTTTTTAAAGGAAGAGAGAGTGGCAGAGGCTCCTGTTTTAAGTAACAGTTGCCTAACAGCTTCCAGTTAATTTACTGTGACAGCAAAAGAAAATACAAGTTGCACTGCCATTAAAAGCTAAAACTTAAAAACAATCATAATAAGCTCGAAAGAAATTCACTAGGTCTGAAACAAATGGAGCTGGACTGAGGAAAAGAAATCGTATTCAGTCTTTTATCCTGGAAACAAAGAGAGCATAAAACCAAAAGGGAGCTACTTTAAGATATACCCTTTACTGGCATTTGGGAGCCAGAATTTACATTAGCCAAAAAAGAGACACTGGCTTCTTGAAAAAAGTCAGAGGAATTCTTTCCCTTATCCCTACTTCTAGATTATTTGAGGGATCTTACCCACCCTGGCCTACCTGCCATATGGAGACTATTGCACAGAAGTGTGAGAGCTACATTTCCCACAATGCAGTGCACCACTGGGATCTCACAGGCCAAGCACTGTGAGAATGGGGCTGGGAAGGAGGACCCCTGACAGCAGTGTGTTGCTGGGATTGTAGAACTCCTTGACCTCTCCTGCCCTGGGTGTCATGCACAGGATTGAGTCTAGGGCAACATGTTTGTGAGGCCATTGGGGCTTTTGGAACTCCTCAATTTATGGAAGACTCCCCTTTTCTACCCTCAGTGTGATGAATAACCGTAACTCAGTTTCAGAGTGCTACGGAAACACCATTTGTGAGTATTGCTTGCTTATGTGCAATATATGATGTGTAACATTTACAGAATACCTACTGTGTGCTGCTCATGATTTTAAACACTTAGTATGGATCAGTAAGTAATTCTCACAACATCTCCATGAAGTAGGTGCTATTTTTTTTTTTTTTTTTTTTTTGCATATAAAGAAACTAAAGGGAGGTTAATTTGCTTGCTCAGCTTTCCAGTAAGTTGAGTTGGGGTTCTAACCTAGAGACTCTAGCTCCCAATTCCAGACTCCAGCTGGAATTTTTCCAGCTGCGATTTTTCCAGTAGTCATGTATGGATGTGGGAGTTGGACCCGAAAGAAGGCTGAGCACCAAAGAAATGATACTTTGGAACTGTGATGCTGAGTCCTTTGGACTTCAAGGTCAAACCAGTCTCCAAGTAAGTTTAGGGACCTTAGTAACAGTTTTTTAAAGGAAGAGAGAGTGGCAGAGGCTCCTGTTTTAAGTAACAGTTGCCTAACAGCTTCCAGTTAATTTACTGTGACAGCAAAAGAAAATACAAGTTGCACTGCCATTAAAAGCTAAAACTTAAAAACAATCATAATAAGCTCGAAAGAAATTCACTAGGTCTGAAACAAATGGAGCTGGACTGAGGAAAAGAAATCGTATTCAGTCTTTTATCCTGGAAACAAAGAGAGCATAAAACCAAAAGGGAGCTACTTTAAGATATACCCTTTACTGGCATTTGGGAGCCAGAATTTACATTAGCCAAAAAAGAGACACTGGCTTCTTGAAAAAAGTCAGAGGAATTCTTTCCCTTATCCCTACTTCTAGATTATTTGAGGGATCTTACCCACCCTGGCCTACCTGCCATATGGAGACTATTGCACAGAAGTGTGAGAGCTACATTTCCCACAATGCAGTGCACCACTGGGATCTCACAGGCCAAGCACTGTGAGAATGGGGCTGGGAAGGAGGACCCCTGACAGCAGTGTGTTGCTGGGATTGTAGAACTCCTTGACCTCTCCTGCCCTGGGTGTCATGCACAGGATTGAGTCTAGGGCAACATGTTTGTGAGGCCATTGGGGCTTTTAGAACTCCTCAATTTATGGAAGACTCCTTTTCTACCCTCAGTGTGATGAATAACCGTAACTCAGTTTCAGAGTGCTACGGAAACACCATTTGTGAGTATTGCTTGCTTATGTGCAATATATGATGTGTAACATTTACAGAATACCTACTGTGTGCTGCTCATGATTTTAAACACTTAGTATGGATCAGTAAGTAATTCTCACAACATCTCCATGAAGTAGGTGCTATTTTTTTTTTTTTTTTTTTTTGCATATAAAGAAACTAAAGGGAGGTTAATTTGCTTGCTCAGCTTTCCAGTAAGTTGAGTTGGGGTTCTAACCTAGAGACTCTAGCTCCCAATTCCAGACTCCAGCTGGAATTTTTCCAGCTGCGATTTTTCCAGTAGTCATGTATGGATGTGGGAGTTGGACCCGAAAG
Organism: Tragulus kanchil; assembly: GCA_022376925.1. Classification (NCBI taxonomy): domain Eukaryota; kingdom Metazoa; phylum Chordata; class Mammalia; order Artiodactyla; family Tragulidae; genus Tragulus; species Tragulus kanchil. Next base: position 141,680,596 of record JAIOJX010000028.1, read on the forward strand.
AAGGCTGAGCACCAAAGAAATGATACTTTGGAACTGTGATGCTGAGTCCTTTGGACTTCAAGGTCAAACCAGTCAGTCCTAAAGGAAATCAAACCTGAATATTCAAGAGAAGGACCTGATGCTAAAGTTGAAGCTTGAAGAAAATAGCTCTAGTCATTGCTCTGTGAGAAATGGGGATCCTTCAGGGGTGCTGTGTGATGGTAGGGAGGGGTGGGAAGGGGGGGATATACATATGACTAATCTGGGAACAGACATATCTGTAAACAACAAAACTCTGTAAAAGTTAAAAGCAAAATAAAGGTTTAAAAAATAAAAAAATAAAAATAAATACTTTAAAAAATAAATAAATAAATAAATAAATAAATAAAGTTGAAGCTCTCATACTCTGGCCACCTGATGTGAAGAACTGACTTATTGGAGAAGACCCTGATACTGGGAAAGATTGGGGTCAGGAGAAAAGAGGGGCAGAGGTTGAGATGGTTAGATAGCATCACTGACTCAATGGACATGAATTTGAGCAAACTCTAGGAGGAAGTGAAGGACAGAGGAACCTGGCATGCTACAGTCCGTGGGATCACAAAAAGTCAGACTGAACAACAACAAATGCTGTCCTTGAAATATATGTCCTTTTCTAGAGACAGAGAAATTGTATTAGTGTATATATCTGTATAGGAGTAACCAAATATACACACACATATGTTCATCAACTGATCAAGATGATGACAGAGAAAGTCACTAGCTGATAAGCTGATAGTAGTATGGTGCAAGGCAAGATCAGGGTATAAGTAAAATCTGTCTTTTTAAGCCCAAGACCCAAAACACAGAGAAAATTGGTGAGGAACCTTGGTAGAGAGATAGATGGCTTCCCTGGTGGCTCAGATGGTAAAGAATCTGCCTGCAATGCAGGAGACCTGGGTTCAATCCCTGGATTGAGAAGGTCCCCTGGAGAAAGGAATGACTACCCACTGCAGTATTGTTGCCGGGAGAGTTTCACAGCTCGGGTAAAACATCACAACTGGGAGATCAGGCTTCTGGCTGTGTCTGCAGTGTGAGACTACACTCGGTAGTGGCATTACAATCCTAAGCAAGCTACCTCAAGAGGACATAACTTCCCTGAACCACTTCTAACTCAGAATTCAATAAGAGGCATCTCTACGTGTCATCTGCAAAGAACTGTAGGAATACTGCTCTGTCTTGTTCTATTAGCTATATGTTCTCTCTCTCTGTGTGTGCCTGCCAAGATCAGGAGGGAGGTGATAGAATTTCTCCCCCCTTCCTCTTGTCTCCTTTTATATTCTTTGGAGGTAAGTGGACACAAGGGGTGGGAGAGAGACAAGCATCCTTTCAAATATGCCTATCTTTATGTTTGTTTTCAGATCTTAAGTAACTGTTGATAGTAGCAACAATAGAAAAATGTAAACTAGTATATGTTAAAACTCTGGAAGGATAAAAAATGGTTATCTTAAAACTTACAGATTTATAAAAGGAAAAAATGGAGGAAAGAAAACACAAATCATCCAACAAGACAAAAAGCATAAAAAAATAATATCAAGGAAAAATAAGATCGCAGAGGTAAGATAAGTCTGAAGTAGTTATGTATTTGTAATAAATGTGAGTGACTCTGAAATTAGATTAAAATCTAAGAACAATGTGTACATGAGCTGTCTAAGATGAAATGACTTCTAAAAACTGAAAAATATAGAAATGAAAAATGTATCCCAGGCAAATAGTGGTTAAGGGCATGTTCCCTCTCTCTGTCTGTTGTACCTGATTGTAGGGGACCCAGCAGAAAACCGCAGAGAACTCTAAGAAACACCAGAGCCATCAGGGGTTGTAAGTTGTAACCTGGGCTTCTTGAACTTGGGATAAAAAGAAATTGGATATTATTTCACTAATCTCGAACAGAAATTTAATATTACTTTAAAAATATTATGGTAGTAGTTCAAACTATCACTTTTGAAATATTGCTATGTTTGTTGTAGGCAACAAACATAGTAATTAAAAATACTTTTGAATCCCTCAGAATTCAAATGTATACCACCATCCTTTTCTCCTTAGCCAGAAATCTTCAGGAGTGTAGTAGACAGAAATACAGGACAAAAAACTAAATAAGCAAGGAAGTAAGCAAATAAAAAACACTTCTTCATAGGAAAAACTCTCAGAAAATAAAAGGGGAAAAATGATTCTATTCCAAAAAGTTTATTTAACCATTTCTCTATAAGAAAGCTGAAACATTTGGCTGGAGGGCATAGAAGACTTGATTAGAAAGACAAAACTGTTGAAGGAAAGACCCAGTTTTGTGAAACTGCCAATCTCCCTTCCTATTATGTAAATCCAAATATAGTGTAATCTCAATCACATTATAATGGGATTTTTAAAAAAAAAAAAAATGGCAGAATGACCTTAAGGAAGAATCTGTGCATAGGAGGGGTTTATTTTTAGTTTTTTTTTAGTTTTGTTGTTTTGTTTTTTCAGTAAAAAGAGTCATGAATAGGGTCTAATCTGTGTTGAGAGTATTCCTTATCTAATAAACCATGGACAAATTGGCCAACTTGCTGTGTTGGGGGAAGGCGCAGAAGAACAAGTAGCTTCCGACTTACTTTTTTAAAATTTTTTAAAATTTTGGCCTCTTTTTATTGATCTTTTTCATCCATCTTTATTCTTCAGTCTGTGTGGGCCTTCCATTGCAGTGGCCTCTTGTTGCAGAGCACTGGCTCTGCACCCATGCGCTCCAGAGTGATGGCTCATAATTGGACACACTGGTCCAGCCGCTCCGTGGTATGTGGGATCTTCCCAGGCCAGGAATCAAACTGGTGCCCCTTGCACTGCAAGGCAGACTCTTTAACCACTGGACTACCAGGGAAGCCACGACTTACATTTTAAATCTAATTAAATTATTGGTGGATTAAAGGCATGATTATAAAAAAACAAAACCATGAAAGTTGCAGAACAAAATATAGGTACATATTTAAAAAGATTAAAGGTAGAGAGTCAGTACTCAGACACCAAAGATAGTAAGGTACCATAAATATATTTGATGTCATGAAAATAAAAATCTTCAGGATATTAAAAGTACTTTAAAGATAGAGTCAAATGATCAAAGTGAGAGAAAAGAAAACGGTTTTGGTAACATTTATGAAAGACAGAATTAATATCTCTAATACATGCATGCCAGTAAGAATCAGGTGAATACCCAACTCAGGGATCAAGTCCAGGTCTACCTGCACTGCAGATAGATTCTTTACCATCTGAGCCACCAGGGAAGCCCTGCAAGAAACCATCACTGAATTGGCCACACTTTAAAATTGAAAATCTAGAAATGGGAAAAATGATTCTATTCCAAAAAGTTTATTTAACCATTTCTCTATAAGAAAGCTGAAACATTTGGCTGGAGGGCATAGAAGACTTGATTAGAAAGACAAAACTGTTGAAGGAAAGACCCAGTTTTGTGAAACTGCCAATCTCCCTTCCTATTATGTAAATCCAAATATAGTGTAATCTCAATCACATTATAATGGGATTTTTAAAAAAAAAAAAATGGCAGAATGACCTTAAGGAAGAATCTGTGCATAGGAGGGGTTTATTTTTAGTTTTTTTTTAGTTTTGTTGTTTTGTTTTTTCAGTAAAAAGAGTCATGAATAGGGTCTAATCTGTGTTGAGAGTATTCCTTATCTAATAAACCATGGACAAATTGGCCAACTTGCTGTGTTGGGGGAAGGCGCAGAAGAACAAGTAGCTTCCGACTTACTTTTTTAAAATTTTTTAAAATTTTGGCCTCTTTTTATTGATCTTTTTCATCCATCTTTATTCTTCAGTCTGTGTGGGCCTTCCATTGCAGTGGCCTCTTGTTGCAGAGCACTGGCTCTGCACCCATGCGCTCCAGAGTGATGGCTCATAATTGGACACACTGGTCCAGCCGCTCTGTGGTATGTGGGATCTTCCCAGGCCAGGAATCAAACTGGTGCCCCTTGCACTGCAAGGCAGACTCTTTAACCACTGGACTACCAGGGAAGCCACGACTTACATTTTAAATCTAATTAAATTATTGGTGGATTAAAGGCATGATTATAAAAAAACAAAACCATGAAAGTTGCAGAACAAAATATAGGTACATATTTAAAAAGATTAAAGGTAGAGAGTCAGTACTCAGACACCAAAGATAGTAAGGTACCATAAATATATTTGATGTCATGAAAATAAAAATCTTCAGGATATTAAAAGTACTTTAAAGATAGAGTCAAATGATCAAAGTGAGAGAAAAGAAAACGGTTTTGGTAACATTTATGAAAGACAGAATTAATATCTCTAATACATGCATGCCAGTAAGAATCAGGTGAATACCCAACTCAGGGATCAAGTCCAGGTCTACCTGCACTGCAGATAGATTCTTTACCATCTGAGCCACCAGGGAAGCCCTGCAAGGGAAACCATCACTGAATTGGCCACACTTTAAAATTGAAAATCAAAGAAATTCAAAGCCAAATGTCAGCTACGTTTGCCTTACTATGTTGATAAAAAAGATCTTTACTTTTAGAGAAAGACAAGTACAGTATACTAATACATATATATGTGGAATCTAGTAAAAGGGTAATGATAACACACGCAGTAAAAAACAGACATAGAGAATAGACATATGGACATTGTAGGGAATGAACAGTGGGTGGAAGGCATAGAGGGAGTAACGTAGAAACCTGTACTATCATGTGTGAGAAAGATAGCTATAGTCATTGTGCTACGGGAATAGGAGCTCCTATAAGGGCTCAGTGCGACCGCCTGGAGGGGTGGGGTAGGGAGGACTGGGAAGGGGGAGGGGGCCAGGGATATGCATATGACTGATCTAGGAACATACATGTCTGTGAACAACAAAACTCTGTAAAAATTTTTTAAAAATAAAAGAAAAGAAATAATTTTCTTAAAAAAAGATCTTTATTTTTAAGATTGCAGCCATTTTGAGGGAAAGAAGATTTTCACTTAATGCTGGTAGAACACATGAAGCAGCTTCCCAGATGGTCCTAATAGTAAAGAACCTGCCTGCCAATGCAGGAGAAGCAGGAGATGTGGGTTTAATCCCTGGATCAGGAAAATCCCCTGGAATAGGAAATGACACCTGTGGAGAGCAATTTTGAAAATTCACCCAAAATTATTAATGATAAGAAGAATATTCAGATCAATTATCTAAGTTAAGAAAAAGTCACTTGTATAATTGTCGACACAGTAAGAATATTTTTATATTTGAATTTTATATTCAATTATAATAATCAAATAAAGAACATTTCACAATTAACACAAATTACTCTTTAATGAGAAAAGAAAGCAATTTAATAAGTAGTATTTCTTTCTGTAATTATAAACTATTATATTTAATGTTATCTTCTCCCCATGTAAATTTTAAATATCACTGAACTTTTATTACTCATTTAAATTCTGTACAAAAATTCCCTTTACTTGCAGATCATCATGTGAGATTATAAGGGGAGATAATTTACTACAATCTTATGATTATCTATATCCTCCTATCATTAAGCATTTGCCAAGAGAAAAAATAAAGGAGGAGGAGAAAAGACATATTCTATACTGAGTATAGTTTTTTTTAATAAAATATGTCATCCAGCTAAAAATTAATTGGACCATGTCTCCAATGTTACGTGCACTATAGTGTGATACTAAGTTATATGCAATTGTGGAAAGTCAACAGTTCCCACCTCTTTTTTTGCAGCTTGAAAGAGTATGATTCCTCATTTGGTCTGTTCCATTTCATTTCTCTTGTGTTGGTATTCCCCCTCTGCCATCATTAAGAATGAAATTCTAGGTCAAGTTAATGTGAGTGTACTGAGGATTCTGTGTTCTGTTTTATCATTTGCCTTACAAGATAAAGGAATAAGAGAAAGCATATAGGTTAGCTTGTGTAAGATATACATTGTTTAGAGATAACAGATTGAATCTGTACGAAGTGGTAACTGCTGACAGCAAGCATGTGTGGTCCCCAGTACTGCTGATTGTTAGTTTACTAAGAATTACATAGGCTGATGCGTCAATGAGAAATAAGCCCTTACTGCTGTGACTTAGAAGGAAGCAAGTCAATGGGAAAGTAAGCTGGTTTACATATGACAGTTCTGGAGGTTATGGCTTTTGATGGTTAATTATATGTGTCAGCTTGACTAGGTGATAGATTTGGAGTTAAATATAATTTCTGGATATGTCAGTGAAGGTGTTTCTGAAATAGATTCACATTTGAATTGGACCAAGTAAAGCGGTTGGCCTTCCTCATGTGGGTATGTGTCATCCAATCGGCTGAGGGCCTAAATAGAACCAAGAGACAAAGGAAGGTTGAGTTTACTCTCTGCCTCACTTCTGGTGCTGGAGCACCAATCTTTCACCTTTGGCGCATTCCTGGTTCCCAGGCCTTCAGACTCAGAGAGGAATCTGCCAGTCTCAAGCCTTTAAACTCCACCACCAGTTTTCCTGGGTCTCTAACTTTCAGAAGGCAGATTATGGGAATTCTCAGTCCTGTAATCATGTGAGCCGGTACCTTACAATAAATCTTCTTTCGTACATATCACCTACTGGTTCTGTTCCTCTGGAAAACTGACCAATACATGGACCCGTGAGAAATAATCCCCAGTGTCCAAGAATTGAAGAGGACAGAATTCAAACTAATTTGCTTGTTTAGGAAATGTCTATCACTTTCCACTAGATCAGAAACTGAAGTGGGAACTGAGAATCATTTGAGCCATGATCTAAAAGGAGGCTGCCATCTTACTGCTGGCCGTTCCATCTGAAACTGGGTCTACCTATCAAAGTCACAAATCCAGGTGACGGAATTGCTTATACAACTTCTAAACATTGACCCATAATTTTCTAGAATGAATTCACATGCAAATTAGTTCACAAATTCTAAACTATGGTGGTAATAGTAATTGTGTCCGCTGGGTTAACCCAGGCCAAATAAGAGATGCTGAACAGGGTTGGGAAACCCGGAGATAGAGAAGTAAGAGATAGAAATGGGGGTTGCTCCTTAGGAACCGGGTGAATTGGACTGTCAGTTTCTCAAACTTGTATCTGACATGCCAGGCACACCTGTGCCTGCTGTGAGCTCAGAAGAATCAACCTCCTTTGTTTAACTACCTCAAATATTCAGACTGAATAGTGTTGAAACTACATGAATAGGCTGGGAGATCACCTAGGACACATTTTTGAGAATAGGTATTAAGTCCAATAAAAATGTAGAATCATTTAAAAAATGTCGAAACATATCAACTATCTGTACTTCAAAGTGATATTGGACATTGATAAGCAGTTTCAGTTACTGAGTATGATATACTGTCTTGGATAGTCCCCTTCTTTCTCCCTACCCCGAGTTTCACTACAAAATTGGCCTGATTCAAGTACCTGAGGCTCAGACGACCAGACCCTTCTCAGAAACTTTAAGTCATTAAATTCTTCAGGGTCTTCACCTAAATATTAAAGGAGAAAATTAAGCTCATGTTGCTGCCCATGACTGATTCTTCTCATTGAGTTTTTATTTGAAGAAATCTCCAGAATTCTTTAGGGATTTATTTGGGAAAATAAAAGTACTTAGACCTTTATGAAAAGATGTTACCATTCTAAGATAGGGGATTTTAGGGGGAACATAGGATTTAGGTTTTATCAAAACTTGAAAAGCTGATAGGAATTCTCTGGCGGTCCCATGGTTAGTACTCAAAGCTTTCACTTCTGAGGCTCAGGTTCAACCCCTGGTCAGGGAACTAAGATCCTGCAAGCCATGTGGCCAACTTGATATCTGAAAGCAAACAATGATTTTAATTTCTGAAATAGATTTGAGCTTGAGAGGCAGGTGTGATTCTGAAATTTCAACTCTGTGTACAACCAGTATTCTTTCTAAAAGCCTTGTTGCCTGTCTGACTTAATTTATCTTATGACACGATTTGTACAAAGGAGAGTGGAAGAAGGATTTTTTGTTTTATTTTATTTTTGAGGATCATTCTTCTAAAATAGATGAAAAATTTCAAATTTCATTGAGCCCAGCTACAACAGTGGGCTGTTTTATATAGGTGAATGATAATTTGTTAATTCATTAGAGTTAAAAAATTTCATAAAATACTTTCATAATTACATACAATAGTATGAACAAAACTAACTGAAAAACACCAAGAACATGTTAAAAATAACCCATTTAAAAGCTGAGTTTTAAAATGCCCAAAAGATATATCTGTATTAAAGATAGAAACCTGGAATCAAATGTTTATAGTTTATGTAATTGAAGAGATCGAGTGGGAATACAGTTTTCTTGAGAATAGGTATTAAGTCCAATAAAATGTAGAATCATTTAAAAAATGTCGAAACATATCAACTATCTGTACTTCAAAGTGATATTGGACATTGATAAGCAGTTTCAGTTACTGAGTATGATATACTGTCTTGGATAGTCCCCTTCTTTCTCCCTACCCCGAGTTTCACTACAAAATTGGCCTGATTCAAGTACCTGAGGCTCAGACGACCAGACCCTTCTCAGAAACTTTAAGTCATTAAATTCTTCAGGGTCTTCACCTAAATATTAAAGGAGAAAATTAAGCTCATGTTGCTGCCCATGACTGATTCTTCTCATTGAGTTTTTATTTGAAGAAATCTCCAGAATTCTTTAGGGATTTATTTGGGAAAATAAAAGTACTTAGACCTTTATGAAAAGATGTTACCATTCTAAGATAGGGGATTTTAGGGGGAACATAGGATTTAGGTTTTATCAAAACTTGAAAAGCTGATAGGAATTCTCTGGCGGTCCCATGGTTAGTACTCAAAGCTTTCACTTCTGAGGCTCAGGTTCAACCCCTGGTCAGGGAACTAAGATCCTGCAAGCCATGTGGCCAACTTGATATCTGAAAGCAAACAATGATTTTAATTTCTGAAATAGATTTGAGCTTGAGAGGCAGGTGTGATTCTGAAATTTCAACTCTGTGTACAACCAGTATTCTTTCTAAAAGCCTTGTTGCCTGTCTGACTTAATTTATCTTATGACACGATTTGTACAAAGGAGAGTGGAAGAAGGATTTTTTGTTTTATTTTATTTTTGAGGATCATTCTTCTAAAATAGATGAAAAATTTCAAATTTCATTGAGCCCAGCTACAACAGTGGGCTGTTTTATATAGGTGAATGATAATTTGTTAATTCATTAGAGTTAAAAAATTTCATAAAATACTTTCATAATTACATACAATAGTATGAACAAAACTAACTGAAAAACACCAAGAACATGTTAAAAATAACCCATTTAAAAGCTGAGTTTTAAAATGCCCAAAAGATATATCTGTATTAAAGATAGAAACCTGGAATCAAAAATGTTTATAGTTTTTATGTAATTGAAGAGATCGAGTGGGAATACAGTTTTCTTGCTGTTCACTGAGCAACAAAAAAAGAACTTGGCAGAGTTCTACTCTAATTGCCACTGGAGTCTGCCTTGTACCAGAGTGCTGCTTTATTCCGGGGATTCTTGAACAGAGTCTATGAATGGGCAGTGTTGTGGGCTGAATTATATGATCCCTTCTCTCCAGAAAGAGATCTGAGGCCTTCACAGAGGTCATCAAATTAAAATGAGGTCATTAGGGTGAATACTAATTCAATATGACTGATGTCCTCACAAAAAGGGAACATTTGGACCTAGAGATAGACCTACATAGAGGACAAACACTGTAAACAGACACAGAGAGGAGAGGGCCATCTCCAGGCAAAGGAGAGGGGCCTGGAACAGATCCTTCACTTATAGTCCTCAGAAGAACCAACCTTGCTGACTTCTTGATTTGGGATTTCTAGCCTCCCCAGCTATGAGATAATACTTTTCTGTTGCTTAAACCACCTGATTTGTGTCACAGTTGTCCTTGCAAACTAATGCAGGTGGTTAGCATACAAAATTGTGTGTGTTTGTGAGTCAAAGGGCTTACTTCTTCTTTCATTTCTTCTTTCCAGAACAGGACATACAAAGCACCAGGATAACGGAAGGAGGCAGATTCTTTAAGAAAGTATATTAAGCAAATGGACAAAAATGGATCAAGGTACCAGGCTGCAGATTCTGAATGCCTTAGACATTGGGAAAGGAGTCGGTGTTCTCAGTTTTATGTTGGAGGAGTGGCTGTATTGGAGACTCCCAACTGAAGAATACAAGGTAAGCCCTGGAGACAAGCTCTCACGCTGTAGTAAACTTTTTGTCAAGCCCTCTCCTCACCACTGTCTCCATGGGTATGAGGTGGGCAGAATCGTCAGTGTGAAACTAAGGCAAAATCTTTAGTGCTGTGGGTGGTAGAGGAAGTGGGGGAAGTGAGCCCTACAGTAGCATTTCCAGGAAGGTTCTGCTTCAGGAAGGAGTGTCATGTCATGTCATTGAGTGCCCCAGAGGTGGGCTGGGACGAGCATTTGGAAATAGGATTTTCTAGGGTTCCGGGTGATGTGCGATGACTTGAGCCCCTTGAGGAGAGAAGCACTGAGTCTTTTAGAGCAGTGCTTCTGCCTCTGATGGTGGAAATGGGTTCACAAATGAGACCACTGTGTTTGCTGCATTCAAGAAAATATTTGCCCCCAAAGGCAGCCCATCTAGAAATTCAATCTAACTTTAATTCAAATATGAATGGGCAGTGTTGTGGGCTTTTGTCCCTTCTCTCCAGAAAGAGATCTGAGGCCTTCACAGAGGTCATCAAATTAAAATGAGGTCATTAGGGTGAATACTAATTCAATATGACTGATGTCCTCACAAAAAGGGAACATTTGGACCTAGAGATAGACCTACATAGAGGACAAACACTGTAAACAGACACAGAGAGGAGAGGGCCATCTCCAGGCAAAGGAGAGGGGCCTGGAACAGATCCTTCACTTATAGTCCTCAGAAGAACCAACCTTGCTGACTTCTTGATTTGGGATTTCTAGCCTCCCCAGCTATGAGATAATACTTTTCTGTTGCTTAAACCACCTGATTTGTGTCACAGTTGTCCTTGCAAACTAATGCAGGTGGTTAGCATACAAAATTGTGTGTGTTTGTGAGTCAAAGGGCTTACTTCTTCTTTCATTTCTTCTTTCCAGAACAAGACATACAAAGCACCAGGATAACGGAAGGAGGCAGATTCTTTAAGAAAGTATATTAAGCAAATGGACAAAAATGGATCAAGGTACCAGGCTGCAGATTCTGAATGCCTTAGACATTGGGAAAGGAGTCGGTGTTCTCAGTTTTATGTTGGAGGAGTGGCTGTATTGGAGACTCCCAACTGAAGAATACAAGGTAAGCCCTGGAGACAAGCTCTCACGCTGTAGTAAACTTTTTGTCAAGCCCTCTCCTCACCACTGTCTCCATGGGTATGAGGTGGGCAGAATCGTCAGTGTGAAACTAAGGCAAAATCTTTAGTGCTGTGGGTGGTAGAGGAAGTGGGGGAAGTGAGCCCTACAGTAGCATTTCCAGGAAGGTTCTGCTTCAGGAAGGAGTGTCATGTCATGTCATTGAGTGCCCCAGAGGTGGGCTGGGACGAGCATTTGGAAATAGGATTTTCTAGGGTTCCGGGTGATGTGCGATGACTTGAGCCCCTTGAGGAGAGAAGCACTGAGTCTTTTAGAGCAGTGCTTCTGCCTCTGATGGTGGAAATGGGTTCACAAATGAGACCACTGTGTTTGCTGCATTCAAGAAAATATTTGCCCCCAAAGGCAGCCCATCTAGAAATTATTTAATCTTCAAAATCCTAGAACTAATTCACATTGACTCTTTGGTGTTTTGAAGGCTGGACATCTGAATCCTTGGTGATATATTAGTGGCAGGGGATTGTTTACTCACTTTTGCTCAGGCACTTACCATACAGGCTCAAAAAAAAAAAAAAAATCTTAGCAACTTGAAGATTTCTCTCCTGAGTTCATTCGAATCAAGGAGGACATTTGGAGAGCTGTTTACCACCCGAAGTATTTCAATTATGTGGGATTAAAAAGTCTAGAACTAGTTCATTGTCACCCACAGTGGCATCAATGACAATCCAGGATGCTTAATAGATAGGTACTAAACAGTCTTCGAACTTAAAATTCAGTCTAATAAAAGGCCAGCTAGGATCCCATCAAGTTTGTAGAGTTTGTTTCAAGGTTACACCAAACCAGGGCTCAGATACTCTCTTGTTCAGCTGAGAACTGGCGGAGAGAGCACCTTCTGCTTCTCTGGAGGCTGTCTCGGCTCCCATGAAGAGGTTCGTAGTTTCTACTGCATAGCCAAGAAGAGTCCTCTCTGGCCTCCCTGGGGCTAGGGAGAGATGTACAGTGGGAGGGTGACATTTACATTGCGACATTTAAATGGGGCTCAGAATTCCTCCCCTCTGATACATGGGGAGACTTCAACCATTCCTAAACAGGGCAGAAGTACACTCCTTTTAAAGAACTTAATCTGGAGCCAGCAGTGTCCAAATGGGGACTGCAAATGGTACACTGGAAGCAGACTGACGTAGGCTGTGCATGGGTGTGACAGAGGGAGTGCTGGTGGTGAGGGGCCGTTGTGCATGTGCTGTTAGTTTTGGGAGACTAGCTGTATGTGTAGAGACTGATGTAGGTAAAGATCATATGGAGGGCTTCCCTGGTGGTCCAGGGAATAAGGACACCGCTTGCAGTGCAAGGGGTGCCGGTTCGATCCCTGGCCTGGGAAGATCCCACGTGCGCGGAGCGGCTGGACCGATGTGTCCTGACTTGAGCCCTTGAGGAGAGAAGCACTGAGTCTTTTAGAGCAGTGCTTCTGCCTCTGATGGTGGAAATGGGTTCACAAATGAGACCACTGTGTTTGCTGCATTCAAGAAAATATTTGCCCCCAAAGGCAGCCCATCTAGAAATTATTTAATCTTCAAAATCCTAGAACTAATTCACATTGACTCTTTGGTGTTTTGAAGGCTGGACATCTGAATCCTTGGTGATATATTAGTGGCAGGGGATTGTTTACTCACTTTTGCTCAGGCACTTACCATACAGGCTCAAAAAAAAAAAAAAAAATCTTAGCAACTTGAAGATTTCTCTCCTGAGTTCATTCGAATCAAGGAGGACATTTGGAGAGCTGTTTACCACCCGAAGTATTTCAATTATGTGGGATTAAAAAGTCTAGAACTAGTTCATTGTCACCCACAGTGGCATCAATGACAATCCAGGATGCTTAATAGATAGGTACTAAACAGTCTTCGAACTTAAAATTCAGTCTAATAAAAGGCCAGCTAGGATCCCATCAAGTTTGTAGAGTTTGTTTCAAGGTTACACCAAACCAGGGCTCAGATACTCTCTTGTTCAGCTGAGAACTGGCGGAGAGAGCACCTTCTGCTTCTCTGGAGGCTGTCTCGGCTCCCATGAAGAGGTTCGTAGTTTCTACTGCATAGCCAAGAAGAGTCCTCTCTGGCCTCCCTGGGGCTAGGGAGAGATGTACAGTGGGAGGGTGACATTTACATTGCGACATTTAAATGGGGCTCAGAATTCCTCCCCTCTGATACATGGGGAGACTTCAACCATTCCTAAACAGGGCAGAAGTACACTCCTTTTAAAGAACTTAATCTGGAGCCAGCAGTGTCCAAATGGGGACTGCAAATGGTACACTGGAAGCAGACTGACGTAGGCTGTGCATGGGTGTGACAGAGGGAGTGCTGGTGGTGAGGGGCCGTTGTGCATGTGCTGTTAGTTTTGGGAGACTAGCTGTATGTGTAGAGACTGATGTAGGTAAAGATCATATGGAGGGCTTCCCTGGTGGTCCAGGGAATAAGGACACCGCTTGCAGTGCAAGGGGTGCCGGTTCGATCCCTGGCCTGGGAAGATCCCACGTGCCGCGGAGCGGCTGGACCGATGTGTCCAATCGCCGAGCCAGAGCGCTGGAGCGCATGCGCCCAGAGCCGGTGCTCTGCGACAAGAGAGGCCACCGTGATGGGAGGCCCACAAGAGCCAAAGAACAAAGACAAATGAAAATAGACAAATGAAAGACCAATAGAAGTGGCCCGCCCACCCCCTCCCTCCCCAACCCACCCCCAATAAATAAATAAATAAATAAATGCAAAAAAAAAATAGACTATATATATATATATATATATATATATAAAGATCATATGGAGAAACCTTACAACCTTCCATCCAGAAGTAGCAGGATAGGTCTGTTTTTTCATTCTTCTACTGCATTGGTGGAGAAAACACGTAAGAACACATTGAAGATGCCTGCAGAACTTCTGAGCATTGAAAGTACTCATCACCCGGAAGCTATAGCATCTTCAATGAAAATAGCTATGCATGGCTTTCCCCCTCTATCCCTAGTCTCTTCTCCCTCTCACAATGCTCTACCCAAGAACCATCTAGATGGCATTTGGTGGAGTGAAGTAAGGATTAACTTTAAAAGAGAATATTCTGAAGGTGCAAAATGAAAGAGAAATCTTTTTAGTGTCCAAGGAGCCTTGGAGAAGTAAAAGATGGGAGAGTAGAGGAGGTTTCTCCTATTTCTAAGGTGGTCACTGTGTCTTAAAGGGTGTCTTAAGGGTTAATAACTAAGATCCACTCCACTAAGAACTCAAATCTTGGGAAATACACAGGGTTTTTTTTTTTTTAATATTCTTTGGGGCTCTATCGTCAGATAGGCAAAATATTTAGAACTTCAAATCCCCTGGGAATCTGCAGTGTCCAAATGGGGACTGCAAATGGTACACTGGAAGCAGACTGACGTAGGCTGTGCATGGGTGTGACAGAGGGAGTGCTGGTGGTGAGGGGCCGTTGTGCATGTGCTGTTAGTTTTGGGAGACTAGCTGTATGTGTAGAGACTGATGTAGGTAAAGATCATATGGAGGGCTTCCCTGGTGGTCCAGGGAATAAGGACACCGCTTGCAGTGCAAGGGGTGCCGGTTCGATCCCTGGCCTGGGAAGATCCCACGTGCCGCGGAGCGGCTGGACCGATGTGTCCAATCGCCGAGCCAGAGCGCTGGAGCGCATGCGCCCAGAGCCGGTGCTCTGCGACAAGAGAGGCCACCGTGATGGGAGGCCCACAAGAGCCAAAGAACAAAGACAAATGAAAATAGACAAATGAAAGACCAATAGAAGTGGCCCGCCCACCCCCTCCCTCCCCAACCCACCCCCAATAAATAAATAAATAAATAAATGCTAAAAAAAAATAGACTATATATATATATATATATATATATATATAAAGATCATATGGAGAAACCTTACAACCTTCCATCCAGAAGTAGCAGGATAGGTCTGTTTTTTCATTCTTCTACTGCATTGGTGGAGAAAACACGTAAGAACACATTGAAGATGCCTGCAGAACTTCTGAGCATTGAAAGTACTCATCACCCGGAAGCTATAGCATCTTCAATGAAAATAGCTATGCATGGCTTTCCCCCTCTATCCCTAGTCTCTTCTCCCTCTCACAATGCTCTACCCAAGAACCATCTAGATGGCATTTGGTGGAGTGAAGTAAGGATTAACTTTAAAAGAGAATATTCTGAAGGTGCAAAATGAAAGAGAAATCTTTTTAGTGTCCAAGGAGCCTTGGAGAAGTAAAAGATGGGAGAGTAGAGGAGGTTTCTCCTATTTCTAAGGTGGTCACTGTGTCTTAAAGGGTGTCTTAAGGGTTAATAACTAAGATCCCACTCCACTAAGAACTCAAATCTTGGGAAATACACAGGGTTTTTTTTTTTTTTTTTTTTTTTAATATTCTTTGGGGCTCTATGCGTCAGATAGGCTATAGTAAGACTATTTAGATCTAGACTTTCCTACTCCATTCTTTCTATGCAAAGCCAAACATACTAGGGTTTCAGGAATGTATGTGATTTTTTTGCCTAGGCCGAGGGCATAGAGCTGAAAAACTGGACATAATTTATAACTAGTGTGGGAGTTCTTTTATTCTTCCTTGCCAGGCTGTAATAACTGAGGAGTGAGGAGGATGAAGATGTGACGACCACCATAGTAAGATGTAAATCTACTATGTGCCAGGTTCATGTATACATAGTAGTCTATTTACCCTCACAAAATTAAAGGAGGTATATACTATCATCTTCGTTTTCCAGATGAAAGACTTTAATTTCAGCATGGTTACATGGTTTGACCAAGGTCAAGAGTGAGTTGACCACAGTAAAGAACTTGGGTTCAGATTTAGTTCTTTTGTACTCTGAAGCCCTCTCCAGATTCTGTTTACTTTGTCACATTGTCTCCTAGAATGCATATGAATGTGTGCCTGGCACAAGTTCTTTTTTCAGTAGAGTGGTGCTATTTATATGGCTGAAGACTAGATGTCTTTTTCCCTTAGGTCTTCACCTTAGAAACTTTAAGATAAATGGTTATGACTGAGCCTACCTCTGCCTTGAGGACCCGAATGAGCCTTAAAACTGGGGTTGTCTTCTTGAATTATTTTTTAGCTACCTATATCAAGTGAGTTGCTTTCAGAATGCATTATTCCTCTGAGTATATTCAGAGATGGAACACTGAGTGAATTCAGTGGGAGACTAAACGGATTTGGGGGCCTTTACCAGAAATGTTGATTTATATGCACATTCTCCCAAGTGAGATGTGGAGATTATCAATATAATATTTTGTTCAATTCTTTTTTTCTTAGTCATACAAAATATTCTGAAAACAACTAATCTGATTGCATTAAAGAGCTCAGAGGTGATGGTACTAGGTCTGCTTCAGTGAGAGTGAGGTGGGGGAGAAAGAAGTAACCTTTAGTGAAATTGAAATCCAAATGACTACAGGTGATGGAGTTGATATTGTGCCATTTAGCCGGTTTTGATGACTGCACTTTTCAGCATCTCCCGTAGTCAACAGCTGTAAACAAAACCTTTGAAAATGTTACTTTGCAGAGGTCTTACTGTTACAGGAGAAAGCCCCTAATCTAGCCTTTCTTACCTTTGATAAGGAGAACAGAGCTTCATTTGCTTGTCCATTTTGTGCTGTACCTATAAATGTGCTCAACAAGTCGATTCTCAGTCTTTTCTCTTCTTTCTTAATGTAAACAATGACCACTTATATAGGTGGAGATACTGACATTTCTCTGAATTTGGATGGATCTCTGAATCTACTGTATCTTGCAAAGTTGTGCTTAGTTGTAACACAATATTGGAAATGCATGAGGAAGCTTTTCTCATTTATGCTTAATAAGCTTTATATAGTGGCAGAAAACTAACAATGCAATAGATGGCATCTGAGAGCTGAGAAACCCGTAAGATGTCTCTAAGAATTCTAAAACAAATTATTTTAATATCGTATTGGAGGAAATGATTAATATTAATATCCAAGGGACTCTGTAGTTCATTAACAAGAAACTCTGTACCATTCACTCACATTTTTCTCTAAGCAACCATTTCTGCCAATTTCCCAGCCCCCTGCCAACATTACCTCTAGTTTGTCTATTTTCTCAGAATCTAATGGATTTTTCTAGCTTGGGTGTTTAAGCTGGCAATGGCAGCAGATGACATGCAGGACATCCTTGTTAGAGCAACTGATGGGGTCAGAAAGTTCCTGCTCTTAGAATGTTTGCCAAGCTGGACAGTTCCCTAGCATATGGCTTTCTCCTTTGAGGTCGCCAGGACTTTGGTTATACTTGAAGGCATTTTAACTTGCATGATTTCACCTGGCTGCCTCACTGCTGTTGTAAAGTGTTTTCCCTGAGGGGGAGTAATTACTTCAGTAAACATGGAATACTTCTGTAGCGGTCTTCTCATGTTTATTCGCCTGGAATGAACCTAGTTCTATTCAGAATAGCCATAACCTCAAAATGCAGGGTTTACATTCTCTCATATCTGAGGTTCATAAGTGTCCATAGATTGCAAAGACTCCTCTTCTAGAAGACTTTAAAGTGAAATCCAAATGACTACAGGTGATGGAGTTGATATTGTGCCATTTAGCCGGTTTTGATGACTGCACTTTTCAGCATCTCCCGTAGTCAACAGCTGTAAACAAAACCTTTGAAAATGTTACTTTGCAGAGGTCTTACTGTTACAGGAGAAAGCCCCTAATCTAGCCTTTCTTACCTTTGATAAGGAGAACAGAGCTTCATTTGCTTGTCCATTTTGTGCTGTACCTATAAATGTGCTCAACAAGTCGATTCTCAGTCTTTTCTCTTCTTTCTTAATGTAAACAATGACCACTTATATAGGTGGAGATACTGACATTTCTCTGAATTTGGATGGATCTCTGAATCTACTGTATCTTGCAAAGTTGTGCTTAGTTGTAACACAATATTGGAAATGCATGAGGAAGCTTTTCTCATTTATGCTTAATAAGCTTTATATAGTGGCAGAAAACTAACAATGCAATAGATGGCATCTGAGAGCTGAGAAACCCGTAAGATGTCTCTAAGAATTCTAAAACAAATTATTTTAATATCGTATTGGAGGAAATGATTAATATTAATATCCAAGGGACTCTGTAGTTCATTAACAAGAAACTCTGTACCATTCACTCACATTTTTCTCTAAGCAACCATTTCTGCCAATTTCCCAGCCCCCTGCCAACATTACCTCTAGTTTGTCTATTTTCTCAGAATCTAATGGATTTTTCTAGCTTGGGTGTTTAAGCTGGCAATGGCAGCAGATGACATGCAGGACATCCTTGTTAGAGCAACTGATGGGGTCAGAAAGTTCCTGCTCTTAGAATGTTTGCCAAGCTGGACAGTTCCCTAGCATATGGCTTTCTCCTTTGAGGTCGCCAGGACTTTGGTTATACTTGAAGGCATTTTAACTTGCATGATTTCACCTGGCTGCCTCACTGCTGTTGTAAAGTGTTTTCCCTGAGGGGGAGTAATTACTTCAGTAAACATGGAATACTTCTGTAGCGGTCTTCTCATGTTTATTCGCCTGGAATGAACCTAGTTCTATTCAGAATAGCCATAACCTCAAAATGCAGGGTTTACATTCTCTCATATCTGAGGTTCATAAGTGTCCATAGATTGCAAAGACTCCTCTTCTAGAAGACTTTAAATGATATTTGGTTGTGCCAATGTTACATTTTTAAAAGCATAGATTTTTGCTTTTTTAGTTTCTTATAAACACTGAGAAATGTTTCCAGTTGAAGATATCTGATAATTCTCCATTAACAGAATGCTCCATTTTTCTTCTTTTAGATATTAGTTTTTTTCTCACAATTCCCAGAAAGAAATGTAGGTGTGATTCCCTACTGTAACTCTAGAGTAAGTATACTGAAAAAAAAGTTGAGCCCTCTGCTCATCTCCATCCCGGTTGTCTGTTGGTCATAGCATTCCGCCTTTAAAAAGAAAGAAATTTTACCATTTGCAACAATATAGATGGACCCGGAAGACATTTTATGTATATACCAAATTTTCTTTACCATTTCATCTGTCAGTGAGCATTTGGTTTGTGTCTCTATCTTGACAGTTGTGAATAATACTGTAATGAACATGGAAGTGCAGATATTTTCTCAAGATCTTGGTTTCAGTTTATTTGGATATATACTCAGAAATGAGTATCATATGAGAACCATATCATATGCTTGATCATATGTTATTTTTTGTTTATTTTTTTTGAAGAAACGCTATAGTTTTTTCCTTAGCATCTCTACCGATTTACATTCTCACCAATGGTTTACCAGTTTCCTTTCTCTACAACCTTGCCAACACCTATCTTTTAATTTTTGTTTTTAATAGCTGTTCTAACTGGTGTGAGGAGATATCTTCTGGTTTTTATTTGCATCTTCCTGATGATTAGTAATGTCGAGTACCTTTTCACGTACCTATCAGATACTTGTATGTCTTCTTTGAAGAAATATGTGTACTCAAGTCCTTTGGCCATTTTTAAATTAGGGCGTTGGGGGACTTTTTTGCTATTGAGTTATCAGAGTTCCTTATATATTTGGGGAATTAGCCCTTACCACATATAAGGTTTGTAAATCATTTCTCCCATTCTTTAGGATGGCTTTTCAGCTCATTGATGGTTTTCTTTACTGTGAAGAAGGAAATGTTTTTTAGTTTTGATATAGTTCCACTTGTCTATTTTTACTTATGATTCCTATGCTTTTGGTGTCATATCCAAGAAACTGTTGCCAAGACCAATGTCAAGACTTTCCCCTATGTTTTCTTCTAAGGATTTTGCAGTCTCAGATCTTATATTCATGTCTATAATCCAGTTTGAGTTAATTTTTGGGTATGGTGTAAGATAAGAATCCAGTTTCAATCTGTTAGGTGTGGAATCTGGTTTTTCCAAAATCATTTATTAAGAGACTATTTTTTCCCTTATTATGTATTCTTGTCATCTCTGTCAAAAATCTGTTGACCATATAGGCACTGATTTATTTCTGGGCTGTCTATTCTGTTCCATTGGTCTATGTATCTGCCTCATGCCAGTGTGTTTTGTGATTTTTTTTGATTATTGTAGCTTTGTGACATATTTTGAAATCAGAAAGGGCAATGCCTCCAGATTTTTTCTTTTTTGCTCACGATTGTTTTGGCTGAATGGGGTCTTTTGTGGTTACATATACATTTAGG
Organism: Tragulus kanchil; assembly: GCA_022376925.1. Classification (NCBI taxonomy): domain Eukaryota; kingdom Metazoa; phylum Chordata; class Mammalia; order Artiodactyla; family Tragulidae; genus Tragulus; species Tragulus kanchil. The sequence goes on from JAIOJX010000028.1 coordinate 141,701,046, forward strand.
ATTTGTTTCATTTTAAAAGAATGAGTATCATATGAGAACCATATCATATGCTTGATCATATGTTATTTTTTGTTTATTTTTTTTGAAGAAACGCTATAGTTTTTTCCTTAGCATCTCTACCGATTTACATTCTCACCAATGGTTTACCAGTTTCCTTTCTCTACAACCTTGCCAACACCTATCTTTTAATTTTTGTTTTTAATAGCTGTTCTAACTGGTGTGAGGAGATATCTTCTGGTTTTTATTTGCATCTTCCTGATGATTAGTAATGTCGAGTACCTTTTCACGTACCTATCAGATACTTGTATGTCTTCTTTGAAGAAATATGTGTACTCAAGTCCTTTGGCCATTTTTAAATTAGGGCGTTGGGGGACTTTTTTGCTATTGAGTTATCAGAGTTCCTTATATATTTGGGGAATTAGCCCTTACCACATATAAGGTTTGTAAATCATTTCTCCCATTCTTTAGGATGGCTTTTCAGCTCATTGATGGTTTTCTTTACTGTGAAGAAGGAAATGTTTTTTAGTTTTGATATAGTTCCACTTGTCTATTTTTACTTATGATTCCTATGCTTTTGGTGTCATATCCAAGAAACTGTTGCCAAGACCAATGTCAAGACTTTCCCCTATGTTTTCTTCTAAGGATTTTGCAGTCTCAGATCTTATATTCATGTCTATAATCCAGTTTGAGTTAATTTTTGGGTATGGTGTAAGATAAGAATCCAGTTTCAATCTGTTAGGTGTGGAATCTGGTTTTTCCAAAATCATTTATTAAGAGACTATTTTTTCCCTTATTATGTATTCTTGTCATCTCTGTCAAAAATCTGTTGACCATATAGGCACTGATTTATTTCTGGGCTGTCTATTCTGTTCCATTGGTCTATGTATCTGCCTCATGCCAGTGTGTTTTGTGATTTTTTTTGATTATTGTAGCTTTGTGACATATTTTGAAATCAGAAAGGGCAATGCCTCCAGATTTTTTCTTTTTTGCTCACGATTGTTTTGGCTGAATGGGGTCTTTTGTGGTTACATATACATTTAGGATTTGTTTCTACTTTTATAAAAATGATTGATTTTTATTAGAGTTGTATTGAATCTGTAGGTCACTTTGGATAGTACGGGCATTTTAACAATATTAATTCTTCTAAGCCATGAATTCATATTCATGAATACCATTTCATTTATTTGTGCTTGCTTTAATTTATTTCATTGGGCTGTATAGGTAAGAAAACTCAGATTGAGAGATATACCTTCTCTTTCTTTCCTTCAAAGTTACAAACCAATGAATGGAAAAGCCAGAGTTCAAATCTTGACCTTCAGATACTTTAGCCACCATAACTTTCTGTGAGAACAAAAACGAGGAGTACCATCTCAGAGGAAGAGGGAGAGAAACTTAGAGGCAAATTCTAAAGCACATATTAAAGAATAACTCAGAAATGTAAAGGGAGGAACAAAGAAGCATTTGTAAAATTCTACATTGTCTGTGCAAGAAAGTTGGAAAATACTTTAGGAGGATGTTTTGGGGGAAATCTGTGTCACTTAGAGTAGGTTAATTTGCCATTCTCCTTCCCAGTGTTGGGATTATATGTATTAAGAAAGTAAGATCTAGGCTTTGACCATTTCTAGTGAGATGAGTCAAGATCCTGAGATGTTTAGGGAAATCAAAGAAATATTTGAGGCTTCTTCCATATACAGTGAAATTGAGGCAGACAGTTCCACATCTAAATGCTTGATATTATTTTTTAAAGTCTTATTCTGGCAAGGTGGAAAAAGGTGTAAGATGGGAGCACAGGAAAATGCAAACAGAGGAAAGAAAAATTAGAATATTATGACATTTGACTGTGGTGTGCTTGGTTTTTATCTTTGAGCAATCACATTTCATTTTGAAGCCTCAAAGACTAAAATGATGAAATGGTGTGACACCTTACTTATGACATTTGAAAGCCAGTTTCAATCTGTTAGGTGTGGAATCTGGTTTTCCAAAATCATTTATTAAGAGACTATTTTTTCCCTTATTATGTATTCTTGTCATCTCTGTCAAAATCTGTTGACCATATAGGCACTGATTTATTTCTGGGCTGTCTATTCTGTTCCATTGGTCTATGTATCTGCCTCATGCCAGTGTGTTTTGTGATTTTTTTTGATTATTGTAGCTTTGTGACATATTTTGAAATCAGAAAGGGCAATGCCTCCAGATTTTTTCTTTTTTGCTCACGATTGTTTTGGCTGAATGGGGTCTTTTGTGGTTACATATACATTTAGGATTTGTTTCTACTTTTATAAAAATGATTGATTTTTATTAGAGTTGTATTGAATCTGTAGGTCACTTTGGATAGTACGGGCATTTTAACAATATTAATTCTTCTAAGCCATGAATTCATATTCATGAATACCATTTCATTTATTTGTGCTTGCTTTAATTTATTTCATTGGGCTGTATAGGTAAGAAAACTCAGATTGAGAGATATACCTTCTCTTTCTTTCCTTCAAAGTTACAAACCAATGAATGGAAAAGCCAGAGTTCAAATCTTGACCTTCAGATACTTTAGCCACCATAACTTTCTGTGAGAACAAAAACGAGGAGTACCATCTCAGAGGAAGAGGGAGAGAAACTTAGAGGCAAATTCTAAAGCACATATTAAAGAATAACTCAGAAATGTAAAGGGAGGAACAAAGAAGCATTTGTAAAATTCTACATTGTCTGTGCAAGAAAGTTGGAAAATACTTTAGGAGGATGTTTTGGGGGAAATCTGTGTCACTTAGAGTAGGTTAATTTGCCATTCTCCTTCCCAGTGTTGGGATTATATGTATTAAGAAAGTAAGATCTAGGCTTTGACCATTTCTAGTGAGATGAGTCAAGATCCTGAGATGTTTAGGGAAATCAAAGAAATATTTGAGGCTTCTTCCATATACAGTGAAATTGAGGCAGACAGTTCCACATCTAAATGCTTGATATTATTTTTTAAAGTCTTATTCTGGCAAGGTGGAAAAAGGTGTAAGATGGGAGCACAGGAAAATGCAAACAGAGGAAAGAAAAATTAGAATATTATGACATTTGACTGTGGTGTGCTTGGTTTTTATCTTTGAGCAATCACATTTCATTTTGAAGCCTCATATGACTGCTAGTCTAAAATGATGAAATGGTGTGAATCACCTTACCTTGAAGGAATATGATGAATCCATTCAACTTTGCAAAGTATGTGCTTATTTTTTTTCTTTAAAGTAAAAAATGAATTCTTGCCAAAAGCAAGGAAAAAATAATTAGAATCTGATGTTGTCTGTCATTATTAGCATTCTTTGAGTGAATTGTTCTTTAGTTTTCTTATGAATGGGATGAGATGCATATATCTAAGAACTAACATTGAAGTAGGCGTGGAACAAGAGAGCAGTGGGCAGATACAGAAGGACTTTCTGGTAAAAAATTCACCCCTTATCCTTTTCAGCTACCCTTTTAATATTTCAGAATAGAAACTTTTAGGGAAGGACTGTGGTGAGTTCATACAAGGGTTTGCTGGAGCCTTGAAATTGCCTTTCTTGGCCACTGAGATACACAGTTGCTTCCCATTTCTTGAAAGACACAGTGTTTCACTTGATAGATTAGGTAAGTGGAAAAAATTTTGGGTTGAAGAAGAATTAAAAATATTTTTCGTATGTTCACATTCACAGTCCCAGCAGTATCCATGAATGGTAAGCATTCACGGCTCAGCCTTGCTCAGAGTAATAGGATGTCATGGCTCACATGTGATTATTGATAAGCACTCCTAATCTTATGCTTTCCCATCAACTACAATTTTACTTCACATCTGGTGCTTTTTGTTTGAAGCTGCTGATACTGACCTTTGGTTGATGTCATATGACTGTTCTGTTATGAATTTAATTTGTTATGAGGAGCCTACTTGTCAAGTACTAGTGGCAGAAATGACATCAAATGAACTACTTTGACATCAATCAAAGAGAGAAATATTTTGAAAGGTCACTAGTGGTTAAGACAGCATTCATTTCTGTATTAGTAATTGTCATAATCTGAAGATGACAATTAAACATATTCACAGGAAAATGAAACCACTGCCAATGTGGATTTGATTCTCCAGGATCTGTTCACCTACAATTTTCAATAAAACTCTTCACAGAAGCAATTAGATTCTTACTATTAGAAATTATGCTCTTTTCATGACTCCCTTGGACTTCCTCCCCAATCAACCTATAAGCTATACTTATTATAGCATGTATACTTACTCTACTATTAACCAGCCCAGAGGTGAATCTTGTACTTCCTTACAGGAGTAAAATTAACCTAGGAAGCCTTGCTTTTGTTTTTAAGTTTTTTCCTTACTGTCTTCACAACTACCATGTCCATACAACATATGTTATGTTATGTTATGTTGATACAACATTTGCTAAAACCGTTAAATAACCCCCATGTTGAGAACGTGTCCTGTGGTGGCAGCCAGGCCCCTGCAGCTCCAATTTGGATGTAAGGCTTGTTTCTACCCCACTTTTTATATTTTGATTGCTTGGTTTTCTCACTGAAGGGGTCAGTGAAATCAAGGGGCCTCGAAAAAAACTTAAAAATTCAGAATAGAAACTTTTAGGGAAGGACTGTGGTGAGTTCATACAAGGGTTTGCTGGAGCCTTGAAATTGCCTTTCTTGGCCACTGAGATACACAGTTGCTTCCCATTTCTTGAAAGACACAGTGTTTCACTTGATAGATTAGGTAAGTGGAAAAAATTTTGGGTTGAAGAAGAATTAAAAATATTTTTCGTATGTTCACATTCACAGTCCCAGCAGTATCCATGAATGGTAAGCATTCACGGCTCAGCCTTGCTCAGAGTAATAGGATGTCATGGCTCACATGTGATTATTGATAAGCACTCCTAATCTTATGCTTTCCCATCAACTACAATTTTACTTCACATCTGGTGCTTTTTGTTTGAAGCTGCTGATACTGACCTTTGGTTGATGTCATATGACTGTTCTGTTATGAATTTAATTTGTTATGAGGAGCCTACTTGTCAAGTACTAGTGGCAGAAATGACATCAAATGAACTACTTTGACATCAATCAAAGAGAGAAATATTTTGAAAGGTCACTAGTGGTTAAGACAGCATTCATTTCTGTATTAGTAATTGTCATAATCTGAAGATGACAATTAAACATATTCACAGGAAAATGAAACCACTGCCAATGTGGATTTGATTCTCCAGGATCTGTTCACCTACAATTTTCAATAAAACTCTTCACAGAAGCAATTAGATTCTTACTATTAGAAATTATGCTCTTTTCATGACTCCCTTGGACTTCCTCCCCAATCAACCTATAAGCTATACTTATTATAGCATGTATACTTACTCTACTATTAACCAGCCCAGAGGTGAATCTTGTACTTCCTTACAGGAGTAAAATTAACCTAGGAAGCCTTGCTTTTGTTTTTAAGTTTTTTCCTTACTGTCTTCACAACTACCATGTCCATACAACATATGTTATGTTATGTTATGTTGATACAACATTTGCTAAAACCGTTAAATAACCCCCATGTTGAGAACGTGTCCTGTGGTGGCAGCCAGGCCCCTGCAGCTCCAATTTGGATGTAAGGCTTGTTTCTACCCCACTTTTTATATTTTGATTGCTTGGTTTTCTCACTGAAGGGGTCAGTGAAATCAAGGGGGCCTCGGATTATCCTGTGAATGGGCAAAAAAGCATAGGTAACAGGTGGGCATGCTGCCTGCTCTTAGCCCTCTCCCAGGGTTCCTCACTTGACTTCAAGCCTGTTCATCATCCCCCAAACAGTCCTTCTACTCCAGGTTATTCCAGCAGCAACAGAAGCTCACTGTCTTGTCTTATGTAACATTCAGACCTGCTCAGGAAAGTGGGAACCCAATTCGTATTGGCTCTACAGCCTTATCATGCCTAGTGCACAAAATGTAGCAATGCCTAAAATCTAAGCCTTCTTAGAACTCCAGGTTGGAAGAATCAATACAAATCTATCCAGTTTCTTTTACATTTAAACCAAACACATCAGTCATCAAACACGACTTCTACCCTCTCAGATTCTAAAATCCCAGAGTGAGATAATTACAGACAGAGCTGTAAGAACGCTCCAAGGACCCAGAATTATTCAACCACACCCTGACTCTCAGCTCTCCTTTCATCATTTCACTTATAACCAGAAGACCTAGTAAAAGTCGTGTCTTTATAGGAAGAGGCTTTTATTGAGAAGACCAGCTGGGACTAGACAGATGGTGTGGACCCAGCTTGTCCTGTGCTCCAAGGGCCTCATCTCTGCCCTCTGGCCCTGCCATCTCAGCTGACCCCCTGTCCTCCCTGAAATCTTCTGTCAAGGTAGGCTCTGGTAGGAGCTGATACCAGTCACTTGTGTCTTAACATGAACTGGTTCTTGGTTACCTTTTTATTTCTAAGGACAGGAGATTTGGTCTCAGTTGGAAAGCTTATAACTTGGAAGCATGCATCAGTGGTCCAGAGTGGGTTTGACTGGCTTCAAGTCTGTTCCAATCTCTCAGGCACCTAAAGCAGCAGTTCTCCTGTATGGGCACTGGATTGGAAGTCTGGGAACTTCCTAGAAATGCTCATGTCTTGCACACACTTGTTCAGAAAGTCAGGAAGGTGAAGGGGAGAGGGAGCAGTGCAGAGTCACCCTCGGTTTTGAGAACAGTGTCCTGGGAAATGCAACCCTGGGCAGCCAGGCCCCTGCAGCTAATTTATATTTTATTTTTTTGATTGCTTGGTTTTCTCACTGAAGGGGTCAGTGAAATCAAGGGGGCCTCGGATTATCCTGTGAATGGGCAAAAAAGCATAGGTAACAGGTGGGCATGCTGCCTGCTCTTAGCCCTCTCCCAGGGTTCCTCACTTGACTTCAAGCCTGTTCATCATCCCCCAAACAGTCCTTCTACTCCAGGTTATTCCAGCAGCAACAGAAGCTCACTGTCTTGTCTTATGTAACATTCAGACCTGCTCAGGAAAGTGGGAACCCAATTCGTATTGGCTCTACAGCCTTATCATGCCTAGTGCACAAAATGTAGCAATGCCTAAAATCTAAGCCTTCTTAGAACTCCAGGTTGGAAGAATCAATACAAATCTATCCAGTTTCTTTTACATTTAAACCAAACACATCAGTCATCAAACACGACTTCTACCCTCTCAGATTCTAAAATCCCAGAGTGAGATAATTACAGACAGAGCTGTAAGAACGCTCCAAGGACCCAGAATTATTCAACCACACCCTGACTCTCAGCTCTCCTTTCATCATTTCACTTATAACCAGAAGACCTAGTAAAAGTCGTGTCTTTATAGGAAGAGGCTTTTATTGAGAAGACCAGCTGGGACTAGACAGATGGTGTGGACCCAGCTTGTCCTGTGCTCCAAGGGCCTCATCTCTGCCCTCTGGCCCTGCCATCTCAGCTGACCCCCTGTCCTCCCTGAAATCTTCTGTCAAGGTAGGCTCTGGTAGGAGCTGATACCAGTCACTTGTGTCTTAACATGAACTGGTTCTTGGTTACCTTTTGATTTCTAAGGACAGGAGATTTGGTCTCAGTTGGAAAGCTTATAACTTGGAAGCATGCATCAGTGGTCCAGAGTGGGTTTGACTGGCTTCAAGTCTGTTCCAATCTCTCAGGCACCTAAAGCAGCAGTTCTCCTGTATGGGCACTGGATTGGAAGTCTGGGAACTTCCTAGAAATGCTCATGTCTTGCACACACTTGTTCAGAAAGTCAGGAAGGTGAAGGGGAGAGGGAGCAGTGCAGAGTCACCCTCGGTTTTGAGAACAGTGTCCTGGGAATCACCACCCTGGGTGCATGAACAGAGCAGGCCCCTTTGCTGTGACAGCAGCTATTGTATGAAGTTATTATGTGTGGGAAATTTGTTGTAATCATGTGAACACAGCCCTGGACCAGTTCTAGAGATTAATACTTGTGATTATAGGAGACCCTGGGATTAATTTTTGTGATGAATATTACTCTATAATGGGATTTTCTGCATCTCAGAGTAAGATTTGCTAATGGAATTAAGAGTACAAACAAGGGAAATGCTCATCTGTTTGTGAGCCTGAATTTGCATTTAAACAATGAATAGGCTAATTACAACTCTGATCTGTTCAAGTACAAGGCTTCCTTATTCCCTTCTCAACCAGTGTAATTTTTTGTCCTTGGGAGTAATGAAACTGTATTTCTTTCAAAAAATACTCTCAGACCCACCAGATAGATATGTGTCCTCAAATAAGGAAAAGTTGCAGGACACTATAATTTAAAACGTTTTATTATTACTTATTTACAAAACAGAAGTGGACTCACAAACATAGAAAGCAAACCTATAATTACCAAAGGGAAAAGAGCAGAGAGGGATAAATTAGAAGTCTGAGATTAACAGATATACATTACTATATATAAAACAGGTAAACAACAGGAACCTGGGATTTTCTGGTGGCTCAGACAGTAAAGAATCCACCTGCAATGCCGGAGACCTGGGTTTGATTCCTGAGTTGGGAAAATCCCTGGAGAAGGGAATCATGAACTGGTTCTTGGTTACCTTTTGATTTCCCTTTAAGGACTCTGGTAGGAGCTGATACCAGTCACTTGTGTCTTAACATGAACTGGTTCTTGGTTACCTTGATTTCTAAGGACAGGAGATTTGGTCTCAGTTGGAAAGCTTATAACTTGGAAGCATGCATCAGTGGTCCAGAGTGGGTTTGACTGGCTTCAAGTCTGTTCCAATCTCTCAGGCACCTAAAGCAGCAGTTCTCCTGTATGGGCACTGGATTGGAAGTCTGGGAACTTCCTAGAAATGCTCATGTCTTGCACACACTTGTTCAGAAAGTCAGGAAGGTGAAGGGGAGAGGGAGCAGTGCAGAGTCACCCTCGGTTTTGAGAACAGTGTCCTGGGAATCACCACCCTGGGTGCATGAACAGAGCAGGCCCCTTTGCTGTGACAGCAGCTATTGTATGAAGTTATTATGTGTGGGAAATTTGTTGTAATCATGTGAACACAGCCCTGGACCAGTTCTAGAGATTAATACTTGTGATTATAGGAGACCCTGGGATTAATTTTTGTGATGAATATTACTCTATAATGGGATTTTCTGCATCTCAGAGTAAGATTTGCTAATGGAATTAAGAGTACAAACAAGGGAAATGCTCATCTGTTTGTGAGCCTGAATTTGCATTTAAACAATGAATAGGCTAATTACAACTCTGATCTGTTCAAGTACAAGGCTTCCTTATTCCCTTCTCAACCAGTGTAATTTTTTGTCCTTGGGAGTAATGAAACTGTATTTCTTTCAAAAAATACTCTCAGACCCACCAGATAGATATGTGTCCTCAAATAAGGAAAAGTTGCAGGACACTATAATTTAAAACGTTTTATTATTACTTATTTACAAAACAGAAGTGGACTCACAAACATAGAAAGCAAACCTATAATTACCAAAGGGAAAAGAGCAGAGAGGGATAAATTAGAAGTCTGAGATTAACAGATATACATTACTATATATAAAACAGGTAAACAACAGGAACCTGGGATTTTCTGGTGGCTCAGACAGTAAAGAATCCACCTGCAATGCCGGAGACCTGGGTTTGATTCCTGAGTTGGGAAAATCCCCTGGAGAAGGGAATGGCTACCCACTTGAGTATTCTTTCCTGGAGAATTCCAAAGACAGAGGAGCCTGGTGGGCTACAGTCCATGGAGTCGCAAATAGTCAGATAGGACTGAGTGACTTTCACTTCACTTCACTGTATAACACATGGAACTATATTCAGTATCTTGTAAAAGCCAGTAATGAAGCCGAGAAAGATACATATATGAGTACATGTTTATAAATTTAATGTACACCTAAGATGTTGTCAATCAACTATACTTTAGTTTTAAAAAGGTGTCAACAATGAAGAAAGGAAAGAGGGAAAAAGAGAAGCTCACAATTTAAAAGATATACGTTGGGGAAGAAAATTCAAAATGGAGGGGCCAGAGGGTCAGAGAGACATAAGGAAGGATGCTAAGAAGGCCTAAAAGAGGCACTGCAGTGGAAAAAATACTACATGTCTCTATTCCTGATGTTTTAAATTGATAGACAGAGACATGGCTTCATCCATGCATTGCATACTAAAACTGAAGTGTTGGACTAGGACAAAGAGGTGAGAAAATGAGAAGAGAAACAGGGAGAGCAGAGGAAGATGTTGGAAGAACAGTGTTGACACCCAAAGTGGTAACTTTCATTCCAAAACACTTATTTCTTCCTCCTAATACTGTGAAAAGGCAAAGGTTAGCAATATTAACTCTGTTTCATCAAGGAGGAGACTGAGGTCTGGAGACGATGATCAGGTATGTATCAGGTCCCCAGCAAGAAAAAGGGTGGAACCCTAGTATGGAGATAAATGCAGGATTTTTGTCCTTGGGAGTAATGAAACTGTATTTCTTTCAAAAAATACTCTCAGACCCACCAGATAGATATGTGTCCTCAAATAAGGAAAAGTTGCAGGACACTATAATTTAAAACGTTTTATTATTACTTATTTACAAAACAGAAGTGGACTCACAAACATAGAAAGCAAACCTATAATTACCAAAGGGAAAAGAGCAGAGAGGGATAAATTAGAAGTCTGAGATTAACAGATATACATTACTATATATAAAACAGGTAAACAACAGGAACCTGGGATTTTCTGGTGGCTCAGACAGTAAAGAATCCACCTGCAATGCCGGAGACCTGGGTTTGATTCCTGAGTTGGGAAAATCCCCTGGAGAAGGGAATGGCTACCCACTTGAGTATTCTTTCCTGGAGAATTCCAAAGACAGAGGAGCCTGGTGGGCTACAGTCCATGGAGTCGCAAATAGTCAGATAGGACTGAGTGACTTTCACTTCACTTCACTGTATAACACATGGAACTATATTCAGTATCTTGTAAAAGCCAGTAATGAAGCCGAGAAAAGATACATATATGAGTACATGTTTATAAATTTAATGTACACCTAAGATGTTGTCAATCAACTATACTTTAGTTTTAAAAAGGTGTCAACAATGAAGAAAGGAAAGAGGGAAAAAGAGAAGCTCACAATTTAAAAGATATACGTTGGGGAAGAAAATTCAAAATGGAGGGGCCAGAGGGTCAGAGAGACATAAGGAAGGATGCTAAGAAGGCCTAAAAGAGGCACTGCAGTGGAAAAAATACTACATGTCTCTATTCCTGATGTTTTAAATTGATAGACAGAGACATGGCTTCATCCATGCATTGCATACTAAAACTGAAGTGTTGGACTAGGACAAAGAGGTGAGAAAATGAGAAGAGAAACAGGGAGAGCAGAGGAAGATGTTGGAAGAACAGTGTTGACACCCAAAGTGGTAACTTTCATTCCAAAACACTTATTTCTTCCTCCTAATACTGTGAAAAGGCAAAGGTTAGCAATATTAACTCTGTTTCATCAAGGAGGAGACTGAGGTCTGGAGACGATGATCAGGTATGTATCAGGTCCCCAGCAAGAAAAAGGGTGGAACCCTAGTATGGAGATAAATGCAGACCAACCAAATGAGAGCAAGCAAAGGCTATTGATTCAGGGCTTCCTCTAGCAAGGGAGTCATCGACTGTCACTTACGTTTAGACAGTGGTTCAAAGGCTGGCAGAGGAACGGGAAAGCTTTGAGGTAGAATAAAAGGGGAGGCTTCACATATGTCTGACTGGGAGCTGTTGGCAGGGAGGTTGTAGGTATTATCATTGGAATGGATTTGGGGAACATGGCAGGGTTTTCTCTAATTGGTCCTAAGTTGGAAGCAAAGACAAATATTAAAGAAGATGTCAGTTATTAATCAAGCCTTTGCATTTTTGGCCTACTGTTACAGGAGTTATTGACTGGATTTCTGGATTTTACTAGATAGTTGTCTGACTTCCTATAAGCCTGACTTAGACAGCAGGTGAACTTTCTGGCCTAGCTAATGCATATAAAGTGTTGTTTTCCTGGTCTAGTTGCCATAGGCTGTGGGTCAGAGTTCTGTTTTATCTGGGGTCTGGCCATTGTCTGTTTGAACATTTAGTCTCTCAAAACTTGGTCCTTTTTGATTTTAGTTTAGTATTTTTGTTGTGTGTGTGTGTTTATAACAAAGTAAGACTCTAGTTATGTCGTCCACTTTGCTATTTTGCCTAAGGCTGTTCTAAAGAGTTCTGGAGCAACCTCTCTCTGGGATGTACAGATCTGAAGAGTTCTGAGTGCCTCTGCATTAGCACTTTAGTGGAAGTTAGCGTGAGCAAATTCTTTCCTGCTCCTTGAATGTCAAGCCTCTGCCTGTGAGAACCCCTGAATGACAGCTTCCTTCCACTTGCCCAGCTTTCCTCTCCTGTCAAGTGAGGAGGGATTGCTGATACATCAAATAAGGTGACTGAAACAATGAGAATCCTGAAAACTTATTTTATGGAAATAACTTCCTTTTCAAATCTTGAGGAATGCAGGCAAAATGAGAAGAGAAACAGGGAGAGCAGAGGAAGATGTTGGAAGAACAGTGTTGACACCCAAAGTGGTAACTTTCATTCCAAAACACTTATTTCTTCCTCCTAATACTGTGAAAAGGCAAAGGTTAGCAATATTAACTCTGTTTCATCAAGGAGGAGACTGAGGTCTGGAGACGATGATCAGGTATGTATCAGGTCCCCAGCAAGAAAAAGGGTGGAACCCTAGTATGGAGATAAATGCAGACCAACCAAATGAGAGCAAGCAAAGGCTATTGATTCAGGGCTTCCTCTAGCAAGGGAGTCATCGACTGTCACTTACGTTTAGACAGTGGTTCAAAGGCTGGCAGAGGAACGGGAAAGCTTTGAGGTAGAATAAAAGGGGAGGCTTCACATATGTCTGACTGGGAGCTGTTGGCAGGGAGGTTGTAGGTATTATCATTGGAATGGATTTGGGGAACATGGCAGGGTTTTCTCTAATTGGTCCTAAGTTGGAAGCAAAGACAAATATTAAAGAAGATGTCAGTTATTAATCAAGCCTTTGCATTTTTGGCCTACTGTTACAGGAGTTATTGACTGGATTTCTGGATTTTACTAGATAGTTGTCTGACTTCCTATAAGCCTGACTTAGACAGCAGGTGAACTTTCTGGCCTAGCTAATGCATATAAAGTGTTGTTTTCCTGGTCTAGTTGCCATAGGCTGTGGGTCAGAGTTCTGTTTTATCTGGGGTCTGGCCATTGTCTGTTTGAACATTTAGTCTCTCAAAACTTGGTCCTTTTTGATTTTAGTTTAGTATTTTTGTTGTGTGTGTGTGTTTATAACAAAGTAAGACTCTAGTTATGTCGTCCACTTTGCTATTTTGCCTAAGGCTGTTCTAAAGAGTTCTGGAGCAACCTCTCTCTGGGATGTACAGATCTGAAGAGTTCTGAGTGCCTCTGCATTAGCACTTTAGTGGAAGTTAGCGTGAGCAAATTCTTTCCTGCTCCTTGAATGTCAAGCCTCTGCCTGTGAGAACCCCTGAATGACAGCTTCCTTCCACTTGCCCAGCTTTCCTCTCCTGTCAAGTGAGGAGGGATTGCTGATACATCAAATAAGGTGACTGAAACAATGAGAATCCTGAAAACTTATTTTATGGAAATAACTTCCTTTTCAAATCTTGAGGAATGCAGGCAAAAAGCTCTTGAAACCAGGAGCCAGGCTGCCTAGGACTGTGGCTAGACTGCAGAGGGAGGAGGCAGGAAGGAGAGGAGCTCTTTGCAGAGAATCTGCTGCTTTGGGCTGAGGCCAGTTCCCCTATCTTATAAATCGCTTAGTCATGCCCAACTCTTTGGGACCCCATGGACCAAAGAAGAAGCCCACCAGGCTTCTCTCTCCATGAGATTCTACAGGTAAGAATACTGGCCTGGGTTGCCATGCCCTCTTCCAGAGGATCTTTCTGACCCAGGGATTGAGCCCATATTGCTCTACGTCTCTTGTATTCGCAGGTAGCTTCTTTACCACTAGTGCCACCTGGAAAGCCTCACCTGATGGCATGGGCAGTCGCCACATGTACTTACGGAAGGGCCCAGGAACCCAACACAGCACCCCAAACATCAGAAATTTGAATAGCCATTGGCCTGCTCTGTCCTGCCACTTACTCTATTAATAGTTGGAAAGTACTTTGTTGTTTAGTTGCTTAGTCATGTCCGATTCTTTGCAACTCCATGGACTGTAGCCTGCCAGGCTCCTCTATCCATTAGATTTCCTAGGCAAGGATACTGGAGTGGGTTGTCTCCATGGGATCTTCTTGACAAAGGGATCAAACCCAGATCTCCTGCACTACAGAAGGATTCTATACCTGTGAGCCTAAAGTACTTTAGGGCACAGATTTATTCTCTGCTGATGGTTCAGAGCAGGGGACAGTGTTCTTGAAGCAGGGTAGTTTCCTGCCTGGTATTTGATGAGCTTATGAGAGGAACACCTTTGCAGTGGACATGATATAACCACAGCTAAAGAGAGAATTCTGAAAGGGTATCCTCTAATAGTTGATGAAATTGAAAAATTGCCCAAAGCTGAGTTAGTCCTGCTGTCCTGGGCCAGTCACAATCTCTTGGAGTCTCTGCCTCCACAAAAGTTTCTCCACCTGCAAACTCACTTCAGTACCACCCCTTCCCCTCCTTCAGCTTCCACTCCTTACCCACCCTCTCACCCGGCTACAAAAAACCATACCCTCCCATCACTTCCTCTTTGACTCCTGGTTGTCTCCCTGCATGCAGCTTGAATAAACCCTAGATCCTGTCTGCTTGAGATTGGTGATTGTCTCTCTTTCTTCTGTCAACACTTCTCTTAAAATATAGTCTCTGTGCATCATAGCCAGTCCAAGCTCTTGGCTTTCCAACACCATGTACCTGACTCATACTACCCTCTTTTCTATCTTCAAATAAGCCAACTTCTACACTCAGTGTTCCCCAATACACTGTTACCTATGCCTCCAACACAGCCCTTCTTCACTAGCTGAACCTTGCTCATCCTTCATGGGCTTAAACATCACTTCCCTGGGTGCACTCTGCTTAGTCTGGGTGTGTTCCTTTCTTCTTCGTTCTTCTGGTACCCTGTAATTTTCCTTTGAAATGCTTATGTAGGAGAGAAAAAAAGTTTCCCTGACCTTCTAAGAGTCCCTGGCTGTGTCTGAAAGTCAAACTGACAAAGAGACATTAAAGAAGAAAAATGTATACATTTGTTTAAGTTTTATGTGACACGGAGCCTTCATAAGAAAGCAGAGACTCAAAGAAACATTTAGACCTGAGTGTTTTGTGCTCGGTTTGGGTAAGGAAAAAAAGGGGGAAAGTTTTAGAACCCAGAAGCTGACTCAGATTGCTTAGTCATGTCCGATTCTTTGCAACTCCATGGACTGTAGCCTGCCAGGCTCCTCTATCCATTAGATTTCCTAGGCAAGGATACTGGAGTGGGTTGTCTCCATGGGATCTTCTTGACAAAGGGATCAAACCCAGATCTCCTGCACTACAGAAGGATTCTATACCTGTGAGCCTAAAGTACTTTAGGGCACAGATTTATTCTCTGCTGATGGTTCAGAGCAGGGGACAGTGTTCTTGAAGCAGGGTAGTTTCCTGCCTGGTATTTGATGAGCTTATGAGAGGAACACCTTTGCAGTGGACATGATATAACCACAGCTAAAGAGAGAATTCTGAAAGGGTATCCTCTAATAGTTGATGAAATTGAAAAATTGCCCAAAGCTGAGTTAGTCCTGCTGTCCTGGGCCAGTCACAATCTCTTGGAGTCTCTGCCTCCACAAAAGTTTCTCCACCTGCAAACTCACTTCAGTACCACCCCTTCCCCTCCTTCAGCTTCCACTCCTTACCCACCCTCTCACCCGGCTACAAAAAACCATACCCTCCCATCACTTCCTCTTTGACTCCTGGTTGTCTCCCTGCATGCAGCTTGAATAAACCCTAGATCCTGTCTGCTTGAGATTGGTGATTGTCTCTCTTTCTTCTGTCAACACTTCTCTTAAAATATAGTCTCTGTGCATCATAGCCAGTCCAAGCTCTTGGCTTTCCAACACCATGTACCTGACTCATACTACCCTCTTTTCTATCTTCAAATAAGCCAACTTCTACACTCAGTGTTCCCCAATACACTGTTACCTATGCCTCCAACACAGCCCTTCTTCACTAGCTGAACCTTGCTCATCCTTCATGGGCTTAAACATCACTTCCCTGGGTGCACTCTGCTTAGTCTGGGTGTGTTCCTTTCTTCTTCGTTCTTCTGGTACCCTGTAATTTTCCTTTGAAATGCTTATGTAGGAGAGAAAAAAAGTTTCCCTGACCTTCTAAGAGTCCCTGGCTGTGTCTGAAAGTCAAACTGACAAAGAGACATTAAAAGAAGAAAAATGTATACATTTGTTTAAGTTTTATGTGACACGGGAGCCTTCATAAGAAAGCAGAGACTCAAAGAAACATTTAGACCTGAGTGTTTTGTGCTCGGTTTGATGGAGAGTGGAAAGTTATAGAAAGATGTAATAGGACAAAGGTGAATTAGATGTAGTAAATTGGAGGAAGCCCAGCAAAGCTGACTCAGATTCTCTCTGTCTTTTCATCTTTAGGGATAAATAAGGATTCTCCTTTCAAGTCTGGATATAGGGAGGGTGCCTCTCACAGGAGGGTTTAATGATCTGCCTCAGGGGAAAGTCAGAAAGCTCTTCTTACAATACATCATTTCTGAAACCCCTTCAGCTTGAGATATTTAATATGCTAAGGTGCCATATTTTGGGTAGTGTGTCTTGAATCACAATACAAATCACACATATTTGTATAATTATTCATTAAATGTTCTCCCTACCCAATGGACTGTCATTTTCCTGGTGTCATTTGCCTGGTGTTACCATGTGCACCTGCACTGCTGAATTTGAGTCTCAGTGGAAGGCAAAGAACTGTACTGGCAATGATTTTTTGTTGAATGCATGAAAAAGCACAATAAAAACTCCATGACTGCTTTTTCCTGCTAAATCTGATTCCCCATGGACTAATCTAACTGCTGGAATTTCTCTTGTCTGTTCCAACATACTCTATGCAGGCTTCCCCCGAATTGGCATGCTCTCTGATCGAAAAATAACCTGCATCTTTTTTAATAACTCATTCACTCCTAGTTCTGCTCAGTCTCTTCCTGGCACTTGTCTCTGTCCATCACCTAACCTTTGTTCCCTTGTTCTGCCCTTTGTCTTTATTCTCTCTGAGGAGAGGAGGGTTTCTAATACTGGGGTTCCATTTCCTTTTGTCATTTAAAATCAAGAGCCTTGTGTCATATACAGAGACTAAAGGAGAAGCTGCCCTTCTGGAGGTGCCGTCAGCCTTGGCTCTGAACAGGACAGTCATTTCTATGTGTAAGCATCTCCCACGTAAGAGCAGAAAGGACTGGCTCTTTGTTGAGAGCATAGATCTTGGGGGAATTTGCTCTCAGGTTAATTTGCTGTTTCTTGGAGCAACTGCTGTTAGAACTGCAGCTGCAAATTTCCAGGGGCTGCATTTACATATAATGTGTGAGTGGATGCTCCTGGAGTTTATCGTGCTTTGTGGTTGGGGGTGATTACTGTTGTGCATTCTTATAGATGCATCATCCCAGCCCTAGATTACTGATAAAAAGTAAATGAAGATGTTGTTCTGTATCTTTTAAGATGAAGTTGTTTGAGTCTTGGCCTTTGAATCAGTTAGGTAAGGACTTTATCAAGGTACTAGCATAAACTGTCCCATAGGAAAGACTTAATTTTGAGTCAGTAAATATGAAAACCAGCAGCTAGACTGAAATGATGATATTAAAAAGATAGAAGAAAGCTTCTACGTTTTCATGTAGTCAATTTGTAAGTCTATAAGGATTTTGTCTTACTCTTGATTTTAGTGTGTGTGCGTGTGTAAATTCTTTCCTTCAGACAAGGTACATTTACAGATCATTTGTAGAATCTGTATGAAGTGCCTCTAGGGGTAAGGATGGCGAGAGTGGTGGTCCAGGGAAGAGAAAGACAGTAGGTTCTTCTGCTATATTTTTGCTGAAAATATTTTCCACTTACACACAGAACAGATGTCTAAATGCTTGCATTTTAAATGTGTGAATGGTTAGTTAGGTCCTTTGATGGAAAAGGCTTGAGGGTACGAGTAAAAGGACTGGTAGCTCAGCCAAATTCCCCCACTAAATGAGTAGATCCTTGACAGGGAACATCAGTTAGGGGCTCTCAGAGAGGTTCTAGGAAAAGATCAAGAGCCCTGAGGGAGGGAGGTGCCACTGAGCACAGCTTCCCTGGGGCCTGCGAGGGCCTGCGGCAATCATCTGTGTTTGGCTGCCTAACTGCTGCTTCAATGTGCTTCTATTAACTGCTTCCCACGAAAGCAGTTGCGAAAAGCCAGATCCTTGCTATTCCAGCCTTCCTTGCAGGTACAGTTGTCCATATAGCCTGGTTTTGTCCAGTGAAACTTAAACATCCACTGAGAGGATTTGGGGAAGGGTTTTACACCCTGAGGAAAGAAGAGACCATTGCAGTAGTTCTTCTGACCCTCCTCCTCCTGTTGAAAAGCTGTCTGCGGATCCTGGCTTGGCCACCCCATCACATGGGCTCATGTGATGAAGGCATGAGAATTGCAGAGATATTGACTTGGGGTCCTGTCTCTGTGTTGCTTTTAAGCCAGTTTTGAAACTACCTATGCTCATTTTTAATTTCTGTGTAGTTTAAGATACTCTTTGTTTTGGTTTGGTTTTTTTGCCTGTAGTTTCCTCCAATCAAAATCATTCTTAATTGAGAGATTTCCCTGGTGGTCCAGTAACTTAGACTCTAAGATCCTATTGAAGGGAGCTTAGGTTCAATCCCTGGGCAGGGAACTAGATTCCAAATGCTGCAACTAAGAGTTTGCATGCCACAACTGAAGATTCTGCATGCCGCAATGGAAATAAAAGATCCTGCAAGCCACAACTAAGACCTGGCCAGCTAAATAAACTCATAAATAATTAAACATATTTTAAAAACCTTCCTAATTAATACAGGACGTAATGCAGTTTCCACTAGTCCAGAGAAACAATGCAGATTGAGGGAAGGCATGGATTTTATTTGGAAGCAGACATACCCGGGTTCTAATCCCATCTTTATCCTTTATTAGCTATATGACTTGGATAAGGGACTATACATCTTCAAACATGCATTTCCTCATCTGTTAAATGAAGGAATTGGATAAATGGATGCCAAGATCACACCGTGAAAAGATGCCCTAATGTGCTAAAGATTAAAAGGGGCAGAATCACAGTGTAAACTGCAGGGACCAGCAGAGCAGGTATATACTCTCAGTGTTCCATAGATTGGGTTTGGCTGCCCTAGACATGACCTGGCATTGTACATTTTTAAAGGGCAAACAAGGGGACTTTATCAATGGCAGCTCTGTTCTTGCCAAAAGCTTACCTCAGGACATGACACCATCTGTGACGTGTCTGAGGGGGCTTTCTTGTTGCTGTAATACATAAGCCGCTGAATCTTACTGTTACTGTCAGCTCTGAGGACCTGGTCTCTGGGGAGCCTCCATGGCATCCGAAGCTTTGACTGGATGGGTGCCATGGCAACGGCTATACTTCTCGCACCAGGGATGTGCTTGTTTTTCTAATAGCCAGGCATGACCCCTCCAGTTCAGGGAGAAATAAGTAAGCTTTCCCATTCCTGAATGCTGCCACAGGACCCTCCAGCCCCTCTTTTAGCCAGTGATCAACTCAAGTTGCTTCAACTGACTGGACAGACAAACTGTGGTTTTAGACTATGGGTTAAGGCTTTCTGGGTTGGTACTTCCCTAGGTAGACACTCATGTGGCTGAAATGCCCTAGCAAAGTGCCACTTCTGAAGGGAAAGACAGGAATTTGATATGCACCCGCTTCAAAAACTAGCAAGCTTCTTTGAGGCCACTGGCTAAATACTCATCTGTCTTTTCTAGGAGACCAAATTAGCTCTTCCAAGAAATAAGAACTCTGAAATGCTGGATTCAGGGGGATTTTTAGCTGTTTGAGCGTGCTTACAAAATATAAATATGTATAAACTCTTTTTCCCAGGGAGGCTTAACCTCTGACCTTCATCTGCTCCACCTATCATCCCTTTCCCTGTGCAGCCTAGAAGCAAGGAAATTGATGAAAGCCAGTGTCAGGGCCCATACCTGTGTAAGAACCCTGAACAACCAAAGTTCTTGAGGTTCCTCTCTTCCACAAAAGGGTATCTGGAAGGTATGCACATTTTCTTTCTATAAAGAACCCTGACCCCAAATCTTGCCTAGAATGAAGGAATTGGATAAATGGATGCCAAGATCACACCGTGAAAAGATGCCCTAATGTGCTAAAGATTAAAAGGGGCAGAATCACAGTGTAAACTGCAGGGACCAGCAGAGCAGGTATATACTCTCAGTGTTCCATAGATTGGGTTTGGCTGCCCTAGACATGACCTGGCATTGTACATTTTTAAAGGGCAAACAAGGGGACTTTATCAATGGCAGCTCTGTTCTTGCCAAAAGCTTACCTCAGGACATGACACCATCTGTGACGTGTCTGAGGGGGCTTTCTTGTTGCTGTAATACATAAGCCGCTGAATCTTACTGTTACTGTCAGCTCTGAGGACCTGGTCTCTGGTGCGCCTCCATGGCATCCGAAGCTTTGACTGGATGGGTGCCCTGGCATCGGCTATATTTCCCGCACCAGGGATGTGCTTGTTTTTCTAATAGCCAGGCATGACCCTCCAGTTCAGGGAGAAATAAGTAAGCTTTCCCATTCCTGAATGCTGCCACAGGACCCTCCAGCCCCTCTTTTAGCCAGTGATCAACTCAAGTTGCTTCAACTGACTGGACAGACAAACTGTGGTTTTAGACTATGGGTTAAGGCTTTCTGGGTTGGTACTTCCCTAGGTAGACACTCATGTGGCTGAAATGCCCTAGCAAAGTGCCACTTCTGAAGGGAAAGACAGGAATTTGATATGCACCCGCTTCAAAAACTAGCAAGCTTCTTTGAGGCCACTGGCTAAATACTCATCTGTCTTTTCTAGGAGACCAAATTAGCTCTTCCAAGAAATAAGAACTCTGAAATGCTGGATTCAGGGGGATTTTTAGCTGTTTGAGCGTGCTTACAAAATATAAATATGTATAAACTCTTTTTCCCAGGGAGGCTTAACCTCTGACCTTCATCTGCTCCACCTATCATCCCTTTCCCTGTGCAGCCTAGAAGCAAGGAAATTGATGAAAGCCAGTGTCAGGGCCCATACCTGTGTAAGAACCCTGAACAACCAAAGTTCTTGAGGTTCCTCTCTTCCACAAAAGGGTATCTGGAAGGTATGCACATTTTCTTTCTATAAAGGAATCATTTTTAATAGCATCTTCAACTTAAGGAGATTACATCTCCATTGTCCCCAGACATCTTAACTGTTCCAGCATCACCTCTGAAGTCTAAGGTTCAAAGTCTTACTTAAGTATCACTGAACTCAGATGAAACTTGAGATATGATTCAGCCTGAGGCAAAATTCCTTTACAACAGTGAATGAGTGAGACCAGACAAGCTAAGTACTTCCAAAATACAGTGGTGGAATAGGCATGGGACAGATATTTCCATTCCAAGAGAAAAGAAAAATATGGGAGGTCCCAAGCAAAATGAAAACCTAGCAAAACAAATTCCATGAGTTTATAAGACTCAAGAATATCCTCTTTGGTCTGATGCTCTGCCTTCTAGGTTGACTGGGGTGTCAGGGTTTCCAGCATGGCTGAGTGGGGTGGTCACCCCTTTGGCTTCACAGGGCACCAGCCCCACAGCTTTTTGAGAGTGTACCATCCTTTGAAGCCAAGGAAGATGCAGCCTTGGCCTGGGTCTATGATGAGGATGGCAGCCTCATAAACTCCAAATTACCTTCTGGCTGGTTCTTTCCTTTCCTTGAAGACTAAATCATGTTTGAAACTGGATAGCTTTGTTCCTTATTGTCCCATCCTATAAAATTCTAGAAGTTGACCACCTTCTTCCATCCATTTTTTTCCTTCCTCCTTTTTAGTTCCAGCTGGCAGTGTTTCTGCTGGTATAATCCCATCTCCATTCCTAACTTCTTCAGAGATGCCTGGTGAGTCCATGAGCTGTAACATAATCTCTTTATCGAATGATTGTTGAGCATTCTTTTCAACAAGTGTTATCACTATTTGCAATGTGAACAGGCTGAGGATTCTCAAAATCTCCACATTCTGGTTCCTTTTTGCTTCACAGTTCCTTCTGCAATTCCTCTCTGCCTTCACATTTTACTAAAAGCAGTCAGAAGGAATTAAGTCACTCCTTCAACACTCTGTTTACAAATCTCCTCAGTTAAACATCCAGTTTCATTGTTCAGACATTCTACCTTCCACAAAACATTAGAACACAGTTAAGCCCAATTCTTGCCCCTTTGTAACAAGGATCACCTTTTGTCCATTTCGCAATGATCCTTTCCTCATTTCTGTCTATCACCAGCGTGGCCTTTACTGTTCACATTTCTACCAACATTCTGTTCACAGCAATTCAACATATAAATTTTGGAGGGACACAACCATTCAGTTCGTACCAATGTTGCTTGTCTGGGCACCACACTGGAGTCACAGAGGTACGTAAAGTTACAAGTATCACTGAACTCAGATGAAACTTGAGATATGATTCAGCCTGAGGCAAAATTCCTTTACAACAGTGAATGAGTGAGACCAGACAAGCTAAGTACTTCCAAAATACAGTGGTGGAATAGGCATGGGACAGATATTTCCATTCCAAGAGAAAAGAAAAATATGGGAGGTCCCAAGCAAAATGAAAACCTAGCAAAACAAATTCCATGAGTTTATAAGACTCAAGAATATCCTCTTTGGTCTGATGCTCTGCCTTCTAGGTTGACTGGGGTGTCAGGGTTTCCAGCATGGCTGAGTGGGGTGGTCACCCCTTTGGCTTCACAGGGCACCAGCCCCACAGCTTTTGAGAGTGTACCATCCTTTGAAGCCAAGGAAGATGCAGCCTTGGCCTGGGTCTATGATGAGGATGGCAGCCTCATAAACTCCAAATTACCTTCTGGCTGGTTCTTTCCTTTCCTTGAAGACTAAATCATGTTTGAAACTGGATAGCTTTGTTCCTTATTGTCCCATCCTATAAAATTCTAGAAGTTGACCACCTTCTTCCATCCATTTTTTTCCTTCCTCCTTTTTAGTTCCAGCTGGCAGTGTTTCTGCTGGTATAATCCCATCTCCATTCCTAACTTCTTCAGAGATGCCTGGTGAGTCCATGAGCTGTAACATAATCTCTTTATCGAATGATTGTTGAGCATTCTTTTCAACAAGTGTTATCACTATTTGCAATGTGAACAGGCTGAGGATTCTCAAAATCTCCACATTCTGGTTCCTTTTTGCTTCACAGTTCCTTCTG
The DNA here is from genome assembly GCA_022376925.1 of Tragulus kanchil. Classification (NCBI taxonomy): domain Eukaryota; kingdom Metazoa; phylum Chordata; class Mammalia; order Artiodactyla; family Tragulidae; genus Tragulus; species Tragulus kanchil. The sequence continues at coordinate 141,724,396 of JAIOJX010000028.1, forward strand.
CAATTCCTCTCTGCCTTCACATTTTACTAAAAGCAGTCAGAAGGAATTAAGTCACTCCTTCAACACTCTGTTTACAAATCTCCTCAGTTAAACATCCAGTTTCATTGTTCAGACATTCTACCTTCCACAAAACATTAGAACACAGTTAAGCCCAATTCTTGCCCCTTTGTAACAAGGATCACCTTTTGTCCATTTCGCAATGATCCTTTCCTCATTTCTGTCTATCACCAGCGTGGCCTTTACTGTTCACATTTCTACCAACATTCTGTTCACAGCAATTCAACATATAAATTTTGGAGGGACACAACCATTCAGTTCGTACCAATGTTGCTTGTCTGGGCACCACACTGGGAGTCACAGAGGTACGTCAACTTTTGCATTTTATCTTGCAGACTTCCCAGATGGTGCTAAATAGTTTTTATGACTCTTAAGAATATTATTGGAAAACCATAGCTGCCTCAAACCCTCCAATCTGTAGATTTGACTATGTTGAATCCTATATCTGTGCTTTTGTTTTGTGCCTATTGGTCCTTATCTGGCCTCGCTCCTCCCCATAAGGTCAGGTGATATGCCCCCCTGGGGCCCATGTCACCCCTGGAAACCCATCCCTCTGAATTCCAGAGTTGCTGTGATTCCTTGTCCAAAAGCCCTGAGCCCACTTCTTGAGTCTTTTCCCAGGTTAAGGAAGGAGATGGGGCTGGGAAGAGAGAGGGGCAGGCTGGGGCGAGGGTAGGCCTGGAATTCTGAGGATCCTGAGAGTTCTCCCTTTGAACTCGATTGTCCACATCATCATGCAAATTTATTTGTCAAGATAGAGGACAGAATATTTTTAAATCCTTCTTCTTTCAGCCTGATTTATAACTGTTAAGTATTCATACAAGTAGTTCATGGGTGTCCTTTGGTATTTTTGCTCTGAACTCTACAAATGCTATGACAGGACTGCCTCAACTAATAATGAAATGTTAGAAAAAGTGACTTGAAGTCTCTTACCTTGTAGAATACTGAAGTATCTTTATATGCTCTGGACCCAGGGGTCCCCAACCTCTGGGATCTCATGCCTGATGATCTGAGGAGCCCATGTAATAATCATAGGAATAAAGTGCATAATAAATGTTATACTCTTGAATCATTCCTAAAACTGCCCCTCAGGAGTCTGTGGAAAAATTTTCTTCCACGAAACCAGTCCCTCATGCCAAAAGCTTGGAAACTGCTGTAAGTCATACTCATCCTACTCAAGTCCAATGGGATCTTCCACAAAACATTAGAACACAGTTAAGCCCAATTCTTGCCCCTTTGTAACAAGGATCACCTTTTGTCCATTTCGCAATGATCCTTTCCTCATTTCTGTCTATCACCAGCGTGGCCTTTACTGTTCACATTTCTACCAACATTCTGTTCACAGCAATTCAACATATAAATTTTGGAGGGACACAACCATTCAGTTCGTACCAATGTTGCTTGTCTGGGCACCACACTGGGAGTCACAGAGGTACGTCAACTTTTGCATTTTATCTTGCAGACTTCCCAGATGGTGCTAAATAGTTTTTATGACTCTTAAGAATATTATTGGAAAACCATAGCTGCCTCAAACCCTCCAATCTGTAGATTTGACTATGTTGAATCCTATATCTGTGCTTTTGTTTTGTGCCTATTGGTCCTTATCTGGCCTCGCTCCTCCCCATAAGGTCAGGTGATATGCCCCCCTGGGGCCCATGTCACCCCTGGAAACCCATCCCTCTGAATTCCAGAGTTGCTGTGATTCCTTGTCCAAAAGCCCTGAGCCCACTTCTTGAGTCTTTTCCCAGGTTAAGGAAGGAGATGGGGCTGGGAAGAGAGAGGGGCAGGCTGGGGCGAGGGTAGGCCTGGAATTCTGAGGATCCTGAGAGTTCTCCCTTTGAACTCGATTGTCCACATCATCATGCAAATTTATTTGTCAAGATAGAGGACAGAATATTTTTAAATCCTTCTTCTTTCAGCCTGATTTATAACTGTTAAGTATTCATACAAGTAGTTCATGGGTGTCCTTTGGTATTTTTGCTCTGAACTCTACAAATGCTATGACAGGACTGCCTCAACTAATAATGAAATGTTAGAAAAAGTGACTTGAAGTCTCTTACCTTGTAGAATACTGAAGTATCTTTATATGCTCTGGACCCAGGGGTCCCCAACCTCTGGGATCTCATGCCTGATGATCTGAGGAGCCAATGTAATAATCATAGGAATAAAGTGCATAATAAATGTTATACTCTTGAATCATTCCTAAAACTGCCCCTCAGGAGTCTGTGGAAAAATTGTCTTCCACGAAACCAGTCCCTCATGCCAAAAAGCTTGGAAACTGCTGTAAGTCATACTCATCCTACTCAAGTCATGATTCCCAAACTGGCAGCATCACCATTACCCAGGAGACTGTTAGAGACACAGCTCCTCAGGTCTCACCCGAGACATACAGAGTCTGAGGGTCTAGCCAAGGTATGTGTGCTTCACCAAGCCCCCCAGGTGACTCTGATGCCTCTAAAATTTGAGAGTTGTTGTGCCATACTGCTGGTACTCAAATTTTAATATGGGTTTAAAACTCCCCTGGGGGTATGGTTAAAATGTAGCTTCTGATTCTGGGTTGAGACCTAAGATTGCAGTTCTAACAGGTTCCCAGGTGTTGCCCGTGCTCCTGGCTCATGTTAGTAACAAGGTTAGAACACTCCAGCCTATAGCTATAAGTAGAGTATGGAAGGATGGTAGCCCATTTCGCAGAGTATCAAGCCCATCTTCTGATTTTACCCCAGTTAATGACATTATAGACAGAAAAAATTGATTGTGAAAGTGAATGTCCTATTATCCTAGAGAGAGCCTCCCCTGGACCCTGTATAAGGTACAGGTCTTGCTTTCTTGTCAGTGTCAAGGGGAGGTGATGTGACTCCGGAAAAGAAAAACCGTCTTGGTGCACCTAGGCCAAGAGAGCCATTGGAGTCTTATAGAGATCCCCACCTGATGGACCAGGGTGGAAAAAGGATGTCATAGACCCAGGGGCAGATATGGTCCTTTGTCGCTCCTTCTCCATGACTTAACTAACTGTGGTTTGATTCTTCCCTGTCTGGAGTAGAGCAAATATGCGGATTCAGATTCTGAAGTTACTTGTAAATTGAGCTCTAAGAAAATAAAGTTCTAATGGTATTTTGGATTGTAATTACTCCTCACTACATATGTTTATGAAGTACATATCTATATAGAATGTATGTAGTGTGTAATATATGTATGTAGGACTGTAGCCCATCAGGCTCCTCTGTCCATGGGGTTCTCCAGGCAAGAATACTGGAAGGGGTAGTCATTCCTTTCTCCAGAGTATCTTACCAACCCAGGGATTGAATCCAGGTCTCTTGCATCACAGGCAGTTCATTACTGTCTGAGCCACCAGGGAAGCCCCAGGGAAGACATGTGTGTCTTTCTGCTAGAACTGCCATGACAAAATATCATAGATTGGGTGGTTTAAAAAACAGAAATTTACTTCTGAAATTCTTCTGAAGGAGGCTTCTCCTGGTGTTTCTTTCTTTGGTTTATGGATGGTGCCTCCTCTCTGTGTCCTGAGTAGACTATCGTGTGTGTGTGTGTGTGTGTGTGTGTGTGTATCCCTGGTATCTTGTCTTCTTATAAGGATATGAATCCTACCGCTGAGAACCTCATGCTCATGCCTTCACTTAGCCATAATTGACACTTTAAAGGGCTTGTCTCCAAATGTGGCCACATTCCAAGGTACTGGGGATTAGGTCTTCAAGGAGTTAATTTTCAGGAGACATCAAGCCATAATGATTGTCCAGTGTACAGAAAGGGCCCTGAGCTGGTCCGGCCTGGAGCCTGAGTTTTCCGGGACTCCTGGGATGATATTCTCCAGGGCCCTGATCAGCCTTTCCTTCCTTCCACACAGCTGCACCCAGAAAAAATTGATTGTGAAGGAGTGCCCAATGTCTTCTGATTTTACCCCAGTTAATGACATTATAGACAGAAAAAATTGATTGTGAAAGTGAATGTCCTATTATCCTAGAGAGAGCCTCCCCTGGACCCTGTATAAGGTACAGGTCTTGCTTTCTTGTCAGTGTCAAGGGGAGGTGATGTGACTCCGGAAAAGAAAAACCGTCTTGGTGCACCTAGGTCAAGAGAGCCATTGGAGTCTTATAGAGATCCCCACCTGATGGACCAGGGTGGAAAAAGGATGTCATAGACCCAGGGGCAGATATGGTCCTTTGTCGCTCCTTCTCCATGACTTGACTAACTGTGGTTTGATTCTTCCCTGTCTGGAGTAGAGCAAATATGCGGATTCAGATTCTGAAGTTACTTGTAAATTGAGCTCTAAGAAAATAAAGTTCTAATGGTATTTTGGATTGTAATTACTCCTCACTACATATGTTTATGAAGTACATATCTATATAGAATGTATGTAGTGTGTAATATATGTATGTAGGACTGTAGCCCATCAGGCTCCTCTGTCCATGGGGTTCTCCAGGCAAGAATACTGGAAGGGGTAGTCATTCCTTTCTCCAGAGTATCTTACCAACCCAGGGATTGAATCCAGGTCTCTTGCATCACAGGCAGTTCATTACTGTCTGAGCCACCAGGGAAGCCCCAGGGAAGACATGTGTGTCTTTCTGCTAGAACTGCCATGACAAAATATCATAGATTGGGTGGTTTAAAAAACAGAAATTTACTTCTGAAATTCTTCTGAAGGAGGCTTCTCCTGGTGTTTCTTTCTTTGGTTTATGGATGGTGCCTCCTCTCTGTGTCCTGAGTAGACTATCGTGTGTGTGTGTGTGTGTGTGTGTGTGTGTGTATCCCTGGTATCTTGTCTTCTTATAAGGATATGAATCCTACCGCTGAGAACCTCATGCTCATGCCTTCACTTAGCCATAATTGACACTTTAAAGGGCTTGTCTCCAAATGTGGCCACATTCCAAGGTACTGGGGATTAGGTCTTCAAGGAGTTAATTTTCAGGAGACATCAAGCCATAATGATTGTCCAGTGTACAGAAAGGCCCTGAGCTGGCCTGGAGCCTGAGTCCGGACTCCTGGGATGACTCAGCTGTTTATGGGATTTCCTTTTCAAACTTTGAACAGTTTGATGACTATCTTAGACGTTTTCTTAAGATTTGTTTGTTTGGCTTTTGAACTAGATATTCTGGCTACCCAGAGTGGGACCTTGATCAGCCTTTCCCTTCCTTCCCACACAGCTCGCCACTCCCTCCTGCAGCCCCACCTTTCTCCTTCTCTGCCAAGCAGGCTGTGCACCGGTGAGCCAGGCAAGCTGTTTGTAGGCTTGACTGACATCTCGGGCTTCATTTCAAAGCTTTGCTCTTCTGAATGTCCACACAGGGTGCCTTGCATACTAGCTAGATCTTCTAAACTGGTTGCATCTGCCTACCTGTTAAAGATCCCCTTTCTAGAAGAGATCACCTCATTTTGGTGCACAGATTACTTGGGTGTGTTTAGTTCAGAGACAGGACAGCTAGAGTCAGAGGAAGGGGAAAATTGGAAGTTAATAACTTCCTTTCTCTTCATGCCTGTCCAAGTACCCTAACCTTTGAGAAGAGGCTAAGCAGTGGCTTGTTTTGTTATCATTAAAGAATCAACCATTTAAGAACCTTTTGCTCTGAAGAGAAAAAGGCTGAATAAAGTTCCCTGGTAACAGTCTCCTAAGTGGCATTTGAGACAAGTGCCTCTGTTTGGAGGAGAGCTTGGGTTCTCAGGGCATACCTCCTACCTGCTCATCGTACTGAGGATCTTAAAGAAGTGCTGGGAGCAACCACATGTGCAAAGCCAGCAGAAAAGATTGATTATTTCTACTCACCAGCTCTGGAATGCCAATTGTATGGTAAAAGTCTGAGAAATCAAGCCCTTAAACTGTTTCTAGAGAGTGAGTATCATATGTAACCATAACACCATCACCCTCTTAAATTGCTGCCTTGGTATTGGCTCTTTTCAGTATTCTGGTCAGATGCTCAGAGGATGTCTTATCAAGAAAAGAAACTGATGTCTTTTCAGTTTGCAAATCAAGAAACAGCCTCAGGAGGGTGAAGTGACTTGTCAAGGTTCCACAATTGAATTTGCTACAGAAGCAGGGCTAGAACTCAGGCACTGCTGCCCACCCTCTGTTGTGGACAGGCAGGAAGTCCAAGCTGCTCCACCCCACTCACTACCAGTTTCAATAATGAGATCTGAAGAGTGAGTTCTTACATCCAGCTCATTATTTGAGAAGTGTGAAGCAGCACAGGAGAAACCTAAATTTTTTCTCAGAGGTTCTATGCACCTGTCAGCAGAGAGCTTGTGGAAATTCAGCCACATGGAAAATGGAATGAGCAAATGAACCTGTTGTGGGCCTCTGGTATTTCCCGTGGTCTTTGAATTAATTGTGGTACTTGATTTGAGAGGATATGAAATTCTGTGTCTTATTGAAGTCTAACTAAATGCACCTAGTATAGCCTCAGTAACACTGCAAGTCACCCTGGGTACTGGAATCATGGAAACAAACAAGAATCAAGGAATAATATAAACTGAGAAAGCTCTCCACATCTATGGGCTTCTCAGGTACTGCAGTGGTAAAGAATCAACCTAGCAATGCAGGAGACACAAGAGATGTGGTTTTGATCCCTGGATAGGGAAGATCCCCTAGAGAAGGAAATGGCAACCCACTCCAGTATTTTTGCTTGGGAATTGCCATGGACAGAGGAGCCTGGTGGGCTACAGTCTATCCTGAGCACAGCGCAGCAGCTCCAAGTCTGTAGCATCACGTGGTGTTATAGACTGAATTGTGTCTTCTGAAAAATTCATAGCTCGAAGCTCTAACACTCAGCATGATGGTATTTGGAGATGGAGTATTTGGGAGGTAACTAGAGTTAGCCGGGGTCCTGAGAGTAGAGTGCTTATGATGTTATTAGTGGCATTATAAGAAGAGAAAATGAGACACAAGAAAGTGGTTATCTGAAAACCAGGAAGAGGGCTTTCACCAGTAACAGAGTCAGTTGGCACCTCAGTCTTGAGCTTCCCAGGCTCCAGAATTGTGGGAGATAACTGACTGCTGCTTAAGCCACTGGGTCTATGATGTTTTGTTATAGCAGGTGGATAGACTGCAACACGTGGCCTTAAACCCAGGAATTCTTTAGGATGGAGACCTTATAGGAGCAGTATTTCCGACTCATGTAAAAGCATAATGAAAGGGAGGTGGGCTTTTAAGAGACAGCATGTTAGTATATTTCTCACAATCATAAATTAAGCATGTTATAGGGATAATCTTTATTCCCAGTGGCAGGTTTTAGAGGTGACTAAGCATGAAACCTTTATTTTTGTTAGCTGGTATTTGGAAAAAAGAATCATAGTCAGTTAACAATTTTGTATTGGTTTCGAGTGTTTAGCAAAGTGATTCAGTGATAATGTAGCATTTATCAATTCATTTATTTTATTTTTGTCTGCCCAGGGTCTGCATTACTGCCTTCAGGCTTTTACTCATAGGAGCGAGCAGGGGATACTCTCTAGCTGTGATACTTGGACTTCTCATTGCAGTGGCTTCTCTTGTTGCAGGGTGTGGGTTCTAGGCTCCTTAGTTGCAGCATGTGAGCTTAGTTGCTCCACAGTATGTGGGGTCTTCCCGGAACAGGGATCAAACCTGTGCTCCCTGCATTGGCAGGAAGATCCTTAACCAGTGGACCACTAGGGAAGTCCCTTCTAGGACTCTTTAAGGCTCAGTGCACTGGCTGTGTGCTCATCATCCAAGGACCTCAGTGATCATTATTAGACCTAGACAGGGGTGAGTAAACCCTGAGACAGACCCGGGGGCCTCAGGGGTGAGATCTCCAGATTGTATCTGCTTTGGACAGGGACCCTTGGATAAGAACCTATGCTTCTGAAAAATTCATAGCTCGAAGCTCTAACACTCAGCATGATGGTATTTGGAGATGGAGTATTTGGGAGGTAACTAGAGTTAGCCGGGGTCCTGAGAGTAGAGTGCTTATGATGTTATTAGTGGCATTATAAGAGAAAATGAGACACAAGAAAGTGGTTATCTGAAAACCAGGAAGAGGGCTTTCACCAGTAACAGAGTCAGTTGGCACCTCAGTCTTGAGCTTCCCAGGCTCCAGAATTGTGGGAGATAACTGACTGCTGCTTAAGCCACTGGGTCTATGATGTTTTGTTATAGCAGGTGGATAGACTGCAACACGTGGCCTTAAACCCAGGAATTCTTTAGGATGGAGACCTTATAGGAGCAGTATTTCCGACTCATGTAAAAGCATAATGAAAGGGAGGTGGGCTTTTAAGAGACAGCATGTTAGTATATTTCTCACAATCATAAATTAAGCATGTTATAGGGATAATCTTTATTCCCAGTGGCAGGTTTTAGAGGTGACTAAGCATGAAACCTTTATTTTTGTTAGCTGGTATTTGGAAAAAAGAATCATAGTCAGTTAACAATTTTGTATTGGTTTCGAGTGTTTAGCAAAGTGATTCAGTGATAATGTAGCATTTATCAATTCATTTATTTTATTTTTGTCTGCCCAGGGTCTGCATTACTGCCTTCAGGCTTTTACTCATAGGAGCGAGCAGGGGATACTCTCTAGCTGTGATACTTGGACTTCTCATTGCAGTGGCTTCTCTTGTTGCAGGGTGTGGGTTCTAGGCTCCTTAGTTGCAGCATGTGAGCTTAGTTGCTCCACAGTATGTGGGGTCTTCCCGGAACAGGGATCAAACCTGTGCTCCCTGCATTGGCAGGAAGATCCTTAACCAGTGGACCACTAGGGAAGTCCCTTCTAGGACTCTTTAAGGCTCAGTGCACTGGCTGTGTGCTCATCATCCAAGGACCTCAGTGATCATTATTAGACCTAGACAGGGGTGAGTAAACCCTGAGACAGACGATCAGGCCTCTGTTAATGCTTTAAAGTGGATGACTGAGAGGAGAGGGCAGAGGAAATAGGTGCCACAGCTAAGCCTGGCGGAAATCTGGGGGACGATCTCCAGATTGTTATCTGCTAGTTGAATGGACAGGGACCCTTGGATAAGAACCTATGTTCTAAGTAAGGAAAAAAAGAGAAAGAATGTATTTCTATTGACAGTAACAGTAGTATCTCATGTTCTCATCAGAAGTGGGAAAATGGATGTGGGGCAGTGAGTCTCCAAAGGCAGTAAGAGGCTGGCAGCACAGCAGGAGAAGCTGGACTTGGTAATTGGACAATTGTGGGATTCCGATGCATTAATAGAAGCCACTCGGCTGGGGGACACCTCACTTTTCCTGGTAGGGCAGTTCTGAGGGCGGGTGAAAAGTCAGAGACGTTCCTGGCCTGTCTTCACGGGCACCACGGGGGCCGAGCCTCCAGCATCTCTCATCCATGCCACCCACCTGCTGTCTCTGCGTCACTCCTTCGCCTCACTCTTTGCTCTTCACTCTTTCTCCATCAGTCAGGTCATGAGCCCCCTGCTGAAAACCTCTTAATCTTGTGGCCATATAATCAAACTCAAACTCCCAACTACGGCTTACAATCTTCTGCTAGATCCAGGGCATGCCTAGGTTTTTCAGCCTCATCATCTTATTGTGTTCTGGCCTGGTTTCCTCTCAGTTCTTCAACTAGGCCAAGCCCTGTTCTGCCTCAGGACCTTTTATACAGTATCTTTCACCTACAATAACCTTAACTTCCTCCCTTTGCTTAGCTAATTGCCTTCTTATCTTTCAGTTCATAGACTGGCCTCCCTGAGTTATTAATATCTTTCTGTCTCTTCACAGCAGTCAAGACAAGTTGTAGTTATTATTTTTTAATCCCATTTGTCCTTACAGAATGAAATCTCCCCTGAGGTGCAGTCTCATTTACCACTGATTTTTAGTGCCCAGCACAGCACCTGGCACAGAAGTGACACTGTGCAAATACTACTTGTAAGAATGGATGAAAAAATAATTTTTTCAACACTTAAGTTGTTGATTTAACTTGAAAACATAGCACATGGATCCCATTGGTCTTATAACTTGTCTCCCATGGCATGAAATTGACAGTGCCATGCCACATGAGTATCCACTCACACACTGCCTTTGGTTTTTCACCTCTGACCATGAAGGCTAGAAAAAAAAAAACCTTTATAAACAGTTAAATCTCTTTTCCTTTGGCTTAAAAAGCAAATTCATTTCTCAGAGTTTTAGAAACTGAGAAGTGCAAGATCAAAGTGCTGGCCAATTTGGTTCCTGGTGAGAGCTCTCTTCGTGGCTGTCGTGTCCTCACAAGGCAGGAAGAAGAGTTATAGGGTCTTTTCCTCTTGTGTGGGCCCTAGTTCTGTCAGCTTGGCTCTCCATCCTTATGACCTCATTTAACTTTTGTCACCTCCTTATGGGCCTCATCTCCAAATACCGTCTCATTTGGGGCTTAGGGTTTCAGTGTATGAATTTTAGGGGACAAATGCTCTGTCTATAACACTGCTTGTGCACGGGATCCCGTCTCCCCTCGTCTGCTTAAGGCCATCATTCTTACACAAGTTAAATCTTAAAACGCACATGCACACACATCATTATTTAAGGAAGATACATATACATATTTATATACACATATACATACACATGTATATGTGTATGTTAGTATGTATTTGTAACTTCCTTAAACAAAGATGTATTCTAAATATTAGTACATAAAATAGAGGAAAGGCCCAGTTTAAATATAAATAAATAATTCCAACACAGAAGGACTTTCAAAACAACATGCTGAAATTATTACTTAAAGGATAGTAAATCCGTCACAGTTGCTCATATGTCAAAGGTACAATTATGTCAAAGGCATGAAAAGCCATATTTTATTTTATTTATACTATCTGAAAACACTATTTTAAATAACATTAAAGGCCTAGTTCGCATCAGATAATGTAGATATTAATAAAGGTAATTGTGCGGAAGACGTTATCTGGAGGAAAACACTTCTGGGATCACATTTTAGGAAAGGTTGTTCAATAGGATTCATTGATGATGCAGAGGATATTATTGTATATTCATGGATGAGCTAATACTTAAAAGGAGTCTTAAAAGATGTGTCCATGCCACACGGGTGCAGGCTGTGGTTTTGGAGCTGCGATCCTGGTGGCTGTGGCAGTGGCCGTGGGTGTGTTACTGGCAGTGCTGGTGGGACTGTGTGGGTGGGTCTAGAGGCGATGGTGGAGGCTGTGGTGGTGGCTGGTAGCACTATTGCGGGGGCAGTGGTGCTTGTGTTTGTTTAATCAGCGCCTGTGAACTTATGAAGGAAAAGAATGTGACAGAGAACGGTAGAGTTCTCAACATACCTGGAGCATGGTTTTTTGAGAAGACGAAGATAAAGAAGAAGGTGGAAACAGCACACTGTGCTAAGAAGTTTGCATATTATCCTACAAGGATAATGTGACCTAAGCAAAGATCTATGAAGCAGATGGAAGGCTGGGATTTGGGCTAGAAACTTCATTCTAACATTCATTAGCCAATAGGCTAATGAGATGCAATGGAAACAGTGCTTTAATTGGTCATGGAGCAGTTTCTTCCCAATTTTGATCTATCTCAGGGCCCAATTTTTTTTATTGTTTGTTTCTAAAACTATTTTACTGAGGTGCGATTGACATGTAAAAAGGTCTGCCTATTTAGTGTATTCAACTCAATGAGTTTGAGGATAAGCATGTGAAACCATTACCACCGTCAAAGCCACAGGCAGATCGTTCCAAAGTTTCCTCCCACTTCCTTTGTTTGTTCTTATATTATTATTATTGTATGAACACAATCTACCTTTTATATTATTTGATGTATATAAAACAATGCTGTAAGCTATAAGCACTATACTGTATAGCAGATCTCTAAAAAGAAATTTATCTTAAACAACTGAAACTTGTACTGTTTTACACTCACCTGTCTATTCTTCCCTTCCCCCACTCTCTTATAACCATCAGTTATTCTCTCTACTTCTGTAAGTCTGACTCTTTTATATTCCATCTATAAGTATAATCATGTAGTACCTGTCCTTCTGTGCCTGACTTACTTCACTTAGCCTCATGTCCTCCAGATCATCTGTGTTGTTGCAAATGGGAGGCTTTCCTCTTTGTAAGGCTCAGTAATTTTCCACTGTGTGTATGTAGCACATCCTCTTTTTTTTTTTTTTTAAAGATTTATTTATTGATTTTGGGTGGGAGTCGGGTTGGGGAGGGAAGGGAGCGGGCGGGCCACTTCTATTGGTCTTTCATTTCTCTATTTTCATCTGTCTTTGTTCCTTGACCTGTGAGGGCCTCCCATCGTGGTGGCCTCTGTTGTCGCAGAGCACCGGCTCTGGGCGCATGCACTCCAGAGCTCTGGCTCGGTAACTGGACACATCGGTCCAGCCGCTCCGCGGCACGTGGGATCTTCCCAGGCCAGGGATCGAACCGGCGCCCCTTGCACTGCAAGGTAGTGTCCTTATCCACTGGACCACCAGGGGAAGCCCGCACATCCTCTTTTTTTGTCCCTCTGTTTCTGGATATTTAGGTTATTTCCTGGCTATTATGAATAATGCTAGAATGAACACGATGAGCATGCAGGTATCTCTTCAAAACCCTGACTTCTGTTCTTTTGGATATATACCCAGCAGTGGTTTCCTCCAAGAATGATCATCATTCCTGATAGTTCAGTTTTTAGTTTTTGAGGAGTCTTCACAGTTTTCCATAGTGGCTGCACCAATTTACATTCCCACCAACAGCGTACAAGGGTTCCCTTTTTTCTACATCCTTGCCAACAATTACCTTTTCCTGAAATAGTTCTTGTGGTTTAAATTTGCATTTCCTTTTAGGTGAAAGCCACAGGCAGATCGTTCCAAAGTTTCCTCCCACTTCCTTTGTTTGTTCTTATATTATTATTATTGTATGAACACAATCTACCTTTTATATTATTTGATGTATATAAAACAATGCTGTAAGCTATAAGCACTATACTGTATAGCAGATCTCTAAAAAGAAATTTATCTTAAACAACTGAAACTTGTACTGTTTTACACTCACCTGTCTATTCTTCCCTTCCCCCACTCTCTTATAACCATCAGTTATTCTCTCTACTTCTGTAAGTCTGACTCTTTTATATTCCATCTATAAGTATAATCATGTAGTACCTGTCCTTCTGTGCCTGACTTACTTCACTTAGCCTCATGTCCTCCAGATCATCTGTGTTGTTGCAAATGGGAGGCTTTCCTCTTTGTAAGGCTCAGTAATTTTCCACTGTGTGTATGTAGCACATCCTCTTTTTTTTTTTTTTTTAAAGATTTATTTATTGATTTTGGGTGGGAGTCGGGTTGGGGAGGGAAGGGAGCGGGCGGGCCACTTCTATTGGTCTTTCATTTCTCTATTTTCATCTGTCTTTGTTCCTTGACCTGTGAGGGCCTCCCATCGTGGTGGCCTCTGTTGTCGCAGAGCACCGGCTCTGGGCGCATGCACTCCAGAGCTCTGGCTCGGTAACTGGACACATCGGTCCAGCCGCTCCGCGGCACGTGGGATCTTCCCAGGCCAGGGATCGAACCGGCGCCCCTTGCACTGCAAGGTAGTGTCCTTATCCACTGGACCACCAGGGGAAGCCCGCACATCCTCTTTTTTTGTCCCTCTGTTTCTGGATATTTAGGTTATTTCCTGGCTATTATGAATAATGCTAGAATGAACACGATGAGCATGCAGGTATCTCTTCAAAACCCTGACTTCTGTTCTTTTGGATATATACCCAGCAGTGGTTTCCTCCAAGAATGATCATCATTCCTGATAGTTCAGTTTTTAGTTTTTGAGGAGCCTTCACAGTTTTCCATAGTGGCTGCACCAATTTACATTCCCACCAACAGCGTACAAGGGTTCCCTTTTTTCTACATCCTTGCCAACAATTACCTTTTCTTTTTCAATAGTGACCATCTAACAGGTAGAATGAGAGATCTTGTGGTTTTAATTTGCATTTCCCTTATGATTAGTGATGCAGAGTGCTTTTTCATGTAACTGTTGGATATTGGTACATATTCATTCATTGGAAAAATGTCAATTCAACATCTTTGTCCATTTTTCAATTGGGTTATTTGTTTTTATGTTGTTGATACTGAGTTGTCACAGTTACTTATATAATTTGGAAATTAACATCTTATCAGATCCATACTTTGTAAATATTTTCTCCTATTCTTTAGGTCACCTTTTAATTTTGTTGATGATTTCCTTTACTAGGCGGAAGTTTTTTACTTTGATGCAGTCTCACTTTATATTTGGTTTTGATGTCAAATCAAAAAATCATTGTCAAGATTGATGTCAAGGAACTTACCCTCTATATTTTCTACTGTTTTCTTGCAGGAATTTTAGGTTTAAGTTCAGTCCATCGCAATTAATGCTTGTGAATGGTGTAAAATACAGGTCCAATTTCATTCTTTGGCATGTTGACATCCAGTTTATTGCAGAAACTATCCTTTCTCCATTATGTACTCTTGTCTCCCTGTCAAATATTAGCTGACCTTATATGTGTGGGTTTATTTCTGGGCTCTCTGCTCAATTTCACTGATCTGTTTTTGTACCAGAACAATACTGTTTTTATAGCTTAGTAATATGATTTGAAATCAGGAACTGTGATGCCTCTAGATTTGTTCTTCTTTCTCGAGATTACTTGAACCATTTGGATCTTTTGTGTTTTCATATGAATTTTAGAGTTTTGGTTTCATTTCTGTGAAACATGCATTGGAATTTTGATTAGGATTGCATTGAATCTGTAAGTCACTTTGAATATTATGGACGTTTTAACAATATTTCTTCCAATCCATGAACACAGGATACCTTTCCATTTAGTTGTGTCTTCTCCAGTTTATTTATTAATGTTTCATAGTTTTCAGGGCACAGGTCTTTCACTATGTGGTTTAATTTCTTTTACATACTTCATTCTTTTTGATACTATTGTAAGTGGGACTGTCTCTTAGTTTATCTCTCATATAATTTGTTTTTAGTGTATAGAAACACAACTGATTTTTGTATGGTAATTCTGGATCCTGCAACTTTATTCAGTTTGTTTATTAGTCCTAGTAGTTTTTTGGTGGAGTCTTTAGACTCTCTCTATGTATTATCACGTCATCTGAAAGGAGAGAAAATTTTATGATTAGTGATGCAGAGTGTTTCATGTAACTGTTGGATATTGGTACATATTCATTCATTGGAAAAATGTCAATTCAACATCTTTGTCCATTTTTCAATTGGGTTATTTGTTTTTATGTTGTTGATACTGAGTTGTCACAGTTACTTATATAATTTGGAAATTAACATCTTATCAGATCCATACTTTGTAAATATTTTCTCCTATTCTTTAGGTCACCTTTTAATTTTGTTGATGATTTCCTTTACTAGGCGGAAGTTTTTTACTTTGATGCAGTCTCACTTTATATTTGGTTTTGATGTCAAATCAAAAAATCATTGTCAAGATTGATGTCAAGGAACTTACCCTCTATATTTTCTACTGTTTTCTTGCAGGAATTTTAGGTTTAAGTTCAGTCCATCGCAATTAATGCTTGTGAATGGTGTAAAATACAGGTCCAATTTCATTCTTTGGCATGTTGACATCCAGTTTATTGCAGAAACTATCCTTTCTCCATTATGTACTCTTGTCTCCCTGTCAAATATTAGCTGACCTTATATGTGTGGGTTTATTTCTGGGCTCTCTGCTCAATTTCACTGATCTGTTTTTGTACCAGAACAATACTGTTTTTATAGCTTAGTAATATGATTTGAAATCAGGAACTGTGATGCCTCTAGATTTGTTCTTCTTTCTCGAGATTACTTGAACCATTTGGATCTTTTGTGTTTTCATATGAATTTTAGAGTTTTGGTTTCATTTCTGTGAAACATGCATTGGAATTTTGATTAGGATTGCATTGAATCTGTAAGTCACTTTGAATATTATGGACGTTTTAACAATATTTCTTCCAATCCATGAACACAGGATACCTTTCCATTTAGTTGTGTCTTCTCCAGTTTATTTATTAATGTTTCATAGTTTTCAGGGCACAGGTCTTTCACTATGTGGTTTAATTTCTTTTTACATACTTCATTCTTTTTGATACTATTGTAAGTGGGACTGTCTCTTAGTTTATCTCTCATATAATTTGTTTTTAGTGTATAGAAACACAACTGATTTTTGTATGGTAATTCTGGATCCTGCAACTTTATTCAGTTTGTTTATTAGTCCTAGTAGTTTTTTGGTGGAGTCTTTAGACTCTCTCTATGTATTATCACGTCATCTGAAAGGAGAGAAAATTTTACTTCGTCTTTCCATCAGCCCCAGTTTTTATCCTAAGAAAGCACTGAGACAAAGCAAGTTCATTTAAAATTGGAGGAAGCTAAATATAATTCCCACTTTGTCAAATCCTTCTTACCTACTCCTCCCAGGGACACCTGTTTTCTGCCTATGTGTCAGGATTAGATACTGTTGTCTCCCCTTTTTCTTTTTTCACTTTTCCCATCCAAGATCTTCCAAGTCTAACAGGTATGTCTTTCTATAACTCCTTAGTTGTTTTACTAACTCATCATTGTGTACCAGTCACAACACGTTACAAACCATAGTTGAAGGTATGATTTTATCCAAAATGACATAACACCTGTCTTGAACTCTCATTCCATTTGTAGCTGAAACTTAATTCTGAATAATACAGGACTAGTCACTTCTAGGATATTCTCAAATAAATTCACAATCTCTCCTTTCCTCCCTAAAATCTCATCTAAGTTCTATGCATGCAGGATGGTGAGATGGCTTATGTAGGCCACTGTATGAGTAAAAATGGGACAGTGTGTCCTTAGCTGGCATCCACTGTTTATGTAAACCATCCTTTTTTTCTAATCATCGTTTATCCTCAGGCATCTAATAAAGGAGCCAGATCTCTCAAATGGCATCCAGTCAATACTAGTGGCTACATGGATATAAGACTCTCCTTGGCCTCCCTCTTCTGCATTACATAAGGGGTCACATAGCAGAAATGGCACTGGGTGAGGGCATGTGGAGAGAGTCCATTTGAACCCCAGCCCAGTGCCTTTATCCTGCATTCACTGATTCATGTTGCTTCATTCGCCCTGAGTGGTGTCATAAAGACCCTGAGTGCTTATTCATGTCCTGCTCATGTTTCACAGGAGGATTACAGGTAGGTAGATAGGCAGGGTTATATAATCAGTTCTGGCCATGGCTATGAATGGAAGTGGCATGTTACTTCGGGGTCAAAGCATTTAATTACTAAGTACAAGTCACTTTAGAACTGTCTTTTCCTGTTGCAGAGACTGAGAAGGTCATGTATTTCCATAGGAAAGCTCCAGGAATAGTGAGACCTCTCCTAGTCTGAGTCCCCAGATATTTCTGACCCAGGGATCGAACCTAGGTTTCTCACATTGGTGGCAAATTCTTTACTGTCTAAACCACCAGGAAAGCCCAGAATAGCACATGAACTGATGCTAATTCATTAGTACAGAGAAATATCAATTGATCTAAACATTCAAGTAATAGGGAGAAGACAATTAAAAAATTAGGAAGAAGCAATATTATGAATGGAGGGTCCATAATTATATGACACCAGGGCCTCCATTAGAATGAAGACAACAAAATCTTCTTAGCACATAATAGTTTAAATAAATAGCTATTGATGAAGCAAAAGAATTCTTATAATAACAGTTTTTCTAAAAAAAGACAAGGCATAGACAGTAGATTTAAAAAATATACTAGATAGGGAATTCCCTGACTGTCCAGTGTTAAGATACTTTACTTCCACTGCAGGGGACCCAAGTTCCATCCCTGCTCAGGGAACTAAGATCCCACGTGCTGTGTGTGGCCAAAAAATAGAAAAAACTAAAAATAAATTAAAATATATTCAATAGAAAGGTTCTTAAATTAAGAATACCATTAGTAAATAGAAGAAATATTTTATAACGTATCCTAAAATGATATATATCTTTAGATCATTCTAAATAGAATGAAATTAGCCCTTAATTTCAGTTTGAGAGTCAGTGAGAGAAAGGGATGCATCTTTTGAATAGGGATTTGTTTTGAATAGGGATTTATGTTAGCGGATTATTTAATATTAATAAACAATAGTCTCAATCCAGCAAACTAATCCTGATGGATGTTCTCCTTTTACCTTGATTTTGTGCATGGCTTTTTGTGGTAAAACAATTTAACAAAATGAATGTTTTTATTCTTAATGCCACTTTAGACTACTGAGTTTTTCCTGATAGAGTGTATAAATCACATTGTTTCTGTGGCACCAATCATTCAGATAAATTTTTTAAAAATGAGACACTTGTCTCATTGTTATGGTAATTCAGTATTTTACTTCTTTGCAAAGTGTATACAATACCTGAACCTGTGACTTGGGGCATAGTAATATTTATTGCCCTATTAATTAACAGTAGTTTTCCTCTTTGGTATGTTCATCCTCAGTGATTAATTTCCAAAAAAGCCATAGGAATTTCTAGTACATTTCTAATACTTAAATGCCTTCTTGTTGAGAAGAAAATAACTCTTACTTATGAAAATAGTCATGTTAATATTGGAAATACTAGGAGTGACCTCTTTATTTATTTATTTTTAGTTGTCCTGGGTCTTCATCGGTGCATGCAGGCTTTCTCTGTTTGCAGTGAGCAGGGGGCTACTCTTCATCGTGATGCATGGGCTTCTCGTCATGGTGGCTTCTCTTACTGTGGAGCACAGGCTCTAGGGACTGCGAGCTTCAATTAGAATAAGTCTTCTTAGCACATAATAGTTTAAATAAATAGCTATTGATGAAGCAAAAGAATTCTTATAATAACAGTTTTTCTAAAAAAAGACAAGGCATAGACAGTAGATTTAAAAAATATACTAGATAGGGAATTCCCTGACTGTCCAGTGTTAAGATACTTTACTTCCACTGCAGGGGACCCAAGTTCCATCCCTGCTCAGGGAACTAAGATCCCACGTGCTGTGTGTGGCCAAAAAATAGAAAAAACTAAAAATAAATTAAAATATATTCAATAGAAAGGTTCTTAAATTAAGAATACCATTAGTAAATAGAAGAAATATTTTATAACGTATCCTAAAATGATATATATCTTTAGATCATTCTAAATAGAATGAAATTAGCCCTTAATTTCAGTTTGAGAGTCAGTGAGAGAAAGGGATGCATCTTTTGAATAGGGATTTGTTTTGAATAGGGATTTATGTTAGCGGATTATTTAATATTAATAAACAATAGTCTCAATCCAGCAAACTAATCCTGATGGATGTTCTCCTTTTACCTTGATTTTGTGCATGGCTTTTTGTGGTAAAACAATTTAACAAAATGAATGTTTTTATTCTTAATGCCACTTTAGACTACTGAGTTTTTCCTGATAGAGTGTATAAATCACATTGTTTCTGTGGCACCAATCATTCAGATAAATTTTTTAAAAATGAGACACTTGTCTCATTGTTATGGTAATTCAGTATTTTACTTCTTTGCAAAGTGTATACAATACCTGAACCTGTGACTTGGGGCATAGTAATATTTATTGCCCTATTAATTAACAGTAGTTTTCCTCTTTGGTATGTTCATCCTCAGTGATTAATTTCCAAAAAAGCCATAGGAATTTCTAGTACATTTCTAATACTTAAATGCCTTCTTGTTGAGAAGAAAATAACTCTTACTTATGAAAATAGTCATGTTAATATTGGAAATACTAGGAGTGACCTCTTTATTTATTTATTTTTAGTTGTCCTGGGTCTTCATCGGTGCATGCAGGCTTTCTCTGTTTGCAGTGAGCAGGGGGCTACTCTTCATCGTGATGCATGGGCTTCTCGTCATGGTGGCTTCTCTTACTGTGGAGCACAGGCTCTAGGGACTGCGAGCTTCAATAGTTGCAGCACACAGGCTCAATAGCTGTGGTGCACAGTCTTAGTTGTTCCTCAGCATGTTGAATCTTCCCGGACCAGGGATTGAACCCATGTCCCCAGCATTGACAGGCAGATTCTTATCTACTGTATCATCGGGACATCCTAGGAGTGACCTCTTGATCTTGCATTTGAGGTAAGAACAGGGTGCCTGTCTTCATTCGGTTTCAGTATATAACCTTTCCCTTTTATCCCCTCTCTCACGGCCTCACTTCACTGCCAATGTTTATACGAACTAATATGGGGGAAAATGACTCTGTCTTAGCTTACAAACTACCAACTGAAATGCAGAGCTTTCTGCACATGGAAATATTCTTATACTCAGTAAGAATATTATTCTGCGTGAGTGATGATGAGTTTTAGCATGGCTATAGCCACTGTTCTCTGTAAATCAGCAAAGAACGCTAACCCTCTCTCAGCCAGGGTCAAGGCTGGGCCGACCAGAGGGCACCTTTCAAGGGCATTGGAGTCACCTCAGAAAAAGCCGCAGCCCCACTGCCTGCCTAATTAGGTCGTTTATGGACATTCCGTTTAGCATATTGAATCCCTATTATTAACAAACAACCGTGTTTGATGTGTGTCTGCACTAGCAGGAGAGGTCGGCTGGGTTCAAGAAGAAAATCCTGTGGGTTTGTAAATACTTTGGTGTCATCTAGTCCCGTACTCTTGATGTGATGCTGAGGAAGTGGAGGCCCTCAGAGGTTAATTGACCTTCCACACGGTCACACTGCTGCCAGGACGAGCAGAACTGGGGCTCTCACACAAACCTCCTGAATTTCAGTTCAACTCTATTTCCACCCCATCAACTGTCTTCCCAGATGTCTGTTTTTTGCTTACTTTGTGCAGTAAACAGATGCTTGCTCCCAAGCTCTCATTTTACTGACTTTGCCATGCTGTAGCCTTTGCAAGAATGAACTTGCCTCTCTCCAATCTTCTCCCAAATGGTAAGCATGCTGATACTCAGCTCTCAAGAAGGCTTCATGAGAGCGTAATGGCTACGTTTAATATCAGTCAGTTACAGGCTATAAATGTGCCCTTCCATGGTACAGACCTGGCGTAGAACACAGCTGGTTTTCCAGGCACTAAGATGAAGTAGAGAATGGTGTGTGCTTGAATGAGGCCAGAAGAGTAGCAAGCAGGGAGCTGAGAGCAACAGTGGGCCCTGGAAAATACCTCTTCATCCACCCAAATTTTTCGAAGAAAATAATTCAAAGTTAAAAGAACATAGTCACTACTTTCTTACTTTTTAAAAATAGTTTTTATCTATTTATTTTTGGCTATGCTGAGTCTTAGTTGCTGTGTGGGCTTTTCTCTGCATAGTGCAGGGGCTACTCTCTGGTTGTGGTCCCTGGGCTTCTCATTGCAGTGACTTCTTTTATTGTGGAGCCCGGTCTCTAGGCACACGGGCTTCAGTAGCTGCAGCACATGGACTCAGTAACTTGGCTCCCGGGCTCTAGAGCACAGGCTCAGTATTTGTGTCTCACGGGCTTAGTTGCTCTGAGGCACATGGGATCTTCTAAGGACCAGGGACTGAACCCATGTCCTCTGCATTGGCAGGTGAATTCTTATTCACTGAGCCACAGGAAGCCCTCCCACTACTTTATTACTTTTGAATATTCCCTTCAAAACTTAGGGTTAACGAGTTCTTCCAAAAACTCAGCTAAGTGAGAAGGCATTTCCAGAGTGGTGGTTTAAGAATGTTTGCAGGTACACCTGTGGGTTTGTAAATACTTTGGTGTCATCTAGTCCCGTACTCTTGATGTGATGCTGAGGAAGTGGAGGCCCTCAGAGGTTAATTGACCTTCCACACGGTCACACTGCTGCCAGGACGAGCAGAACTGGGGCTCTCACACAAACCTCCTGAATTTCAGTTCAACTCTATTTCCACCCCATCAACTGTCTTCCCAGATGTCTGTTTTTTGCTTACTTTGTGCAGTAAACAGATGCTTGCTCCCAAGCTCTCATTTTACTGACTTTGCCATGCTGTAGCCTTTGCAAGAATGAACTTGCCTCTCTCCAATCTTCTCCCAAATGGTAAGCATGCTGATACTCAGCTCTCAAGAAGGCTTCATGAGAGCGTAATGGCTACGTTAATATCAGTCAGTTACAGGCTATAAATGTGCCCTTCCATGGTACAGACCTGGCGTAGAACACAGCTGGTTTTCCAGGCACTAAGATGAAGTAGAGAATGGTGTGTGCTTGAATGAGGCCAGAAGAGTAGCAAGCAGGGAGCTGAGAGCAACAGTGGGCCCTGGAAAATACCTCTTCATCCACCCAAATTTTTCGAAGAAAATAATTCAAAGTTAAAAGAACATAGTCACTACTTTCTTACTTTTTAAAAATAGTTTTTATCTATTTATTTTTGGCTATGCTGAGTCTTAGTTGCTGTGTGGGCTTTTCTCTGCATAGTGCAGGGGCTACTCTCTGGTTGTGGTCCCTGGGCTTCTCATTGCAGTGACTTCTTTTATTGTGGAGCCCGGTCTCTAGGCACACGGGCTTCAGTAGCTGCAGCACATGGACTCAGTAACTTGGCTCCCGGGCTCTAGAGCACAGGCTCAGTATTTGTGTCTCACGGGCTTAGTTGCTCTGAGGCACATGGGATCTTCTAAGGACCAGGGACTGAACCCATGTCCTCTGCATTGGCAGGTGAATTCTTATTCACTGAGCCACAGGAAGCCCTCCCACTACTTTATTACTTTTGAATATTCCCTTCAAAACTTAGGGTTAACGAGTTCTTCCAAAAACTCAGCTAAGTGAGAAGGCATTTCCAGAGTGGTGGTTTAAGAATGTTTGCAGGTACACCTGTGAGGTTCTGGTTGAAAATGTACTAATAGAATAGACTGTGAGATTTTTATTGTTGATTCACGTCCATAAACCTCCAAAAGAGACAGATGGCAGAAGTACTGCTATACAAGCAAACTTCAAAATCTAAAGATGTAAACATATATCATATAAGTGTACATATATATGTGTGTGTGTGTATGTGTATAAGTATGCATGTATGTAAAAGAATATGGAATATGCATATGACTAATCTGGGAACATATATGTCTGTGAACAATAAAACTCTGTAGTAATTTTCTAAAAATTTAAAAAAAAATAAAGGGGGAAAAAAAAGAATATGGAGAAAAAGACATTTGATTTACCTAGTCCCAATTCAGTATCAGTAAAAGATACGCATCTTTATCTGTAAAAAAAAAAAAATAGACTTCAAATTAGAGGCAGAAATGATGACCCCGAAAAACTGTGTATTAAATACAAAGCAAACAAAACATCCCAAACAAACCCTGAATAAGAGGATTGTGATTTGAATGACTTAAGTAAAAAAATATCCTTATGGAAAATAATTATATTTATACATAGCAATGGAGCAAAACAATTAAAATGTTCACCAGTGTGTGACTTCAGAGATTAAAACAGACTGAGCCAAAATTTTAAAAACTTGCTTTTGGCTAGATCAAAATGTTAAGTCAGATCCCTTCCTTTCTACTATTGTCATTTACTATTTTCTAGTGGACTAGTCCTCTGATTTATTTATATGTAAGTACAAAGGACAGCACAAGAAAACTTTGTTTTTTTGGGGGCCACGTGACTTCTTTTATGGGGCCCGGTCTCTAGGCACACGGGCTTCAGTAGCTGCAGCACATGGACTCAGTAACTTGGCTCCCGGCTCTAGAGCACAGGCTCAGTATTTGTGTCTCACGGGCTTAGTTGCTCTGAGGCACATGGGATCTTCTAAGGACCAGGGACTGAACCCATGTCCTCTGCATTGGCAGGTGAATTCTTATTCACTGAGCCACAGGAAGCCCTCCCACTACTTTATTACTTTTGAATATTCCCTTCAAAACTTAGGGTTAACGAGTTCTTCCAAAAACTCAGCTAAGTGAGAAGGCATTTCCAGAGTGGTGGTTTAAGAATGTTTGCAGGTACACCTGTGAGGTTCTGGTTGAAAATGTACTAATAGAATAGACTGTGAGATTTTTATTGTTGATTCACGTCCATAAACCTCCAAAAGAGACAGATGGCAGAAGTACTGCTATACAAGCAAACTTCAAAATCTAAAGATGTAAACATATATCATATAAGTGTACATATATATGTGTGTGTGTGTATGTGTATAAGTATGCATGTATGTAAAAGAATATGGAATATGCATATGACTAATCTGGGAACATATATGTCTGTGAACAATAAAACTCTGTAGAAAATTTCAAAAAAGTTAAAAAAAAATAAAGGGGGAAAAAAAAGAATATGGAGAAAAAGACATTTGATTTACCTAGTCCCAATTCAGTATCAGTAAAAGATACGCATCTTTATCTGTAAAAAAAAAAAAATAGACTTCAAATTAGAGGCAGAAATGATGACCCCGAAAAACTGTGTATTAAATACAAAGCAAACAAAACATCCCAAACAAACCCTGAATAAGAGGATTGTGATTTGAATGACTTAAGTAAAAAAATATCCTTATGGAAAATAATTATATTTATACATAGCAATGGAGCAAAACAATTAAAATGTTCACCAGTGTGTGACTTCAGAGATTAAAACAGACTGAGCCAAAATTTTAAAAACTTGCTTTTGGCTAGATCAAAATGTTAAGTCAGATCCCTTCCTTTCTACTATTGTCATTTACTATTTTCTAGTGGACTAGTCCTCTGATTTATTTATATGTAAGTACAAAGGACAGCACAAGAAAACTTTGTTTTTCTACTCTTTTATGTCCTAGTTGACAAAGAATGCCAAATGTTCTGGCAAAAGGGACCATAACCATTAATTTATAAGAAGACCCTTGTGCCTTTTGTTTTACCAAGATGAATATATTTATAATTTTCTATTTTTATTCTGTATTGATTAGTCAAATTTAGAAAACAGTGATGTATAATGCATGCTAATTTATTCATTTTGCCTCATTAAAAATAAGGTAATTATATAAGGTGCAATATCTAATGGAATTGTAGAGCTGCCTGAGAAAGCTCACTTCAAAGATTATGTTCTGAAGTTTGGCATCTTCTAATTTCAAGACTGTACTTCAGTATAATATTGTGTTATCTAAAAATGAAATGAAGGGTCTGGGACATGGTCCTTGTGGCTCCTGATCAGATGGTAAAATAGCGTAATGTCTGCTCTGAGGATAACGTGGAGCCCTGAGTGGCAATGCTGTGTCTCAGAACACAAGGCCTGTGAGAGCAGCTTGAGGAGGTAGAGGCAGGTGAGTCTCTTTATGCTAGAAGTGTGAGTGGAAGCAACGGGGCGTGGGTGCAAGGTGCACCTGTTATGGAGGAGATGTAGGTAGCACACATGGAGTAACCTGGAGGAATTTTCTGGTCATGCCCCACGTTTCCTGAAGTGGACATTGCCTTCCACAAAGCGACTGTGAGCAGGGGCAGTGGCAGGCCAGCCCCTCAGCTGGAGGCTGAGGGACACTATCAAGCACTGTGGTCTGGGTTTCAGGAAGAGTGGATGAAAGTGCAGCCTTGAGCAGGGCCCTGACTGTTCCCTCCTTTCCTCACTCTCTTTTCCAAAACTGGATTGGAGATTGCAGCCACTGAGAAAGAGTAGTGCCTGGAAGTTGTTATAGAGATGGCATCGCTTGATGAGTATTTGGGAGTGGGTGGATGAAGTGGGTGATCCTTCAGCCTAGACTGACAAAAAGGTGAGTAACATTAGGAAAAGAATCGAAGGCACAGGACACTTGTCTACTGACCCTAGAGGAGAAGTGTTTTAATGGCAACACTAAACACTAAGTAGTGAAGGAAGGAAACTTCAAAAAATTAAAAGTGAGTGTAAGATATTCTTGGTCATGCAAGGCCTCAAAAGTGTCCACTTTGACAACACGGTTGAAAGAATTATGTATTCTGGAAGAATGAAAATAAGCCCAATACTCCAGGAACTAGATAAATTGTCTCAAAACACAGTGTCGGGTTCCCTTGCTGGTCCAGTGGGTAAAGAGTCCGCCTTGCACTGCAATAGGCACCGGTTCAATCCCTGACACAGGAAGATCCCACATGCCGCTGAGCTGTTGGACCTGTGTGTCCAATTACAAGCCAGCACTCTGGAGCGCATGCGCCCAGAGCCAGTGCTCTGCTACAGAAGAGGCCACAGCAATGGGAGGCTCACACAGGCCAAAGAACAAAGATGGATGAAAATAAATAAATGAAAGACCAATAAAAGTGGCCAAAAAATTTTTAAAAACACCCAAAACACAGTGTCATGTACACGTTTACTTACATGGAAAAAAGTCCCCACATTCAGTATGAAACTGAAGATGACATTGCATTGTATTCATATATGACATTGTGAGCACACACATAGGTGCCCACAAATAGCCAGGATTCACAAGGCCTGTGAGAGGCGGGTAGAGCTAGCTCTTTATCTGTTAGGGGAAAGGGGGGAGGATGTGGGGGTGGGCACACATGGAGTAACCTGGAGGAATTTTCTGGTCATGCCCCACGTTTCCTGAAGTGGACATTGCCTTCCACAAAGCGACTGTGAGCAGGGGCAGTGGCAGGCCAGCCCCTCAGCTGGAGGCTGAGGGACACTATCAAGCACTGTGGTCTGGGTTTCAGGAAGAGTGGATGAAAGTGCAGCCTTGAGCAGGGCCCTGACTGTTCCCTCCTTTCCTCACTCTCTTTTCCAAAACTGGATTGGAGATTGCAGCCACTGAGAAAGAGTAGTGCCTGGAAGTTGTTATAGAGATGGCATCGCTTGATGAGTATTTGGGAGTGGGTGGATGAAGTGGGTGATCCTTCAGCCTAGACTGACAAAAAGGTGAGTAACATTAGGAAAAGAATCGAAGGCACAGGACACTTGTCTACTGACCCTAGAGGAGAAGTGTTTTAATGGCAACACTAAACACTAAGTAGTGAAGGAAGGAAACTTCAAAAAATTAAAAGTGAGTGTAAGATATTCTTGGTCATGCAAGGCCTCAAAAGTGTCCACTTTGACAACACGGTTGAAAGAATTATGTATTCTGGAAGAATGAAAATAAGCCCAATACTCCAGGAACTAGATAAATTGTCTCAAAACACAGTGTCGGGTTCCCTTGCTGGTCCAGTGGGTAAAGAGTCCGCCTTGCACTGCAATAGGCACCGGTTCAATCCCTGACACAGGAAGATCCCACATGCCGCTGAGCTGTTGGACCTGTGTGTCCAATTACAAGCCAGCACTCTGGAGCGCATGCGCCCAGAGCCAGTGCTCTGCTACAGAAGAGGCCACAGCAATGGGAGGCTCACACAGGCCAAAGAACAAAGATGGATGAAAATAAATAAATGAAAGACCAATAAAAGTGGCCAAAAAATTTTTAAAAACACCCAAAACACAGTGTCATGTACACGTTTACTTACATGGAAAAAAGTCCCCACATTCAGTATGAAACTGAAGATGACATTGCATTGTATTCATATATGACATTGTGAGCACACACACATAGGTGCCCACAAATAGCCAGGATTCACAACTTCGTGCAGTTCCCTTCTCTACTGAGTCTGGGCTGGCCCTGTGTTGGCAATAGAATGTGCCAGAAGAGACAGTGTGTGACTTTTGAAGCGAGGTCAGAAGAAGCCTCAGAGCTTCTGGTCTGATGTCTTGGAATGCTTCCTTCGGTGAAAACAGGCAACAAGGTAAGGAGTTTTAATAATCTGAGAAGGCATGCTGAGACTGTCCAAGCTAGCAACGTGGAGAAGCCACATGGGAGCAAGTCCCCAGCTATTCTAGTCATCTCAGTTGAGGCACCAGACATTAGATGAAAGGAACCATCTTGGACTAGCCCATGTGAGTCTTCAGACCACTCCAGTAGCAGCCATTCATCATCTGACTCCAGTACCTGCATTACAGACTCTGAGAACTTCTCAAAAAATCTGGCTACCATACAAAATGAGATAATAATGAACTGCTGTTGTAAGGCATGACATTTGGGTGTCCTTTATTATAAACCAATAGATAACTGAAACAATTGAGTGGCAGGTGGATTACAAAAGTGATCCTGATTATACCTCTCTCCTGGTATCTGTGCCCTTTGCAAAGTGAATTAATAGTTCATTTAATCAAGAGGTGGGCTTCCCAGGTGGTTCAGTGATAAAAAAATCCACCTACAGTAGAGAGATGCAGGAGATCCACGTCCAATTCCTGGGCTGGGAAGATCCCCTGGAGTAGAAAATGGGAACCCCGCTCCAGTAGTCTTGCTGGGAGAACCCCATGGACAGAAGAGCCCGGTGGGCTTTAGTCCGTAGGGTTGCAGGGTCAGACATGACTGAAGGGACTGAGTATGTGCACAATCAAGATGCAGAGTTTATTTCCCCATCCTTTGAGTCTGCACTGGTTTTGTGACTTGCTTTGGCCATTAAAATGTAGCAAAAGGTGATACTCTGCTAGTTTTGAGCCAAGGCTTCAATATGCCTTATATACATCTGTGCTGTCTTTTGGAACTCTGCTACCATCATGAAGAAGATATATACTCATATTAGCAAGGGCTTGTTATCTACAAGCAATAAACAAATCAATCAATAAGAATAGTCAGGGAAATGAGTAAGAAATCCACAGAAAACAATGTAAATGGGTATCATGTATGTGAGGAGATGTCCAGTTTCAGGAGCAGAGAAATGCAAACAGAAGCAGTAATAAGACCTACACTACAGCCATCAGATTGGCAAAAGTTAGCAGTCTGGATAAAACCAAATGTGGGCAAATAGGAATTCTTGTATGTCGCTCCTCTCAACTCCCAATGCTGTGGCGGGGGAAGGGAGCTGAGAGAGAACTGAGACGGGCTGAGCCTCTCCCACCCAACATCAATAAAACCAAGCTCTAACCTGGTTTTCAAGTTTCTTTCTGAAAGTCCTGAATCCTAGTGAATTGTTTATGAGGTGGGAATAATTTGAGAGTGAAAATGTTAGAACTGCTAGGTTAGTGCTCACTGCCAGGGCATGGTGTCTTAGTTCTGGCTGCTATAATAAAGTACCATAGACTGGTTGGCTTCTAAACTAGAGAAATTTATTTCTCACAGTTCAGGAGGCTGGAAGTCCAAGATCAGTGGCCAGCACGTCAGGTTCTGGTGAAGTTCTCTTTGAAGCTGGTTGCAGACTGCTATCTTCCTATTATATTCTCACAGGGCAAAGAGCAGAGGATGGGGCCTGTTCTGTCTTAACTGCAAAGGTACTAATCCCACTTATGAGAGCTGCACTCTCATGACCCTCATCTAATTCTAGTTACCCTGAAAGATTCTACTTCCTAATAACATTGCATTGTGTTATAGGGGCTCAATACCTGAATTGGTGGTGGGGCACAAGCATTGAGTCCACAACATGCTACATAATCTCATTGACAGAACATCACTGGGCAAATTGAGAGCATGCCAAGCCTCTCTTTCCAAAAACGCGCTCTTTAAGGAACAAAAGGCACACAGTGCACTTCTCTATCGAGGACCTTCACAATATTTCATGTGGTCATCCTCTTACTGTGTGTGTGTGCTCAGTCATGTGGGACTCTTTGTGACCCCAAGGACTATAGCCTGCCAGATTGCTCTGTCCATGGGATTTTCCAGGCAAGAATATTGGAGCAGGTAGCCCTTCTCTTTTCTAGGGCACCTTCCCAACCCAGGGATGGAACCCATGTCACTTGCATCTTCTTGAGTCTTCTACATCTCCTGCATTGGCAGGCGGACTCTTTACCACTGAGCCACCTGGGAAGTGCCCCTTCCTCTTACCCTAGGTCCCCTCGTAACCCTGAAATCCTACACTACAGCCATCAGATTGGCAAAAGTTAGCAGTCTGGATAAAACCAAATGTGGGCAAATAGGAATTCTTGTATGTCGCTCCTCTCAACTCCCAATGCTGTGGCGGGGGAAGGGAGCTGAGAGAGAACTGAGACGGGCTGAGCCTCTCCCACCCAACATCAATAAAACCAAGCTCTAACCTGGTTTTCAAGTTTCTTTCTGAAAGTCCTGAATCCTAGTGAATTGTTTATGAGGTGGGAATAATTTGAGAGTGAAAATGTTAGAACTGCTAGGTTAGTGCTCACTGCCAGGGCATGGTGTCTTAGTTCTGGCTGCTATAATAAAGTACCATAGACTGGTTGGCTTCTAAACTAGAGAAATTTATTTCTCACAGTTCAGGAGGCTGGAAGTCCAAGATCAGTGGCCAGCACGTCAGGTTCTGGTGAAGTTCTCTTTGAAGCTGGTTGCAGACTGCTATCTTCCTATTATATTCTCACAGGGCAAAGAGCAGAGGATGGGGCCTGTTCTGTCTTAACTGCAAAGGTACTAATCCCACTTATGAGAGCTGCACTCTCATGACCCTCATCTAATTCTAGTTACCCTGAAAGATTCTACTTCCTAATAACATTGCATTGTGTTATAGGGGCTCAATACCTGAATTGGTGGTGGGGCACAAGCATTGAGTCCACAACATGCTACATAATCTCATTGACAGAACATCACTGGGCAAATTGAGAGCATGCCAAGCCTCTCTTTCCAAAAACGCGCTCTTTAAGGAACAAAAGGCACACAGTGCACTTCTCTATCGAGGACCTTCACAATATTTCATGTGGTCATCCTCTTACTGTGTGTGTGTGCTCAGTCATGTGGGACTCTTTGTGACCCCAAGGACTATAGCCTGCCAGATTGCTCTGTCCATGGGATTTTCCAGGCAAGAATATTGGAGCAGGTAGCCCTTCTCTTTTCTAGGGCACCTTCCCAACCCAGGGATGGAACCCATGTCACTTGCATCTTCTTGAGTCTTCTACATCTCCTGCATTGGCAGGCGGACTCTTTACCACTGAGCCACCTGGGAAGTGCCTTCCTCTTACTAGTCCCATCGTACTGGAGTGGTTCCTCTTCCTATCAGGGCACCATACCCGGGACTCTGCATGCAGCGGTGAAGGGGGCATCAGCCTTGGCTCACAGCCTTGCATCGAACTTGGGATCCCGTCATAAATTAGTCCCTAAGGGGCATGAGAGCATCCCAGTAATTTGTTCTGACAAAAGCTAGATTAAACATTTCCAGGTCATTTGGTGCTCAGTGTGGCTCAATTAGACACACCCGAACCCACAGGCATCTGGCTTGTTGTATTTTTGGAGAGCAAACTGATTTGCGACAGAAAGTCACCAAGGCAACTTCATGCGGCTGGGAGACAGGAAGGCATAACCCTTCTCACCCTAGCTTTGGGACAGATACCCTTTATGTACCATTTGTCACAATCAGCTTGTTAGGTTCTCTTAATGGGCATATGCATTCCAGAAGAACATGAATTTGCTTATTGATTTTCTTTTTAATGTAGACTTCAAAGTGCTATTATTAATACAAGCACTTCTATCAAAGGTGTCAGATTTCATTTTTTAAGATTTCAAATCTCAAATTTGGGTTGTCTCTGCTGTTTTATATTCAGAAGCATTATGTGATTCATCCCACAGCATGTGTTACTGGATTCTTTAGGATTTCATATATTCCAGGAAACTTCTAATGGTTTGTGAAACATCATGCCTAGCTTGCATTAAATGAAAGACTTTAGTCATTTTAAATGCAGAGTAGTCCTCACTGGATCTCTATCTTTTAAAGTTGATTTTGCTTTTAAGCTTGTGGCTTCATTATTTTTCTTTTAAAACTCAACTTACTTAGAGTTTAGGAACATTTTCCCCTATGACATTTGTTTCAAACTAGCTTTTGTGTTGTATTATTTTCCTGAAGAATTTTTGGTCATAATGGGGAGGGCTGAGCAAAGCTGGCTAGCTAGATACATTTCCCTCTATTTATTTCACTTGAACAGCTTGGTATTTGTTTAGTATTCCATAGCATAAAACAATTGAAGAATTTTACAAGCTGTTTTCAGGTTTGAATTACCTAACAAAGCTCTATACATATTTTTTTAAACAGGTTTAATGGTTTTAATAAGTATACCCTTTCAGTCTCTATTTGCAAAAAAACAGTGATTAGATGCTATGAATTAGGTGGCAATGCCTTAACCATATTCAAGCTGGCAGGCCCAAGGACCTTTTCCATCCTAGTCAAGGGGAGTGCTAACCTTCTCTCCTATCATAAAATACCTACACATATTTTTTTAAGGGAGGTTAAAACCACCAACAGCAACAGTGGCAGCTCTCAAACATCAAATTAGGATTCCTACTGAAAAGTAAAGGACTAAATCCATCTAGGGTCTGATTGCATATCAGATGATAATGACTAGCTTCCCCTTTGTGTAGATGCTAGTTATTCTCTCTGTATCCACTTTCCTTTGCTTTGAACTTTTGCATGGGAGATTATTTCAACACTCTATAGGGATCCAGCTACACAATAAGCACTGTGTAATGCTCTAGAGTTGCAAGGAAGTTTAGCAGTTATTTGTCCAGTTGATCACTGAATAAAGTATCATAGTATCAAAGTATCATAGAACTTTCCCCAAGTTAGAGGATGTCTCTTGAAGCCAGGGTTAGAAGTTATTGTTTTCCTTGCAATGACATGGACAATTTAGGACTCTAAGTCAAACTATTTTGCCAACTCATTTTTTGCTATCAAATACAGTGCTAAAAAATAATCTTATTTTGTCTGCCTTGCTTCCAGCCTTCTGTCATAAGTGAGATTTAAAGGTATGAATAGCTCTGGACCTCAAGGTGGCAGGGCTTATTGGTGATGGGATAGAATAGAAAAGGTTTTGCTCATGGGTCTCATGTCTTTGGCAGTAATGCAGTGGGTATTTTAGAAGAGAACAGTAGTAATGGAAAGATGGTCTAGTTCTTTTCTTGGACTGCATTCAGAGCAGAAATTTTGGGTCCATTGCATCTGTCAGTGATAATTAATTTATTCAGGACAAGGGAGATGAGAGTCTTTCTTCTTGAAGAATCATAGGAAGCAAATCAGCACAATCTTATAACAAAGAGGTTTTTTAAAAAATCACTTATGTTTTATGACTGTGCTGGCTCTTCATTGGTTTGTGAGGGCTAATTGTGGTGAGTGGGGGCTCTTCTCCAGTTGTGATGTGCAGGCTTCTCATTGTGGTGACTTCTCTTGTGGGGCAGAGGCTCTAGTCACGTGGGCTTCAGTAATTGTAACCTGCGGGCTCAGTGGTTGTGTCTCATGGGCCTTAGAGCACAGGCTCAGTAGTTGTGGTGCACAGGCTTAGTTGCCCTGTGGCATGTGGGCTCTTCCTGGACCAAGAAGGGATCAAATCTGTGTCCCCTGCATGTTTGGACTCAGGTCCTAATGAAGAGTTTGGTTTTTTTGGAGGTTAAAACCACCAACACCAACAGTGGCAGCTCTCAAACATCAAATTAGGATTCCTACTGAAAAGTAAAGGACTAAATCCATCTAGGGTCTGATTGCATATCAGATGATAATGACTAGCTTCCCCTTTGTGTAGATGCTAGTTATTCTCTCTGTATCCACTTTCCTTTGCTTTGAACTTTTGCATGGGAGATTATTTCAACACTCTATAGGGATCCAGCTACACAATAAGCACTGTGTAATGCTCTAGAGTTGCAAGGAAGTTTAGCAGTTATTTGTCCAGTTGATCACTGAATAAAGTATCATAGTATCAAAGTATCATAGAACTTTCCCCAAGTTAGAGGATGTCTCTTGAAGCCAGGGTTAGAAGTTATTGTTTTCCTTGCAATGACATGGACAATTTAGGACTCTAAGTCAAACTATTTTGCCAACTCATTTTTTGCTATCAAATACAGTGCTAAAAAATAATCTTATTTTGTCTGCCTTGCTTCCAGCCTTCTGTCATAAGTGAGATTTAAAGGTATGAATAGCTCTGGACCTCAAGGTGGCAGGGCTTATTGGTGATGGGATAGAATAGAAAAGGTTTTGCTCATGGGTCTCATGTCTTTGGCAGTAATGCAGTGGGTATTTTAGAAGAGAACAGTAGTAATGGAAAGATGGTCTAGTTCTTTTCTTGGACTGCATTCAGAGCAGAAATTTTGGGTCCATTGCATCTGTCAGTGATAATTAATTTATTCAGGACAAGGGAGATGAGAGTCTTTCTTCTTGAAGAATCATAGGAAGCAAATCAGCACAATCTTATAACAAAGAGGTTTTTTAAAAAATCACTTATGTTTTATGACTGTGCTGGCTCTTCATTGGTTTGTGAGGGCTAATTGTGGTGAGTGGGGGCTCTTCTCCAGTTGTGATGTGCAGGCTTCTCATTGTGGTGACTTCTCTTGTGGGGCAGAGGCTCTAGTCACGTGGGCTTCAGTAATTGTAACCTGCGGGCTCAGTGGTTGTGTCTCATGGGCCCTAGAGCACAGGCTCAGTAGTTGTGGTGCACAGGCTTAGTTGCCCTGTGGCATGTGGGCTCTTCCTGGACCAAGAAGGGATCAAATCTGTGTCCCCTGCATTGGCAGGTGGATCCTTAACCACTGGACCATCAGGCAGGTCCTAATGAAGAGCTTTGAGCAAAGTTTTTTATATTTTCTCCTCTTGCAGTGTATTTATCTTTCAGAAAGGAGGTATGTAGATATTTTTATAAATAGCTTACAACAAGTTATGATCTATTAACTTCCTTTTGTTCCTCAAGGAAGAGAAAAAATAATTCTGTAGTCACATTAGATTGTCCCAGGACTTTTGAAGATTTCTTCTAACATCCTACTCTTTGATTTTATCAGTTGGAAACCAATGTCTGCAACGTTATTCTTTGATGCATAAAATATCTTCTTATTTGATCTCTTAAGCTAAAAAAAGATGATAGTTAATGATTGTCTGTCTTGATAACAGTGTAAGAAAACTAAGACCATAATCCCAAGTCCAGTATGTGCTTAGAATTTCTGTGCAGGAGTATTTTCATCCCAGTAGCCTGGAGATAGCCATTTATGGATTTCAGATTGATCACAAGTTTGTATACATATTTGACTTGTTGTACTTTCACTTTGTTTGCAACTTTTGGATTCATTTTCTTTCTTTCTTTTTTTTTTTTAAATGTGAAAATATAAAGGATTATGGTAAATCTGTAACTAACAGTAGGGAGCCAAAAGATATTGTCTGTTGGTCTCCTGTTGATAGGATAAGGAAAGGGGCGTAATTTATTTAAGATTAGAAAAGTAAAAACAACAGAACAAAAAGTAGTAATATAATTACATTGGGCAGAATGGAGGTGGGGCAGTATAAGTAAGCTAAAATCCTCATTTGTGAGAGGCCTAGTTCATATCTAAAATTAGTAAACCAAGAAAGAGTATCCAAAGTATATTATTTAGAGATATCAAAGTAAACATGAGAAGAACTACAAACAATTTTGGGAGAAAGAAGTGGTTCCACCTGAGGAGTGATACTGTTTATCATAAAATCTGTGCCATTTGCTATTTTTTTTTTTCTTTAGTGTTTACAACGTGTTTTATTTTTTATTTATTTATTTTTTTTATTCTTTATTTTAAAGGTTTTACAGAGTTTTGTTGTTCACAGACATGTATGTTCCCAGATCAGTCATATGCATATCCATGGTCCCCACCCGCCCAGATCCCCCCATCCTACCCCTCCAGACCTTCGCCCCAAGGCATTGTAAGCACTCCTATTCCCTTAGCACTATGACACTAGCTATCTTTTCCACACATAACACTATAGGTTTCCGTGTTACTCCTCCATGCTTCCCCCTCCCTATTTCTTCCCCACAATGTCCCTATGTCTATGCTCTGTCTTTTTTTCCATGAGTTCCCTGTGTGTGATATCAAGACTGTCCTACTAGATTCCATATATATGTGTGTTAGTATACTGTATTTGTCTTTCTCTTTTTGACTTACTTCACTTTTTATGATAGGTTCTAGAGCCAGCCACTTCATTAGGACTGAGTCTTCTGCATTTCTTTTAACAGCTGAGTAGTATTCCATTGTATATATGTACCAGAGCTTCTGGATCCATTCATTCGTCGATGGACATCTAGGTTGCTTCCATGTTTTGGCTATTGTATAGAGAGCTGCAATGAACATTGGGGTACAGGTGCTTCTTTCAGTTTTGATTTCATCAGGATATAAACCTAATAGTGGGATTGCTGGGTCATGGGGTGCTTCTATTTTTAGTTTTTAAAGAAATCTCCATACTGTCTTCCATAGAGGCTGTATCAATTTACATTCCCACCAGCAATGCAAAAGGGTTCTTTTCTCCGCACCCTCTCCAGCATTTATTGTTCTTTTCCGCAACCTTTTTTTCAAAAGTAAAACAACAGAACAAAAAGTATAATTACATTGGGCAGAATGGAGGTGGGGCAGTATAAGTAAGCTAAAATCCTCATTTGTGAGAGGCCTAGTTCATATCTAAAATTAGTAAACCAAGAAAGAGTATCCAAAGTATATTATTTAGAGATATCAAAGTAAACATGAGAAGAACTACAAACAATTTTGGGAGAAAGAAGTGGTTCCACCTGAGGAGTGATACTGTTTATCATAAAATCTGTGCCATTTGCTATTTTTTTTTTTCTTTAGTGTTTACAACGTGTTTTATTTTTTATTTATTTATTTTTTTTATTCTTTATTTTAAAGGTTTTACAGAGTTTTGTTGTTCACAGACATGTATGTTCCCAGATCAGTCATATGCATATCCATGGTCCCCACCCGCCCAGATCCCCCCATCCCACCCCTCCAGACCTTCGCCCCAAGCCATTGTAAGCACTCCTATTCCCTTAGCACTATGACACTAGCTATCTTTTCCACACATAACACTATAGGTTTCCGTGTTACTCCCTCCATGCTTCCCCCTCCCTATTTCTTCCCCACAATGTCCCTATGTCTATGCTCTGTCTTTTTTTCCATGAGTTCCCTGTGTGTGATATCAAGACTGTCCTACTAGATTCCATATATATGTGTGTTAGTATACTGTATTTGTCTTTCTCTTTTTGACTTACTTCACTTTTTATGATAGGTTCTAGAGCCAGCCACTTCATTAGGACTGAGTCTTCTGCATTTCTTTTAACAGCTGAGTAGTATTCCATTGTATATATGTACCAGAGCTTCTGGATCCATTCATTCGTCGATGGACATCTAGGTTGCTTCCATGTTTTGGCTATTGTATAGAGAGCTGCAATGAACATTGGGGTACAGGTGCTTCTTTCAGTTTTGATTTCATCAGGATATAAACCTAATAGTGGGATTGCTGGGTCATGGGGTGCTTCTATTTTTAGTTTTTAAAGAAATCTCCATACTGTCTTCCATAGAGGCTGTATCAATTTACATTCCCACCAGCAATGCAAAAGGGTTCCCTTTTCTCCGCACCCTCTCCAGCATTTATTGTCTGCAGATTTTTTGAAGATGGCCATTCTGACGGGTGTGAGGTGATATCTCATTGTAGTTTTAATTTGCATTTCTCTAATAATAAGCAAGGTTGAGCATCGTTTCATGTACTTTTGGGCCATCTGTATGTCCTCTTTGGAGAGGCGTCTGTTTAGATCTTTTTCCCATTTTTTGATTGGGTTGTTCGTTTTCCCTGTGCTGAGTTGTCTGAGTTGCTTGTAGATTTTGGAGATTAATTCTTTGTCTGTTGTTTCATTTACTATGATTTTCTCCCACTCTGTGGGGTGTCTGTTGAGTTTTTTTGTAATTTCTTTTGCTGTACAAAAGCTTTTAAGTTTCATGAGGTCCCATATGTTCATTTTTCTTTTCAGTTCTGCTATTTTAGTTGGTGGGTAAGAGAAGATCTTGCTTTGACTGATGTCCTTAAGGGTTTTGCCTATATTCTCCTCTAAGAGTTTGATGGTTTCTGGTCTTACATTTAGGTCTTTAATCCATTTTGAGTTGATCTTAGTGTATGGTGTCAGGGAATGTTCCAATTTCATTTTTTTGCATGTAGCTGTCCAATTCTCCCAGCACCACTTGTTGAAGAGGCTGTCTTTGTCCCATTTTATAGTTTCTCCTCCTTTATCAAAAATAAGGTACCCATAGGTGCGTGGGTTTATCTCTGGGTTCTCTATCTTGTTCCATTGGTCTATAGTTCTGTTTTTGTGCCAGTACCATACTGTCTTGATGACTATTGCTATTTTTATGTATGTGCATCTATTATTTTGATGCAGAATTTAAAAATTAACCCTTTGTATGGTTCAACATTCCAAAGCTATATAAAGATACAATTAAGTCTCCAGATCTCCTTCCCACTTCTCTCTGCTGAAGTTCGACTGGTGTGTCATGTTCCTTATTGTAGCCAGACTTTGGATTCCTTTTTCATTCGCCCGATGGACATCTAGGTTGCTTCCATGTTTTGGCTATTGTATAGAGAGCTGCAATGAACATTGGGGTACAGGTGCTTCTTTCAGTTTTGATTTCATCAGGATATAAACCTAATAGTGGGATTGCTGGGTCATGGGGTGCTTCTATTTTTAGTTTTTAAAGAAATCTCCATACTGTCTTCCATAGAGGCTGTATCAATTTACATTCCCACCAGCAATGCAAAAGGGTTCCCTTTTCTCCGCACCCTCTCCAGCATTTATTGTCTGCAGATTTTTTGAAGATGGCCATTCTGACGGGTGTGAGGTGATATCTCATTGTAGTTTTAATTTGCATTTCTCTAATAATAAGCAAGGTTGAGCATCGTTTCATGTACTTTTGGGCCATCTGTATGTCCTCTTTGGAGAGGCGTCTGTTTAGATCTTTTTCCCATTTTTTGATTGGGTTGTTCGTTTTCCCTGTGCTGAGTTGTCTGAGTTGCTTGTAGATTTTGGAGATTAATTCTTTGTCTGTTGTTTCATTTACTATGATTTTCTCCCACTCTGTGGGGTGTCTGTTGAGTTTTTTTGTAATTTCTTTTGCTGTACAAAAGCTTTTAAGTTTCATGAGGTCCCATATGTTCATTTTTCTTTTCAGTTCTGCTATTTTAGTTGGTGGGTAAGAGAAGATCTTGCTTTGACTGATGTCCTTAAGGGTTTTGCCTATATTCTCCTCTAAGAGTTTGATGGTTTCTGGTCTTACATTTAGGTCTTTAATCCATTTTGAGTTGATCTTAGTGTATGGTGTCAGGGAATGTTCCAATTTCATTTTTTTGCATGTAGCTGTCCAATTCTCCCAGCACCACTTGTTGAAGAGGCTGTCTTTGTCCCATTTTATAGTTTCTCCTCCTTTATCAAAAATAAGGTACCCATAGGTGCGTGGGTTTATCTCTGGGTTCTCTATCTTGTTCCATTGGTCTATAGTTCTGTTTTTGTGCCAGTACCATACTGTCTTGATGACTATTGCTATTTTTATGTATGTGCATCTATTATTTTGATGCAGAATTTAAAAATTAACCCTTTGTATGGTTCAACATTCCAAAGCTATATAAAGATACAATTAAGTCTCCAGATCTCCTTCCCACTTCCTCTCTGCTGAAGTGACTGATGTGTGTTCTTGCAGATATTTACAAACAAGTATGCTGGTGTGTCATGTATATATATCTCTTGCATATAGGATTCTTTCTCTTGTGTTATATTTTCTTATTTCAACAAATAAGTTTTTCTAAGTCCAATCAAAGTTGGAATCTAAAAACTGAGGTAAGTTATAACTTACCTCAGCATACTGGTCTTGGAGCATATGTTATGGCCCTACTTGATGTATATGATTCTTGAGCATCACCATTTTCTTCTGTAAATTGTCACATTAATTACAGTCTCTTGTGTATCTACTGGCTGTAACATAACTCAGCTTTATCTATTAATAACTATCTTACTGAATTATAGCTGACATACAGTATTATCAACTACACTATGTACATGTGAAAAAAGTGAAAGTGTTAGTCACACAGTCATGTCCGACTCTTTGCAACCCCATGGACTGTAGCCTACCAGGCTCCTCTGTCCATGGAGTTCTCCAGGCAAGAACACTGGAGTAGGCAACCATTCCCTCCTCCACAGAATCTTCCCAAACCAGAGACTGAACCCAGGTCTTCTGTGTTGCAGGCAGATTTCTTGCCATCTGAGCCACCAGGGAAGTCCTGTGTACAACATAGCGATTCACAATTTTAAATGTTATACTCCATTTATATTATTAAAAAATATAGGGTATATTCTTTGTGTTGGACAACATATCCTTGCAGCTTGTCTATTTTACACATGATAGCTTGTTTCTCTTAATCCTCTACCGCTATTCCTCAGCTTATTTAAATTGACACACGTGGTTTCTTAATCCTGCTGTCTTTGTCCCATTTTATAGTTTCTCCTCCTTTATCAAAAATAAGGTACCCATAGGTGCGTGGGTTTATCTCTGGGTTCTCTATCTTGTTCCATTGGTCTATAGTTCTGTTTTTGTGCCAGTACCATACTGTCTTGATGACTATTGCTATTTTTATGTATGTGCATCTATTATTTTGATGCAGAATTTAAAAATTAACCCTTTGTATGGTTCAACATTCCAAAGCTATATAAAGATACAATTAAGTCTCCAGATCTCCTTCCCACTTCCTCTCTGCTGAAGTGACTGATGTGTGTTCTTGCAGATATTTACAAACAAGTATGCTGGTGTGTCATGTATATATATCTCTTGCATATAGGATTCTTTCTCTTGTGTTATATTTTCTTATTTCAACAAATAAGTTTTTCTAAGTCCAATCAAAGTTGGAATCTAAAAACTGAGGTAAGTTATAACTTACCTCAGCATACTGGTCTTGGAGCATATGTTATGGCCCTACTTGATGTATATGATTCTTGAGCATCACCATTTTCTTCTGTAAATTGTCACATTAATTACAGTCTCTTGTGTATCTACTGGCTGTAACATAACTCAGCTTTATCTATTAATAACTATCTTACTGAATTATAGCTGACATACAGTATTATCAACTACACTATGTACATGTGAAAAAAGTGAAAGTGTTAGTCACACAGTCATGTCCGACTCTTTGCAACCCCATGGACTGTAGCCTACCAGGCTCCTCTGTCCATGGAGTTCTCCAGGCAAGAACACTGGAGTAGGCAACCATTCCCTCCTCCACAGAATCTTCCCAAACCAGAGACTGAACCCAGGTCTTCTGTGTTGCAGGCAGATTTCTTGCCATCTGAGCCACCAGGGAAGTCCTGTGTACAACATAGCGATTCACAATTTTAAATGTTATACTCCATTTATATTATTAAAAAATATAGGGTATATTCTTTGTGTTGGACAACATATCCTTGCAGCTTGTCTATTTTACACATGATAGCTTGTTTCTCTTAATCCTCTACCGCTATTCCTCAGCTTATTTAAATTGACACACGTGGTTTCTTAATCCTGCTAAGGTTTTTCAGTAATTAGCACTTCAATTATTTTGTCCTTATTTAGTGCCTAATTTAGAACCTTGGTCATTTATATATAGAAAACTTCTTTAAAGGTCAGGTCCCCACAGCTATTAGAATCAAGCTTTTAAATCAAGGTTGCAATATGTCCTTGAATTCTGATTGCTGTATCCCTCCAGCTTCTAGGGCAAAGTAACTTTCTCAAAAGGTCAAGGTAGGCCTCTGTTGTGTCCCTGACAGATGATTATCCCTCCTCTTCCTAAACATCCACAGAGACAAGAAGCTCACTACTTTCTAAGACCAAAAAACTAGATGCTGAAAAATGTGAAAAGTGGGTATAGGGATTGACAGGATTCATGTACTCTAAGAACAGGAACTCATACTTAAAGACTGGAGCATTAGAGATTAAATTTTGGCCCTTGAATTATTGAGGGTATTTATAAGATTTGGGCCACACCTATATGGGTGATTCCCATTGACCAGAGGATCCTAACGGGCTCATAGTTCATAGGGTCACAAAGAGTCAGACACAACTGAAGTGACTTAGCATGCACTCATATGAATAATTGAAGTGGATAGAGCCTAATAAGGTAACTGAAGTTCAGAAAGTTGTGGAGATGAGAGCCCTTCTGTTGGATAGTGGATTCCTGTTGTCCAAGATGATGGTGGAAGTAGTTGGGTATAGAAAGGTGTCAAAGAGTCAATGAATATCAGAAAGAAACCTGGAGATCATTAATTGCCATTAAAAAAAAAAAGATAGGAAATGTATCTGCAAAGTTACCACCCTATGTGCTGTTAGGATGATTTCATATTTCTCAGTGATATATCTTTCCTAGATCAGACACATTTCTGTGATTCTCTTTCTTGAATGCCATTCTCCTATAACTAAGAACTGAAGGCTGTTCCAAGAACAACCACTACTAGAAAAACTCATTTAAATTTCCACATCGAAATTGGCAGCAAAGATTGCACAATGAGGGCTGATGCACTCCGAAGTTCTATGCACTCAGCCTCAAGAAAAAGAAAACTCAGCAACAACAACAAAACATCTTTCTCCTACAGAAAAATAGACTTAGCTTAATTTCACACACACAAAAATCAACATGAACATTTTTTGAAAACTCCATCATTTAAAAAAATTATGGAAAAATAGAAAGGCCATCTTTTGCTATCCATATAATTTAAAAAAAAAGTTTAATGACATGACCTATACCCAATGATGGGCTTATTTGCGTAGCATCCAGCCTATGATATGACAGTCTCCAAATCTTGGATCAGGTCTGATGAGAACCATGTTGATTTTGCTGCCATCTTTAAAGTTGCATCTTCTCCAAAACCTGGGCTTGGTTTGCTTTCCTTAACACTTTATTCAAGTGCCAGAGTGCTGTTTCCTTATGGGGAACACTGACCTGTTTTGAACATAGACAAGTAAAAATTCTTAAACTGTGGAACGTTGAGGCTGGGGTACCTGCATCTACCTGACACTGAACTGAATATCCCTCACCCAAGTTTGATTTTGGTGAGAATTGTATATACCCAAAGAGGTGATAATGCTCCCTCATATTCCATGTGCTCCCCTACTCAGTTGAGCCTCCTTGCAAGAAGATGGAAACCATCGATCTGGTTTTGACTAACAGATTGTGGAGAAGAGAGATGTGTTTATTTTAATCAGAGGCGATTCAGAGGCAGTGTGAGCTCTTTGTGCTTTCCTCCACAATCCTAAAGTCAGGACAGAGGAAGCCTGTATCTCTAAGTCACCATGTGGGAGGATAAGTTACCTTGGGGAATTGCTTGTCTGCATTGAACTTAAATGTGGGGAAATAAATTGCTGTCATGTTAGGCCACTGAGATTTGGAGGTTTGTAATACTTTGTTAGAACAGTCCAGCTTAACCTGATTAATAAACCTCCCAGCCGGGAGAGTCTTACATGGGAGCTGAAAGCTTGGTACGTGCATAATTTTGACCTCTTTATATCTCTTTTCGTCTCCGGTTTCTTTTTAGTCCAACCCAACAGAAGATGTGCTGGCTACTAAAAATTTGCTGAGGAAATTGGATATTTTTCATCAAAATGAAATTCGGGGCTTACATATTAGTTTCAGTTATCAATATGATCTTATTACTTGGATGCAGAATTGACTATGAGAAAAGTGAGAAATTTAATTTTTAAGGAGGTTGCAGAGAAATAGAATAGATAATTATATTGAGGCTGTGTGACTAAAGCA
This sequence comes from Tragulus kanchil, assembly GCA_022376925.1. Taxonomy (NCBI): domain Eukaryota; kingdom Metazoa; phylum Chordata; class Mammalia; order Artiodactyla; family Tragulidae; genus Tragulus; species Tragulus kanchil. The sequence goes on from JAIOJX010000028.1 coordinate 141,767,617, forward strand.
TGACAGGGGCTTTTTTGCCTGTAAAAATGGCCAGTCTTTTTATTTTTGGTTAAAAAAAAAAACAAAACTGAGATGTTAAACAGAGATTCTTACCTCTCTTCTCTCAGTCTTTTGTATTTTCCACCAGGGAAATAAGGATCCTATCTTTCCTGAGGGTTTGGGCCATGGGCAAGCAGTTCACCCTCTCTTCACTGTCCCCTCTGCTTGTGCCCTGCATTCATCTGTTATAATCTTTTTTGGCCTTCTTAAAAATTGAGGGATTCAATATCATTGACTTACAATATTACATTAGTTTCAGGCATACAGCAGAGAGACAGGATATTTTTATATATTACAAAGTGGTCACCACAATGAATCTAGCTGCCTCCTGTAAAAATTAAGTTTTTATACTATTATTGATATATTTCCTATACTGGACATTGCATCCTCGTGACTTATTTCTTTTGTAACATGGAAGTTTGTACTTATTAATCTCCCTTTGGCTATTTCACTGAACTCCCCACTCCATCTACTCTGGCAACTGCCAGGTTGTTCTCTGTATCTATATAGTTATTTCTCTGGAGTTATGTTCAGTTGCTTTGTTTTTTAGATTCTACATGTAAGTGAAACCAGATAGTATTAGTCGTTCTGTCTGATTTATTTTACTTAGTATGTCTAAGTCACTTGGAGGATAAGTTACCTTGGGGAATTGCTTGTCTGCATTGAACTTAAATGTGGGGAAATAAATTGCTGTCATGTTAGGCCACTGAGATTTGGAGGTTTGTAATACTTTGTTAGAACAGTCCAGCTTAACCTGATTAATAAACCTCCCAGCCGGGAGAGTCTTACATGGGAGCTGAAAGCTTGGTACGTGCATAATTTTGACCTCTTTATATCTCTTTTCGTCTCCGGTTTCTTTTTAGTCCAACCCAACAGAAGATGTGCTGGCTACTAAAAATTTGCTGAGGAAATTGGATATTTTTCATCAAAATGAAATTCGGGGCTTACATATTAGTTTCAGTTATCAATATGATCTTATTACTTGGATGCAGAATTGACTATGAGAAAAGTGAGAAATTTAATTTTTAAGGAGGTTGCAGAGAAATAGAATAGATAATTATATTGAGGCTGTGTGACTAAAGCATGACAGGGGCTTTTTTGCCTGTAAAAATGGCCAGTCTTTTTATTTTTGGTTAAAAAAAAAAACAAAACTGAGATGTTAAACAGAGATTCTTACCTCTCTTCTCTCAGTCTTTTGTATTTTCCACCAGGGAAATAAGGATCCTATCTTTCCTGAGGGTTTGGGCCATGGGCAAGCAGTTCACCCTCTCTTCACTGTCCCCTCTGCTTGTGCCCTGCATTCATCTGTTATAATCTTTTTTGGCCTTCTTAAAAATTGAGGGATTCAATATCATTGACTTACAATATTACATTAGTTTCAGGCATACAGCAGAGAGACAGGATATTTTTATATATTACAAAGTGGTCACCACAATGAATCTAGCTGCCTCCTGTAAAAATTAAGTTTTTATACTATTATTGATATATTTCCTATACTGGACATTGCATCCTCGTGACTTATTTCTTTTGTAACATGGAAGTTTGTACTTATTAATCTCCCTTTGGCTATTTCACTGAACTCCCCACTCCATCTACTCTGGCAACTGCCAGGTTGTTCTCTGTATCTATATAGTTATTTCTCTGGAGTTATGTTCAGTTGCTTTGTTTTTTAGATTCTACATGTAAGTGAAACCAGATAGTATTAGTCGTTCTGTCTGATTTATTTTACTTAGTATGTTACCCTTTAGACCCATCCATGTTTTCACAAATGGCAAGATTTCATTAATTTTTATGGTTAGTAATATTCCATTGCACATATATATATGTGTATATATACATATGTATGTATGTATATATACACACATTTGGGGTTCCTTGGTGACTCAGATGGTAAAGAATTCACCTGCAATGCAGGAGACTCTGCAGGGTTCGATTTCTGGGTTGGGAAGATCCCCTAGAGAAGGGTATGGCTACCCACTCCAGTATTATCACCTGGAGAATTCCATGGACAGAGGAGCCTGGCAGGCTGCAGTCATGGGATAGGAAAGAGTCAGACACAACTGACTGAGAGACTAACACACACACGCGCACGCACACACACACACACACATGATATATATATGTATATATGTGTGTATATATATATATATATAATATTTTCCTTATCTATTCATTCATTGATAGACATATTGCTTCCATATATTGGTTATGTACATTACAGTGAACTTTGATTGTAGTATCTGAATGTATTTCTTTTGTTTGCTAATATGATGCCTTAGGTTCTTTTAGGTTTCAAGAAGCAAAGACAAAGCTCAAGTTCAGGAGATAAGGAGTTGTAGTAAGGCTGCATGAGAATATGGGAAGCCAAGGCCGCATTGAGGCCATGCAGAGGCTCTGGGCCCTGAAACTTTCCTCCAGGAGGGGGCACCTGCACCCCCATCTCTGCAGCCCCATCGCTATGGTGACTCAGCAAGTCTCCAATCTGCACTCTTTGCGCCTGCCTTCTGGCTACTTGATGTTTTCTTCTCTCCCACTGGCTCCAGCTGCCTCAGGGCTTCTTCCTGCTTCTGCTCTTTGTAGTTTTTCAGGTTCACGTTAAGACATTTTAGACCAGGAAATGTGTAGGCTGTTCACCTCCAATCCTAAATTTCAAAGTAAATGCCATACAGAGTTTTAAGATAAATATAAATAAATCTAGAAAAAGTTCTGATTTTTTTTCCCTCTGTGATGATGAGGTTTTTTAAATATAAAATAAAACATATAGTAGTTATTTCCAAAATAATGTTTTTGGTGCTCTGGAGATTAGATATGAACTGTGTTTGCATATTTGATAAACAGATGCTTTTTATTCACTTTAATAACTACTCTTCTTTTTAATAATGCTGGGTTCTCAAAAGGTCTAAGCAATGAGATCTAATCGACTTAATTAGGTCATGATTGTGCCTGTTGAGCAGGGTCCCTGACCGAGGCTGCTCTTGAGTCTGGCATGCCTCCGTGGTCCAGCCAGCTGTACCTAGGGTTGCAGGGCTATGTGGTACCAAATAGCTAATTGTGTGGGTGTGGCTGGGATCCCAGGACAGGAATGGGCCTGGCAGACAGAGTGCAGAGTTACATATATGCTGTACAAAACATTGGAGGACTTGCTTACTGCCATGCATTACACCATGATTAATTCCTTCACTGTGAAATGTGATATACTCAGCAAAGTTCAAACCAACCCACGTTGCCAACCATTTTGGGGACACGGCTCTTCACAGACTAGGGCTCCAGGGAGCCATGTGGTCCTGGCCAGAACCCTTTAGTGTCTGCAGGTGACAAGGGAGCAGGGAAGTCACCAGGCTCACCACCTACAGGAGACTTCTGTCCTCCTCTCATCTCCACCTGAGTTTGCGGGGGCAGACCAGCTGGGGTCCTTTGGAGGGATTGCTGTGACTTTATGTCAGTTGAAGATTTCGGTGATATTGGTTTAGATGTGCCTATTTAAAGATATTTTTCCCTCTTTAATTGGAAGATAAGTGCTTTACAATATTGTGTTGGCTTCTCCCATACAACAATGTAAGTTAGGTAAAGAAAAACAAATTTCATAGATGTGTCTATTTTTGCTCTAATCTTGCCGTTGTTTTCCCAAGGAGGTGATTATGTAGAAATAGCCTATGAATTCTCCATGTGAACACAGACTTTGAACCACAGGCAGGCCCCAGAGTGTCATCTGGTGGACCTTGCACTCCCCTGATGCTCCCTTATGCTTATCTGATGGCCCCTTTGGTATAAATAA